>CM040119.1:169324952-170524952 GCA_022559845.1 Amorphophallus konjac | reverse complement strand
CCATTGGTAAAGCTAAGACAGGAGCTGTAGTAAGATGATCCTTGAGAGTTTGGAAGCTTCTTTCACATTCCTCGCTCCATTCATAACGGATCTCCTTGCGAGTTAACCTCGTAAGTGGTACGGCGATCTTAGAGAAATCTTTGATGAATCACCTGTAATAGCCAGCAAGACCTAAGAAACTTCGGATCTCGCTAGCGTTGGTCGGTCTTTCCCAATTTCTTACAGCTTTAACTTTTGATGGATCTACTGATAAGCCATCCTTTGATATAACATGTCTGAGAAAAGTCACTTCCTCAAGCCAGAATTCACACTTGCTGAGTTTTGCATATAATTGGTTTGCCCTCAATATTTGTAATGCAATCCTTAAATGCTCCTCATGCTCTTCCTTGGTCTCGGAATAAATCAATATATCATCAATAAAGACCACCACGAATTGATCCAAATAAGGCCTGAATATACTATTCATTAATTGCATAAAGGCAGCAGGGGCATTCGTTAGTCCGAAAGGCATAACAACAAATTCATAATGGCCGTACCTGCTTCTGAATGCAGTCTTATGAATGTCCTCATCCTTGATTCTTAACTGATGATATCCCGACCTAAGATCAATTTTGGAAAAGTACTTGGATCCTGAAATTTGATCAAACAACTCATCGATTCTCGGCAGTGGATACTTGTTCTTGATAGTGAGATGATTCAACTGTCGATAGTCGATACATAACCTCATGGATCCATCTTTCTTCTTTACAAATAATACAGGCGCTCCCCATGGGGAAGTACTTGGTCTTATGAATCCTTTCTTAATGAGTTCCATCAATTGCTCCTTTAACTCCTTGAGTTCAGCAGGTGACATTCTATACGGTGCCTTAGAAACAAGACCCACACCAGGAACTAAATCGATGCTGAAGGCCACTTCTCTTTGTGGGGGTAATCCATGCAAATCTTCCGGAAATACGTCCGGAAATTCTTGTACCACCGGAATGTCTTCTATCTTAGTTTCCTTAGCCTCCTTAATTGTGACGAATGCAAGGAAAGATACACATCCTTTCCTGATGAGCTTGCTAGCTCGGAGAGCCGAAATAAGAGGGGTTTTGCTTCGCCTCTTGGGGCTAGTAAAGATCAGTTCTGGAAATTCCTCGAAAGTAACCTTGCTATTGCGGCAATCGACCATTGCCTGATATTTAGATAACCAATCCGCTCCTAGTATGACATCATACTCCTTTAGATCTAAACATATAAGATCAATAGGGAGATTCTTACCATGAACCAATACTTCACAGTTCTGGTAATGGTGTGTAATATCAGTCTCTTTTCCTAGAGGAGTAGACAAGACTAATTTTATCCATTCCGGTTCTAGGGGTAACGGATCAGCGAACTTCTTGGAAACAATTGAATGTGAAGCACCAGTATCAATTAAGACATATGCAGACTTGGAACAAACTTTCAATGTACCTTCTACTAGTCCTCCTTCTTCTTCTTGTTCGGTCTCCTTAATTGCGTGAAGACGAGCCTTCTTGGTTACTGGGCGCTTCCCGTCCCCGGCTTGATCATTAAGTAATGGGCAATCGGGAATTCGATGATTGCGACTCCCACAGCGGAGACATGCTCCTAGTTTCCTCCAGCATTCTTCTGCTCTATGGCCCGCCTTGTCACAATGCTTGCACACTATATTTGATGGGGTAGTGGTGATGGAGAAGGGCTTGGTCTTCTTAAACTTCTGATCTTATGAGGAAGTACCTCCATTGCTAGGCCTCTTCTTGAAGTTGGGTTTAAAGGAACCCGAACTTGTAACTTGTTCTTTCTTGTCCTTCCCACGGATTCTATCAGATAGTTCCGTGGCGTCTTCTAATAGCTGAGCTCGACGCATAATTTCTGAGTAGACCTGGATATCCATTGGCGCCAGCTGTGTGATATATTGGGGCCTGAGCCCATTTAGGAACCTCCTAGCTTTCATCTTCTCGGTGCTAACTAAGTGCTTAGCATACCGAGATAATCTAGAAAATTGGGCCTCGTACTCGGCCACTGTCAAGGACCGTTGCTTCAATGCAGCAAATTCTGCAGCTTTCTTTTCCTGTACTCGGTCCGAAAAATATTTAGCGTTGAAATGTTCAACGAATTCTTCCCAAGTAACTTGGTCTTGATTTAAAGTAGCTTCTATTGATTCCCACCAGCATCGGGCATCCCTTTCCAACTGAAAGGTAGCTAATAAGACTTTATCTTGATCCGTGCACTGCATAACACGGAATATACGTTCCGTCTCCCTGATCCAGTGCTCTGCGTCGTCCGGATCAGTAGAACCAGTGAATTTAGGCGGGTTCATGTTTTTAAAGACTTGGTGGAGACTCCCTGCTCGTTGTGCTCCTCCTTGTGCTACCTGTTGCAGCACCTGAGTCATGCCTTGAAGTGTACGCTGCATGTTGCGCCACTAAGCACGTTCGGCCGTCCTACAATTACAATAACTAGATTAATACGTGATTTCATTTAGAAGCTAGCATTTTTATGTTAACTCAACCCTTGGTTCTACCCAATCTCACTGGTTAAAGGTTTGAACCTATCCTTGAACTTGGGTTTTCCTAGGAATTGAATACCCTAGGCTCTGATACCACAAAAACTGTCACGCCCCGAGAGCGGAAGATACCCGGAGACGCGTGACGAGTTTATATCAATCATGTCAATCAGAGTATTAGTGTATTCGACACCAAAATCAGAGATGCGCAAAACTAAAGATAACCCAATCCTTTATTCCTTCATAAGAATATGTCTATTACAAACCTTTGAAGTACTAACTAAAATAAAGGAAAAAATACAAGGTTGACTCAAGAAAATATGAAAAAGACTAGATAACACGTGAGAAGCTCTATCTCTTTCACTCTTGATTTTCTCCATCCGTTTGAGTTCCCTCATCGTCGGACTTACCTGAAAAGTAGGGAAACACTAAGTGAGCGAACACTCAGTAGGAAATTATATCTCAAGAACTAGCAATGGGTTTAAGTAATTACATCTTTCATGAATGCACTATAGCTATGCATGCTCACATAAAACGACAAGATAGAGAGAGTGTATAACAATAAGATAGCGACGAGAACTAGTCATGAACTTTCAAGAACTTATATCAAAAGCTATCAAGATACTCAAGCAAGTAGACGCATCATGTCATGTCGGAACTTGGCTATCACGTTTCAAGCATGCAAGTATGAAATTACCCTTTTTCGGGTCACGCAAGTCATGTAATATCAAGTCAAATATAAGTACAAGATTTGTGGAATGTTCAATCAAGCTAGTCATGCACTTCGGTATAATGCCAATACCGTGATCAATCAACTCCCATGGGCACAAGTACTTTCGGGTGCTCCTCCCAGGACCAGATCGGGCCCTATATGCGCAGACATTAATCATGTATTTTAACATCCACTTTTGTGTATAGCCAATATGGAATTTCAAGAATAAAGCTTGTAGACATGTAGGATAAACTTGGATAGAGTAGAGTCTAAAAATATGACACTTGACATAGAATGGCGATAATAACGGTACAATCACGATTATCGATAAAACTAGGTGGAATTGGTTCCCTAACTTGGGTACCATGACAAGTAAATGCCCACAAGTAGATGGTCACTCCTTTAATATAGAATTGAGGTCCACAAGAACATCATAACAAAGTTGTTATAGAATTGGGGTCTACAATAACATCACATTGATGGCATGCTTTCCCCGTTCATTAAGAAACTTCTCATATCATACTCATAGCATAATATGAGGGCCGGTATACCATGTTTCTATAGAGTGACATTACAAAAATAGGGTGATAGGTTTTTGTGGTACAACCCGCTCAGTCGGCCTTGAGGGAATCCAAGGCTCGAGGAGTCTTACGGAGGTCTCTATGACTAACTTGCTAGTCCAAAGGAACGGAATGTCTAATGGAGAGCTTGTATGTCACCGAGAGTTAGTGGGTAAATGATAAAACATCATGAAACATGAGACTATATTCACGGAGTGGAAATATAGTGCCAATATTATACTTATATATTGAAACCCTCGGTTATCAGTATCAGTGAAAATAATAACTCAGGAAAGTAGCGACTTAGGTAAAGTCATTTTTAATGAAATTAACGCCTTTTACAAGGCGTTTAATTATATCTTTGACGACTTATACAGCAGTCGTCCATTCTGTATTTCTATTTTGCAGAATTCAAATATTATGGAATTTTAACAAAAACACGCCCTGGACAAGGGCGTTACTTTTCAATTAGCGCCCTGTTCCGGGGCGTTAGTTCTGTAAGACACGACCTTCATCAGGTCGTTAATTTAAGATGTTCCAGGATTAATATGAACAGTAACAATTTCCAGGCAATAAAATTACAGAAAGCAAGATACATGGTCAAGACAAGAAAAATAGCAGGATTCATGGGGTGTAGTCATGCATCAGATTATATTCGTAGTTTCATAGATTTTACATTTTAAACACAGTTAATTAACAATTAGGTGAAATTGACGACTCCTGGGCAGGGCGTCAAAACTACAAGTAGCGCCCTGGTGTGGGCCGCTTCTTTCAAATTAGCGCCCTGGTTAAGGGAGTTTCTTTTTAAATTTCAGAGAAAACTTATGAAATCGCAATAAAACTATATGCATGGATGACTGATGATATTTATTAAAGATCTTAAGCTAGTTTGGGCTACGTTCCTGAGAAAACCTACCTGAAGGTGATCTGGGAGAGGAAACGTGAAGGTTTTGGTAAGAAACCGATGCTCTGTTCTAAACCGGCCTCCAGAAGATGATGTTTGATGAAGAACCCCTCGTTCTTCAGCACGTCAGGAAACGCAAGGCAGGCAACCTACAAATAAAAGAAGATGAAGAATAATTAACACTCTTCATGAAATCAAAAAGCAGAGATTCAAGAAGAACCTGCTGTTCTTCACATACCTCAGAAGAACCTGAACGCCAAAATAGCGAACAGATCGAATAGGTGGGTATTTATAGGATTTTTAGAATCCTAATAGGGTTAGAGTTATATTGGAAGTAATATTTCCATGATAAAGTCCTTACTATTTTCCATCTTCGATGTAGTTATCCAGAACTTGCTCTGGATAGACTCCTGGGTCGAACGAAACTCGAACTGAATTCACGCCTTAGGCTAGGTCGTGTGTTTTAATTGACGACGTTGTCCTAGTCGTTTCTTATTAAAAACGCGCCCAAGGTGAGGGCGTTTCCTTTCCTTTCCTTAATTTTATTTCCCGTCGTTTGAAATTTGACGCCCTAGGGTGTAGGCGTCCTTTTTAAATTAACGCCTTAGACAGAGGCGTTTCCTTTTGAATTAGCGCCTTGATAAAAGGCGTTATTTTCCTATTGATTAATGATTTACTCATTTAGGCTCTTTGTCATCTATTTACTTATCTTTTATTTTAATTTGATTTATTTAAAAATCTTATTTGTATCAGGGTTGCTACACCTATTATGCGACTAATATGTGTGATGAATGCAGGATGCACGAGACATTGCGGTGATGGACATGCAGGCCCACCTCCACAGCTTGGAGGCCCAGCTGACTACCACGTGGGCAGACCTACAGACACTGGTGAGTGTTTAATTTATCTATATGCAATTGATTTCCTGAATTATTGATGATTAGCCACTGACAATCTGAATGAATGCAGCGTGCCCAGTAGGGAGGAGCGGTGAGAGAGACGGGAGGAGCCTCCAGCTCGAGGGGGCCTAGTGCAGAGACGACTGCACTTGCAGAGAAGCTGGCTGGGGCGGTTGCACTGGCCGAGGCGGCAGAGTGCGATCTCGCCACACGGGTAAGCTTAAACTCAAACTTAGAAATGCATTTGATTATATATTATTATATGTGTTCATGAAAATTTTGTGTTTTTACCGACTG
This sequence comes from Amorphophallus konjac, assembly GCA_022559845.1. NCBI lineage: Eukaryota > Viridiplantae > Streptophyta > Magnoliopsida > Alismatales > Araceae > Amorphophallus > Amorphophallus konjac. Next base: position 170,519,074 of record CM040119.1, on the reverse strand, counting down.
ATGAGCTCCGAGCCTTGCTCTGCATCGAGGCAGGACAGCGCGCGATGACTACTCGGGTAAGTTAGCAAAGATTTTATTTCAGTTGTTTATGAAATTGAATTAATGAATTTTATGTGAAACTGATGATTTGTTTAACTAGTTGCAGACCTCAGAGTTACAGGCAGCGCTTACCCAGACTGCACTAGCTGCGACGGAGCTGGCCATCCTTGAGCAGCGCGTTGCAGAGCTCGAGAGGGCCTTGAGGCGGTGAGAGGAGCTACCTCAGGATGTGGTAGAGCTGAGGGTCACCCTTGAGATGGAGCGTAGGGAGCGTGCCCGGGAGCAAGAGGAACGCACGGTAGAGCGGACCCGTGACCGGGAGCAGGAGGCAGCATGCGAGCGGGAGCTTGCAGACTTGAGGACCCAGCTAGCCGTTACTTAGGAGCCGCTACGGTCGACCGAGGAGCGGTTACAGTGAGGCCGGGACCGAGCGAGATCTGCGGGGTATGTGTTTACCAGTTCTACCTTTGTAGCGGGTTCCTCTCTTCGGCAGAGGAGCGAGGTAGAGGAGCAAGCTCGAGCTCCAGCTACTTCTCGGGGGTCCATGCCCCCTCCACGAGCGCCTCGTCGGGACGACGATGGTGAGGTAGAGAGTAGGAGAGAGGAGGGTGGAGGTGAGAGTTGAGAGAGACTTACTTGTACCCCTCCACCCTTACACTTATACTCAGATATTCATTGATACATATATATAATTTGAAATTTTTGTTACCTGAGTTACTTTGAGCACTTGTGGACTTGCGTACTTGCCTTTGCTTTCACTTTCTTTTGTTGCTTTTCGTTCTTGTTCGTTCTTGCCCTGCGCCTATAGTTCACACTTAAACAAACAGATTAATCCATCTGTCCGGCTTGGCCCCTTGCTCAATAAGCAAGGGGTTGCCTCTTCTTTGACCTTGTTGACGGGTCAAGGGGCCAAGCCTCTAATTAATAAAGGCGGATAAAAAATATATAAGGAAATGCAGCATGCAAGCAAGCAGATGCCAACTTAAAATAAAAGATGTCCACATGAAGATGCAATCAAGCATATGAGATAGGAAGCAGCCGGCTTAATTTTTTGTTATTTTTTTTAGTTTTTTTATTATATTTTAAAATGACGCCCTCGTAAACGGGCGCTGATTGTGAAATTGACGCCGATGTGGGGGGCGTTCATTAGAAAATCATTTTTCCTTTTTAGTTATTTATTATTTTTTTATTAATTAAAAATGATGACATTTCCTTGGTCGTGAATCCATTGAAAGACGCCCCCTTCATGGGCGTGAATTAAAAAGACATTTTTTTGATTGTTTTATTTGAAAATGACTACTTATGGACTGTCGCTAATTTCATAAATGACGCCCAAAAAAGGGGCGTTAATTATAAAAATATTTTTTTCTTTTGTTTGAGACTGAGTAGAGCACAGTGTCTTAAACCTTACATAATCACTATCTTAAATTCATTAATCCTTCTCGAATGATTTAACATCGGGTCAACGTGCTTAAAGACTTATGCTTTTACTCATGTTCTCTCGCGGCCCATCCTTCTTAGTCGGTCTTCGCCATGCTTTGAGCTTATAACCTACCATGGAGGGGGAAGTGAAGAATAAGTTGAGGAAGCTCACGGGAGGTTTCCGAGAATGGGGAAACTTTCCTCCCCTGCCCTAATACCCGTTGGGATTCGGTTTTCGGCTTAGGGAAATTTTGTTGCTCTTTTTGCCCTCATTTCTGCATGCTTACGACCAGGGTTTTCCCCACGGGGACTTTGCCCTCTTGACATACTTTTCTCTTATTTGTAAGTTTCTTTTCCTTCTTTTCTTCAAATTTCTCAACAAAGACCTAATTGTACTTGGGCTTTAAGCATTTTGTTCCCTTTTGGGCCCTGACTTCCACCTACTAGGACGGCGGGCAGGCTTGGTTAGTATTCCCTGACTAGTACTCCCTCTCGTGAGCCAAAGAGAAGAGAATTGGTAAAGCTTTTACACTCTTAGTTTGGGTCTGACTTTCCTCGAATTCCGGGCCGCTCGAGTTTAAGAGTAAAGCGTGTAGTGTGTGCGTAAATTGACCCCAAGGTTAAACCATCAAGGCTGAAGAATGAATTAAGGATCTTGATTTATCGGGTCTTGCGGCCTACGCACTATACCAGCCTACATTTTTTTAATTATTTTTTTTAATTTTGTTTACTTTCTTATTTTCTGTTTCTTCATTTGTTTATGTTTTCTGATTTTTTTCTAATTTTTTTCTTTTTTTTCTTTCTTCAAAGACTTAGGGGCAGTATTTCTTCAAGTAAAGACCATTCCAAGGGTGAGCCAGTTCTTCTCCTTCAGCATTAATTAGTTTGTAAGCATTGCCAGGGTAAACATCTCTTATTACATAGGGCCCTTCCCAGTTAGGTTGAAGTTTCGAACGAGGTCCACCGGGTTTTACAAATATTCTTTTAATTACCATCTCACCAATTTTGAATTTTCTCTCAATTACTTTCTTTTGGTAAAAATGTGAAAGCCTGTTTTGGTAAATACGCGCATGTTCGGCGGCGGCCAAATGCTTCTCATCTAGGAGTTCCAACTGAGCTCCTTGTCCAATTGTACCCGTAGAGAAGGGATAAGAATCTCAGAAGGGACTACCGCCTCCATTCCATAAGTGAGGGCGAAAGGGGTTTGCCTAGTAGGGGTACGAATGGAAGTGCGATAGGCCCAAAGAGCTTCAACCAGCTTTTCTGGCCAATCCAAAAATTTATTTGCCTCACACATTTTCTTGATAATCTTGATCAAAGTTTTGTTGGTTGTCTCTGCTTGACCATTGCCCTGTGGATAATAAGGAGATGAATGATGCAATGCAATATTATACATGTTGCAAAGGTCCTGAAGCTCCTGAGAGATGAATTGCCTTCTATTGTCGGTAATGATGGTACTTGGGATACCGAATCTTGCAATGATGTTCTTCATTATAAATTTGTAGACGGTCGATGCTTTTATCTCCGCGTATGCTTTCGCTTCCGCCCACTTGGTGAAGTACTCCGTGGCCGTGAGTATAAATGACTTTGGTTTTGTGAGGAGGTTCGAATCACCAAGAGGTCCAATGATATTGAAAACCCACATGGAGAAAGGCCATGGGAAGGATATAGGATGGAGTGAAGAAGTAGGGGAATGAATTTTGTCGGCGTGCAGTTGGCACTTAACACACCTCCGAACGTAGATGGAACAGTCCTCTTCTAGAGTGGGACAATAGAAACCTAGCCTAAGGATCTTCTTAGCAAGCATCTGGCTATTGACATGACCACCACATACTCCTGAATGTGCCTCTTCCACGACCTTCCAAGATTCATCATCATCTAGGCACCTTAACAAAACACCGGTGAGAAATCTTCTATGGAATACACCTCCAACTAAAGTGTATCTGATGGAAATCAAGCTAGCTGCCGCCAAAGCCGATCGATGAAGCTGCTGGGCTGAAGCTGAACGCGCTACCCAAAGGTAGCGCGACCTGAAGAAAGCGCTAGGTTTACCTAGCGCGATCTCAGGCAGAAGGTCGACTGCAGACGCCCCAACTACCCAGCCCTTGGAACTTGCAATGGCTTCAATGTTCGCTGTTTCCCACTGTTGTAATTGATGTTCTAGTGTCGTTTAAGCTTCCCCTTCCCCCTATATATGTACCCCCATCTCGTTTGATTAAGAATAGAATAGAATAGAAATGATTTGAGAAAATGAGTGAGTATAGCATGGCTATATCTCTTATCTTCCCCCCCCAATCTTTGGAATCCCTCCCTCCTCCCCTCTACGGGTGCGATGCCCACGTTCTTCTTCTAATCCTCCCCTTTTCCCCTTCACGGAGGCCGTTCGAAGCTCCGGGTGCATCGGCTTTGAGAAGAGGCCGACTGTGAGGCCCCATTCGGGCTCCGTTCTTCCTCCACCGACGATCGACGTCCTCCACCACCGCCAACGACGTGGCTATGATCAAGACGGAGTTTGGTTGCACCGGTCCTGCGATGGGATCGGGTGTGATGCCCCAGCCAACACCCTACTAGTCCTAGCTCGCCCTGCCATGCCCCTTTCTCCCTCGTCGCCCACCCCCGCTCCCACATTCACCAAGTTATCCTAGCTAGCAATAGGTTAGTTTAATCGATGTTTAGGGCCCCCATGTTTTGTTTAAAATCCCCCCCCGTGTCATACCCACTCTCCTATGTGCCCTCCCCTTGTGAATCACTCCCCCGAAGTCATCCACGGGCGCCCCTAAGTCCAACTTCTTCGTCCGGCGACTGTCTGAGAACGCGCCATATTGTCCTAGCGCGATCTTCATGAAGGCGCCATGTTCCTATAGCGCGACTACGAACAGAAGGTTGAAGAAGGCCACCCCCTCCCAATCTCGTTCCACATCAGTATCGTTGAGCAACTCTTCGAATGGCTTTCTTTTCTTCCACCGTGGCCTCCTCAGGATAGGATTGATCCTGGAAATACTTAGCAATCTCGTAATACCACGGTTTCTCTCCATCATCCAATTCTTCCTCTAAATCCAACAGCATGATCTCCTTATTCTCAATGATTCTGCTTTGCTTAACTTTCTTGAGCACCTCATCCTTAATACTAAGGAAAGCTGGATCCTGAATAGCGGGAGTGAGCCGCTTGTGAACAATGATAGAATGGAAATCCCTTTCGGGAAGGAAAACCAAAGAAGATGCAAGAGAAGCGAGAGCATCAGCTAAAATGTTCTGATCACAAGGAACATGGACGAAGATTAATTTGGTGAAAAGCTTGGTATAAGCAGAAGTCAATTCCTGATAGGGTTTGAGTTTAGGATTGAGCGTACGGCACTTGGTGAGCACTTGGTGAAGAATAAGCTGACTATCACCTACAATCCGCAATTGGGTAACACCGAATTGATGAGTGGCCTCTAGTCCGGCCAAAAGAGCCTCATACTCAGCTATGTTATTTGTTACTGGAAATGCAAGCTGAGAGGCGAGTGGAATAGTGATACCCTCAGGTGACATAAGAACTATGCCAATCCCCTTCCCTTTTGAATTCAAAGCTCTATCAAAATGTAACATCCACATCGAATCGTATTGATTGACGGACATTAGTTCCTCATCTGGAAACTCCGAGCGAACATGGTCAAATCTACGGAGGGGATGATGAGCGAGGCGTTCTACTATGGCATAGCCTTTAATCACTTTTTGCTGAATGTAGATGATGTCGAATTGAGAAAGGAAGCATTGCCATCGTGCTAATCGATCAGTGAGAATGGATTTTTCAAAAAGGAACTTGATTGGATTCATACGGGCAATGAGATGAACTTCGTGAGCTAAGAAATAATGCTTAAGTTTCTGAACTACCCAGACTAAAGCAGCACAAGTCTTCTCTATGGCTGAGTATCTCTACTCACAGGGGTTAAGAAGCTTTGACAAGTAGTAGGCTGCCCTTTCCTTTCCTTCTTCGTCAACTTGGGCTAGGATAGCACCTACAGAGTCATCAGGACGGAAATGTAGAGAACAAGCGGTTTGCCTGGAACTGGCAGCCTCAGGACAGGAGGATTTGAGAGATAATCCTTCAATCCATCAAAAGCTGCCTGACATTTGCCATCCCAATTAAACTTGACTCCCGGCTTAGTAAGCTCGTAGAACGGCCTACATCTTTGTGAATGCTGGGAAACAAATTGGCGAATAAATTGCAACCTCCCGATCAATCCTCAAACTTCTTTCAAATTCTTGGGAGGAGGCATTTCCTTTATGGTCTTTGCCTTGTTGGGATCAATCTCGATACCCCTCTTATTTACGATGAATCCAAGCAATTTCCCTGATGAAACACCAAACACGCACTTCTTGGGGTTCATTTTCAATTGGTACTTCTGTGCTCTTTGCAAAACTTTGGCTAGAACCCCGGGATGCTCAATCCTTGTCCTTGATTTCACTACCAGATCGTCAACGTACACCTCTATATAAACGTGGATCATATCATGAAAGATAGCCATCATAGCCCTCTGATAGGTGGCCCCAGCATTCTTAAGCCCGAAGGGCATGACCACATAGCAATAGGTTCCCCATGGTGTAGTGAACGATGTCTTCTCTTGGTCCTCCTCAGCCAGGCGAATCTGATTATAGCCTGAAAAGCCATCCATGAAGGAAAGAGTCTCATATCCTGCCGTATTGTCGATTAAAACATCAATATTAGAGAGGGGGAAATCATCTTTAGGACACGCACGGTTGAGGTCCCGAAAGTCTATGCAAATCTGCACCTTTCCATCTTTCTTCATGACTGGGACGATATTAGCCACCCAATTGGGATAGAGGACAACTCTAACGAATCTAGCCTTATGAAGCTTATCGCCCTCTTCTTTCATTTTTAATGCCATATTAGGGTGGAAACGTCTCAACCGCTGTTTGACTGAAATGGACCCTGGCTTAAGTGTAAGTCGATGTTCAACAAGCGCAGGGTCTAGTCCTGGCATGTCTTCATAACTCCACGCAAACATGTCCTTATATTCTTGAAGAACCAAAATAAGTGCCTCCTCTTCGGAGGGCGGCAAGTTCTTACTAATGAGGAGAATCCTAGGGTCTTCCTCAGTACCCAGATTTATTTCTTTGGTAGGCTCTTCTACTGAGGCTGATAGCTCATCGAATCTTCTCATGCCACTGGCAAAAGCATCAGCCTCATCCTCATATTCTTCGTAACCTTCATCCCCCTCTTCAATAGGGTCTTCATCATTCATGATCTCATAAACACCAAAACCCTCATTAAGAACACAAGTAGATGTGTCTTCATATTCTATTTCTGGCAGCATAATTCGATTCTCTATAAATTCGGGAAGAGCTAAGCATGCCCAACACCTCCTAGCTAAATCTAGCAAGAATCTACGGGGAATCTGCTTACCCTTGGATTTCTTATGCGAAGCTACCCCATGAGTCCTAGAACTAGAAGAGTAAGCGCAACTAGCCTGATCACTAGAAATTGACGAAGATGAAGGGGAAGAGGAAAAGGTGGGTACAGAAGGGGATACTGGTGAAGACCCCTCACCGGAGGGGTAGAGAAGGTCTACTAATGAATCCTGGAAGAGCGGCCCCTGGGTCGGGACACACTCAGAAATAAGATAAGAGGTCTCCTCAATGGAGATGGAAGATTGGAAAATTGGAATTTTGGCGTTTTTTTTGTTTTCAATAATAAGGCAATGCGAGGAAGGAACAAGAGGCGGTGTCGAGATCGACAGGTTGACGAAAGATTGCGTAAATGATGGCCCACGCGGGGGTGTGATGGAGAGTTTAGAAAATTGCTCGAGGAGCAAGAGAGGAATTGGCGGAGAAGCTTGAAGCGAATCTGGAGAAAAGGTTATCAAGACCGCGGGCGGTCTAGGGATATCTGAGCAAAACATTTTATCAAGCAAATGGACAAAATTTTTTGGATGGATAGATTTAAGAGAGAAAAGGCTGGCCCACAACCTATCCACATTGAAGCCTTTTTCATACTGCACATCCGGCTCCCCGGTATCTGTGTAATTGCTTAGAAGCTACCTCTTGTCTGTGATCACTGCTGGCTTTTCAATTAGTTCATGAAATAATGGCGACCATTCCGGATCAGTTGGCATAAACAGTCAGCTCAGAGCAATGGTGATATCATTCATGTCGAACCATCTGTACCAGTCACATTCGGGGTCATCCATCTTTCTTCTTTTACCTGGTCGTAAGGACTCCAGGGCCTTGTATGTAACTAGTGAGGCTATGTGGTGAGCAAACTACCGTGCATGTATATCTTGACAGTCCAGCATGGAAGTGACTAGCGTGGTTTGCTCATCATTATGAGTACCCCCTTTCACAAAGTGTGTTTGTAGGGTCCATGTAAGAGGTTGCCGATCTGTTTTAAGAGTTGAAATCATGACGGCCCATGGTCCTTCTTCATCTTTGCCTTTGCTTGGCCCTTTATACCCTAGGCCATCCCGGGGAATCATCTTTTGATGCCTGACGGGCTTGACTCTCCCCTGGAGATTAATACCCAGGCCTTTGCCAGTTATGTACCCCATTTTCATCAAGATGTTCCATCCCGGTGTGTTTATTAGACCCTTTTTCTTCTTGCCTTTGGGTGGCTGTGGTGACATTTGGGTGGTAAGAGGGGTTGAAGAAGATGGCCTTGCCAAGTCTTGCCGTAGATCGACAACATCCAAAACTGAGAGCAAAGGCCTATTAGAAGGCCACATAGAAGGCACCAAAGTTGCGGAATGTATATCTTCCGCCGGTAAAATGGGCATACTAGTGACTTTAATAATGCACCCTTTGTGCGGAAATTTTATGGATTGATGGTTCATGGAGGGCACAGCATCAAGCTCTTGAATGTAAGGGCGACCCAAGATGCCATTGAATGTCGGGTCCATGTCTAGAATATGGAAGTCCGCTGTGACTGAAACCGGTCCCAAACCAACTTTTAAAGTGATCATCCCGAAAGGTGGCTTCTTGGTATTGTCATAAACTGTGACGGTGATTGTAGATGGCCGGATTTGACTTTTCGGGATGCCACACATTTTTAAGGTACTTGGTGGCAAAACATTAATGGATGCCCCAGTATCCACCAAACATTGTTTCACTGCCACCTTGTTAATGTCAATAGCAATGCATAGTGCATATTTCCTGGCCGGCTGAGGAGCTAATTCATGTTCATAAAAAGTGATGGTCGGTTGATTGCTGGCTGGATTTTAAACAGTAGTGACATGTTCAACTGGGATGTCTTCATTTACCATTGCTTTCTACAAATATTGCTTCAGGGCTAGCTGGTGTGTAGTACATCTTTTGATCAATTCTAGAATAGAAATTCGGGCCGGTGTTCTGTCCAAATGCTTTAATAGATCATACTCCATGCCCAGTGCAGACTCCTGTTCATGTTCTCCTTGTTCTTGTACTGGCTCCTGTTCCCGTTGGGGAAACACTCGGTGGAACATCCGTCCACTACAAAGCACCATTGTTTTCAAAGCCTCTGTCGGGCCTAGATTGGGTAAAGGGGTAGAGGAAGTAGAGGGAATGGTGGAGGGTGTGTTAGGTGCTGGTACGGGATTGGTAGAAGGAGGGGTTCTTATAAGAGGCCTCACCGGCTGGGCGTCATCGAAAAATGGCGGCGGGGGTCGGGTGATAAGGAGGGGTCTTGGAAGCATGATGGTGGTAGACGGGGTAGGTTGTGGCGAAATAGGAGGGGAGACGGATGCCGGTGGGGTGCGGATAAGGAGGGGTCTACTTAATGGGGGGTTTTGAGGTGAAGAAGAATTTGTGGGTTGGCGCAAAAGAAGAGGCTGTGAAGGAGTAGGGTTAGGGTTAAGTGGCCTTGGAGTGGTGGTGGAACGTATGAGAAGACGTGGCTGTTGGGAGGAAGGTGCGGGTTGAAGTCTTCTTAACAATTGTGGTGGTTGTGGTTGACTGGAGTTTTGGTTAATGGCCCCGATAGAGGCGCTTTCTTCATGCCAGCCCTGCCCTCTCTCTACTTCATGGATTGAGGTGACATGGTTTACTTGTTGATTTTGAACCGGGGGCTCCGGTAGCGGATTGTTAACAATCCCCATATTTGGTTGGGGTGCAAGAGCCTGCTGTTGCTGTGGAACTTGTTGTTGCTGCTGACCTTGCTGCGGAGGCTGCTGAGCCGGTGGTTGCCGAGGAGGCCTTCGAGCCTTTAAAGTAGAAATAAACCTCCTCATCTCATCCCAATCAATATCACCTTGATCATTCATATCATATATGTAATCCTTGAAGTGAAAACAATGGTCGATGTTGTGCCCTGGCTGCCGATGAAAGACGCAATACCGAGAGGTGTCTACATGTACGGCCATATCGTTCTTTCATTAGGTAAGGTGAGCGCGTTGGCGGCCATGAGGGCATTGAAAATATCTGATAGACTTTCGGGTAAGGGAGGGTATTGTGCTCTTCAGGGACCCAATGGTCTTCTTGGTTGTTGCAGTTGTTGTTGTGCATAATTGGCTGGCGGGGGCATTTGGTGGTACTGTGCAGGTTGATTCTGTGGAGTAAAGTGGGCTCGTTGTTGAGGAGGTGGAAGAGGACGTAAGGTCTAAGGAGGGTTATTATTTGGCTGGTGGACTTGGTTTTGGAAGGCGGGTTGCTGTGGTGGCGGCCCTTGGTTTGGAGGGTGGCAGAAGGGTGTGGAATTGCCAAACGCACTCACCTGCTCATTAGTAACAGTGCCTTCAGTGGTCGCACCAGTATTGCCGACATTAATGTTCTTCTTCATTACCTTTGGTCTTGGCTCAAACATGCCCATAATGGGTGAATCTTTCATCTGTGTTTGTATGTATCTAGCTCTTTCATAGAGCTCTTCTATAGTGCTCAACTTGTTCATGGCTAAAATATGACGGAATTGCAGAGTGGAGTTTGATATAATCATCTTCACTTGCTCTGTTTCCGACAATGTGTCCTTCAATTTTTCGGCCATAGCTCTCCACCTATGAGCAAATAAAACGAAGTCCTCCTCGGGCTTCATCTTTTCGGCAACCAGATCAGTAACAGACAAAGAGTGACCCACACGGTCCTTGTACTTCTGTAGAAACTTCCATTGAATAGCATCAAAGTCACCGGCATCGGCCGGCTCCAAGGAGTAAAACCATTCTCATGCCGGGCCATGTAAAGACTGCCTAAAGAGATAAGCCAGAGAAGTCTTGTTATCCTGCCAGAATGATGCCTCATATAAGAAGTCTTTCAAGTGGATGTACGGGTTACCGGTCCATTGTACCGTCGGAAATTCGGCATTTCAGATGGGGGTAGATGAAAAACTGGCAGAGTGGGAAGCATAACTTCGGAAGCGGCCTTGGGTGCAGTGACCTTCTTGAGCTGCTCCTCCATACTAGCCATCCTTTGGAGGAGTATAGTGTGGTTATCGGACTCGGCTGGGGTCAGATGAAAAGAGTATTGGTTCGGCATAGGCCTTCTCAAGAACTGAGGAACAGGAGGTTGTTGAGGCCTAGCAATAGAGTGACTTGCTGGTTGGGCCGACGTAGTCCCAAAAGGAGTTGGTGGGCGCGAGATCACCCTAGGTGCGACCGCCTGGTCGTTGGGGGAATTGACAGAATGGCCACCCATGGCCTGGGGAGGGTTAGAAGATGACGGGATGGATTTTCCTTATAAGGCGGCTTGGGTCGCCTGGCGTTGGGAATCATCCAGTTGAGTAAGAACTTTGAGAACATCGTTGAAGTCGAAAGAAGGGGAGGCGTCCCCAGAAGTATCTTGAGTGGTAGGTTGAGCTTGGGAGGAAGGCTCGACCTCCAGAGAAGTGGTATCCATCATGTGGACCTGAGTGGGAGAGGGAACATAGTTTCCCTCATGGTAGATAGAATCGTGAGAGGGAATCTCGTAAAACGGGTCAAATTGACCCTCCTCATAACCATCATAAGCATACCCATAGTTGGCCATATTGATGATTTTACCTGAGCGAAGTTTCATGCTTAAGAGAAAAAAAATAATAGATTTCTAACAGGCAAGTATAACAAGGTACACACTCAAGTTGTAATGAGCCCAAAGTTTTAAGGTTTTCTTTGAAGATTAAGGTGAGTTCTATAATAAGTTCTCTCCTTTGAATGTGGGTCCTGGTTGAAAGTTTGGGTATAATCTTCGGGTACCTAGGTTCTTTCTCTTTTCTCACCAACGTATGGGTCAACTATACTCCAGGTGCTTCAATGGTACAACCTGCCCGGCGTCCGTGAGGGAATCCACGGGTGCGGGGACTTACGGAGGCTTGGTTTATGAATTTCCGGTCCAATGAGACGGAATGCTCAAAGGAGGGTCCTTCCTTCACCAAGAGGGTGTGAGATCCTACAGAGTGTGGGGAGAGGAGGTCTCCTAAGCCAAATGCCCTAAATGCATCCTAATGCAGGCAAAACAAGCAGATAATGATCGGATAGACAGTAATAGCAATCAATTGGTGAATGAATATCAATGAGCAGGGTTCTGTGGGCACAGAACAAAAATGACGACCTGGAGGGGGTCGCTATATCAGCAATCAACGACTGTGTTCTAGTCGCTATTCACGGTGAACAGTGAAATCTGAAAACAACCCAAAAGAAATGGCGCCTTGGAATGAGGCGCTGTATGAAGTAATGACGCCTCTGTAAAGGGGCGTTAAAACACTGTGAACAGTACTAGGGAAATGCCAAAATGAATGACAATCAGAGTAACTGATGCCTAGATGTGAGGCGTTAAATATGAAAATGATGCCTCTGTGAGGGGCGTGGATTATGAAAATGAAAAAAAAAGTAGAAAATAAATGGAAACGACGGATGTTTGAACAGTCGCTATATGTAGAAATGACGGCAGAGTAGAGGGCGCTATTCAGTTCAGAGAACCGTCATCCAGAGTTCAATTTTCTTTTCGAAAAAAAATGCTATGGATGCTTCAAAATTGGATAATCCAGTGGGAGGCGTGCACGTGGTGCACGAGAGGAGTGTGCTACGTGGAGCACGAAGGAGGGACACAAGGGGGTGCCGAAGGAGGGGCACGCACGGGCGCCAAAGGGAGGGGCACGCGAGGGCGCCAAAGGGAGGGGCACACGAGGGCGCCAAGGGGAGGGGTAATCAAACTAAAACAAAAGGTGTCCCACCGTGATCGCCAATTTGTGAACGTCTCACATAGACATTTTAAAGAGGAATAACAATGATTAAGGATGAATAATTATGCTAAAATAAGTGGGACATCAATAGGAAAAGAGGATGAGCATGAGATGCTTTATGGAGGGTGATCGCCAGAGAAAAGAAAAAGGATGATCGCATGTACCTTGTATTGAGCGGGTAGGATTGGGAGTTCTTCCTTCCTCCTTCTATCGGCCGGCCGATGAAGGGGGTTTATAGCTTGATTACCCTTGCAAACACACAAAAATAAAGATATGGATTAGCCAAGTGTGTAGTATCAATGTTCTAAGAATATGAAATCAAATTGGGCATGAACACAGCTTGTGTGTTTTGGTTTTTAAACCCCTAAGAAGGAGCAACAAGGTTGGAATTAAGAATGATATGCAAAGCAAATAACGTAGCAAATAAGATGAATATCTGCTAAAAGAGCTCTAGCAGACCGGGCTTGAATAGAAGATATGTGATGATGATATGATGATATTAACAAAACAAACTAAAAGGGGAGGGGTGTCCTTTCTGCTGTGTGCGCAGCAGTAAAGGGGAGAACAAGAGTTTCAACGGTTGCAGCAGGATGAAGAACCACCGGATGAAGATGCCGCCTGGAGGAAGAACCTTGGAGAAACACCTACAAAAGGAAGAAAACTCTCTCTCTCTCTCTCTCTCTGTAAAGCTCACACGGTGCAATTGCTCTCCTTGTTAAGCTCTCTGTTGTTGTTGTTGTTGTTCAGCCATCTTGTTTTTTTTTTTTACTCGTCTCCTCCCTCGCACGAGGAGCACATGTGAAGGTCTTTATATGCCAAAAATCCTTGCATTAATAGGATTAAAACAAGGCAATGAATCCTCTAACAAGGAACCCTCTTCCCAATCGATCATAAGGTGTAAAATGGGAAAAGGATCACTACAGGAAAGAAGAAGGCGAAAGGGAGACGGAAGTGCAAATAACGACCTGACTAGGGGCGTCAATTCAAATGACGACGTTCACATAGTCGTTAATTCCTGGATTTAATTATGGAAATAAATGACTTTCCTTATTTAAAAGTGAGAAATGATGCCTGCTTGAATGGGCGTTAAATAATCAACGCCCCTAAAGAGGACGTCAATTCTATGAGTTTTACCAGGAAACAACGCCCGTTTTAACAATCGTTTATTTATGGAATCACGACCTTCTTCAGGTCGTCAATTAAATGATGCCCTCCCTTAAGGCATTAATTTTAATTATTTAAAGAAAAATGCAAAGAAAGTACAATTAATATGGAGAAATTATAAAATAATCAGAAAAACTTCATATTAAGCCAATATTGAAGTCCACTTTGGGGCGTCACATGGTGACATGAGATTTACTCAACATATCATCGATTTTGGCGTGTCTATAATGGTGTCCACTCATCGTGGCGTTTATTGATATCCCCTTGAAGAGACCATAGGAGAACATGTAGTGGCAGAACTCCATAGGCCAGTAGAGTTGAAAAATAACATCACACCTGGTGAAATGTGGGGTGTAAACCCTTATTAATTTAGCTCCCATGGGTTTGAGTAAAGAACTATTACTCCTTCTCGGGGTGAACAAGACTGTTGGGAAGTCAGATAATTCAGATGAGCTGGAGAGGGTGGCAGGGTTTGGCATGAAGAGCAGTCGGCGTGATGGCAAACCGGCATGGATAGGGGTCGGCGCGAAGGCAAACCGGTGCGGAAATAGCGTTATGTGTCCTCGGCGCGCTGGAGGAGGGGTGGTCGGCGCAGAGGCATCCCGGCACAGGCGGTCGATCGGCGTGCCTGCCACTCGGCATAGAACCCGCACCGAGAGAGCATCGGGCCGGGGAAGCCATTATGGCGTCGATAGGGAAGGTTTGAGGATTTTGGGGCCTTGAGGCTGTGAATTTTGGGGGTTTTGAGATTGTATTCAAGGGCTTCCTACCGAGGGGACAGAGGTTTACTCACAGAGGGTCCATGGGAGGCATCTATGATTCAGTGAACTGGAGGCCACAAGATATGCTGTCTCGGGCTCCTGTCACATATCATTAACGAATCCAGTCACTCACTAAATCCTACTAATCATAGTAAAAACTCGGTAAGTTTAAACCTTGTTACCATTGCATCTCTCCCATGAACGTCACAGGCAAGCAGGATAGAAATCTCTGTTGTCTCTATGAGGAGATGGCGACAATGAAACTGACGTTCAGAGTCAGATGAGAGAAAGGAAAAAAAAGGAAGTTTCATATGAAAGAAGGAAACACACAGACGCCATAGACTGGATATAGTCGGCATTCAATTTCATTCATCGACTTTCATTAGCCACTGAGGAATACATCTCTCATGAAGAAAATGTAAAGCAACTCGAGCGTACAATTCGAGGCTCTAAAAGGCCTTAAAGATTACATCCTCCATAGACAAGAGAGTAGGATAGAAACGAAGAATCCAAAATATAAAACGGGGGAGGGGGAAGAATGTACCCCCACCGGGGCAATGACCGACGGACTCCCACCTTGAATAGGGCAGCAGGGATGATCACTCCGGATCCCTTCTCTCAGCAACTTCTCTTCTTCTTTCTCTTTCTCTTTCAGACCCTTTTTCCATGGGCTCTTAGTCTCTTTCCACTTTACTCGCTACCCTTGTCTCTGTCTATCCCCTCTCTTTTTTCTCTTCGAAGACACGGGGTTTATATAGAGGGATGGCCCTCTTCCATCAGCGCGCATCAGAGGGGTGAAGCCCTCCCGGCGCCTGCTACTCCCGGCACTTCTCCATCCCGGTGCGCCTCGGGCGAAGACACTATCGGCGCGTGGGCTTCTTGACCCGCTGCCCACTCGGCGCCGCTCGGTGTGCACATGGGCTTTGGCACAATTTCCACTTTGTTTAACCTTCGAAGCCTCCATCACTTTTATTAGCCTTTGGCGGTATTAGTGACACTTTCATCATCATGTTGCCAGGCCCATGATATGAAGCCCATTTCACTAAATACCGTGATATTTCAGAGATCTCATCAGCAGGCTAATGATTGCCCAAAATTTAAACCAGATTTAATCAGACCGATCGTCAAAAGATAATCGCTCCGGACAGCAACTTTTCCGGGAAGGCCTCAGCCAGACAGAATGTTGTCTGCAATAGATCTATGCTTCCATCATAGTTCTAGGACTTCAGAGAGTATCATCAGAGCCGCATATTTCATTAATCTTTAGAGCTCCAGCTAATGACTCATGGCATTATTTGTTCTCTTTATTTGCACATTTTTCAATGTCAACAAATGCCCCCCACCTGTAAGTGGCGTAAGCTAAGAATGAGCGGCATGGGGCCTACGGGTGTATATCATGATGTACTTTGTGCTCTTCTCCAGGCTTGCTCCTGCTCATTGTGTCTATTCATAGTTTGAAATCTTTGTTCTGTTTGCATAATTCTAGCACTTTGTAAGCATCTTTGGACTAATGCTAGGTTGTTGAGTCTTAAATGATCGGCATTTGGGTTTGATTTTCTGGTTGCAGCATCCTGGCGCGAGCGAATCGGCGCGGCAACGATCTCAGCATACCCATCTCGACACGGCACTGGCCTTGGCGCGTCATGGGCTCGGCGCGCCCTTTTGTGTGTGCTACTTTCGGTGCGGATGGCATCATTTCATCGGGGGCTTTAGACATATTGCCTCTCATCATTGTATCTTCTCCGGAGGCGGTTACTGTACTCCGTCCTGTGCTAGTGAGGATACAACTAGCAGCTGAAGTATCATCACTAGAGTTGAGCTCATTGGGAGAGAGTTCTACTCTAGTGCCTGCCATAGAGTTGAGGGCCGAAGCGGATCCGTCCAGAGGCACTGCCTTCATTCCAGTGGCCGTAATGACCATTGCGCCTGATCTTACAGCTCCACCCGTGCAAGTAATAGAGTCAGAGCCTCTGTTGTCTCCAGCACTTGTGGAAGAGAGATCTTTAAAGAGCCCAGCGGAACATGAGTAGACTGTCGAGGTGCCTGCGTCCTCAGCTTTGGTGGCAATTCCATCTTCTTCTTCTAAGCCAGACACTGGCTTATGGGCATCTATAGATAGTGAAGTCACTTTTGATGTGGTGCCAATAGCCTCCCTTGGCTTCTCATCATCAGAGGATTTTGTCTGGCAGCATTTGGAGATGCTGCGCAGGGTAGTAAAATCTCAGCCGACATTGTCTTATCTTAAATTGAAGGAAGTGGCTGAACGACTGACAGTTGGCCTGCAGGCACTAGGCTATCCTTTAGATATATGGACCCAGTGAGTGCTATTTTTGCTAAAATTTATGAATCACCGAGACTTTCTCGAGCGGACAATGAACGACTGGCTGACGGCCCTTGAATTGTAGAAGGCCGATTGTCAGACAGAGCTACAGTCACTAAACTCTGATCTTCGTAGGAACAGGGCGGAGGTCGAAGCTTCAGCCGCTCGCGCACAATTCTTGCATAGCCGACTGGAGGAGCTTCGAGTTGAATTGAATGCTGTTGAAGCTGAGATACCACTGCTAGAGTCGGCAGAGGCCCAGGGTGTTGAGGAGACCGCATTGCTGGAAGGTCGAGTTGCATCTTTACAGACCGAGATGACTTGTGTTCAGGAGGAGGAAGTTCAATTCCGTGAACTGGGAGCGGCTCCATATGTCGGGTTTCTTGATTTCGGAGATATCTTCTGGCGATCTTAGCCGATCCTCCTTTTGTAATCCATCCTCCTTGAAGGGCCTCAATTGTCTTTATCTCCCCCTTTTTTTAATGAAAAATTATCTTTCCTTTAATGTCTTCGGTGCCCATCTCCACAACTTTATTTTGTAATGGTCTGCATCGACTTTGGTAACTCGAATGGAAGCACACCTGTGTCTGTACCGCAGGAGAGCGCCAACTCTTTCAAGGAAAGGATGGGGGCATCGCTCCACCGCGTGTTAGGATTCCAGGAGTTGCCAAATCGGCACAAATGTATGTTTCATAGGCCAGAAGTGCCGGATGTAGGAATGCTTGCTGATATGTCGATGAAGGGTCCATATGTCTCATTGAAATAGATAGAAGGTCTATCTCGAATAGGTTTTAGCATTGATCAAGGTGAAGTGCTGTATGATCAATGGAAGCTTCATCGTCGGCATTGGGTTTATGCCGATGCAAGAAAATAGATTTGTTTCATCAAGATAGATAGAAGGTCTATTCCGAATAGGTTTTAGCATCGATCCAGGTAATGATGCCTTAGGATCAACGGAAAGTTTCATCATCGGTGGGACATGGGATGGCAGAAAATGGATGAGTTTCATCAGACTAGACAGAGGGCCTATTCCGGATAGGTTTCATTATCGATCTAGGTGATGATGCCTAGTGACCGACAGAAGTCTTCATCATCAGCATTGGGTTTATGCCGACGCAAGGAAATTGATAAGTTTCATCAGAGTAGACGGAAGGTCTATTCTGGATAGGTTTCTTTGTCGATCTAGGTGATGATGCCTTGTGACCGATAGAAGGCTTCATAATCGACATTGGATTTATGTCGATGCAAGGAAATTGATAGGTTTCATCAGAGTAGACAGAAGGTCTATTCTGGATAGGTTTCATCATCGATCTAGGCGATGATGCCTTGTGACCGACGAAAGGTTTCATCATCGGCATTGGGTTTATGCCAATGCAAGGAAATTGATAAGTTTCATCAGAGTAGACAGAAGATCTATTCTGGATAGGTTTCATTATCGATCTAGGTGATGATGCCTCGTGACCGACAGAAGGTTTCATCATCGGCATTGGGTTTATGCCGACGCAAGGGAATTGGTAAGTTTCATCAGAGTAGATGGAAGGTCTATTCTGGATAGGTTTCATTATTGATCTAGGTGATGATGCCTCGTGACCGGCAGAAGGTTTCATCATCGGCATTAGGTTTATGGCGACGTAAGGAAATTGATAAGTTTCATCAGAGTAGACGGAAGGTCTATTCTGGATAGGTTTCATTATCGATCTAGGCGATGATGCCTTGTGACCGACAGAAGGCTTCATCATCGACATTGGGTTTATGCCGACGCAAGGAAATTGATAAGTTTCATCAGAGTAGACGGAAGGTCTATTCTTGATAGGTTTCATTATCGATCGAGGCGATGATGCCTTGTGACCGATAGAAGGTTTCATCATCGGCATTGGGTTTATGCCAACGCAAGGAAATAGATTTGTTTCATCAGAGTAGACGGAAGGTCTATTATGGATAGGTTTCATTATCGATCTAGGCGATGATGCCTTGTGACCGACATAAGGCTTCATCATCGACATTGGGTTTATGCCAACGCAAGGAAATTGATAAGTTTCATCAGAGTAGACGGAAGGTCTATTCTGGAGAGGTTTCATTATCGATCTAGGCGATGATGCCTTATGACCGATGGAAAGTCTCATCATTGGTGGGACAACTGATGGAAGTGTCGCCAAGAGGTATAGCATATATTTTCATGTTATTGTGACCACATTACTGACCCAAGCGCCCTTTCGGGTTTTCACCGGAGCCAACCCCCTCTTGCTTTTGCCCATGCGCCCTTTCGGGTTTTCACATGGCGGGATACTCGATTTTGCCTGCAGCGTCCTTTCTGGTTTTCACCACAGCCGGGTTATAGCCCTTTTTGCCCTTGTCTGGGATGTCTGAACAAGTCTAACGAGGCACCTCTAATTTAAGCCCCATTTTTTTTTTTGATGTAATATTTGAGATTGCACGTTGCCTTTTGAACATGTAAAAGTGTTCATCGTTGATGCGGGGATTAACATCAATGCAAAGGAAAGTAGGGTTTCATCATCTATCCAGACGGAATGTCCAAATCGATGTTGGTATACAGGTGACTTAGGCTCGAAGCCGTTCGCTGAGAATGCGTGTGTTTCATCGTTGATGTGGAGTTTACATCAACGCAAAGGAGATAAGGTTTCATCATCCATCCAAACGGAAGGTCCGGGTTGATGTTCATATGTAGGAGGCTTAGGCCCGGAGCCGTTCACCGAGAATGCACGTGTGTTTTATCGTTGATGTGGGGTCTACACCAACGCAAAGGAGATAAGGTTTCATCATCTATCTAAACGGAAGGTCCAGATTGATGTTCATATGTAGGAGGCTTAGGCCCAAAGCCATTCGCCGAGAAAGCACATGTGTTTTATCGTTGATGTGGGTCTACACCAATGCAAAGGAGATAAGGTTTCATCATCTATCTGGACGGAAGGTCTGGATTGATGTCAACATGAAGGAAGTAGTGACCATCCTCATCGTCATCATCATTCTTTAGAGCCCTCATTACCATCATTTTTATGCTGAGGTTGTTTGCTCAGTCATTCGCCAATCCCTCAAAGGGTAGTGGTACAGCATGATATAGCTTCAGATGCTTCCCGTTGAGCGGTAGGAACTGAACTTCCCCCCGATGGTTGACAACCATGTAGGCTCCGCCTTCATAGACCCTTTGGACCATGTATGGACCCAACCAGTTTGCGGCCAGCTTGCCCTTTGGGTTGGAAGCCGTGACTTCTTTCTTCATGACCATGACCAGGTCACCTTTCTTGAATTCTCGCCCATTAACGAGCTTGTTGAAGGCATTTGCCATACGGGCTTAGTATGCCTGGATATTCTTCTGTGCCATAAGGTGTTTTCCTTCCAACTCAGCCAATTCTTCAAATCTTCTTTCAGCATTTGCTTGTTCGTTGCGAGCTAATCCACATTAAATTGTAACCCTAAGCGATGGGACTTCCAGCTCTATGGAGACTACTGCCTCGGAGCCGTATACTAAGGAAAAGGGTGAACAGCCTGTAAGGGTCTTGTAGACAGTACGATATGCCCATAATACTTCGTACATCTTTTCCCCTCAGTCCTTCTTGTTGGAGCTGACAGTCTTAGAAAGGAGCGTGCATAGGGTTTTATTAAATGCTTCAGCTAGTCCGTTTGCTTGCGGATTGTAAGGGGTGGAGGTCCTCCAGTCAATTTTGCACTTCTCGGCGAGCCGATATATTTTTTGATTCTTGAAGTAGCTTCCGTTAACATAAATTATTCGGTTGGGAATACCAAACCGAAAAATATTGTTTTGTTTGATGAATCTAGCGACCAGCTCACCGGTTACCTCTCTGAGTGCTATAGCTTCCGCCCACCTGGAGAAGTAATCTGTTATGGCCAAGATGTACTTGTGTCTAGCTGAGGATGTTGGGAGAGGTCCAACCACATCGATTCCCATTTGGGCAAAAGGCCAGCAGGGAATTGTCGGGTGTAGGGGTACAGGTGGCCTTCTCGGCACAGTAGCATGCTCCTGGCATTTCTGACATGTTTTTACAAATTGACAGCAGTCTTCAAACATAGTAGGACAATAATAGCCTAACTTCTTAACTTCAATTTTCATTTTTAGTCCAACTTTGTGTGCACCGGCTGTTCTCGCATGTACCTCTTTCATCACTTGCCATGCCTCCTTTGTGGATAGGCAACGGAGCAGAATCTTTTTGCGAGCGTCCGCCATGATTCGGAACAGTGTTCCGCTTTGGAATTCATAGGAATCATTGGTCCTCAGTGTTGACATTTTTTTTCTCCCCCTCTTTCTTTCTCTTTTCCTTCCTTTTCTAAATCAAGATGTAAAGATAAGCAAAATGAAGGGAGGAAGGAAAAAGTAGAGATGTGTGTGTGTGTGTGTGTGTGTGTGTGTGTGTGTGTGTGTGTGTGTGTGTGTGTGTGTGTGTGTGATCATGATCACCACCAAGACACGGGTACCGGAGAGTACTACGTACGTTGAAAAGGGAGGAAGCACTCGCCCAAAAAAATGTAGCGCTGTAGTGGTAAACGGTCTAGGACGAACCGCTCAAGGAATGGCACGGCCGCTCGATAGACCGCTCACAGCGCTGAAAAAGGAAGTGGGACGAAGACGGGTCTGGCGACAGAACGGTTCTCAGAAGACCGCAGGAAGGCGTTGCATGGTCAGATCTAGGCCGTGTACTCTTCTAACCGGACGAAGGAAGACCATGTGATTCTGCCAAACTCCGAGATGTAGGACTTGATCCTCCACCCCTTCCGGCCGGCCAGAGGGGAAGGGCCTCGTGCTGTGCTGATGCTGACCTACAAAATAATGTAGAGAACATAAAAATGCAACCCAAATTAGCCATAGGAAGTTTAGTAACTATAGAAAAGAGTGGAAAATAAACCTAACGACATAGAATGGGCGATACCTGGGGAGGTTTTTAAACCCCTATAGGGCGTCAAAACAATAGGAAGTGTGTAAAATGATGTGAACAAGTGAAAAACTTGGGGAGAAGATGATGAAAAGAAGCATGCAATGGGTGAACTAAAGACTAAACGCCAAGACTAAGACTCAAAACAATGGACTACTCCCTGAAACGGAGGCTTAGAAGGATGTTGGAAGCCTCCCTCCCTGGCTATAGCTTGCTCGAGAATTCGACAGGGCTTCACCGTCGACGTTTGATCTCCCCCCTTTCCAGGTTGGACTAGGGGTCCTATTTATAGAGCCCTAAGCCTCGCTTTGATATATGGTTAAACCTGGGTTAGTCATCATTTAATCCATGATTAACTCTTTTTGAAGTCCAAATTGCTTTGATACTTAAACCTGGACTAAACCTAGAGGATGAGTATTAAACCTGGAGTAACCCTGGACTTCGAAATCCACCTCCAGAGGTGGGTTAACGTGAGTTAACCCAACAATAAATGCTCAATAAATGCACCCTCTCTCTTTCACACACCCATAATCAATACTCTCTCTCTCAAAATAAAAATAATTAATAAATATAATAGTATAATAATAAAATAATTATAATACTGATAAAAATCATAAAAAACAATTAATAAATCTAATGCTATAATAATAAAATAATTCTAAAAATGATAAAAATTCATAAACATGATAACTAATGAGTGTAGCATGGAGAGAGAGAGTGACGTGAGAGAGAGGGGAGGGGAGAGAGGGAGAGAGAATGAGAGAGATATTTAAAAATGTAAAATAAGAGATAAATATGATATTTTACTTATAAATATTATTAGGTTAACCCACTACCTATCAAATCACAATAGATTGAAACTAAGTTAGTCCACCTACTTGTTGTGTCCTTGTGATTTTGATGATTGGCTTTGATGTAAGTTAATCTTTTGATGATTGGTTTTGATGTGAGTTAATCACTGTGAGTCATCTTCTTGTGTGAGTCATCATGCTGTTATTCAGTCATTTTCTGATCATAATGCAGTCTCTCATATGTTCAGTTAATTTGCTGTTCAGTCAGTTCATCAGATCATGAAGCATTGCATTATATGTTCAGTCATGTTATCTGCTGCATAAATCTTTCACATGCATTATTTGTTCAAGTGTAAACTCTGTCAGCATTGTCAGGACTGAAGTGGGTCGACCCCCCTTCTTAGATGGGTCGACCCCCCTAGACTATCAATGTCTGTACACTGCCAGCACACACGTTCAAAATCTCTACATGTGAAGTCTACACATCGACTGTTCATGCAAAGGTTGACTTCAACTGAAGTCTGTACATCAGCACGCATTACATCAAGTGTGTACATTGCATAGCATGTTGCGTCTAAGTCTATACATCACTGTTCATGTATTCACTGTCAAGTCTACACATTGCTGGGTCTTCATGCATTAACTCCAAGTCTGTACATCGCTCAAAGGTTTCCAAGTCTGTACAGCCATTGCACTCAATTGAAGTCTGTACATTGGTCTTCATATTGGAAGTCTAGACATTGGTCTTCACCTGAAGTCTGTACAGCCATTCTCTTATCAAAGTCCATACATCCTTCTGTTGGAATTCCAAGTCCATACATCGGACTGTTTGAGCAAAGTCTGTACAGCGTGTCACTCACGTTGGAAGTCTATACATTGGCGTTGGTCATCCAAGTCTGTACATCACTTGGCGCTCACCAAGTCTGTACATCCTCCGCCAAGCTTTCCAAGTCTGTACAGCCAAAGTCTGCACATCCTGTTCAGCTGAAGTCTATACAGCAGACTGTTTCATCAGCAAGTCTGTACATCGGACTGTGTCAAGTGAAGTCTGTACAGACATGGTGTTTGCATTCAAAGTCCATACATTGGACTGTAGCAGGCACGAAGCTAAGTCCATACTTTGATGCACTGTAGATAGACTGAGGTGAAGTCTGTACAGCCATTGCCTTCATATAGGAAGTCTGTACATCTTACTGCACTGTAGCTTTCACAAAACCAAGTCTATACTTAGTGAAAGTCTATACACTCCTCTTGGCCTTAGCATCTGTTTTGAAGTCCATACATTGGTCTTCAGTTCAAGTTTGTACAATGGACTTATAGGTAAAGTCTATACATCCTTCAGCTGGAACTGTGCAAGTCTGTACATCGTTGCTTGCCAAAGTCTGTACATTTGCATCTGTTCCTACGTTGCACTTCCAAGTCTGCACATTGGGTTCTTTACCTACGTTCAGCTTTGAAAGTCTGCACATTGGTAGTTTTACCGACGTTGCCTTGCCAAAGTCTATACACTGTGTTTGTTCAAGTCTGTACAGACTTAGTCTTGTTCTAGTCTGTACATCGACCAGCTATATTTGGCAAGTCTACACATCGTGATTTCGTCATGTCTGTACAACCTCTTCATTGAAAGTCCACTCATCACTCTAGTCTATACAATGCACACTTGTTTTCTTGCATAAAGTCCATACACTGCACTTGGCTTGTGTTCTTCACACCAAGTATGTACAGCCTGTGCTCGCAGCAGTCAAGTTTACACATTGCATTGGTGGTAAGTCTATACATTGGGCTGTAGCGTGCTTGAAGTGAAGTCTACACATTGATTCACTGTCCATGCTCTCACTCAAAGTCTGTACAGCATGCTTCGTTGTTCAAGCTTTCAAAACTCTATACATCGCTCTTGAGCTAAAGTCTGTACAACCGTTTCTTTGGCAAGTCTGCACATCGTGAAGTCTACACACTCGATTGCCTTGCTTTGCTTCAAGTCTGTACAGTCTCTCCCTCAGCAAGTCTATACACTGGGGTCGTCAGCTGAAGCTACAGCATGTCTGTACATTGGGTTCTCATGCATATTAATAGCAAGTCTAGACATTGTCTGTCATGCACGCAGTCAAGTGTATACACTCTACACACTTGGTTAACAGATGCTTTAAGTCCATACACTCATTCCCTTGGTTGTTAATGCATTTAACTGAAAGTCTATACACTGAGCTCGCATGAAGAACTTCAACTCTATACACTCTCCCAATTTACACACTTACTCACTTACTGATTCTAAGTATATACATTGTGTTGCATTGCTTGAATTTTCGCAAGTCTATACACTGAGCTCGCATGAAGAACTTCAACTCTATACACTCTCTCCGTGTACATACTTATCCATTTGCTACTTATAAAGTCTATACAGCCTGTGCTTTGCTGATCAACTGAACTCCTCATTAATCTGCAGGTGACTTAGGCTAATGAAGGGCACGTGATCCGAGGGCTGACAGGAAGTTGACACGTGGCCAAATATTTTGGGCGGGAAATGTGGAACACACGCGCCCAGTGCTGCTCCTGCTCGAGCTGCTATATAAGAAAGACTCCATTGTCTGAAGGAGGCTGATCGAAGGAGAAGAACAAAAGCCTTGAGCAAAAGTAAGAAGAAATAGAAGAAGAGTGAGCCGGCAAAACAAAAAGAGTTGCAGAGAAGAAGGAGAGAACAGCGTGAGAGAAAAGGAGAGCAGAGGAGAAAGAAAGAGAGATAGGGAAAGAGAGAGCTTGTGAAGAAGAGTAGAGAGAAGCTTCGTTATCTTCACTGGACTTTGGATCAAATCCAATCCAGTTGCTCCGGCGAGAGCTGCAGTTTATATTTCGTTTTCCAGCTTTCTGGTTGGTGAAGTTATTTTCATTTGTGTTTCTTATTTTTCTTTTGTTTTTCTGATTACCTTTGTTCTTCCGATCCTCTGGACTGAGGTCGGGTTCCTCCTGTTGGTTCATAAGAAGGGAGATCTGATCTCCGGGTTGTAAGTGACAGGTTGTCACTTGTGGGTTCCCTCTGGTTAGAGGAAGGGAGGCTCGTCCTCCGGTTCTGGGCTTGTGGGTTGCAAGTCCAGGGGTCCCTCCTGGTCTGGAGGAAGAGAGGTCTTCGACCTCTGGTTTCCAAGTGGCTGGGAGTCACTTGGGGTGTCCCTCCGGTTGGGAGGAAGAGGGGAGGCTGTTCCCCTGGTCAAGCTGTGTGGCGGCAAGTGTTCGCAGACTGAGTCTGCTTGTTTCTAGCGTTGGCTAGTGAAGCCTCAATCCGGTTGGGAGTGAGGGGTGGATGTAGGTCTGGAGGACCGAACCACCTAAAAATTATATGTGCAGTGATTTACCTTGCGTTAGCTCCATATCTTCTACCTCCCATTCACAGGTTGTGCATGCTTGACTAGTTGTATTATCTAGGGAGTTAACCTTGAGCATTATATTTTTGCTAGGTGTGATTGGTTTACTTTATTCTGTCTGCGTTTCTGGTTTGATCAGGTGGCTGCATTGTTTCAGTCCAACTGTTTGATCTATTGTTGTCTTATCATCTCATCTTGGAAAGCTTGTTAGTTTTTATTCCGCATATCTGAGCTTTAGAGATTTAATTTGGGAATTATTTCTGAAGGGGATACATTCACCCCCCTCTGTATCCAGGCCTAGCACCCTAACAAATGGTATCAGAGCGGTGTCTACTTAGAAGTTCCAGCGACCTGCAGATCCGATCCTGCTGTCTTCGGTGCTAATTTGTTTTTAGTGCATCAATATTCCTGTTGCATTGAATTTTCTTGCTATTTGTTCTCATGGCCCATCCACCGATTTTCAGTGGTACGCATTTTAATGTATGGTTTGCTAGTCTGAAGAATTATGCTAATTCTGTTAATCCAGACCTGTGGAAAGTAATTGCACACGGTCCTCATGAACTACCAAAGAAAAAGTCCAAATGGACTGACAGTCAAAAATCACTGCATGATGAAAATCAGATAGCTATAAATCTAATGAAGGCAGCTACTGATAGAGCCTTTCATTCATGTTTCTTTGATTACAGTTCTGCTAAAGATATTTTTGACATGCTGAAGCAAACTCAGATAAGAAATGAGGACAGCTGCATGATGGCTGACAGAAGCAATCGAAGCAGTAGTCAAGATGAAGATGATGATGATGATGAGGTAAATCCCTTTGAAAACTATACGTTAGATGATTGGGAAAATGCATATTCTGAGCTACTTGAATCTCATGAACTGTTAAGAAAACAGTATAAAAAATTGAAGAAGGGTACTGGGTCAGTTAGTTCAAGTTCTCCATGTAGAAATTGTGTTGAATTGAAAAATGTTCATGATGCCTGTATGTCTGATTTTCAAATGTTGAAGAAACAAATCTCATTATTGAAAACTGAGAATCAAGATCATATAAATGTGATATCTGAACTCAAAGAAAAATTCAAGTCAGATAATGATAATCAGACTCTTGTTAACTATCATGACCAGTATAAAAAATTGCTGAAAAACTTTGAAAATGTGAACTCAGATTTAAACAAGCTAAAATCTGAAAATGATTATATGAGAAAATCTGTTAATGAAAATGATGAAAAATTTGAGAAACTTGAGCAGGAGAAGAACTTGTTTGCTGAAAAATTCAATGCCATAAAATCTGTAAATATAGAATTACAGAAAGATCTGGAGAAACATCAAAAAGAATTAAAGGAATTTGAGGCTGAAAGAAAACTTGGAGTTAACTCAGATGATCAGACTCTAATAAATGAATTGGTTCAGAATGACAAACTTAAGGAAGAAAATGAGAAATTAAAAATGCTGAACTCCACTATGTCAGAGAGACTTCTAGCTTTGGAAAGAGGAAAAACTGTTTGCATTGAAGATTCTGATAAACTGAGCAATCTAGAACAGGAAATTGAGAAATATAAAACTGCTAACAAAGTTTTGAGTGAAGCTATGAATTGCAGTGAGCAAGAGATTGCCAGTTACAAGTTACATATTTCCTCTTTAGAAAATGAAATTCAAGACTTAAAAAACTCTTTGTCTAAATTTGTTAGTGGGCAATATAATCTGAACAAATTGCTGGGAACAAAAGTCAATGTCAAAAAGGAAGGGTTGGGCTACAACAATGTCAATAAAAAGGTTTTTCAGAACAAGATAATGACATCATTTGTAAATGCTTCAAATGTAGACACAACATCAAAAGATAAACAGCCCACTATTCAGAAAAAGTTGGGAACAAAGATTAATTTTAAGAAAGAAGGACTGGGTTACAGTCCAGTCATGAGGAAGGTCAATGGAGCCAACCTAAAAACTATTTTTGTTAAATCTTCTGAACAGGAAAAGCCTTCCACTTCATCTCCAACTCAGTACAAGGCTAAGAAAGCAGGAAAACAGGATAAAAATCAGAAAAGGACTGTAAATCAAAAAATAAATGAAAAGGGTTCATCAGTGCATATTGATCACAGTCCTCACACACACTCACAGGCATCTAAAAAGAAGATTATCTGTCATTACTGTCATAAATTTGGACATCTGATGTATGAGTGTAAGTTGATGGAGAAGGATGATAAGAATGCTAGGAGATCTCATGATAAAAATCCTTCACCTCAGAAAAGGAAAACTGAATGTTTTCACTATGGCAAACTAGGACACGGCATTGCACAATGTTGGTTTGCAAATAGTAAGAAAATATCTTTTTCACGTCATGCTAAATTTCCTGCAAGCCATAATGATGTTGATAGGAATAAATTTGCTGTAAATAGAAAATATTCTGTATGTTTCAACTGTGGAAAGACAGGCCACAGGGCCATTGAATGCTGGCTGAATGCTGATAGGAGAAATTCTATTTCATGCTTTGAATGTGGAAAGAGTGGCCACAGGGCCATTGAATGCTGGCATGCTCAGGGTAGAAATGAGAATTTTAAACATGCTAAAATCCCTGCAAATAGACATGCTTTTCATGAGAATTTTAAGAGAATGAATTCTTCTCATTATTTTAACTGTGGAAAGCCAGGTCACAGGGCTGCAACCTGTTGGCTGGCAGGATACCAAAGCAAGACCGGTTTTAGTAAACAGAATTTTAATTCTGTCAACAACAAAAAGTTTCATGCATATGCACATGGATTTCATGCTAACAAGAATGTGCATAGATCAAATCTGAAACCTGATGCATCTTACTATCATTATAGTAAACAGAACTCTCTCTCTGCCAATAAACTTCATGACAACAGTAATGTGCATAAGAGGAATTTGAAATTTGCTAATTCATGCCATTGCTGTGGACAAATTGGTCATTTAATGAATAATTGCTACTTGATGAAATTTGATGACCAAGCAGCTAGAAAATTATTTAGAAAACCTGCTACGAATGTCATTGTCAATTCAGGACCCAAGACCTCTTGGGTACCTGTTTGTGCAAAATAACTTTGCTTTGCAGGTGTGCCTTGGAATGGAATAAAAAGGGGTATTAATCCAAGGCACTCAAGAATGAAAACCCCTTCTGAACTTTTCAGGTAAATTCTCTGCATTTCCTATTTTTGAAACTCATTGCATATGCGGTTTGATGTGTTCTTGCATATCTGTCATCTTTTGAACACTATGAGCATTCGTGTCTCTTAATGCTCATATGAATTGGCTGTTTAGATATTGAAATGAGAATAAACTTGCAATTTCTGAAAATCTGAACTGTATATGTATGTTGTTTGAAATCTGACTATTGCATTCTGAAAAATCTGATAAGCTGAAATTTGATCCATGCATGCTGCCCATGTTGAATGATCATGATTGACCTCAATGGTATATCAAATGGTAAGCTACCAAAAGACAGGAAAATCTGTCTGGAGGTTCTTACTATATGAGAGGTAATCTTTTAGACCAAGTACTCCACCTAGTACCATGGGTCACTTTGCTGGATAGGACAGTCTGAAAGTGCACAAGTCACAATATCATTTGGAATCATATGTTCAATTTTCAGTGCAAACATTGCATGTTTTCAGGGGGAGTAAATGGCATATCTTTGCATAGCATTCAATGTTGAGTCTTTGCATGTCCTTGCATACATATAGTGCATTGCATTTCATTTCATTGAAAATACCAAAAAGATTGACTGAATGCATGTTGTCAGGGGGAGTCAATGCATTGCATATAGGTTGTCAAATGCATACTCTTGTGAGAATTCATTGCATACACTTATTGATTCTATTGACAAACCTTGATCACATTTTGAAAAATACTAGGCTTCAAAATCTCTCTTATCAATTGGTATCATTTGATTTCAGAATTCTATCAGTCTTTCATGAAGATTTCAATGACTATCTCGATCATAAATCTGAAAACTCTTGAACTAGAAATCTTCTATTATACATTTTTATGAATGTCTGAAATAACTCATGTGGTTTAAGTTTAATGTTCATGGAGTTTGACTTTAAAATCTCTTAAAAATATCTGAAGCATGTTTAATAAACCTTAACCATCTATTTCATGCTGTGTCTTGTAAAATCTTTTGAAATCTGCATTATTGAATTCATGGCTTTAATTGGTTAAGTACATGAAATTATTATTGACTTGAAGCTAATGAATTAGTCTGAAATGTCTAAAGGGTAAAGTATTGTCAGAGCAATGACTTTGGTCACTGAGAAATCATGTCCAAAGGACTGTGTCATGAGGTGCCTTAGTTAACTCTGCAAAATAAAATTCATTGAAAATCAGGCAGAGCAATGGCATGCACACTGACAAATACAACTCACTCATCCAGAAATGATTTAGAGTGTGTCATGATATGTAAATGCTATCTCTGTTCATATATAGCATGACAGTTAGTCACACTAAGTGCTTAGGGATATTGGCCTCTGATCAAGGTATATCCTCTAGTTACAAGGTGTGCACTGAATTAGAGTGCTCGTAAAATTTGTAGCATGAAAAATTGTTGAACATATCTCAATATCTGAATATTGATGCTAAAGTCAAATTGCTACAACCCTAGACAAAATCATATGACTTCATAATTGCTTGATCTCAATACTAGTGCATGTAATTCTGAAAGAAGTCAATAGATTTGATTGTGTAAGAGAAAGGGAGATTAATCAAGATAAATATGAGGGCTTGGTTCATTTTTATTAAACCATGGTTTTAGATATCAATACAGAATTTTATTGATAAACTCTGCATACATCATGTTTAAACCATGCTGTTCAATAAAGCTCATTCATAAGCCCTTATAATGGAAGACTTTGAAAACTTATGTTTTGGATTTATGAGATTGATATCTCTTTGAAAATCTGACTAAATTTCTTGTGATTGGAGCTTCTTTGAAAATCTGCTTCTTGAAAGTCTTCTGCTCAATATCATTGATTCATTGACCTGAACCTCTCCTTGTTATCCATCTCATAAGATTCCACTTATTGAGGGGGAGCTTCATGTCATTTGCATCATGCTGCATAGAAACTCTTAAAGGGGGAGAATTGTGCTCTTGTATTCATATTTTTAGGGGGAGCTCTTGCATTTTGGTATCTCCTTTTGCATCTGCATTCATATTGATTATATCAAAGGGGGAGATTTTTGCCAAAGGGGGAGAATTTTATTCAATCATTGCATGCTGGTTTGCTTTAACTTCTCAAACTATTTTCTTTTTGATGAAGTCAAAGGGGGAGAATTGTTTGTGTCATCAGAATTACTCACAGTGTAGTGTTCCCATCATCAAAAAGGGGGAGATTGTTGTGTCCCTGTGGTTTTGATGATTGGCTTTGATGTGAGTTAATCTTTTGATGATTGATTTTGATGTGAGTTAATCACTGTGAGTCATCTTGCTGTGTGAGTCATCATGCTGTTATTCAGTCATTTTCTGATCATAATGCAGTCTCTCATATGTTCAGTTAATTTGCTGTTCAGTCAGTTCATCAGATCATGAAGCATTGCATTATATGTTCAGTCATGTTATCTACTGCATAAATCTTTCACATGCATTATTTGTTCAAGTGTAAACTCTGTCAGCATTGTCAGGACTGAAGTGGGTCGACCCCCCTTCTTAGATGGGTCGACCCCCCTAGACTATCAATGTCTGTACACTGCCAGCACACACGTTCAAAATCTCTACATGTGAAGTCTACACATCGACTGTTCATGCAAAGGTTGACTTCAACTGAAGTCTATACATCGGCACGCATTACATCAAGTGCGTACATTGCATAGCATGTTGCGTCTAAGTCTATACATCACTGTTCATGCATTCACTGTCAAGTCTACACATTGCTGGGTCTTCATGCATTAACTCCAAGTCTGTACATCGCTCAAAGATTTCCAAGTCTGTACAGCTATTGCACTCAATTGAAGTCTGTACATTGGTCTTCATATTGGAAGTCTAGACATTAGTCTTCACCTGAAGTCTGTACAGCCATTCTCTTATCAAAGTCCATACATCGGACTGTTTGAGCAAAGTCTGTACAGCGTGTCACTCACGTTGGAAGTCTATACATTGGCGTTGGTCATCCAAGTCTGTACATCGCTTGGCGCTCACCAAGTCTGTACATCCTCCGCCAAGCTTTCCAAGTCTGTACAGCCAAAGTCTGCACATCATGTTCAGCTGAAGTCTGTACATCAAACTGTTTCATCAGCAAGTCTGTACATCGGACTGTGTCAAGTGAAGTCTGTACAAACATGGTGTTTGCATTGAAAGTCCATACATTGGACTGTAGCAGGCACGAAGCTAAGTCCATACTTTGATGCACTGTAGATAGCCTGAGGTGACGTCTGTACAGCCATTGCCTTCATATAGGAAGTCTATACATCTTACTGCACTGTAGCTTTCACAAAACCAAGTCTATACATCGTGAAAGTCTATACACTCCTCTTGGCCTTAGCATCTGTTTTGAAGTCCATACATTGGTCTTCAGTTCAAGTCTGTACAATGGACTTATAGGTAAAGTCTATACATCCTTCAGCTGGAACTGTGCAAGTCTGTACATCGTTGCTTGCCAAAGTCTGTACATTGGCATCTGTTCCTACGTTGCACTTCCAAGTCTGCACATTGGGTTCTTTACCTACGTTCAGCTTTGAAAGTCTGCACATTGGTAGTTTTACCGACGTTGCCTTGCCAAAGTCTATACACTGTGTTTGTTCAAGTCTGTACAGACTTAGTCTTGTTCTAGTCTGTACATCGACCAGCTATATTTGGCAAGTCTACACATCGTGATTTCATCATGTCTGTACAGCCTCTTCATTGAAAGTCCACTCATCACTCTAGTCTATACAATGCACACTTGTTTTCTTGCATAAAGTCCATACATTGCACTTGGCTTGTGTTCTTCACACCAAGTATGTACAGCCTGTGCTCGTAGCAGTCAAGTTTACACATTGCGTTGGTGGCAAGTCTATACATTGGGCTGTAGCGTGCTTGAAGTGAAGTCTACATATTGATTCACTGTTCATGCTCTCACTCAAAGTCTGTACAGCATGCTTCGTTGTTCAAGCTTTCAAAACTCTATACATCGCTCTTGAGCTAAAGTCTGTACAGCCGTTTCTTTGGCAAGTCTGCACATCGTGAAGTCTACACACTCGATTGCCTTGCTTTGCTTCAAGTCTGTACAGTCTCTCCCTCAGCAAGTCTATACACTGGGGTCGTCAGCTGAAGCTACAGCATGTCTGTACATTGGGTTCTCATGCATGTTAATAGCAAGTCTAGACATTGTCTGTCATGCATGCAGTCAAGTGTATACACTCTACACACTTGGTTAACTGATGCTTTAAGTCCATACACTCATTCCCTTGGTATGTTAATACATTTAACTGAAAGTCCATACACTGAGCTCGCATGAAGAACTTCAACTCTATACACTCTCCCAGTGTACACACTTACTCACTTACTGATTCTAAGTATATACATTATGTTGCATTGCTTGAATTTCCTCAAGTCTATACACTGAGCTCGCATGAAGAACTTCAACTCTATACACTCTCTCAGTGCACATACTTATCCATTTGCTGCTTATAAAGTCTATACAGTGTGTGCTTTGCTGATCGACTGAACTCCTCATTAATCTGCAGGTGATTTAGGCTAATGAAGGGCACGTGATCCGAGGGCTGACAGGAAGCTGACACGTGGCCAAATATTTTGGGCGGGAAATGTGGAACACACGCGCCCAGTGCTGCTCCTGCTCGAGCTGCTATATAAGAAAGACTCTGTTGTCTGAAGGAGGCTGATCGAAGGAGAAGAACAAAAGCCTTGAGCAGAAGTAAGAAGAAATAGAAGAAGAGTGAGCCGGCAGAAGAAAAAGAGTTGCAGAGAAGAAGGAGAGAACAGCGTGAGAGAAAAGGAGAGCAGAGGAGAAAGAGAGGGAGATAGAGAAAGAGAGAGCTCGTGAAGAAGAGCAGAGAGAAGCTTCGTTATCTTCACTGGACTTTGGATCAAATCCAATCCAGTTGCTCCTGCGAGAGCTACAGTTTATATTTCATTTTCCAACTTTCTGGTTGCTGAAGTTATTTTCATTTTGTGTTTCTTATTTTTCTTTTGTTTTTCTGATTACCTTTGTTCTTTCGATCCTCTGGACTAAGGTCGGGTTGCTCCTGTTGGTTCAGGAGAAGGGAGATCTGATCTCCGGGTTGCAAGTGACAGGTTGTCACTTGTGGGTTCCCTCTGGTTAGAGGAAGGGAGGCTCGTCCTCCGGTTCTGGGCTTGTGGGTTGCAAGTCTGGGGGTCCCTCCTGGTCTGGAGGAAGAGAGGTCTTCGACCTCTGGTTTCCAAGTGGCTGGGAGTCACTTGGGGTGTCCCTCTGGTTGGGAGGAAGAGGGGAGGTTGTTCCCCTGGTCAAGCTGTGTGGCAGGAAGTGTTCGCAGACTGAGTCTGCTTGTTTCTAGCATTGGCTAGTGAAGCCTCACTCCGGTTGGGAGTGAGGGGTGGATGTAGGTCTGGAGGACCGAACCACCTAAAAATTATATGTGCAGTGGTTTGCCTTGCGTTAGCTCCATATCTTCTACCTCTCATTCACAGGTTGTGCATGCTTGACTAGTTGTATTATCTAGGGAGTTAACCTTGAGCATTATATTTTTGCTAGGTGTGATTGGTTTGCTTTGTTCTGTCTGCGTTTCTGGTTTGACAAGGTGGCTGCATTGTTGCAGTCCAACTGTTTGATCTATTGTTGTCTTATCATCTCATCTTGGAAAGCTTGTTAGTTTTTATTCCGCATATCTGAGCTTTAGATATTTAATTTGGGCATTATTTCTGAAAGGGATACATTCACCCCCCTCTGTATCCAGGCCTAGCACCCTAACACTACTTACTTTTGGGTTAATACTCTTGCTATCAAATCAAAAATAGGCTAATCCTGGACTAACCTAAGTAACTTAACTTAACCCAAACTCCCGACCAAAGTGAGGCTAAAAGTCCAAGCTCGAATTGGATTTTCCAGTGGATAATAATCCGAGATTACAAAATAAAATTCGTAGATAATCCTCTTACCTTCCACCAGGATCGAACGGCACCCCATTTGGTTGAGAAACTGCGGAGAAAATGGCAGAGGAAGGTGGAGGTTCAACCACGGATAGAGAGAGAAAATCCAAACAATCCATAGGTTTCGATCCAGTACACGGTCGCGCGATAGGGCGCCCAGACAATTACACGGTCTACTACTAGTCCGTCCAATGCTGTCGGTGATAAATAAAATAAAATAAGAAATCATCCAATTATTCACCGAACTGACCGGCCATCACGACATTGTACTCTTTAGGATAAAATGGTCTACAGCTAGACCACTTAATCAATAGAATAGTCTAGAGCTAGGCCGTGTACAAATGTCAGTGATAAATCCAGAAAAAATAGATAATTATCTGAAAAATCAACCGGCTGAGGACTCTGGGAGTTGGACGGTCTAACGACAAGCCGTTCAATGGAAGTAAACGGCTGCTCTCCGACCGTGCAAAGGCTTGTCGGTGGAAATTCAGAAAATCAAATAAATATCCAATAAATCAGTAAATGATTCCAAGAAGACCGCTCAATCACTGAACGACCGGTTGTTAGACCGTGTAAAGCCTGGACGCCTAAAACTAAGAAAATGGGATAGATGAGTCCATTTAACCCAGAGATCAGTTGAAATCAAGGCCCATTAAGCCCAAATCTAGCCAGGGAGGGAAGTACCCATAAAATAAGCCCACGACGTGCCTGAAATAGCCCAATGAGTAATGGACAACTCAAGGCATCAACAATTTATGGTAAGCGAAATGACTCAACTCATAGGTAAAAAATGGGTGTCAACAGATGCTCCTCCTTAACGTCCTCTTTGCAGGGGAGCGAGCAGAGGTGAAGCGAAAGCGAAATGGAACATGGAGATGAAGCGAAAATGAAGCGGAGCGGACTGAAAAGCGGCGTTAAGGTAAAAGACACCCATTTCCTCGCCAATGAGCGATAAGAATCTTTCAGAATACTCCGAACCAAACACAAGGAATGATCGAACCAAAACCTCACCAGTCTGGAGAAACTAACTAAATGAAAGGAAAACACACGATCAACCTCATGGGGGACACAATCCCTCTGACCAATGAGGGGACCGAAGCAAGCAGCAAAAATTAAAGAAACGGACTAAAATTCCAGACAGGGACCTCCAGTCAATCAGACCAGGTTAACGGACCAGAGAAAACCTTTCAACTCTGAGTAGAATAGTTCCTCTTACTTGAAACCATGAACGCACAATCATCCATTACAAACTAGTCACGTTCAGACAGACCATGAGTCATGAATGCTCAAAAGATGTGTATGATGCATGCTGGGCTAAAATAAAAGAAATCATTAAAACAAATGCCAAGAAAGCCATAAAATAGAAAATAGTCGAGAATAATATTGCTAGACTGGGGCAATCAGGGTCAAGATAGTATCCGCAACCACGGTGTTCAAGATAGAACTATCATCCCCCAGTTTTCCCAACCTAACGGCCTATCCGATGATTAAACACGCGAACCTGGATCATCATCGTTTTTGTTATAGGGGAACATCAGATCCTGGAACCCGTAGATAACCAATTGGTTCTCAAGATAATATAACATAATACCATATAGTAATGCAATAATGGATACAAGGATAGAAGGCCATACCTGACTTACCTGTGCAGGCGAAACGGTAAATTGAAGTGATGCTACAAAGAATTCATGAATAGGATTTTGTAATATTACATCATGAAATAATCATCCAAGCCAAAAAAAAAGAATCAGCCACATAATCACACAATGCAACAAAGAACATTCTTCATAATTATTTCAGCATACGAACGGTCTAATACAAAACCCTCCATCATGTAAACGGTCCATCTGGGGCCGCTCAAGCATTACAAATTTGAATATGAACGTAAAAATACACGGCCCATCAAGAGACCGTTCAATTAACGGAATGGCCATCCCATGGCCATTCAAGGAAGTGCACCATTAGTGCTTAAAACTGTCAAAATGGAGACCGTGGATTCTTGAAGGTGCTAGAAATTGAAAGCGATCTGAACTAAGCCATTTGAAGGATGGAACGGTCTGCTATTGACCATTGGAGGAAGTAAAACGGTCGCCAGAAAACCATGCAGAGATGGAAATACTTGAATCTCATCTTCAACCTGCCCATGCACACACATATAAACGAGAAAACAGATTAAATTCTTTTTAGGCTTAACCCCTTGCCTGTAGCAAGTTAGGAAATGACCAGTTCTTGATGTTTGGTCAAGAGGGTAAGCCTTATTAAATAGGCAAATAACACAAAGGAAAATAGATGCAATGCATGCCATGAATGCAAATCATGATGATGAAAATATTTTTGTGGTTTTGAGGATATTTGAGTTTTTTAGATTTTTGAAATATTTGATTTTTTTGTTTTTGAAAATATTTAAAAACTTTTTGGATTTTGAAATATTTGATTTTTTTGGATTTTAAAGATATTTAATTTTTTTGGATTTTGAAAATATTTGATTTTTTTATTTTAAAATATTTGATTTTTTGGATTTTGAAATATTTGTTTTTTTTTGGATTTTGAAATATTTGTTTTTTTTGGATTTTAAAATATTTCATCTTTTTAGATTTTGGTGCCAGCTCAAACTCGACGACAATATACCTTCATATCTCATTAGGGGTTTCCCAAGTGCAACGTGCGTTATGGGTGACTTCCCATGGCCAGTGTTCAATTCTACTCAACGGTGCCTCTGTCGATGCCATACCCGGGGTATGATCCAGTCCTTGGGAAATAAAAGGGAGAATTTGATAAGAAAGCTGGCAATAGGTATCGAGATTTTTAGGGCTTGAGTTCCTCTTACGACAGCCCCTTTTCAATGAATTTGGTCTGTTGCGCCGGGACTTTGTGTCCGTCATCGAACCTACATCCGCTCTAGGCACACATTTGACCGGGCTCATGACGTCCCGAGGGGAAACTGTACTGCCACTTTTGCCATGCCTAGTTTCATTCTTTTGGGAGCATTTAGACTTTTGAGCTTCGAGTTTTTGAATGAGCTTTTAGCTTTTGCCTTGATTTTTCCCCTTTTCTTTCATTTCTTTTTCTTTTTTTTGCTTTTGGTGAATGCGGAATCAGGTCATAGCAGACTGCCCCTATTTGAAACCTCTCTTTTTATCGGGGTGCTTAGATCAGTTCTCGCCCCCTTATTCACCATTCGCCCTTATTTTTAGCTGAATGAGGAGAAAAATAAGGATTTTCACTTTCCCCTAAGCATGACCAAGGGAGAAACGGTGTTGCATAGAAAAGAAATATCCAACCATGGGGGTTGTGTAGTGTGTGAGTGTTGAACCTGTGACATCCCTTCATGATCAAGTAAAGGAACACCCTGCCACCGGCCCGTTGCTGGCTTGACTCTATGGATAAAAATATTTTAAATACAACCCATTCCACGGATTAGCCAATTCTTTACCCTCCGCATTAACAAGACGATACACGTTCTTAGGATACACCTCTTTAACTACAAACGGCCCTTCCCTATTGGATTGCAGCTTGGACCTAGGACCTGCTTATCTAATAAATTTGCGTTTCAAAACCATGTTACCTACTTGAAATTTGCGTTCAATTACATTCTTTTGAAAATGCCGCGAGACGCGTTTTTGATAAATAGAGATGTGATTGGCCGCATTAAACTTCTTCTCATCCAAGAGTTCCAATTTGACTAATAACGCCTCTCGACGCTCGTCGAGATTAAGTTCTTTGTCTAGCTGCACTCTTAGGGAAGGGATCAAGATCTCATATGGGAGTACTGCCTCCATCCCATAGGTGAGAGCAAAAGGAGTTTGCCCTGTGGGAGTACGGATGGAGGTACGATAAGCCCATAGAGCTTCTATTAATTTGTTGGCCCAATCAGTAAATTTATGAGACTTGCATATTTTCTTAATGATTTTAAGAAGGGTCTTGTTCGTGGCCTCGGCTTGGCCGTGGCCTTGGGGGTAGTATGGCGATGAATGATGCAATGAAATGTTAAACTTCATACAGAGGTCTTGGAGTTCTTGAGACACAAATTGAGACCCGTTGTCGGTGATGATGTCGCTCGACACTCCAAACCGCGAAATGATATTCTTGAGGATGAAGCGGCATACTGTGGTAGCTTTGATTTCTGCATATGCTTCAACTTCCGCCCACTTGGTGAAATACTCCGTGGTAGTTTAGATGAAAGATTTCTGGTTAACATGAGAGTTCGAATCACCTAGTGGGCCTATAATATCAAAAGCCCACATGGAGAATGGCCAAGGAGCGGAGAGAGGATGGAGAGAGGAAGTAGGAGCATGGATTTTGTCTGCATGAAGTTGGCATTGGACGAACCTACGGACATAGGTGGAGCAGTCTTCCTCTAAGGTTGGCCAGTAATAGCCCTGCCTAAGAATCCTCTTTGCCAAAGCTTGACTGTTAACGTGCCCTCGACACTCGCTCGAGTGGGCGGCTTCAACAACTTTCCAGGCCTCATCATCATCTAAACACCTCATAAGAACTCCGTTAAGAGCCCGCCTATACAACTCTCCTGCAATAATAGTGTATCTGGAGGTGACTCTTCTAATAGCCTTGCGCTGCTCAGTATTGGCCATCTTTGGGAAGGATCCATCCTTACAATACTGCTCTATTTCATGGTACCAAGGCAATTCCTCCTCCTCTATGATCTCCTCACGCTCGGTTAAAGATACTTCCTTCAAATTCTCCCTTTCAACTTTCTTCTCTACATATTTCCTAAGGTTGTCAAACCAGGGGTCCTGAAGGGAAGGAGCGTCTAACCACTGGACCACAATGGTCTCAGTGGCGCGATTGAGAGGGAAAGAAAGGGAAGAAGCAAGAGACGCGAGCGCATCAGCAAGAATGTTCTGAGAACGAGGAGTATGAATGTAGATGAGCTTACGGAACTGCCTAGCCAAGAGCATGACCAAATCTTGATAAGGCTTGAGCTTAGGGTCACGGGTGCAGTAAGTCGAAAGAACTTGACGCAGCACCAATTGAGAGTCTCCTATGATGTTTAGATATCGCACGTCCATGATGTAGGCATGCTTCAGTCCGACAAGGAGAGCCTCATACTCGGCTATGTTATTTGTGACAGGAAAAGAGAGCTGGTAAGCGATGGGGATGGTTACTCCTTCTGGAGTGAGAAGAACGGCGCCGATTCCACGGTCCTGAGAATTGAGAGCACCGTCAAAGTGCAAGGACCAGAAGGGGAGATGAGTAAGTACATCCAGATGCTCATCGGGAAACTCGTCCTGGATCGAATCGGTGTGAGGGATAGGAGAGTTAGCAAGATGTTCAGCAATCGCGTATCCCTTGATCACTTTCTGAATGCCGAAGGTGATATCAAATTGAGAAAGAAAGCTCTGCCAGCGAGCTAATTTGCTAGAAAGGACATGTTTTTCTAAGAGGTAACAGATTGGGTCCATTCTAGAGATCAACTTGACCTCATGGGCGAGGAAAAATTGCTTGAGCTTTTAAGCTACCCATACTAGCGCTGCGGCGGTCTTCTCCTTGGCAGTGTACTTAGATTCAACAGGATTGAACAACCTAGAGAGATAGTAAGCTGCCATTT
This sequence comes from Amorphophallus konjac, assembly GCA_022559845.1. Taxonomy (NCBI): domain Eukaryota; kingdom Viridiplantae; phylum Streptophyta; class Magnoliopsida; order Alismatales; family Araceae; genus Amorphophallus; species Amorphophallus konjac. Next base: position 170,478,562 of record CM040119.1, on the reverse strand, counting down.
CCTTTCCTTCGTCATCCACTTGAGCCAGGACAGCTCCTAGGGAGTCATCAATAATAGAAATGTATAATATCAGGGGTTTTTCAGGGATATGTGGTTGCAGAATTGGGGGATTAGACAGATGAACCTTAAGATGCTCGTTGGCCTTCTGGCATTGTTCATTCCATTAAAATTTAGCTCTCGCCTTCAACAGCTCATAGAATGGGCGGCATATTTACGAGTGCTGAGATATAAATCTTCAAATGAACTGCAAATGCCCAATCAATCCTCTAAGTTCAGTGATGTTCTTAGGCGGTGGCATTTCCATAACGGCCTTTGCTTTGTTCGGATCGATTTGAATCCCCCGCTTACTAACTATGAACCCTAGCAATTTCCCTGATGCAACTCCAAACACACATTTTTTTGGATTCATTTTTAACTTATATTCCCTAGCCCTTTGCAACACCTTGGCTAAAATAGCGGGATGCTCTTCCTTGGACCTCGATTTCACCAGAATGTCATCCACGTAGGCTTCCATATACACATGCATCATGTCGTGGAAGATAGCCATCATTGTGCACTGATACGTGGCAACTGCATTCTTCAATCCAAATGGCATGACAATGTAGCAGTATGTGCCCAGGGCGTGGTGAACGAGATTTTCTCTTGGTCCTCGGGAGCAAGACGGATTTGGTTGTATCCAGAATATCCATCTATAAACGAGAGGGCTTCGTACCCAACCGTGTTGTCTACCAACACATCAATGTGAGGAAGCAGGAAATCATCTTTCAGACTTGCCTTATTTAAGTCCCTGAAATCAATACAAATCTGAATCTTTCCATCCTTTTTCATCACCGGGACTATATTTTCCACCCATTGAGGATATAACACAACTCTAATGAACTTGGCCATATGTAATTTATCAACTTCCACCTTTATCCTTAAGGCCATTTGAGGGTGGAATCTTCTTGAATTTTGTTTAACGGGTGTTGCCCCTGGTTTAAGGATAAGTCTATGTTCAACCAGAGCGGGGTCAAGACCCGGCATGTCCTGATAGGACCAGGCAAAAGAATCGTTGTACTCCCTCAAAACCTTGATTAGCTCCTCTTCAACCTGAGGTGGGAGATTAGCGGAAATGATTATGGGCCTAGGGTCCTCTTCAGTTCCAAGATTAATTTCTTTTATGGGTTCATCCACTATCGACGACGGTTGGTCAAATCTCTTCAAACCCTGTGCGTATAGATCAGCAGCGTCATCCCCGTCGCTTTCCTCATCATCGGCTGGGTCCTTCTCATCTATGATTTCATAAACTCCCAATCCGTCATTGCTCCACACCCCGCCTGCTTCCTCATCATCTTCCAAGACTATGGCTGTCTCTACAAACTCAGGGCATTTAAAGAGGGCATGACATCTTTGGGCTAGATCCTGAAGAAACCTATCTGGAATGGACTTAGAATGACGCATCACAGGGTGCACTGCAGACGCGGATGGGCTGACAACACTAGAGCTAGACTCTACCCCAACTTACTCTACCAACCTAGGGGACTCTGCACACTGTACATCTAACCTAGAAGACATAAAATTTACAGGGAAAGAAGTAGGGGCCTCATGCCCCTGGCAGGAAGACGGACAGAACATAGCGTAATCCTCCATTGAAACCTCCGTTTAAAAATTGACGTTTTTTTGGAGATCGGAGGAAATCACACAACAAGAGAGGTCAGAGGAGGAAGGAGGAGGAGGAAGTTGCATGGGAAAGAGAGATGGGAAAAGAACATCGAAGAATGGATCGGATGACGAAAACCACATTTCAGAAAGATCGGCAGTGGGGGAGGGGGGAGTAAACAGAGTTGAGAAATCAATCCGTGGGAAGTGCCCACATGCGCATGGCACAAACAGAATCTCATATGGCCTTTCCGTACAGAACGGATCGACCAAGATTGGTGGTGAATGAGGAATAAAACCCAATCGTCAAAGCAAGGAGGCAAAGCGGGAAGGAGGCCAAGAAAAGGTAATGATGGAGCTCCCCTCCTCCCACGGCCTCCGGTAAATTGGCTCAACCGGAGAATGCTTCACCAGCTGCATCTCCACTTTCTTCGGGCAAACTTATTCCTTCTGAAGCAACTTCTCAAAACAACTGCAAAAATTATCCATATCGTCCACCAACCCCTTCAGTGGTGGCGGTGGGCTGACAGCAGCAAAAGCCGGTGTAATACCCCAGTTTTAAAAATTTGAAATAAAATTGAAATGAATGAATTTTGGAATTTAATATTTAATTCCTTAGTAAATAGAACTAGTGAAATTTTGACTACCTTATAAAAATCTATAAAAATGGTAAATTCATTCATTTCTTGAGCCCCCTGTTAGCCTCATATATCTCTTGAGCAGTTTATGTATGACCGTACATCTCTCAGAGATGAGTTTCATCGTGTTTTGTGCTCTTGAATCCAAGGACGGATTAGTCCTTTAAATCTTGAACTTCTGGACAGAAATTCCTTTGATTATTTGGCCATAAACTTGACTAAATGTCTAGACGGAACTTGGGATCTTGAATCTGATAAATCAATGCCAACGCATCATAAGGGCCCAATCTGGTCCTGGGGAAAGCGCTCGAAAAGTACTTGTGCCCATGGGAGTTTGTAATGACAAGGTGAGGCATTGCACCGAGTGCATGACTAACGTGATGTCTATGACATAAATCTCTTGTTATCTCTTGTTACTTGATCGTGCTTGACTTGTTTAAATTACTTGATGATGGCCATTTCCTCATTAGAATTTCCTGTTACACTTGTTACATGTTATTCTTGTTGAAATCCAGATATCTTATATTTTCTTGACCTTGCAAGATCTTTATATTAAGTTATTTTTCATCTGTATCGTCATTTGATTTCTTATCATTGCATATAAAAATGGAATAATTGGTTAATTACGTAAACTTGCCTATTATTATCTACTGAGCGTCAGCTCATAGTTGTTGTTTTCCCCCCTTTCCAGGCAGTTCAGGTGACGATGCGCATACAGATGGGGAGGGACATGAGTGATATCTTTGAGTGTACCAGTTCTAGATGTTGAGTTGGCACAGTTATCCTAGTTTTAGTTGTGCCTTAGAGTGTGTTAGCTTCAGTTATGATATTATTGTTAAAGTTGTATTGCCTCAGTTTGTATTAAGTTGGTTTAAAGTTATTGTACTAGATTTGGAATGTTTCTTGATCAATAAGTTATCTCTCTTCATAGCACTTGTGTTTAATGCTTAGATTAGCTTATCATTATTTCTAGCAATTTCTGACTGTACGTTCCGATATTCTGCGTCGGGGCGTGACAGTTTAGGTTGTATCAGAGCCTAGGTTTCACATTCCTAGCTTTTCTAAGTTCTAGGGGTCTAAGTGATGATTTAGGACCCATAACCTTGTTATAAGTCTAAGAACCCAACCTGGTGAGATTTGGGTAGAAACTTGGGTTAAGTTCATACCATAATTGTGATATTATCTATTTTTAATGAACCTAAGTAATCTATTCCACGTGTAGGCCTTTGTAATGGCAGCTGATCGCGCAGAATAGAGGAACTTACAGTGCACGGTTCAAGGCCTTACTCAGGTTTTACAACAAGTGGCCCAAGCCGGAGCTGCAAACCATGGCACTGGTGATTTATATCGAAACTTTCGGGGGATGAATCGGCTGAGATTTGGTGGCTCGACTGACCCTGATGAAGCCGAGCACTGGCTAGACGAAATGGGAAGGATATTCGAAGTAATGCAGTGCAGCAATCAAGAACGTGTCCTTCTATCAACCTTTCAACTTGAACGTGATGCAAGAACATGGTGGGATTCAGTGAAGGCTACTCTTGGTGATCAGCAAGTCACATGGGAGGAGTTCGAGGAATTCTTTAATAGCAAATACTTTTCTGATAGAGTGCAAGAGAAGAAGGCGACGGAGTTCGTGGCTTTGAAGCAGTGGAATCTATCTGTGGCAGAATATGAAGCTCAATTTTCTCGGTTATCCCGATATGCTACTCACTTGATATCCATCGAGAAGATGAAGGCTAAGCGCTTCCTTAATGAACTGAAGCTGCTATATATCAACCAATTGGCACCAATGGAAATCCCGACCTATTCCGAGATGGTGAGAAAAGCTCATGTCCTAGAAGATACTCTAGAAATGACGGAGAGAATCCGTGGAAAAAGTGCAAGGAAGGAACAACCTACGGGTTCCGGGAATATCAAACCCGAGTATGGCAGGAAGAGGCCCATTAGTGGATCTGGTTCGTGGAGTGGGTCCGGATCGTGAAAGGGCAAGATGTCGAAACGTGAAGACAAGAAGCCTGGCCCTATTGTTCCATTCAAAGGAGTATGCAAGTATTGTGATCGTCCAGGTCACAAGATGGAGGAGTGCTGGCACAAGTTGGGCACCTGTTTGCGATGTGGAAGTAGGGAGCACCGTATCCCTGACTGTCCTCTTTTATCTGAGCAAGCTATGATGGCGAAACCACAAGGCATCAAGAAACAACAAGGCAAGCTCCAAGCTCTACAAGCAGATGAGGCAGGAACCACTGAGGGTGGTGGACTCGTCGAAGGTACTCTTATTATACTCGACAAGCCAGCATTTTTTCTTTTTGATACCGGTGCCACACATTCATTTATTTCTCGGAGTTTTGCTAAGTCTTTAGCTGTAAAGCCTATTTTGATGGATTCTCCGTTAGAGATATCAACCCCTATTGGTACTAGATCAGCAATTCAGTATTTCTATCCTTCTAGTAAGGTTATGATTGATGAACAGAATTTTCCAGTCGATTTAGTTTGCATGGACATGAAGGATTATTATGTAATCCTAGGAGCAGATTGGTTGGCTAAATATGAGGCAAATGTTCACTGCAGTTCTAGCTCTGTGTCTTTTACTAGGCACCCGAGACTTTCTCTTGTGGGAGTTAAACACCATAACTCTGTATCACTTATCTCGGCTCTTCGAGCTGATAAGCTGATGAAGCATGGATGTAAAGCTTTTCTAGCCTTTGTCTATGTGACCCCTGAGCAGCAGATCGAGATTAAGGACATTTCTGTTGTCCGAGATTTTCCTGATGTCTTTCCAGAGGAATTACCAGGACTTTCGCCTGAGCGGGAAGTTATCTTTTCTATTGATCTCATTCCTGGCACATCTCCTATTTCCAAAGCTCCTTATCATATGTCTCCTGCAGAACTGAGGGAATTAAAGCAGCAGTTGATGGACTTGCTCGAGAAGGGTTTCATTCATCCTAGTACTTCCCCTTGGGGAGCCCCTGTATTATTCATCCGGAAGAAAGATGGTTCGATGAGATTGTGCATCGATTATCGGCAATTGAACCAGAAGACTGTCAAGAACAAATATCCTCTGCCGAGGATTGACGAATTATTTGACCAGATAGCGGGAGCTCAGTATTTTTCTAAGATCAATCATCGATCTGGATATCATCAGTTGCAGATTAAGGAAGAGGATATCTATAGAATAGCTTTCCGCAGCAGGTATGGTCATTTCGAATTTGTCGTTATGCCTTTTGGTCTAACGAATGCACCAGTAGCTTTCATGCAGTTGATGAACAATGTATTTCGGCCCTACCTTGATCAATGGGTCGTGGTATTCATTGATGACATCCTGATTTATTCTAAGAATGAAGAGGAGCATGCTGAACATCTGAGGATGGCATTGCAACTATTGAGAGATCATCAGCTATATGTCAAGTTTAGTAAGTGTAAATTCTGGCTGCAAGAGGTGTCCTTTCTCGGACATATCATCACAAAGGAAGGAATTTCTGTTGATCCTTCAAAGGTAGAGGCAGTGAAGAATTGGGATCAGCCTACCAGTGTGACTGAAGTTAGAAGTTTCCTAGGCCTGGCAGGCTACTATCGAAGATTTATCCAAGATTTCTCTAAGATTGCGGTACCTATGACAAGATTAACTCGTAAGGAGAACAAATTTGATTGGTCAGAAGATTACCAGTGAAGCTTCCAGACTTTGAAGGAATGTTTAACTACTGCACCTGTATTGGCTTTACCTTCTGGTGAAGGAGGTTTTATCGTATACACTGATGCTTCAGGTATTGGTTTAGGCTGTGTACTCATGCAACATGGGAAAGTGATTGCCTATTCTTCTAGACAGTTGAGGAAGCATGAAGAGAATTATCCTGTTCATGATTTAGAACTAGCCGCAGTGGTATTCACCTTGAAGATATGGAGGCATTACTTGTATGGAGAAACATTCACAGTGTTTTCAGATCATAAGAGTCTGAAATATTTATTTTCTCAGAAGGAACTCAATATGAGGCAAAGAAGATGGTGGGAGTACTTGAAGGACTTCGACTTCTCGATTGAGTATCATCCTGAAAAAGGTAATGTTGTGGCAGATGCATTAAGCTGGAAGCCTGTAGCTAAATTGTCAAGTCTCATGTTACAAGAGTGGAGGCTACTGGAACAATTAGCTAGCCTGGACCTTAATGTTGACAATGATCGGGTTATGATTGCACAGATGCAACTTAAGCCCGAATTGTTGATGGAAATCAAGTCCTTGCAAGATAATGATCCCGAGCTAGTAGAGATCAAGGGAAGCTTGAGCAGTAGACCTGACTTCATGATGGCTGACGATGGAAGATTGTTATTCCAGGGTAGAACTTGTGTACCTGATGAAGCTGAAATAAAGAACAAAATTCTTGAGGAAGCACATAGATCCAAATACACCATTCATCCTGGAGGCACTAAAATGTACAGAGATTTGAAAAAATCCTTTTGGTGGACAAATATGAAAAGGGAAGTTGCAGACTTCGTGAGTAGATGCTTGGTTTGTCAACAAGTTAAGGCTGAACATTTCAGACCGGCAGGAAAATTGAAACCACTCGACATACCCCAATGGAAGTGGGAAAGCATTGTCATGGACTTCATTATGGGTCTACCTAGGACTCGTGGTGGACTTGATGCAATATGGGTGATTGTCGATCGATTAATAAAGTCAGCTCATTTCTTACCCATTAAGTCTAAATGGACAGTTGATGTATTGGCTGCTTTGTATTTGAAGGAAGTGGTAAGGCTCCATGGCATACCAGTCAGCATTGTGTCTGATAGGGACCCCAGATTTACTTCACATTTCTGGAAGGGACTGCAAGAGTCTCTGGATACTCGTCTGAATTTCAATACTGCTTTTCATCCATAGACAGATGGACAGATTGAAAGAACCAACCAGATAGTGGAAGTTATGCTTAGAGCATGCATGATTGATTTCAGAGGCAGTTGGAGTGATCACTTGGCATTAATTGAATTCGCCTACAACAACAATTATCAATCCAGCATACAGATGGCTCCTTTTGAAGCATTTTATGGAAGAAGATGTTGTTCCCCATTATGTTGGGATGAGGTAGGTGAGAAACAATGGCTTGGACCGGATCTTCTTTCAGAATCATCACAGAACATCTGTATTATCTGAGACCGGTTACAAGTAGCCCAATCAAGACAGAAGAGTTATGCCGACAACAGAAGGAGAACATTGGAGTTTCAGGTTGGCGAGCATGAATTTTTAAAGGTCTCTCCTACAAGAGGGATTCGAAGATTTGACATTCAGGGCAAGTTAAGTCTGAGATATATTGGTCCATTCGAGATCCAGGATAGGGTGGGAGAGGTTGCTTACAGTCTGGCTTTACCGCCTCAGTTATCTGGCGTACACAATGTTTTCCATGTGTCTATGTTACGGAAATTAGTGTATGACCCCACTCACATCATTCAGCATGTGGATTTTGAATTGAAGGAAGATTTGACCAATGGAGAAAGACCTATCAAGATTCTGGACCGGAAACAACAGCAACTCTAGAATCATTCCATACCGATGGTCAAAATTCAGTGGAGTCGGCGTGGGACCGAAGAAGCTACTTGGGAGTCTGAAGATACTATGCGAAAGCGGTATCCCTACTTATTCTAGGTGAGCTATCTCAGTCCCAATTTTCGGTATTTAGTGCAGTGAATTTGGAGGATCAAATTCCTTAAGTAGGGGAGGGTGTAATACCCCGGTTTTAAAAATTTGAAATAAAATTGAAATGAATGAATTTCGGAATTTAATATTTAATTCCTTAGTAAATAGAACTAGTGAAATTTTGACTACCTTATAAAAATCTAGAAAAATGGTAAATTGGTAGAGGACAATTTATTTAACAACTTTATCTTCTGTGGTCGACCCAACAAAAATCCGTAACTAGGTCTAATCTTTGGTTTGAGTCCAAAGTGCACACTTACCTAACCTTAACTTAAACCGCGGAATTAGAGCTTAATACTCCATCAAATGAGCCCAAATCGGTGGCAAACGAAAGGCCACGATTTATGGATCATTTCCCCTCCACCAATTCATCGAAACCCTAACCCTAAAATGTGTAGTCGGCCGAGCTTTGGTGAGGTCAACTATTGCGGCACCGTTTCAATCACTCAACTTGCTTCGACGAATTCTCCCAGCACCGAAGGCTCCAGAAGGTGTATGAGCTATAAAAACAAAGCTCTGCAACCCTAGAATCCTTTGGAAGTAGTGGCGGCCGTAGTGGAGATCGATCTAGGGAGATCTCTGGTGATTAGTGGAGACGTGTCGGCGTCCTTTCTTCCTCCTTTCTTCTTCGTTCTTCATCTAATTGAGGTAGGTAATAACGAGCCCAATATAAAGTGTTATATATGGATGGAATTAGCGTCAAGTCCTCTTTCTTTTGAGTCCTAAAGCGTTAAATTCCATTAGGTATCCTGCGTTAATTTAATGGTTTTGTAGAGGCATGTCAGAATTAGGGCAGAACCTGTTCCACTTTGTTTCAGTAGCGATTTCAGGCTGTAAATCTTAAATTGATTCATGCATCTCGTAGAGTTTTTCATGCTCTTTCTTTTGGTAGTAAAAGCCCTAAATTCCATGTTGTATACTCTTCGAATTTCGAGTTTTATTGTGACCCTTAAAACCCCCATCGAGGCGGGCAAGGGGTGGTTTAATCGGGTTTGTACCATACTTGGACGGTCTTACGATAGACCACATATCCTGGATGAACGGCCATCCCCTAGACCACATAACAGGATGGGCGGTCACTACCTGACCACACATCTAGGGGATGGGCGGCCATGCCCTAGACCACACAACTGGATGGATGGCTCCCAGCTGACCACATATCCCCTGACAGGATGAACGGTCTCCCAGAGACCACATAACTGGATGGGCGGCCATCCAGGTGACCACACATCTAGGGGATGGGCGGCCATGCCATGGACCGCCCAACCCTTTGGGCGGCCCCCTGAGAACCGCCCAACCCTTGGGCGGTCCTGCCTTGGCGGCCCAAGTCCCTTCAGTCCAGAGGTTATCCCTGTTAGCCCGGTATATATAAGGTCATGCCAGAACAGTTTATCTTTCCAGAAAGTGACTTAGTGTGAGTTCTATTTGATTCATATTAGTGTCTTAATGGATAATTAGTAAACTAGAAACCCATATGATAAGTGGTAAATCATGCAAGTAAATTTCTGTAAAATGCATGCTATTTCATTCCCACACGATCTTATTCATTATCTTTATCATCTTGATTCATCTTTTTGGCAAATACATTAATGTAAATTGTGATCCTTGATAAATTAACATAGAAATTAGGACTAAACTGAATGCTAGGTTGCTGGACAGCCATTCTATTCCAGTAGAACGTTTTGACCAAATTGCGGACTTCTAATAAGTCATTAGCCCTATTAGTTGTGCTAGTCATGAACTTACCCCCGGACACTCCATCCGGTGGACTTACCATCATCTTAGGATCTTTGTATCTCCCTGCAAAGAACCTAATGAACCACCAGAACATCAATTTACATGACCGAACCGCTGGGTTATAAGTCTTGGATCGAATTGGGCTAAGAGAGGCACGTGCGGCCAGTAGTGAACCGCATATCCTTATAGGCGACCCAATAACGACCGTGTATACCTGGCTTATGCCATTAAGTGTTGGTCGATTATCCTTGATCAATCTTCCACCAAACATTAAGCCATGGATTGACCAATAGATAGTAGACTAGGCCCTGGTTTAGTTTTACCCTGTCTTTGGTAGCCGGAGTCCAATAGGGTGATTTCTTAACTTTCTATCCAAGCCGGGTGGTGCGGCTGGAATATGACCGTTCAACCCTTATGCAGATTCTCTTGGACCGCATATCTTTAATACGGCCTTGTATGGACCGTATATCTTGTTCATGGGTCTTAAGGTCTTCTTCACTTGCACGGCCCAGAACTTACCGTTCATACTTTAGAGCGGCACACTGTCAGCCGTTCATTCTTGACCTCGTGGGCTGAGTATCAGTCCAGTTCCTGTAAGTGCGGCCCCCTGTTAGCCTCATATATCTCTTGAGCAGTTTATGTATGACCGTACATCTCTCCGAGATGAGTTTCATCGTGTTTTGTGCTCTTGAATCCAAGGACGGATTAGTCCTTTAAATCTTGAACTTCTGGACAGAAATTCCTCTGATTATTATGCCATAAACTTGACTAAATGTCTAGATGGAACTTGGGATATTGAATCTGATAAATCAATGCCAACACATCATAAGGGCCCAGTCTGGTCCTGGGGAGAGCGCCCGAAAAGTACTTGTGCCCATGGGAGTTTGTAATGACAAGGTGAGGCATTGCACCGAGTGCATGACTAGCGTGATGTCTACTACAGAAATCTATTGTTATCTCTTGTTACTTGATCGTGCTTGACTTGTTTAAATTACTTGATGATGGCCATTTCCTCATTACAATTTCCTATTACACTTGTTACATGTTATTCTTGTTGAAATCCAGATATCTTATATTTTATTGACCTTGCAAGATCTTTATATTATGTTGTTTTTCTTCTGTATCGTCATTTCTTTTCTTATCATTGCATATAAAATGGAATAATTGGTTAATTACGTAAACTTGCCTATTATTATCTACTGAGCGTCAGCTCATAGTTGTTGTTTTCCCCCCTTTCCAGGCAGTTTAGGTGACGATGCGCATACAGATGGGGAGGGACATGAGTGATATCTTTGAGTGTACCAGTTCTAGATGTTGAGTTGGCACAGTTATCCTAGTTTTAGTTGTGCGTTAGAGTGTGTTAGCTTCGGTTATGATATTATTGTTAAAGTTGTATTGCCTTAGTTTGTATTAAGTTGGTTTAAAGTTATTGTACTTGATTTGGAATGTTTCTTGATCAATAAGTTATCTCCCTTCATAGCACTTGTGTTTAATGCTTAGATTAGCTTATCATTATTTCTAGCTATTTCTGACTGTACGTTCCGATATTCCACGTCGGGGTGTGACAAGCGGCCTCATTCTTCTCATCAACACAGGGTGGCGTCCTCTTTAAAGTACATGGCTGCAACGGGCCTTTTACAAAATGCTGACGGTAGTCCCACGTCAGTGGCCCGGAGTCTCCCAGTATTGACAATGCTGACTCCCAGTAGCCAAGGCCTCGTCTGCTCATCTTTCTACCTTTGGGGATGGGCTTAGTTCGCCCCTGTAACTGTGCGCCGAGACCCAGGCCCGATTGATAGCCTAGTTTCAAGATCATGTTCCATGCTTTAGAATCTCTAATCTTGGACTTGATTTTGACATTGACAGGTGTAGTGGCGGGCTTGCGTGACGCATATGCCCATGGAAAGTTCAAGTCCATCACAGATAAAACCGAATTGTTGCTTGGCCATAGTGTAGGCAGAATCTTGTCAGCAATAGCATCCACTGTCTGGACTGTGGAAACACTTTTCACCTTGACTACCCGCCCCTGAAATAAGAATTTGAGGCACTGGTGGGCGGTCGAGGGAACTGAATTCAAGCTGTCGATCCATAGACGACCCAGAATAGCTTTGAACATCGGGTCTATGTCCAACACATAGAATTCCACGTCCATTTTCAAAGGCCCTAGCTCGGCCTGCACTGTCATGACCCCGGGGCAAGCTCTCATGGAGTTATCGTACGCCGCAATAGTTGTCGGTGTCGGCCTTAGCATGTCTTCAGATATGTTGCAGGCATGCAACATGCTCAAGGGACAAACATTAATAGAAGCTCCTGTGTCCACAAGAGCTGAGTCAATGGCCACTTTGTTCAATGAAATTGTAATACATAGTGGCATCTGACGTGCCTCTAGGGGTGCTAGCTCTGATTCAGAAAAAGGAATAGACGGACCCTTTGTAATAGTGGCCAACACCGATGGCAAGCTGTCTACCGCCACGTCCTCACTAACCATAACTTTCTGTAGAAAAGCCCTTAGGGCATCTTGGTGTAGCTTGGACCTCTTGATTAACTTCAGGACTGAGATCTTTGCCGGCATCCAGTCCAAGTGCTGTAACAAGTCATATCTGGTGCCCGGCAAGGGGTCAGTTTCATCTACTTCAACTATTGAGGAAGGAATTGGGGGGTTGGGTGCAGGCGCACCAGTAGAGGGATAACTCCTATGAAATAAACGCCCGCTCCGGAGGGTGAAGTTTCGTGCCGGCACGACATAAAATGGACTCCCGATTGGTCCAGTAGGGTGAGTAGAGGGGATATAAATGGGGGTGAGGATGGCGGAGGCTGGTCTAACGGGCCCTAGCAGAGTGGTGATTGGTGAAGGGTTGAGTGGAGGGGTAACAAAGGAGGGTATGGCGGGTGATAGTGCAAGGATTGACGGAATGGTGGGGAGTGAGGTGGGTGTAATTGGTGACCTGGAGGGAATAGATGGTGGAGCAGTGGTTAGGTGGTGGGCTGGAGAATAGAGGGAACAGAAGGTGCGGGGAGGTTGGTGTATGCGTGGTGGAAGGCCAGAAGATGAGCGGGAGTCTCATCGTCAAAAGACCACCAAGCATTGGGAGTTAGGCGGTGAACTACATTTACTTGGGCCGGTGCCGGCGACTGTTGCTGCGGAGCGGGTGGATGGTCTGGCATGGGATTTTGGTGAATCCCGAGTTTAGGTGGTTGCTGCTGCTGATGAAGTTGAGGTTGGGGTTGCTGAAATTGTTGCTGCTGTGGTGCCGCCTACTGCGGCCTTGCCTGTCTTCTCTTCTCTTTGATGTATTCTATCAACTTATGCATCTGGGCCTAGTTAATCCTCTGCCCTTCATGTAAATCATACACTAAATCACGGAATTGAAAGCATATGTCTATAGTGTGCCCGGGCTGCCGATGATATATGCAATACGGAGATTGATCGGTGGTCAGGTTCCAATTTTGACGTTCCGGCGGGAGCTGTATGTCACAAGTGTACATTAGGGCCGAGAAAATGTCCGGAAGGGTTTCGGGAAGTGGAGGGTAATGGGATCTTTTCAGACCCAGTCGAGCAGGTGCATAACCAGCAGGAGGAGGAACATTGTGCTATTAGGGTGGCTGCTGAGGCTGTTGTGGTGGTAGTGGTGGTTGTTGTGGCTATTGGGGAGCTTGGAAAGGGGGTCGGGGAACTGGCAGAGCGGAGAACTAGGGGTTGCGTGGGGGTTGCTGGAAACGGGGTGGAGCGGATTGGTTGAGAAACTGAACAGCCTGCACCTGCTCGTTAGTTTGAACTCCCTCAGTAAAAGGGCCCTGGGATTTCCTTGTAGTCTTGGACTTCTGGGCCTCAAATAGGGAATGGATGGGGGAGTCTTTGAACTGGGTTTGTATAAACCGTGCTCGACTATACAACTGGTGCATATTTGATACATCATTCATCGCCAGAATATTCCGGAACGTAGGGGTAGCATTCGAAATCAACAATTTTACCTTTTCTTCTTCCGGGATCTGCCCGGGCACACGTGAGGCCATCTGCCTCCATCTATCTGCATAAGTGGTGAAATCCTCATCTGTCTTCATCTTTTCTGCTATTAGGTCTGTGAATGAATACTCCGGGCCTACCCGGTCTTGAAATCTTTGTATGAACTTCTCCTTGACCACCTTGAAGCTTTCTGCCTCCTCTAACGGCAAAGTGTAGAACCATTCTAGGGCCACCCCGTCTAATGACCAGTGAAAGAGATACGCCATAAGGTGGTCATCATGCTGGAACTGTGCCGATTCATATCGAAACTCCCTTACGTGAATGAACGGGTTGCCATTCCTATCGTACTTGTGGTATGTAGGGAGCTCCGACTGGGGAGGGAAGCAAATGTCCCAGAAATTAGGAATGGGGACATTAGCGAGAGACTGCGGGCTGACCCGCTTATAGAGGATGTCAATTTGCTGCTGCATAGCCGCCCATTTGTCGAGAAGTTCCCATTCCCGAGAAGAAGGAGATACAGCAGGAAGAACAGAACCAGTGTACGGAGTTGATGGATAAACTGATGAAGGGGGAAGCCCATAAGATGGATAATGGGCCAAAGAAGGGCCCATATCCGCATGAGCCAGCTGGGCGGCCCCTGATTGAAGATGGATAAAATCAGCCGGGGCCACAAGGGCCTGCGGTGCTGGTGAGATTGTGGTAGAAGGATCAGAATAAGAATTGAAGGGGATCTAGGTCTTCCCCTTGTCAAGAGGCTATTGGGCCAAGGTAGAGGCTTGGCCCGACTCCATGCTAGGAAACCAGAGGGTCCGAGGATGGACAAGAGTGAGATCAATCGGCGCAGCAGAAGCAGCCCCTAAACCAACAACATGAGATGAGGTGGCGCAACAGACACGCCATGAGGAGAAGTAGTAGATGGGGTGTCTGGCCCCTGTAGAGCTTGCCGAACGAGGTGAAGCCAAGTTGGATCTAGCTGGGCCATCATGTGAAGGATTTGATTGGCTAAATTCTGAGAGGAAGAATCAGAAAGGGAGGGCTGAGCACCCTCAGCAACAATGGTTGGAAGAGGAGGGGAGGTCCCCTCTCTTCCCTGCACATGTGCGACCCTTGGCGGGTCCTCCAGAAGTCCCTGAGGGAGAGAGTCCTCATGGGAGTGAGAGAAATTGTAGGAAGACATGGTGGGTGAAGGATCAAACAGAGGATTGAAATAGTAAAAGAAATGAGAGCTGTCCCTAGGAGAGGATCCTGAGGGTGTGAAGCAACTCCACATGCAACAGAGACTCTAACACAGAGAAGAGTGACACCTTAATGAGTTTCTAAACAATCGAACTTGCAACCAAATGCACACAGAAAGAGAGGAGAGAAGATGCATTCAATTGACCAACCAAGTTTGAATGATGCATGACAGATTTTAGAAATTCCCCCTTTTAGAACCTTAGTGGATTAATTAAAATGGCAATTCTCACAACAACAAAGGTGCCTAACAAGGGTGGAATGGACAACTTAGTTGACTCTAAAGGACTCTCTCTCGCGAAGGCAACCCTAGACTGGTGTGGAAAGGTACAACCTGCCCGACGTCCATGTGGGAATCCACGGCTTGCGGGGGCTTACAGAGGTCCCGGGTAAGGTCACCTAGTCGGCTCCAAGGAATATGGAGACGAGAGGATCCCCTACCAAGGTAGGAATGCAACTAATATGGAAAGTATGAATGAATCCTATCTGCACCGGAGTGCATGCAAGATCTAGCCTAAATCTAACAATCAATGATCAAACAAATATAACAATGATTATGCAACGTCAAATGACAATCAGGGGAGATCAAAATAGCACCAAATAAGTATGAGATAATGAGAAATAACAGCCAAAATGGTAATCACGGGTGCACTGTAGCAGTAAAATACGGTCTGATGGGAGACCGCTCAGGGAGGTAGGCAGTTTGAGAAGGACCGCTCAGTGACAGGGAGCAGTAAAAGAATAAAAAAGGAGCATAGAACTAAGATGAGTACCTGAGACGACTGAACAGTCTATAGACTGACCGTGCAACCTGTGGGATGGCCTAAAATAGACCGCAGAGAATCAGTAGAATTACAAGCGTATGAAGACAAGTATCGTACCTTAGCCAACAGAGGTGAACGGCCTCTTGGAAGACCGTGGGGACAGATGCATGGTCCGGAGAGGACCATTGAAGCTAACAGGCTCAGACAGAACAAAGCACTCTTGAGGTGGAAATGGACGGTCCAAAGGACGACCGTGGAAATAGAGGAAGGGCCAGAATCAGACCGCTCAAGCAATAACAGTGTGACAGAAAAGCAACGGCAGCGTACCTGAGACTGGTAAAGAACGGTCTATCCCCAGACCGCGGGGAGACTTGAGCGGTCCGGGAGGAACCGCGTACACTTCTGAGAACAGCAACTCGGGGTGGACAAAATGGTGACCTGAAACAACTTAGGAAAAACCCTAACCAAGCATAAAACAAAGATCAGCAAAATAATAGCATGATGAGCACTAGGCGTCCCACCGTGATCGCCAAAAAATTGGGTGTTGACATTTTTTTCTCCCCCTCTTTCTTTCTCTTTTCCTTCCTTTTCTAAATCAAGATGTAAAGACAAGCAAAATGAAGGGAGGAATGAAAAAGTAGAGAGGTGTGTGTGTGTGTATGATCATGATCGCCACCAAGACACGGGTACTGGAGAGTACTACGTACCTTGGAAAGGGAGGAAGCACTCGCCCAAAAAAATGCAGTGCTGCAGTGGTAAACGGTCTGGAACGAACCGCTCAAGGAATGGCACGGCCGCTCGACAGACCGCTCACAGCGCTGAAAAGGAAGCGGGACGAAGACGAGTCTAGCGACAGAACGGTTCGCAGATGACCGCGGGAAGGCATTGCACGGTCAGATCTGGGCTGTGTACTCTTCTAAGCGGACGAAGGAAGACCGTGTGATTCTGCCAAACTCCGAGATGTAGGACTTGATCCTCCTCCCCTTCCGGCCGGCCAGAGGGGATGGGCCTCGTGTTGTGCTGATGCTGACCAGTAAAATAATGTAGAGAACACGAAAATGCAACCCAAATTAGCCCTAGGAAGTGTAGTAACTATAGAAAAGAGTGGAAAATAAACGTAATGACATGGAGTGGGCGATACCTGGGGAGGTTTTTAAACCCCTATAGGGCGTCAAAACAATAGGAAGTGCGTAAAATGATGTGAACAAGTGAAAAACGCGGGGAGGAGATGATGAAAAGAAGCATGCAATGGGTGAACTAAAGACTAAAAACCAAGACTAAGACTCAAAACAATGGACTACTCCCTAAACCGGAGGCTTAGAAGGATGTAAGAAGCCTCCCTCCCTGGCTACAGCTTGCTCGAGAATCCGACAGGTCTTCACTGTCGACGTTTGATCTCCCCTCTTTCCAGCTTGGACTAGGGGTTCTATTTATCGAGCCCTAAAAGTCCAAGCTCGAAATTGGATTTTCTAGTGGATAACAATCCGAGATTACAAAATAAATTTTGTAGATACTCCTCTTACCTTCCACCAAGATCGAACGGCTCCCCATTTGGTTGAGAAACCGCAGAGAAAATGGCAGAGGAAGGTGGAGGTTCAACCACGGATAGAGAGAGAAAATCCAAACAATCCACAGGTTTCGATCCAGTACACGGTCGCACGATAGGCCGCCCAGACAATTACACGGTCTACTACTAGACCGTCCAATGCTGTCGGTGATAAATAAAATAAAATAAGAAATCATCCAATTATCCATCGAACTGACCGGCCATCAGGGCGTTGGACTCTTTAGGATAAAACGGTCTACAACTAGACCACTCAATCAATAGAATGGTCTAGAGTTAGGCCGTGTACAAATGTCGATGATAAATCCAGAAAAAAATAGATAATTATCTAATTAAAATATCAACTGGCTGAGGACTCTAAGAGCTGGACGGTCTAACGACAGGCTGTTCAATGGAAGTAAACGGCTGCTCTCCGACCGTGCAAAGGCTTGTCGGTGGAAATTCAGAAAATCAAATAAATATCCAATAAATTAGTAAATGATTCCAAGAAGACCGCTCAATCACTGAACGTCCGGTCGTTAGACCGTGTAAAGCCTGGATGCTTAAAACTAAGAAAATGGGATAAATGAGTCCATTTAACCCAGAGATCAATTGAAATCAAGGCCCATTAAGCCCGAATCTGATGTCAGACTTAGCCAGGGAGGGAAGTACACATAAAATAAGCCCACGACGTGCCTGAAACAACCCAATGAGTAATGGACAACTCGAGGCATCAGCAATTGATGGTAAGAGAAATGACTCAACTCATAGGTAAAAAATGGGTGTCAACACTCAGGAGCTTCTTTCTTTCTTCCTTGATTTTGGGTAGCTGCTGGTGGAGGAACCACTGTATAAGATGCTGCCTCCAGTCGAGCTCCTGTGCTTCTTCGGCTATATTGGCCTCACATTCTTCTAGACACGGTTCAAGCACACTGGGAACCTGTCGTCGATTTATCACAACAATGTTGAGTGTTTCATCTGGTGGGACTGCTAGCGAACTGGCCAATTTTGCCAAAGCATCAGCCTGAGCATTATGCCCCCGGCCCACATGATTGAGCTTGATATGGTGGAAGTTCGCCATAAGGCGCAATGCTTTTTGACAGTAAGGGTTTAGTTCTAGCTTCCGCACCTCAAACTCCCCTTGCATCTATTTTATTATCAACATTGAGTCGCCGAACACTTGGAGCATATGGATTCCCATGTTGAGTGCGATTTGTAGTCCGATTATCAGAGCTTCATACTCAGCTTCATTATTGGTGCATGGGTTGTTTATTGAGCACGAAGTGTATACCACTTCCCCCTCAGGTGACTTCAGGACAATGTCGGCTCCTGCTCGGACTCTGACCTGTCCAGCTGAGGTGGTTTCTGTTCTTGATGCCCCATCAAAGTACAGGTGCCACATCACCGGCTGGGCTTGACATGCCTCTTGATGTGACACCACCTTGGGGGTGGCAGCCACTCGACCGATGCCCTTGGACCTACAACCTGCAAGCATGCAATTTTGATGGTGGACTCACTCGAGCGGACTCACCCGCTTGGCGCACACTAAGGCGCGTAGGCAACCCGGTGATGGTGGTGAGGGTCCGGGATGGGACCTCGCTGCTCCGAGGGTTGGCTAGCCTAATATTGAACCCCTAAGGGCCCTGGGATGTCCACTCTCTGGGGTGGCCAGCATGCCAAGGGCGTGGGGTATAGTATCTCTCTCACAACTCACCCGCGGTAGCACTCAATTGATGTAAATTTGGGAGCGGGCACTCTCTCACCGTCCGACGGACCTAAGAGAAAAGACTAATTAAGTAAGATAAATAAGCAAAGAGAGGGGGTCAGGAGCTCACCTGATCAGCGTGAATATGCTGATCCCGATCGGAGAAGATGACAAGCGGGGAGGCGTGGGCATGCACCCGCACGCCGCGTCGGTGTAGCTTCAGATGGCGAGCTGCTAATACATGCACTATGCCCCTTGGAAGGGGGTTGGACTAGGGGTGGGGGAGTAGAATTACAACCAAAATGTACCTCCACGCAGGGAGGGGCGACAGCCGGCCAGGCGAGGAGGAGAAAAGCCGAGCTAGGAACTAATTGGAAGGCGGTTGTCGGTTCTGTCTGCTCTCTGGAACAAGGGACATGCAGTCGATGTCGGCACCTCTGCGGCCACTCCTGGACTCCGTTTGCTATGAAACTAGTGACAAAACCTCCTGGGTTGGCCTAGGAGGATGTCAGATTTTTTGGAGGACTTCTGGTTGCCGGCGTTGGTTGGGGTAGGTCCGTGAGTAGGGTCTCTATTCTCTGGTTTTGTCTGCTTCAGCACCACTGCCGCAAGAAGACGAGGTCACCACGGGGGCTCCTGGGCTCTGATTTGGGCGTGGCTAGAGTTGCTGGATTCGTTGTCAAGCACTCTTCGAAATGAGACCTGCAGGGGTGCTGGAGGAGGCCAGAGTAGACAGGGACAGCCCAAACAGTGATCGGGTGTCTGTTCAGTCCTAGAGTGGACAGAACAGCGCACCCGATGGAAAAAATTAAGAAATCACTGCTCCGGATGGCGAACGGGGTGCCGCTTCTTGGTAATGGAAGAAGACTTGTCGTAGAAGCTCTCAGACAAGTGGCACCTCAAGAATCACAAGAATGTAGCCGTGGTAGCTTTTGGAAGTTGCTTCAGGTTGCTAACCAGACCTATCATGTACGGTCGGAGAAGAACGGCTCTCCCTGGCAGTCACGAACTCAGACAGAGACGAGACCACCACCGTTGCAAAGTTGACAGGAAGATGAATCCAACAGTATATGATACGCCTCAAGGAGGTTTACGGTGACATCGTGGGAGCCTCTGCAAGTCGATGGAACACTACAGCCTGTGAGCTGGAATAGACTGGTTGAAGATGATAGGTGGGAAATGGAGTAAATGAGAGGGGAAATGGGGTGGATGGGTGTGGGGGTGACCCCAGGCTGTGAGGGGGTCTGGGAGGGGGCAAACCAAGGTGAGGAAGAGAGAGAATGGGGGCTGGAAGGGGGTCTAGTAGGTGGTGGGAGGGAGAGCTGCGAATTTGGTGTTGGGAGGGAAAGGGAGAGGGAGATCTCTCTCCCTTGGGGAGTCTAGGGCATGGGGGAGGAGAGAGTGGAGGGAAAATATTCAAATGTCCCTTGGGAGCTGCAGGATTGTGTGGGGAATAGGGTGGATTGTGTTGGGGAGAGGGAGATTGTGTTGGGAGAGCCAAGATTCTCCTAGGGAGGGAGGAGATTTGGTGGTAGTTGGGAGAGGGGGTAATTAATGCTCCTAGGGAAGTGAAGGGTCTCAAGATGAGGTGGAGGGTGATGGATGAGGTGGAGGATGATGTGGAGGGGTGAGGATAGAGAAAGGGGCGCAGGTTTTAGAGAGAGAAAGTGGAGGAGAGAGAAAATGGCTTTCTAGAGAGAGAGGTAGAGAGAGAGGGGGGGATAGGGGCTTCTCACCCACTCAATTGGCTTCTCACTAAAAGAAGAAGAGTTAAGTTGGACACTAGAAAATTCAAATATTCATTCATTCATTAACTTCAAATGGGGAGATGGGGTCCTATTTATAGGGATCCCACAATTTACAATAAGTCCCTGACTTTAGTACTAATGACAAATAACCAAGGGGAAGGGGGGGCGCCCTTGGGCCTAGCCCAATGAATTGGGCACATTAACTAACTTTAATCAACCTAATGACACATAACTTAGATAAATGACTCATTAACCAAGGTACATGACTCAAATAAAAGGAAAATTACAATGATATGACTCAAAAAAATATGAAAATTACATGACTCGACTCAGAAAAATGTGACGGACACAATGGAACCATGCCGGTGAGCAATCGAAGCTGTGGAAAAATGTGAAGGGCGAGAGATGCCCCCATCATAACCCCGGGGTGCGAAGAACTCGACTCCGTCGAGTATGGGTCTGCCAGGGAAGAGGTCCTCCAATGCAGCTCCGGGCGAGCCACAACCTCCAAACTCAACCTCGCGTCCTTAGCCGGGGGACGGCTCTTCATCCTTTCATGGTGGCTCGGGCACACCCTCTTGCTGGCGATGGTACCATGCTTGCCTTGTATTGCCTCCATGTGCACTCGTCAGACTCTCAAGCTGATATATGGAGGCTCTCCGAGGGTGTCACTCACAAAGGTGGGGGTAGGCTCAACGTGCTCACTGGGATCCACCGCGGTGCCCTTAGAGGGTGCTAGATCCGCCACGTGAAAAGTAGGGTATATCCTAAAATGCCATCGATAAATCTAACCCGTAAGCCAGGTTGCCAAAGCCACTCGGAACATGGAAGGTCCAAGTCCTCGTGCCCTCGATTTGGAGGTGACCCTAAGGTAGAGCCATTACAAAGCCACCATCGTAAGGTTGCCTACTTGGAATCCAAAGTGGCACTCGCGAGTTTTTACCCGTTCATTATGAACCACACCGCCCGTTGCTAGATGCTTGCTTGAATAAGTATGCCATGAGCTACGGTGCGGTGTGGGTGGGAAGTGTGTGGTATGCAAAGGGGGACCGGGGCAACCATAAGTGGACCTATCATGCAATGCGGCTATGTAAACCTTGATGGACCTAGGAGGGCCGGGGCACCCGTAGGTGAATCTATCATGCATGGGTGAAGCAAATGTCGGGGGACTAGGGCAGCCATGTATGAACCTATCATGCTCTAGACCCAACTTGTTGATGTCGATGGATGGGGGAGGGCCGGTACACCCAAATACGGACCAATCATACTTCCGACTTGACATGTGGGTGTGATGAATGAAAGGACCTGACTTACTAATCATGCCAACTTGTGTGAGGTGCCAAGACACATGCATTCCTACTCCAAAGATGATTTCTTTGTGAGGGGTTATGGGATGACCTTTGAACTTCCATTGGAAAGGATCGAAGAGATCTAAGAAGGTGGACATCATGGGGTGGGACACAACCTTATTACCTTGGGATATGTGGCCCAAGGTCATGGCTCCCAAGGTGTGACCCGAGTCAAGGACTTGGTGGATTGGACCAAACATGGTGGGTTGGGGTAGGAAAAGGTGGATGGTGGGTAAGGCGGTTGGGTTCCATGGGTTCATTGACCCCCATTGGAAGGGATCAAAGGGATGATAAAAATGGTTATCAAGGGGGAGGGGCCCTATGTCTTCAAGATCCTCAAATGGTGGTGGGTCATCCTCCTCTAATGAAACAATTGGGCCGAAGTTCTTGGTGGGTGGGTCGGCCATGACGGGAGGGCTTGGCTTTCTACCCGATATAAGAAGCTCCAAATTGAGGAGAAAGTCGGGCTCATCAGGTGTGAGGAGGAATAGAAGGAGGTCGCTAGTGTAGCAACCAATGGTGCAAATCGAGGTGATAGTCTCGATGCATAGGTGTAGGAGGCCAAGGCTCCTAGGTTGTTCGGCCATAGGGGTCAACATGCTAGTGAACTCAATTTGCCATGCTAAGCCCTTAAGAAGATCCTCTAAGGTCTCCACTTGATAGGATGCTTGGATTGTGGTGTGATAGGAGAAGAAGGGCACTATGGGAAGGTTTTGTTCTATGGGTGTGAAACATGGGCCATGATCTCTCTAATTGGGCTCTCCTTTAGCCAACTAACAAGGGGTTCTCCTAAGATGAGCTCGGCCCCAACTAGAGAGGGTGGTGTAAGGTGAAGACCATCGTGTGAGGTTTCTTCTTCAACTTGGACATGGATTTCCTCCAAGGTGGGGAGTGGTTTTGGAGTGTTCACCACTATGGGGTCGGGTATGAGTTCCTCTACCAAGGAGGTGAGAGGGTCTTTTGGGGTGATGAGGGTTGGTGTGTGGTGCTGTCGGGGTGGAGGGTAAAGGGGAACTTGGATTGGGATTGGTGGGGGAAGTAGTGGAGGCCAAGGTTGGGGTAGGATTGGGGTTGGGAGTGGAAGGTGGGTTGGGTGAGGGGGTTTGGGTTGATTGGATTTGGCGGGGGCGTTCCTTTTTGGAGATGATGGAGGGGTAGTGGTGGGAACAAGGGGGCTTGTGGCGTATGTGTTTGGTGAGGGATCGTGGGTTGGGAGGTGGTGGCCGTCATGGGTTTAGATGGAGGGATGGACACGGGGTCCACTTGGGTTTGAATGGTGAGGGTTGGGTGAGTGGTGGTCCTCATTGGGGAAATCGGGTCGGTTAGGGGTCTCTTCCCCTTGGGATCGGCTGATTGTGGAGGGGTGGGAGTGGGGGCCAATTTGGTTTGGATATTGAAAACTATGGAAGGAGGTTTTGGTTAGGGTGTGGGAGCCCTCATGGGGTTAGGTGGAGAGGTGGATGCTTGGATCATTTGGGTCTTAAGGGAGAGGACTTGGTGGCGAAGTGTAGTGATGATGGTTGAGAGGGGAGTTGTCGAGAGTGGTGGGGGTGAAGACCTAAGGGTGGTCTCAAGTTGGCCGGGTGGGGATAGAGGAGTGGTAGTACTCCTCGGATAAGAAGGGGAATGTCGGGGAGCGTAGATCTTTCTAAGTTCCTCCTTCATATCATCCCATGAAGAAATGGGCTCTTGCCTCCTAACCCTTCTTAATCCCTCTACATGTTCTCACTTACTCTTGTCTTGACCCCGAAGTCATCCTTTGGCAACGCGAACTCTCGCGGGTCCATATGCCATAATCCTTTCAAAGTGCTTTTCCATGGTAGCCTCCCACTTTAGATAGGCACTAGGGCTCGATCCGTCAAAGCGAAGGTCCTCATCTAAAATGATGTCCATGAGTGGTGGACAGATCAGAACCTTGTGGAGGACCGAGTGGGACGGATATGACCAAAGAGAGGTAGCCATGTTGATGCACCGGTTGATGAATGCAAATGTGCGCTAGGACTAGACTTAGTAGAGACAAGTCTAAAACTTGCTCTGATACCAATTTGATGTGAGACCACCTTGGGGGTGGCAGCCACTCGACCGATGCCCTTGGACCTACAACCTGCAAGCATGCAATTTTGACGGCGGACTCACTCGAGCGAACTAACCCGCTTGGCACACACTAGGGCCTGTAGGCAACCCGGTGATGGTGGTGAGGGTCGGGGATGGGACCTCACTACTCCGAGGGTTGGCTAGCCTAAGATTGAACCCCTAAGGGCCCTGGGATGCCCACTCTTGGGGGTGGCTAGCACGCCAAGGGCGTGGGGTATAGTATCTCTCTCACAACTCACCCGCGGTAGCACTCAATTGATGTAAATTTGGGACCGGGCACTCTCTCACTGTCCGACGGAGCTAAGAGGAAATACTAATTAAGCAAGATAAATCAGTAAAGAGAGGGGGCAGGAGCTCACCTGATCAGCGTGAATACGCCGATCCCGGCCAGAGACGATGACAAGCGGGAAGGCATGGGCATGCACCCTCACGCCGCATCGTTGTAGCTTCGGATGGCGACCTACTAATACATGCACTACGCCCCCTGCAAGGGGGTTGGACTAGGGGTGGGGGAGTAGAATTACAACCAAAATGTACCTCCACGCAGGGAGGGGCGCTCAGCCGGCCAGGCGGGGAGGGGAAAAGCCGAGCTAGGAACTATTTGGAAGGCAGTTGTTGGTTCTATCCGCTCTATGCAACAGGGGACAGGCAGTCGATGTCGGCGCCGCTGCGGTCACTCCCGGACTCCGTTTGCTACAAAACCAGTGGCAAAATCTCCTAGGTTGGCCCAGGTGGATTTCATATTTTCGGGAGGACTTCTGGTTTCTGGCGTTGGTCGGGGCAGGGCCGTGAGTAGGGTCTTTGTTCTCTGGTTCTGTCTACTTCAGCACCACTACCGCAGGAAGACAAGGTCACCATGGGGGCTCCTGGACTCTGATTCGAGCATGTCTGGAGTTTCTGGATTCGTTGTCAAGCCCTCTTAGAAATGAGACCTACGGGGGTGCCGGAGGAGGTCAGAGTAGATAGGGACAGCCCGAACTGTGATCGGGTGTCTGTTCAATCCTAGAGTGGACAGAACAGTGCACTCGAGGGAGAAAATTGAGAAATCGCTGCTCCGGATGGCCAACGTGGTGTCACTTCTTGGTAATGGAAGAAGACTTGTCATAGAAGCTCTCAGCCAAGTGGCTCCTCAAGAAGCATAGGAATGTGGCCGTGGTAGCTTCTGGAAGTAGCTTTAGGTTGCTGACCGGACCTATCCTATGCAGTCGGAGAAGAACGGCTCTCCCTGGCAGTCGCGAACTCAGATGGAGACAAGACCACCACCGCTGTAAATCTGACAAGAAGTCAAATCCAACGGTATATGATATGCCTCAAGGAGCTTCACGGTGACATCGTGGGAGCCTCTGCAAGTCGATGGAACACTGCAGCCTGTGAGCTGGAACAGATTGGTTGAAGATGATAGGTGGAAAATGGGGTAGATGAGAGGGGAAATGGCGTGGATGGGGTGTGGGGGTGACCCCAGGCTGTGAGGGGGTCTGGGAGGGGGCAAACCAAGGTGAGGAAGGGGGAGAATGGGGGCTGGAAGGGGGTCTAGTAGGTGGTGGGAGGGAGAGCTGCGAATTTGGTGTTGGGAGGGAAAGGGTGAGGGAGATCTCTCTCCCTTGGGGAGTCTAGGGCATGGGGGAGGAGAGAGTGGAGGGAAAATATTCAAATGTCCCTTGGGAGCTGTAGGATTGTGTGGGGAATAGGGTGGATTGTGTTGGGGAGAGGGAGATTGTGTTGTGAGAGCCAAGATTCTCCTAGGGAGGGAGGAGATTTGGTGGTAGTTGGGAGAGGGGGTAATTAATGCTCCTAGGGAAGTCAAGGGTATCTAGATGAGGTGGAGGGTGATGGATGAGGTGGAGGATGATGTGGAGGGGTGAGGAGAGAGAAAGGGGTGTAGGTTTTAGAGAGAGAATGTGGAGGAGAGAGAAAATGGCTTCCTAGAGAGAGAGGTAGAGAGAGAGGGGGGATAGGGGCTTCTCACCCACTCAATTGGCTTCTCACCAAAAGAAGAAGATTTAAGTTGGACACTAGAAAATTTAAATATTCATTCATTCATTAACTTCAAATGGGGAGATGGGGGTCCTATTTATAGGGATCCCATGATTTATAATAAGTCCCCTACTTTAGTACTAATGACAAATAACCAAGAGGAAGGGGGGCGCCCTTGGGCCTAGCCCAATGAATTGGGCCCATTAACTAACTTTAATCAACCTAATGACACATAACTTAGGTAAATGACTCATTAACCAAGGTACATGACTCAAATAAAAGGGAAATTACAATGATATGACTCAAAAAAATATGAAAATTGCATGACTTGACTCAGAAAAATGTGACGGACACAATGGAACCATGCCGGTGAGCAATCGAAGCTGTGGAAAAATGTGAAGGGCGAGAGATGCCCCCATCACCTGTAATGTCTCATCATCAGGGAGTTTAGTTTCTAATGGAACATCTTCTGGCGTAGGGTGTGTTGCAAAGAAGTCGGCTACGGCTTGACCTTTCATGGCCCTCTGAGGTACATATGAAATTTCAAATTCCATCAGGATCACGGCCCATTTTTCGAGTCGACCTTTGAGTGCTGGCTGAGATAATATGTACTTGAGCGGGGCCGCTCCAGATATGAATCTGATTTCATGGGACAGCATGTAATATCAGAGCTTCTTGACAGTGAAGACCAGCGTCAGACAGGTTTTCTCTATAAAAGTGTATTTTTCTTCGGTCCTTACTAACCTTCTGCTGAGGTAGTAAAGGGCTTGCTCTTTACCATTTTCATTCACTTGAGCTAGCATTGCCCCCAAGGAACAGTGAGTAGCTCCTATGTAAAGAATCAGGGGTCTTCCTTTAATGAGTGCTCCCAACACCGGAGGGGTCTTCAGATATTCTTTCAACTTCTCAAAAGCTGCTTGGCACTCTTCATCCCAAAAGAATGGCATGTCTTTCATCATGAGCTTGTGGAAAGGGTGACATCGACCCGACAGATTTGAAATAAATCGACGAATATACGCCAGTCGACCTTGCAAGGACCGTAGCTCTGACAGACTCTTCGGAGGAGAGAGTTCTTGAATAGCTTCAATCTTAGATGGATCAATTTCAATGCCTCTGTGTCGGATAATGAATCCAAGGAATTTCCCGTTGGACACGCCGAAGGCGCATTTCATGGGGATCATCTTTAGCTCATATTGACGTAGCCTTTGAAACACTACCCTCAAATCTTGCAGATGGTCTTCCTTTCTCTTGGTTTTCACCACAAGATCATTAATGTAGCACTCCACCTTCTTGTAGAGCAAGTCATCGAATATCTTCATCATGGCTCCTTGATATGTAGCACCGGCATTCTTGAGGCCGAACGGCATCCTTTTGTAATGGAATATCCCCTTTGGGGTGTAGAATGTAGCATGGACCCTGTCTTGCTCAGTGATCCAAATCTGGTTATATCCGGATGATCCGTCCATAAATGAGAGGGCTTCATGGCCTGTGGTGGCGTCTATTATCACCTCGGTGATTGGCATAGGAAAGTCATCTTTCGGGCATGTTTTGTTGAGGTCCCGAAAGTAAACACATATTCTTATCTGCCCATTTTTCTCCTTCACGGGAACTATATTTGCTAACTATGTTGTGTATTGATTTTCTTCGACGAACCCCACATCAATGAGCTTGTCGACTTCTCCATTAATTTGATTAATCAGCTCGGGCCGCATCTGTAACAACCCTGATAAAAGCAAGATTTATAAATAAATCAAATTAAACATAAAAGATAAGTGAATAAGATGACAAAGAGCTTAAATGATTAAATCATTAATCAAGAGGAAAATAACGCCTTTTAGCAAGGCGCTGATTCAAAAGGCAACGCCTCTGTTTAAGGCGTTAATTTAAATAGGACGCCTATATAAAAGGGCGTCAAATCCCAAACAACGGGAAGATAAAATTAAGGAAAGGAAATGAAACGCCCTCTACATAGGCGCGTTTTACATAGGTAACGACGCTAGACAAGGCGTCAATTTAAATTCGACGCCCTCGCTTAAGACGCTAATTCAGTTCGAGTTTCGTTCGACCCAGGAGTCTATCCAGGGCAAGATATGGATAACTACGTCGAAGGTAGGATATGGTAAGGACTCTATCAGGGAAGTATTACTTCCAATATACCTATAACCCTATTAGGATTCTAAAACTCCTATAAATACCATCCTAAATCAACCCTTGATCGCTATTTGGCGATCTGCTGCTGCTGTCATCAATGTGAAGAACAGGTAATGTTCTTCCTCTTTATTTTTGGTTGAGTGTGTTGAAAGAACGTTGATGTTCTTTTCCTTCCTCATCTTCCTATACAGGTTGTCTGTGTTGAGAAGACGATCGTCCTTTTTGACTGAAGAACGAAGGCTCTTCACCAAGCATCATCTTCTTCTTCTGCCGGTGATCAGAAGACTCTGTTGCAAAAATAGAGTATCGTTCTCTTCACATATCTTCACCCAGATAATCATCAGGTAGGTTTTCTCAAGAACGTAGCCCAAACTAGATTAATACCTTTAATAATATCATCGATCATCCATGCATATAGTTTTATTGTGGTTTCGGATGCTTTCTATGCAATTTTCAAAGCAACGCCCTTGACCAGGGCGCTAACATAAAGAAGCGACCCACACTCGGGCGCTAATTCCTGTTTTGACGCCCTGCCCAGTAGTCGTCAATTCTGTGAAATTAATAAATACCCATGTTTAATATTTAAAATCTATGTAACCATGAATATAATATGTTGCATGACTATACCTGCGAAATCCTGCTATATATCTTGTCATGACCCTGTACCTCGTTTCCTGAAATTTTATTGTTTGGAAAGTTGATAAATTCTTGAAATCACGACCTGGACAAAGTCGTCGCATGTTTAACTGACGCCCTAGACCAGGGCGCATATTGAAGAGTAACGCCCCTGTCCAGGGCGCGTTCTGTTAAAAATTCCAGATTTTTGATATTCTGTAAATTAGAAGTATTGAAAGGACGACTTCTCTGTACGTCGTCAAATTTAATATAAACGCCCCTGATTAAGGTGTTAATTTCATGAAAGACGGCTTTACCAAAGTCGCTATTTTCCTGCATTACTGATTTCCCTGATTACTATTAACCGAGAGTTTCATTATATATATATATGTGTATACATATACATATCGGCACTATATTCCAGTCCGTGAGTATAGTCCCACGTTTCTACGATGATTTATCGCATTACCCTCTCAATTCTCATTGACATACAAGCTCTCCATTGGACATTCCGTTCCTTTGGACTAGCGAGTTAGTCATAGAGACCTCCGTAAGTCTCCTCACAGCCTTGGATTCCCTCAAGGCCGACTGAGCTGGTTGTACCATAAAAACCCATTACATAATCTTTGCCATGTCTCTCTATAGAAACATGGTAATACTGGCCCTCATGTCATGCCATGGGTATGACATGAGAATTATCTTAATGAACGGGGAAGAACATGCCACTGTTATGCTGTTCTTGTAAACCCCAATTCTATATCAACATTGTTATGATGTTCTTGTAGACCCCAATTCTATATGCAACATGATGTTCTTGTGGACCTCAATTCTACATTAAGAATGAGGACGTCTTGCCATTGATGTGCTGTTCATGTGGACCTCAATTCTATATAAAAAGTGTCCATACTTGTTTGTCATGGTACCCAAGTTGGGGAACCAATTCCACCTAGTTTTATCGATAATCGTGATTGTACCGTTATTATCGTCATTCTATGTCAAGTGTCATATTTTGGACTCTATTCTATCAAGGTCTATCCTACATGTCTACAAGCTTTATCCTTGAAATTCCATATTGGCTATACATAGAAGTGGATGTTAAAATATATGATTAATGCCTGCGCTTATAGGGCCCGATCTGGTCCTGGGAGGAGCACCCGAAAGTACTTGTGCCCATGGGAGTTGATTGATCACGGTATTGGCATTATACCGAAGTGCATGACTAGCTTGATTGAACATTCCACAAATCTTGTACTTGTACTTGACTTGATATTACATGACTTGCTTGGCCCGAAAAAGGGTAATTACTCGCGTGCTTGAATGAAATAGCCAAATTCCAACATGACTTGATATGACAACTATACTTGCTTGAATATCTGGATATCTTTTGATATAAGTTCTTGAAAGTTCATGACTAGTTCTTCCTGCTATACCTTCTTTCTATCTTGTCGTTTTATGCGAGCATGCATAGCTATAGTGCATTTATAAAAGATGTAGTTACTTAAACCCCTTGCTAGTTCTTGAGATATAATTTTCCTACTGAGCATTCGCTCACTTAGTGTTTCCCTACTTTTCAGGTAAGTCCGGCGATGAGGGAACTCAAACGGATGGGGAAAATCAAGAGTGAAAGAGATAGAGCTTCTTCCGTGATGTCTAGTCTTTTTCATATTTTCTTGAGTCAACCTTGTATTTTTCCTTTATTTTAGTTAGTACTTCAAAGGTTTGTAATAGACATATTCTTATGAAGGAATAGAGGATTGGGTTATCTTTACTTTTGCGCATCTCTGATTTTGGTGTCGAATACACTAATACTCTGGTTGACATGATTGATATAAACTCGTCACGCGTTTCCGGGTATCTTCCTCTCTCGGGGCGTGACAGTTTTTGTGGTATCAGAGCGTAGGGTATTCAATTCCTAGGAAAACCGAAGTCCAAGGATAGGTTTAACCTATAACCGGTGAGATCGGGTAGAACCAAGGGTTGAGTTAACTTAAAAGCCCTTAACGCGAGTATATACTAATATAGTTATTATAATTGTAGGGTAATGGCTGCCGAACGTGCTCAGTGGCGCAACATGCAGCGTACACTCCAATGCATGACCCAAGTGCTGCAACAAGTAGCACAGGGAGGTGCACAACGAGCCGAAAGTCTCCACCAAGTCTTCAAGTACATGAACCCTCCCAAATTCATGGGTTCTACTGATCCGGACGACGCAGAGCACTGGATCAGGGAGACGGAACGTATATTCCGTGTTATGCAGTGCACGGATCAAGATAAAGTCTTATTAGCTACCTTTCAGTTAGAAAGGGATGCCCGATGCTGGTGGGAATCAATAGAAGCTACTTTAAATCAAGACCAAGTTACTTGGGAAGAATTCGTTGAACATTTCAACACTAAATATTTTTCGGACCGAGTTCAAGAAAAGAAAGCTACCGAATTTGCCGCACTCAAGCAACGGTCATTATCGGTGGCGGAGTACGAGGCACAATTCTCTAGATTATCTCGGTATGCTAAGCACTTAGTTAGCACCGAGAAGATAAAAGCTAGGAGGTTCCTTAATGGGCTCAGGCCCCAATATATCACACAGCTGGCGCCGATTGATATTCAGGTCTACTCAGAGATAGTACGCCGAGCTCAATTGTTAGAAGATGCCACGGAGCTATCAGATAGAATCCGTGGGAAGGATAAGAAGGAACAAGTTACAAGTTCGGGTTCCTTTAAACCCAGCTTCAAGAAGAAGCCTGGCACTGGAGGTACTTCTTCTCAAGACCAAAAATTTAAGAAGACCAAGCCCTTTTCTATCACTACTACACCTTCGAATATAATATGCAAGCATTGTGACAAGGCTGGTCATAAAGCCGAAGAGTGCTGGAGGAAACTTGGAGCATGTCTCCGTTGCGGGAGCCGTGAGCATCGGATTCCCGATTGCCCATTACTTAATGATCAAATCGGTGACGGAAAGCGCCCGGTAACCAAGAACGCTCGTCTTCACGCAATTAAGGAGACCGAAGAAGAAGAAGGCGGACTAGTAGAAGGTACACTAAAAGTTTGTTCCAAGTATGCACATGTCTTATTTGATACGGGTGCATCACATTCTTTTATTTCCAAGAAGTTTGCTAACCCACTACCTATGGAACCGGAATGGATGAAAATAATTTTATCTACTCCTCTCGGAAACGAAACCGATATTACTCACCATTATCAAAGCTGTGAAGTCTTGGTGAAAGGAAGAAATTTTCCTATCAGTCTCATAAGTTTAGATCTAAAGGAGTATGATGTCATACTGGGAGCGGATTGGTTAACCAAATACCAGGCAACAGTCGATTGCCGCAATAGCAAGGTTACCTTCAAGGACTTTCCAGAACTAGTCTATTCTAGCCCTGAGAGTCGGAGCGAGTCACCTCTTATTTCGGCTCTCCGAGCTAGCAAGCTAATAAGGAAAGGATGTGTATCTTTCCTTGCATTTGTCGTGATTAAGGAGGCTAAGGAAACTAAGATAGAAGATATCCCAGTTGTGCAAGAATTTCCGGATGTGTTTCCGGAAGATTCGCCTGGATTACCCCCGCAAAGAGAAGTGGCCTTCACCATCGATTTAGTCCCTGGTGCTGGACCTGTTTCTAAGGCACCGTATAGAATGTCACCTGCTGAACTCAAGGAGTTAAAGGAGCAATTGATGGAACTCATTATGAAAGGATTCATTAGACCGAGTACTTCCCCGTGGGGAGCGCCGGTGCTATTTGTAAAGAAGAAGGATGGATCCATGAGATTATGCATCGACTATCGACAGTTGAATCATCTCACTATCAAGAACAAGTATCCACTACCGAGAATCGATGAGTTATTTGATCAAATATCTGGATCTAAGTACTTTTCCAAAATTGATCTTAGGTCGGGATATCATCAGTTAAGAATCAAGGATGAGGATATTCATAAGACTGCATTCAGAAGCAGGTATGGCCATTATGAGTTTGTTGTTATGCCTTTCGGACTAACGAATGCCCCTGCTGCCTTTATGCAGTTAATGAATAGTATATTCAGGCCTTATTTGGATCAATTCGTGGTGGTCTTTATCGATGATATATTGATTTATTCTGAGACCAAGGAAGAGCATGAGGAGCATTTAAGGATTGCATTACAAATATTAAGGGCAAACCAATTATACGCAAAACTCAGCAAGTGTGAATTCTGGCTTGAGGAAGTAACTTTTCTCGGACATGTTATATCAAAGGATGGCTTATCAGTAGATCCATCAAAAGTTGAAGCTGTGAAGAATTGGGAAAGACCGACCAATGCTAGCGAGATCCGAAGCTTCTTAGGTCTTGCCGGCTATTACAGGCGATTCATCAAAGACTTTTCTAAGATCGCCGTACCACTTATGAGGTTAACTCGCAAGGAGATCCGTTACGAATGGAGTGAGGAATGTGAAAGAAGCTTCCAAACTCTCAAGGATCATCTTACTACAGCTCCTGTCTTAGCATTACCGATGGAAGGAGAGAAATTTGAGGTATACACTGATGCTTCTGGTATTGGCCTCGGATGTGTTCTAATGCAACAAGGAAAGGTTATAGCTTACTCTTCTCGTCAATTAAAGAAGCATGAAGAGAACTACCCCGTCCATGACTTAGAATTAGCCGCGGTAGTATTTGCACTCAAAATATGGAGACATTATCTTTATGGAGTACAGTTTACTGTATACTCTGATCACAAGAGTCTCAAGTATCTCTTTTCACAAAAGGAACTAAATATGAGGCAAAGACGTTGGCTAGAATATCTCAAGGACTTCGACTTCAATATACAATATCATCCCGGAAAGGGTAATCATGTAGCAGATGCCCTTAGTCGAGAGCCGAGAGCACTGTTAGCCAATTATATGATTCAAGAATGGAAGTTGCTGGAGCAATTATCTGAATTCAATATAAGCGTGGACACAGACTTTCAATGTGTCACATTGTCTCATATAAGCATTCAGCCAGACCTATTAACTGAAATACGAGCACTTCAGGATAATGACCCAATATTAGTGGAAATCAAGGGCAAACTGGAAGGACAATCTGATTTCCAAATAACTTGTGAAGGAAGATTAATGTTCAGGAATAGAACTTGCATACCAGATTGTCCCGAGTTAAAGAAGAAGGTATTAGATGAAGCTCATAGATCAAGGTACACGATTCATCCTGGATCTACCAAAATGTACCAAGATGTGAAGAGGAATTTCTGGTGGCCCAACATGAAAAGGGAAATAGCGGACTACGTGTCGCGCTGTCTCACATGCCAACAGGTCAAGGCGGAACACCAAAAGCCTGCTGAAAAATTACATCCTCTAGATATTCCCAAATGGAAGTGGGAGAATATTAGCATGGATTTCATTATGGGTTTATCTAAATCAAAAGGAGGACATGATGGAATATGGGTTATCATTGACCAATTGACTAAATCAGCGCATTTCTTGCCAATAAAGAGCCGATGGACAGTTGATGTTTTGGCTGCATTATACATCTAGGAAATAGTCAGATTACATGGCATTCCTGTTTCAATCGTGTCTGACAGAGATCCCCGTTTTACTTCTCATTTTTGGAAGGGACTACAACATTCGTTGGGAACAAGGTTTAACTTTAGTACAGCTTTTCATCCTCAAACGGATGGTCAGACCGAGAGAACTAACCAGGTGGTTGAAGATATGCTCAAAGCTTGCATCATTGATTTCGATGGAAGCTGGCATGATCACTTGCCGTTGGTAGAATTTGCATATAATAATAGCTACCAGGCCAGTATACAAATGGCACCTTTCGAAGCTCTATACGGAAGGAGTTGCCGATCACCCCTATGCTGGGACGAAGTTGGAGAAAAACAACTGCTAGGTCCAGACATGGTAAGGGTTACCACGGAAAGAATACAAATAATTAGAGAAAGACTGCAAGTTGCTCAGTCTAGGCAAAAGGCTTATGCCGATACAAGAAGGAGGGATCTTGAATTCCAAATTGGAGATCGTGTATTTCTCAAGATATCGCCTGGACGTGACATACGGAGATTTGGTGTTAAAGGCAAGCTTACACCAAGATTCATCGGACCCTTCGAGATACTGGAACGAGTTGGCGAGGTTGCTTATCGCATCGCATTGCCTCCTCAACTGTCCGATGTACATAATGTATTCCACATATCAATGTTGAAGAAGTATGTACACGATCCATCACATATTATTGATCATGGAGAATTAGTGATCCAGAAGGATCTCACATATGAACAGAAGCCTATGAAGATACTAGATCGTGAAGTACGTACCCTAAGGAATAAGGTTATTCCCATGCTTAAGGTACAATGGAATAAGAACTCAGAACATGAAGCTACATGGGAGACCGAGGAATCCATGAGGAAGCGATTCCCAGAATTATTTTAAGGTATGTACTCTACACTCTCCACTTATATATACTATTGAATTTGGGGACCAAATTCTTTTAAGTAGGGGAGGGTGTAACAACCCTGATAAAAGCAAGATTTATAAATAAATCAAATTAAACATAAAAGATAAGTGAATAAGATGACAAAGAGCTTAAATGATTAAATCATTAATCAAGAGGAAAATAACGCCTTTTAGCAAGGCGCTGATTCAAAAGGCAACGCCTCTGTTTAAGGCGTTAATTTAAATAGGACGCCTATATAAAAGGGCGTCAAATCCTAAACAACGGGAAGATAAAATTAAGGAAAGTAAATGAAATGCCCTCTACATAAGCGCGTTTTACATAGGTAACGACACTAGACAAGGCGTCAATTTAAATTCGACGCCCTCGCTTAAGACGCTAATTATATTCAGTTCGAGTTTCGTTCGACCCAGGAGTCTATCCAGGGCAAGATATGGATAACTACGTCGAAGGTAGGATATGGTAAGGACTCTATCAGGGAAGTATTACTTCCAATATACCTCTAACCCTATTAGGATTCTTTAAACTCCTATAAATACCATCCTAAATCAACCCTTGATCGCTATTTGGCGATCTACTGCTGCTGTCATCAACGTGAAGAACAGGTAATGTTCTTCCTCTTTATTTTTGGGTGAGTGTGTTGAAAGAACGTTGATGTTCTTTTCCTTCCTCATCTTCCTATACAGGTTGTCTGTGTTGAGAAGACGATCGTCCTTTTTGACTGAAGAACGAAGGCTCTTCACCAAGCATCATCTTCTTCTTCTGTCGGTGATCAGAAGACTATGTTGCAAAAACAGAGTATCGTTCTCTTCACATATCTTCACCCAGATAATCATCAGGTAGGTTTTCTCAAGAACGTAGCCCAAACTAGCTTAATACCTTTAATAATATCATCGATCATCCATGCATATAGTTTTATTGTGGTTTCGGATGCTTTCTATGCAATTTTCAAAGCAACGCCCTTGACCAGGGCGCTAACATAAAGAAGCGACCCACACTCGGGCGCTAATTCTTGTTTTGACGCCCTGCCCAGTAGTCGTCAATTCTGTGAAATTAATAAATACCCATGTTTAATATTTAAAATCTATGTAACCATGAATATAATATGTTGCATGACTATACCTGCGAAATCCTGCTATATATCTTGTCATGACCCTGTACCTCGTTTCCTGAAATTTTATTGTTTGGAAAGTTGATAAATTCTTGAAATCATGACCTGGACAAAGTCGTCGCATGTTTAACTGACGCCCCAGACCAGGGCGCATATTGAAGAGTAACGCCCCTGTCCAGGGCGCGTTCTGTTAAAAATTCCAAATTTTTGATATTCTGTAAATTAGAAGTATTGAAAGGACGACTTCTCTGTACGTCATCAAATTTAATATAAACGCCCCTGATTAAGACGTTAATTTCATGAAAGACGGCTTTACCAAAGTCGCTATTTTCCTGCATTACTGATTTCCCTGATTACTATTTACCGAGAGTTTCATTATATATATATATATGTGTGTGTGTGTGTATGTGTGTGTGTGTGTGTGTGTATACATATACATATCGGCACTATATTCCAGTCCGTGAGTATAGTCCCACGTTTCTACGATGATTTATCGCATTACCCTCTCAATTCTCATTGACATACAAGCTCTCCATTGGACATTCCGTTCCTTTGGACTAGCGAGTTAGTCATAGAGACCTCCGTAAGTCTCCTCGCAGCCTTGGATTCCCTCAAGGCCGACTGAGCTGGTTGTACCATAAAAACCCATTACATAATCTTTGCCATGTCCCTCTATAGAAACATGGTAATACCGGCCCTCATGTCATGCCATGGGTATGACATGAGAATTATCTTAATGAACGGGGAAGAACATGCCACTGTTATGCTGTTCTTGTAAACCCCAATTCTATATCAACATTGTTATGATGTTCTTGTAGACCCCAATTCTATATGCAACATGATGTTCTTGTGGACCTCAATTCTACATTAAGAATGAGGACGTCTTGCCATTGATGTGCTGTTCATGTGGACCTCAATTCTATATAAAAAGTGTCCATACTTGTTTGTCATGGTACCCAAGTTGGGGAACCAATTCCACCTAGTTTTATCGATAATCATGATTGTACCGTTATTATCGTCATTCTATGTCAAGTGTCATATTTTGGACTCTATTCTATCAAGGTCTATCCTACATGTCTACAAGCTTTATCCTTGAAATTCCATATTGGCTATACACAGAAGTGGATGTTAAAATATATGATTAATGCCTGCGCTTATAGGGCCCGATCTGGTCCTGGGAGGAGCACCCGAAAGTACTTGTGCCCATGGGAGTTGATTGATCACGGTATTGGCATTATACCGAAGTGCATGATTAGCTTGATTGAACATTCCACAAATCTTGTACTTGTACTTGACTTGATATTACATGACTTGCTTGGCCCGAAAAAGGGTAATTACTCGCGTGCTTGAATGAAATAGCCAAATTCCAACATGACTTGATATGACAACTATACTTGCTTGAATATCTAGATATCTTTTGATATAAGTTCTTGAAAGTTCATGACTAGTTCTTCCTGCTATACCTTCTTTCTATCTTGTCGTTTTATGCGAGCATGCATAGCTATAGTGCATTCATAAAAGATGTAGTTACCTAAACCCCTTGCTAGTTCTTGAGATATAATTTTTCCTACTGAGCGTTCGCTCACTTAGTGTTTCCCTACTTTTCAGGTAAGTCCGGCGATGAGGGAACTCAAACGGATGGGGAAAATCAAGAGTGAAAGAGATAGAGCTTCTTCCGTGATGTCTAGTCTTTTTCATATTTTCTTGAGTCAACCTTGTATT
Source organism: Amorphophallus konjac (assembly GCA_022559845.1). NCBI lineage: Eukaryota > Viridiplantae > Streptophyta > Magnoliopsida > Alismatales > Araceae > Amorphophallus > Amorphophallus konjac. Next base: position 170,440,486 of record CM040119.1, on the reverse strand, counting down.
TTTCCTTTATTTTAGTTAGTACTTCAAAGGTTTGTAATAGACATATTCTTATGAAGGAATAGAGGATTGGGTTATCTTTACTTTTGCGCATCTCTGATTTTGGTGTCGAATACACTAATACTCTGATTGACATGATTGATATAAACTCGTCACGCGTTTCCGGGTATCTTCCGCTCTCGGGGTGTGACAGCATCAGCCTGGGAGGCTGCTTTATAGGCTCTGCCCTTGGATTGATTGACAGTAGATGATGTGCTACCTCGGGGTTCAACCCTGGCATCTCATTGTAGGTCTAAGGAAAATAGTCTCGGAACTCTTTTAGAAACTGTATATACCGCTCTTGTTCTTCTGCTGACAACAGCGCACTGAGAAAGGTGGGTCTTGGATTCCCCTCACTCCCCAGGTTCACTTCTATTAGCTCATCAACGGTAGCTTGACCGCCGTCCTCGACTTCTGGTGGAGCTTCTTCAAGGTTTATAAAGCCTCCATTGATGTAGTCTTCTTCAGCCTCGAGGACCTCTAGCTCCCCAAGTGATATATGAGTCGACCTCAGGTCTTTGAAGTCGGCTAGTGATTGTTGGTTTTCCTCAAATCGGCTCTCTAGGGTTAGAGGAACTTGTCCCTCAGTTTCTTTGTCCCATTGTTGAATTATCAGACTCTCCACCTGGTTTTGGTCAGCTTTGCTTTGCTGTCTTGATGTCTCATCTTGGGTTTCTGACATAGGACCTTCTGCCCCCTGAGGGTCCACAGGTAGAAGTTCTTCTGTCGGGTCTGCCAGGTCCTGCATGGCCTAGATCTCCTCCAGTATGTGCTCAACTTTTAGGTGCTTTTTTTCTTCCTCAGAAGCTTGATCTTCATCAAGTGTCCCCCTGTCAAATCTGGCTTCAGTTTGGAACAGATCTTCCCTGGGAAGGGGCTCCTTCCAGTATTGGCATAGATTGACTTTGTCTTGTCCCCCTGAGCTCTTATAACTGTCACAAGTTTCAGCACCACCTTCGGGGCGATGTGTTGTTTCTTCGCCATATAGTGTGTAATCATCATAATCCACCTCGAAAGGGTCTTCGTGGGTGAAGTAGGTGGAGATAGCATCTACCACTATCTCATAATACTCCTGCAGAGTGTAGCCCAGCCCCGGGTGCCGAGTGATTTTTAGTAATTCTTTGTTATTGTGGGGCGGATCCCAGAGCTTCTAGAATGCCTTCTTCTGGCCGATAGGCTGCAGCAAGGGCATTTAAAGTTTGGTAAACATCTGGGAGACCCGCTGGGCAGTGTAATCTAGACCCGATATTGGCACCATCCTGTTGGTTGTCTCCTCTGGGATTACGCACTCTTCATCATCCTTATCGACAGGCTCTCTATGGTAGAATATCATAGGGGGTTTGCCAAAACGGAGAACCTCCATAGTCTTTAGTGGTTGCACTGTCTGGCATTCCAAGCTCGGAATGGGTTTGAACAATCCAGGCAGAATCTCAATGAGCTTGAGTTTTTCCTTCACATCGTCTTCTGCTTTGACAGGGTAAGCAGCTGGTGGTGCAATTCTAGCAAAGTCCCTTGTCTGAGAGACGTGGGCAACCTCCTATTGTTCCACGTAACCCAGGGGTGGTGGAGGGGACCATTCGTCTACTTTTGACATTGCTTTCTTCTGGCTTGCAGGAAGTTCTTTCTTCTTCGCCCCTTAGCAGGCTTCCGTATAGACCGGTGCATCGAGCATGTGAGACTCGTATACTTCGAAGGGATGCAAATTTGCAAACACCTTCTCTTATTTTCCATTATGGCATTACTTGATTGATGAGGACATCACTAGCTATCCCCTTTGTTCGAGGATCCCGATGCTCGCCAACTATGCTACATCTTGTTCGCCACTATATTTCGAGTCATATGATGTAATTTTCATTTTCTTATCCTGTACTTTTTCTTTTATTTGAGTCCAATACCTAGGTTAGGTAGCTATTTACCTAAGTCTAGAGTCATTATGATGGTTAATGGGCCCAATTATATGGGCTAGGCCCAGGGGCGCCCCCTTCCCCTTGGTTAAGTGTTAGTAGTCCAAAAGTCAGGGACTTATGTGAAAATGTGGGACTCCTATAAATAAGACCCCAATCCCTCATTTGGAAGCTAATGAAGTATTGATAAAAATTGCCACAAGAATTTGTACCTCTCTCTCTCTCTCTCTAAAGGGGGCGGCCCCCTCTCTCTCTCCTCCTCTCTCTCTCTCTCCCTTGGGCGACCTTGCCCCTTAACCTCCCTCCCTTGCCACATCACCCTCCACCTCAGCCTCCCACCCTTTCACCTCCCCAAGACCCATTACTCCCCTTTAGTGTCTCCACTTCCCAAGCAACCTTTCCCCTTCCCCATACAACCTTCCACCTTCCCAAGGGAGAATCCCTTCCCTCAAGCATCCCTTCCCCTCCCCAAAGCAACCCTTCCCATCCCCTAGGCCCCCCCATTAACCCTTCCATTAATCCACCACCCACACCCAAGAGATAACCCCCATTACCCTAGGCCATTTGCGCCCCCACCATCCACCCCTCCAAGAGAACCCCTCCTCCTCCACCACCTCCCATCCCATTCCCCACACCAGGTCTGCCCCCTGCCAACCCCCCCTCTCCCCTCTCACACCCCCAAACCTCCCTCCCACATCCACAACCAGCAACCTTCCACCCCTCTTTGCTACCCCTCCATCCTTTATCTTCCCATCTCCACCAACAACCCCCCCTTCTTTTAACACTGCCCAGTTTGCAGGTAGCAGATTGGGACCCGACTTGCAGAACCTGCCCCGGAGTCATACGGAATCACCTGAAGAAGTACCATACATCTCCGGAAAGATTGTTGAGATAGCTTCGCAGCCGAGGTCATCTCGCCGGCATCCGACATCCCTACTGTCCGGAGGGTTCATTCTCGTCTGACTGCGCAACCGGGACCTAAACCTGGACTAGAGCTGAAGTGCAGAAGCTACCACGGTCTCACCCTTCTGTTCCAAGGCGCGCCGCTTGGCCGGGTCGAAGATCCATAGTCCTCTGTCCAACACAGCAAGCGGGACCTCGTTCGGAGTCCGGGGCTACCCGTTCCGAATTTTCTTCCCCAGGTGCGCGGGACAGGCCACTCAGGACCTGTCCAGACACCTCTTCACTCAACGGGCTCTCCCTCTCTGCCTCGACATAGTCTGGTGGCCCCCCTGGTTGCTGCTCGAAGAAGACTCGTCCACGGTCGTGCTCGTCCTGGTCCCGCTGCGTTTCGACATCGGGAGTGGGCGTGGTGACTACTTCCACCTGCTGCTGCACCCTGGGACCAGTCCGAACCAGAGCGCAGGGAGCCTGATCCTGAGCCTGCCCCTGCCAGTGTCGACGTCGGGATCGACCACAAAGAATCACAGGCGTTCTTGGGTCCGTCAGCGACGTTTCGGCGCTGGTTTCGTCGACTTTCGAGTTCGGTGGAGTGCGTGGCAGCATCAACATCGCCTCCCTGTCTGGTCATTCCAGAACCGGGCAGATCATCCGGCACTTGCTTAAGTTAATCCCCCCCCTCCCCGCCTGGCCGGCTTAGCGCCCCTCCCTATGTGGAGGTAGTGTTTGCTTGTACCCTACTCTCCCCACCCCGAGTTCCCCCTCTTGCATGAGGAGTAGTGCATGTAATATTTGAACAGGGGAAGCTACACCGACGCAGTGTGTGGGGAACCCACACTCCCCCGCTCGCCCTCGTCTCCGGCCGGGATCGGTGTTTTCACACCGATCAGGTGAGCTTCGGACCACTCTCCTCTGATGGTTTCTTACCTTTGCTTAGTTTAGTATTATCTCCAGTTGCGCCGTTGGTAGTGAGAGAGAGCTCGTTCCAATTTTCCATCAATTCGAGTGCCACCGCGGGTGAGTTGTGAGGGAGACACTACATCCCACGCCCTCGGCATGCCGGCCACCCTTGAAGTTGGGCATCCCTATCCCATTGGGGTCCATCCCCAGCCAGCCATATCCTTGGAACCCCAAGGTCCAACTTCGGACCCTCACCATCATCGCCGGTCCGCCTACGGGCCCGGGTGCGCGCCTCGCGGGAGAACCGCTTGTGAGATATCGCCATTCGGTCTGGTTGCTTGCAAATCTAGGTCCAAGGGGTCATGTCACATCAAATGGTATCAGAGCAAGTTTTAGACTTGTCTCTATGAGTCTAGTCCTAGGGCATTGGCATTTGAGTCTCCCTTGCGTCATGTTTTCCATCACTCCCTTGCATGACCACCCTAGGGAGACACCCCAACTATCCATGGACCAATTTGACGCTTTCATCAACAAATGTCATAACTGTATAGATACCCTCACCTCCCGGCTTGATCGGCTTGAAGCAAAAGGGAACCACGGCCCTTGAGCTTGGTCACCTCGGGATGGATTTGGAGCCAATGAACCGCCACTTAGGAGCGATGGCCTTAGAGTCTTGCCTCCCCGGGATGAGTTTGATAGGAAAGGGTTAGGCTATGATCCTTACTATGAGAGGTCCCAACACTATGGGCGTGAGGAGAGACGCCCCTGGAATAACCTAGACAACAAATCCTCAAGAACGATGCAATTCTCTAGGTCTTCTAGGTTCACTCCACGACCGGATGATTCCAATGACATGGGACCCCGTCCTAACCTAGACCCTCTCCCGAAGACCCCATGCCATGTCCTAACGGAAGTACCCCAATTCGGCCCACAAATCCTCCTCCCACCCCTTTCCAAAAGGAACTTAAGGAGGTGACGGAAGTCTATGAGGCTCCCCTAGATTGGGAAGAAGAATATGAAGCCCAATTGGGTCAAGAGAACTCATTCCTTCCCAAAGAAAACCCACTGAGCCAAATTGGGTGCACCCTCCCCTATGAGTTACAAGATGCCCAACCTAGGCCTCCACTACTACCCCTCCCCATTCTATCCCAAGTCTCCCATTACCCACCACCCAAAGAGCACCACATGCCAGTCATCATCACCCCACCCACAAAGGACCTACTTGTTGTGCCCCTGATTTTGATGATGACAACCATGAGATTTGAATGATGTGTTCAATTCAGTGATGACTTGAATTTTCATTCAATAATACTTTCACTTAATTTTCATTCTTGCTGTTAGAAAGGAACAGGGTCGACGCTGGGAGCTTAAAGCGTCCACGCATCAGTTGAAGAAGCCTTCACTGATATCCAATGTTAACTCCACGAAGCAGAGACTCTCACGAGTTATTTCACTATGTCAACACCAAAATAGAGCAGCGTCGACGCAACAGTTACAAAGGAAGAGCCAATGGCTTACTGGATTACTCTGGTGCGTCAACACAGTCATCAAGTGGCGTCGACGCAGCAAGTTGATGGATCGACAAGGTGACCAGTGGGTGGACGCAGTTGCACAATGCGTCAACGCACTCCACACGAAACGTGAGAGGGCTGAAGCCATCTAAGTTCAGATGCTGGAACACCAATGCGTCAACGCAGCATGATGAGAGCGTCGACGCAGCATGTCTATCTGTTGAAGCCTTGATCACTAGATCACTGATGTGTCAACGCAACAGGTTGATGGAGTCAACGCAGCAGACTTGAGATTTGCTGTAGAATGTCCTTGAAGGCTACGTCAACCCTTTGGAGCAAGTGAGTTGACGCCACCTGACTCTAGTTGCTGACACGTGGGCCAAGTATTGGGCAGGAAATGTGGAAGACACACGCCCTAGCCGCTGTTGGTATATATTGGAGCCTTCGTCTTCTGATGGAGGCCGATCGAAGGAAAAGCCTGGAGAGCAGAAAGCCCTTCGATCCACAAAAAGAGAAGAAGAAGAAATAGAAGAAGAGTGAGCCGGCAAGAAGAAAAAGAGTTGAAGAGAAGAAGGAGAGAACAACGTGAGAGAAAAGGAGAGCAGAAGAGAAAGAAAGAGAGGAGCAGAACAGAAAGAGTGCGTGAGCTGAGAAGAAGAAAGAAGAAGAAGAGGAGAGAAGTCTATTGAAGACCTGTTCAGTCTGTTCGTGGATCAAATCCAGAACGACTATTGTGATTCATTTCCAGCTTTCGTTGCTGTGATTTTCATGTTTCTTATATTTTTTTATTGCTATTGTTCTTCCGATCCTCTGGACTGAGGTCGGGTTCCTCCTGGTGGGTCAGGAGAAGGGAGATCTGATCTCCGGTCTGCAAGCAGTAGGGGGGCTGCTTGTGGGTTCCCTCTGGCTAGGAGGAAGAGAGGCTAGGCCTCTGGTGGATTGCTGGTAGCAGAGTGCTACTGGCTGGTTCACTGGTAGCGGGCTGCTACTAGTGGAGTTCCCTCTTGGTATAGAGGAAGAGAGACGTGAGTCTCTGGTTTCTAGTGACCGTGGGTTGCTAGAGGTTCCCTCCGTGTAGGAGGAAGAGGGGAGATTGTTCCCCTGGGTAAGCTGTGTATCAGCGTCTATTGGCAAGCTGTGTTGCCCAGCTGTTAGTGAAGTCACACTCGGTTGAGTGTGGGGTGGATGTAGGCCCGTGGACCGAACCACCTAAAAATCTCTGTGCAGTGGTTGGTTGCTCCATATCTCCTATCTACTTCACAGGTTACATTGCATTCTCGTTTATATATGTGCTGCTTCCGCTAGTTGTTTATTTGGGCGCAGGTTACGTATTTGATCTTTGGTTTAAAAGGATATTCTACATGTTCTTCAGATTGGTTGTCTTGCTTTGTTAGAGTTCTAGTTTTATTATTGAGCCGAAAAGTTTTTAAGGGTGGGATTCATTCACCCCCCCCTCTGAATCCTCCGCACCGATCCTAAAAATTGGTATCAGAGCGGTTCCCTATTTCTCCAGATTCAACGATCTGTAGGGGATCCTGCTGGTCTAATAGGTGCGTTTCTGATCGGGTCTTATTGCTTGGTTTTACTCCTGAATTGATTCAATGAAGCATCCACCGATCTTTAGTGGTTCTGGATTTAAGTTGTGGCTTGGAGGTCTGCGTACCTATGTTAAACAACTTGATCCGGATCTGTGGAAGTTGATTTTGCATGGTCCACACATATTGCCAAAGAAAACATCCAAATGGACTGACAGTGATAGATACATGTGTGATCAAAACATGAAGGATATGGAAATTATGAAGGCTGCCACTGACAAGGCCTTACACTCGTGTTTTTATCATTGCAGGTCAGCCACCGAAATCCTGGACAAACTGAAGATAGCCTTCCAGTCAAAGGAGGACGCCTGCATGATGGCCAATGGGACTGATCATAGCAACAATCAAAGTGATGAAGAGGACAATGATGATCAGGTAAATCCCTTTGAAAACTATGATTTAGATGATTGGGAAAATGCATATTCTGAGCTGCTTGAATCTCATGAACTGTTAAGGAAAAAGTATAAAAAATTGAAGAAGGGTATTGGGTTAGTTAGTTCAAGTTCTCCATGTAAAAATTGTTCTAAGATGAAGCAATTTCATAATGCCTGCATATCTGATATTCACACGCATAAAAATCAGTATGAAAAATTGATGAAGGAATTTGAATGTGTTAGCTCAGAACTAAGCAAGCTAAAATCTGAAAATGACTCTCTAAAACAATCAGTTAAAGAAAATGAAGGAAGGTTAGAGAAACTCAAAAAGGAGAACACGTTGCTGACTGAGAAATGTAATGCCATAAAATCTGTAAACGTAGAATTACAGAAAGATCTTGAAAAACAGTAAAAAGACTTTAAGGAATTTGAAAATAGAGGAAAGCAAGAAGTCAATTCAGAAGATCAACTTCTAATAAATGAATTGGTTCAGAATGACAAACTTAAGGAAGAAAATGAGAAGTTAAAAATGCTGAACTCCACTATGTCAGAGAGACTTCTAACCTTAGAAAAAGGAAAAACAGTTAGTGTTGAAGTTCCTGAAAAATTGAGCAACCTGGAACAAGAAATTGAAAATTACAAAACTGCTAACAAGGTGTTAACAAGGTGTTAACTGAATGTGTGAATTGCAGTGAGCAAGAAATTGCCAGCTATGAGTTACAAATCACCTCTTTAGAAAATAAAATTCTAGATTTGAAGAGTTACCTGTCTAAATTTGTTAATGGGCAGGATAATCTGAACAAATTGCTGGGAACAAAGGTCAACTTCCAGAAGGAGGGGTTAGGCTATAACCCTATAAATAAAAAGAACATTGAAAACAAAATTCAGACATCTTCTGTTTCTAGCTCTAATTTTAAGAAAGAGGGACTGGGCTACAGTCCAGTCATGAGGAAAGTCGATGGATCCAATTTGAAGACCATTTTTGTTAAATCTTCTGAACAGGAAAAACCTTCTACTTCATCATCTCCACCTCAGTATAAGGCTAAGAAAATAGAAAAACTGGATAAAAATCAGAAAATGATTGGAAAACAGAAAGTGAATAAAAAGGGTCCATCAGTGCATGTTGATCACAGTCTTCACACAAACTCACATGTATCTAAAAAGAAAACCTCATGCCATTACTATCATAAACCTGGTCATTTGATGCATGAATGTAGATTGATGGAAAAGGATGATCTGAGTGCTAGGAAATATCATGTTAAAAATCTTTCATCTCAGAAAAGGAGTGTCACATGTTCTAATTGTGGCAAATTAGGACACTCAATTGCTCAGTGCTGGTTTGCTAGTGGTAAGAAAACCTTCTATTCATATCATGCTAAATTCCCTGCAAACCAACATGTTTTTAATAGAAACAAGTCTATTTCAATGAACCAGCACATCATCTGTTTTAACTGTAATAAATTGGTCACAAGACCTCTGAATGCTGGTCAGGTACTTTTGAAAGAAATTCTCTCAAATGCTCTCACTGTGGAAAGCATGGCCACACAGTCAAGGACTGTTGGCATGCTCAAGGTAGAAAAGAGAATTTTAAACATGCTAAAACCCCTGCAAATAGACATGCTGTTCATGAGAATTTTAAGAGAATAAATTCCTCTCATTGTTTTAACTGTGGAAAGCCGGGTCACAGGGCTGCAACCTGTTGGCTGGCAGGATACCAAAGCAATGCTGATTTTGGTAAACAGAACTTTAATTCTGTAAACAGAAATTTTCATACATATGCACATAAAAATCATGTTAATAAGAATGTGCATAAATCCAATCTGAAACCTGCTGCATCTTGCCATTATTGTGGTACAATTGGCCATTCAATGAATAATTGCTACCTGATGAAATTCGATGACCATGCTGCTAGGAGATTGTTTAGAAAATCTGCTAGGAATGTCACTGCTAATTCAGGACCCAAGATTTCTTGGGTGCCTATTTGTGCAAGATAGCTTGCTAACCTGCAGGTGTGCCTTGGAAGCTGAAGAATAAAGAGGGGTAATAAACCAAGGCACTCAAGAAGAAAAACCCCTTCCCGAACTTTTCAGGTAAATTTCTTGCACTTCCTGGTTTTAGTGTTACTGCATAGCATGTTAAATGTTTTTTCCTTATTCACTCTTCATCTGCATTGTCTGAATTGATGTTTCTGAATTTTCCTCATCTGAAGTGCATATATGTGACTTGCATTCATAGCTCACTGAACCTCTGAATTACATATAGGATTGCATGTTCTCAGGGAGAGCTTAGTCATCTTTGCTTGTTGTGTCTATCTTTCCTTCAATCATCTCATCATGAATACGGTTTCAGCTTGATACTCATTTTATTGGCTGTTATAATTTCATTCATAATTGGTCTGAGGGGGAGTTAGCTTAAGATTAATTTCTCGGTGACAAAATGCTGAATAAAGTACAGAGTTGTTACTGCTGGTTGGATAAGTGAGTTAACGCAGTGTGGAAATAGAGTTAACGCACCAGACAGCTTATTCTTTGTGAACCTGATGTGAAGTGCCTCCGGTTGAGTGAGTTGACGCAATGATGAAACTGAGTTAACGCTGTGGGCAATTGGTTTCTGAATTTGAGCAACTGTTTGTGCTGTCTAGTTGGATGAGTTGACGTAGTACTGAGGTTGAGTTAACGCACTGAGGAATATAATTTGGAAACTGGATTGGTTTGTGAGCTAGAACTGAGTCAACAGCTATGCCATGGTAAAATCTCTCTGTTATATCTTTCTTTTGGAAACTTCCCTATCTCACATCAACTTGTTTTGTCCATCAATTCCGTCCCTTCAGTTCTTATCCCACAATAAAGCCTCCTTGACATCTTAGTATGAGGGAAGAACTCTGGAGCACTGAGATATGTAGATGATGTCTTAAATTCAGGGGGAGTTAAAGTGATAATTCTTGTTGAGTATGAGATATGTTCTGAATAGCTCTATGATATGCTAATGATAGGAGATCTATAATTCTTATGATATTTGAATTTAAGAACTTTTGAACCCAATAATGCACTATGTATGGAACAAAAGCTGAACTTTTTAATAAAACCAGGACCTTATCATCTCTCGAACCTTATTGCTCAAAAGTAAAGAAACCAATGTGTGCAGAGGAATTTAATATTTGTATTGATAATGAACTCAGAAATTGTATATAAATGCTGAAGATGCAATATATTACACATGTAATAAAATGCAGAGCAATGGTAGTTATTCACTGAGAAACTAGCCCTATGCACCAAAGAAGTGCTGAAGAGCAAGTCATGAGGTGCACTACTATCTCTGTCTTCAAGTGAAAAATAAATTATTCCAGAGCAATGGTAACTATTAACTGAGAAACAACCTTCATGCACCTATGAAGTGGTGAAAGACATGTCATGACGTCAGTTGCCAACTATGGTTCGTATATGCAGAATAGTTTGCTATGCTGAGTAACCGGGGACTCGGGTGTCTGATAAACATGTGTACTCGTGTCAAAAGGCTAGCTATACTTGACTGCAAATGAAAAAGTAAAAATAAGTTGAAAATGCTGAAAATGTGAAAATATTCAAAACTTGTGAGTATGTTTGATCTGAAGCTCCTTATTCAACTGAGTCTATCATCAATGCCAGTTAAATTTCTCTCTATCTGAAAGGCTTCTTAAAATTGACAGATATAAGGGACAGATATGAAAATGGTTCTAGTGTGAAAAGAGTTCCACTTTTTCTCCAGACAGGTGGCTTTAGTGGTTCACAGTTTTTAATTCGATGTTTTAAGATTATTTCCTCTCTTTATCATTAAATGAATTGGAGCCTATTTACATACATCTCTTTCATGGGAACTTGATCTGCAACTCTTAAATTCTTGATAATAAGCATGTCAACTCATTATCTTAGTATCTTAAGAAAATTCCTTGAACGGATGTCCTTCTGGCTACTTATCTTGTTTCTTCTGTTCATAACTGCCTCACTGCGTAGACGCAATGTCCCTTGGCGTCCACGCATTACTTCTAATACAACCTTCCTCACAATCCGGTTCACCGACTTGAACCGGCTGAACCGTTCACTAAAAGGGTCTTCATAGCTTCTTTAAAAGCGTAGCTTGACCACTGCTCGTCTCCACTCCCTTCAAAAACCCTTGGTCGTTCCACCTTCCATGTTCTCCAAAACCCTCACAGCTTTTTCCCTGTTCCATTCACCTCGCTGCCATGGCTCCTCCGACATCCGCTACAAAGGGGAAGAAGAGGGCAGAGGAACCTCCCAGACGTTCAGCATCAGCCGAAGGCATAATGGAGCCCAGCTCCATAGCTGATCACGATAAAGGGAAGAGGAAGGAGACGCGTCCCCGCAATCCTAGTCCGCCAACCAAAAAGCGGAAGGCATCTGATGTCAGGAAAGAAAAGAAGGGTTCATCTTCAGGCTCTGCAACAGGTCAGAAAGGTGCGGATAGATCTCTTCCAGTCATAGCAGAAGAACCTCTAAAAGTTCTCATCTCCCGGTATGTTGATGCTACCGACCATGAGATGCTTGCAGTTTTTCCGGAACTGTTTCCGACCTTAGACTATCAGGGCTGGTGGTCGTTTGTCACAAACCATAAGGTCTATTATCCTACACTGGTCAGAGAGTTCTACAAAAATTTGAAATATGAACCACAAGTTCCAAAACATACATCATCTGTCAAGAATGTATGTTTCGAACTAACAAATAAGTTGTTTGCCCGAGCCTGGAAAATCCCCAAAAATGGAGTTCAACTGCATGATTTTGAGTACGATGAGCACGATGCTTTTGCGCTCCTGACTGACAAACTCAGTGACCATACCGATGTCAGGGAAACCTATCTAGCCAGTCTCAAAGCCAATCAATTCTCTCCATTGAATAGACTGCTCCACCACATTTGCACTTCAATGATCACACCACAGAGCAGTGGTAGAGAAAGGGTGACTGAGATGCAAAGGTTTCTACTTTACTGTATGCTGAAGAGAATACAGATTTCCCTGTCTGATGTAGTGATTCAAACTATGGGGTCTTGTCTCACACAGTCCAGAACACTTCCTTTTGCTGCTCCATTAACTCCCATTTTTAGAAAAGTGGGTGTCGACTTTGGTTCTGAGAAAAAAATAATCATTCCTCAAGGGAATGTTTACACCCTTACTTACATTCAGAAGTTTATGGGATTTATTGTCATTGATGGTAAGCCAGTTAGAATTCTTCCCAGTCAGAAAACAGCTCCATCAGAAACAGGTCAGGCATCAAGAACAGCCACTATGGATGAAAGTCAAGTGAACAGGACAGAGATACAGATTCCATTAGATGTGAGAGAAGAAAGACCAGAGGTTGAGGACACATTTGCAAGATCATCTAGCCCTCAGTTGGAAACTGGGGAACCCAGTGGTTCTGCACCTACAATGGAACCCCTTATAGCTGGAACCATTGATGTTTATAGGAGACCTTCTCCAACTTCTGATGCAGCTCCACCCCCAGCAACTATTGAAGAAATGTTAGTGAACATGACTATGATGATGCAGCGTCAGGACGCCAAGATGGACAAATTAATGGAATTCACAAATTACCATCTCAACAAACTGACTACTAGGATTATACAATTCGAAGTTTCTGTTTTATCTGAGTGGAAAAAATTCTTACTCTCCAAGATGCTTTCTGACCAAGCTACAAGGACAGTCCTTCAGCACATATCATCTCCCCTTGACAAACTAGCCACTTTGATGACAGAAATGCACAGCCAACAAGCTACAACTTTTTCATCCTTTGCCAAGATTACTGATCTGTGCTATGATGTGAGGATAGCAGTTGAAACCATCAAGAGTCCTGTCAATGCACTTCCCCAATGCCTCAAAGTTGTGTTAGAAAAGATTGACAAAGTGACTGCAGTAATTCAGTCACTTGGAGACAAGTTTCACAATAAGGAATCTGCCACAGCTGATCTCTCTTCTACCATTGACAGTGTGCGCACCACTCTAAGTCACCAGCTGAGCGAAATCTCTCAGGATATCAGGAATATACTGGCTAGAGATCAACCTGCCTCAGGACAGCAGTTTCATCAGCCACCTCAAGGGCAATCCTCTCGTCAGCAACAAACACCTTCTTCTGCCAGAAAATTCAATCGTTACTTTCCATAGCTCTCCCACATCTACTCCCCTTCCTGATGATGTCAAAGGGGGAGGAGAATTATGAAGTCAAGCTGGAATCTAAACTAGAGTTCATTGCAACTGCATCAATCCTGCTGACTAACTATATGTTTTCTTCTTTTTGTCTGGTTCAATGATGTAAAGTCTGTAAAGTCTTGAACTTGAATGGACGACAAAATTAATGCTCAATTCAGTCAATGAATAGATTTCCTATTAATCTAAAGCTCCTTGCTTGATATGAATAACCATGGTTGTTTAGATGCAATGGCATTAATGGCATTCACCTCATAGTTGCCATCATCAAAAAGGGGGAGATTGTTGTGCCCCTGGTTTTGATGATGACAACCATGAGATTTGAATGATGTGTTCAATTCAGTGATGACTTGAATTTTCATTCAATAATACTTTCACTTAATTTTCATTCTTGCTGCTAGAAAGGAACACGGTCGACGCTGGGAGCTTAAAGCGTCCACGCATCAGTTGAAGAAGCCTTCACTGATATCCAATGTTAACTCCACGAAGCAGAGACTCTCACGAGTTATTTCACTGCATCAACGCCAAAATAGAGCAGCGTCGACGCAGCAGTTACAAAGGAAGAGCCAATGGCTTACTGGATTACTCTGGTGCGTCAACGCAGTCATCAAGTGGCGTCGACGTAGCAAGTTGATGGATCGACAAGGTGACCAGTGGGTGGACGCAGTTGCACAATGCGTCAACGCACTCCACACGAAACGTGAGAGGGCTGAAGCCATCTAAGTTCAGATGTTGGAACACCAATGCGTCAACGCAGCATGATGAGAGCATCGACGCAGCATGTCTATCTGTTGAAGCCTTGATCACTGGATCACCGATGCGTCAACGCAGTAGGTTGATGGAGTCAATGCAGCAGACTTGAGATTTGTTGTAGAATGTCCTTGAAGGCTGCGTCAACCCTTTGGAGCAAGTGAGTTGACGCCACCTGACTCTAGTTGCTGACACGTGGGCCAAGTATTGGGCAGGAAATGTGGAAGACACACGCCCTAGCCGCTGCTGGTATATATTGGAGCCTTCGTCTTCTGATGGAGGCCGATCGAAGGAAAAGCCTGGAGAGCAGAAAGCCCTTCGATCCACAAAAAGAGAAGAAGAAGAAATAGAAGATGAGTGAGCCGGCAAGTTGAAAAAGAGTTGAAGAGAAGAAGGAGAGAACAGCGTGAGAGAAAAGGAGAGCAGAAGAGAAAGAAAGAGAGAAGGAGCAGAACAGAAAGAGTGCGTGAGCTGAGAAGAAGAAAGAAGAGGAAGAAAAGAAGAAGAGGAGAGAAGTCTATTGAAGACCTGTTCAGTCTGTTCGTGGATCAAATCCAGAACGACTATTGTGATTCATTTCCAGCTTTCGTTGCTGTGCTTTTCATGTTTCTTATATTTTTTTATTTCTATTGTTCTTCCGATCCTCTGGACTGAGGTCGGGTTCCTCCTGGTGGGTCAGGAGAAGGGAGATCTGATCTCCGGTCTGCAAGCAGCAGGGGGGCTGCTTGTGGGTTCCCTCCGGGCTAGGAGGAAGAGAGGCTAGGCCTCTGGTGGATTGCTGGTAGCAGAGTGCTACTGGCTGGTTCACTGGTAGCGGGATGCTACTAGTGGGGTTCCCTCTTGGTATAGAGGAAGAGAGACGTGAGTCTCGGGTTTCTAGTGACCGTGGGTTGCTAGAGGTTCCCTCCGTGTAGGAGGAAGAGGGGAGATTGTTCCCCCGGGTAAGCTGTGTATCAGCGTCTGTTGGCAAGCTGTGTTGCCCAGCTGTTAGTGAAGCCACACTCGGTTGAGTGTGGGGTGGATGTAGGTCCGTGGACCGAACCACCTAAAAATCTCTGTGCAGTGGTTGGTTGCTCCATATCTCCTATCTACTTCACAGGTTACATTGCATTCTCGTTTATATCTGTGCTGCTTCCGCAAGTTGTTTATTTGGGCGCAGGTTACGTATTTGATCTTTGGTTTAAAAGGATATTCTACCTGTTCTTCAGATTGGTTGTCTTGCTTTGTTAGAGTTCTAGTTTTATTATTGAGCCGAAAAGTTTTAAGGGTGGGATTCATTCACCCCCCCCTCTGAATCCTCCGCACCGATCCTAACACTACTCACCTCCTTGGTAGAAGAAACCATGATCTCTACACCCGACCCCCTAGTAGGGAACACCCCAGAACCACTCCTCATCTTGGAGGGAATTCATGGCCAAAACGAGGAAGAAATTTCACCTTTCATGCCACCCCCGCCTATTGGGAGTGAACTTATCATAAGTGGACCCTTGGTTAGATGGCTTGTGGAAAATCGGGCTCACCCTATCCTGCCCCATACCTACCCTTCCATGGAACAACACCTCCCCATAGTACCCTTATCCACCTATCACACCACAATCCAATCATCCTATCAAGTGGAAACATTAGGGGATCTTCTTAAGAGTATAGCTTGGCAAATAGAGCTAACTGGCATGTTGACTACAATAGCCGACCGACCTAGGAGCATTGACTGTTGCATCTCTGTAGTTTTGATGATGACTAACACTATGAATCAAATTATTTTTATGATAATTATCTTAATGCTCCTTTATCATGTTCACCCATGAGCTCTTACTTATTTGTCTTGTTT
Organism: Amorphophallus konjac; assembly: GCA_022559845.1. NCBI lineage: Eukaryota > Viridiplantae > Streptophyta > Magnoliopsida > Alismatales > Araceae > Amorphophallus > Amorphophallus konjac. The sequence continues at coordinate 170,424,498 of CM040119.1, read as the reverse complement.
ATATGGGTTCTGTGCATTTAGTGCGTTGACGCACTTGGCTGGCTGCGTAGACGCAATAGTGCATCTTTCGCTTGCTGTTTTGTCCACTGCGTCGATGCTGTCACTGGATGCGTTGACACATTAGCCTGTTGCCAGGGGCGTGAGCATTTCGTTTAAGCAGATGAGTCGACGCTGCACGATGGAAGCGTTGACGCAATGGCTTGGTGCCAAGGGCCTAAGCGTCTCGCCTATGAAGCTGAGTCGACGCTGTCACCTGAAGCGTTGACGCATTGGCTTGTTACCAAGAGATTGTGCGTCTCGCCCAAGGAGCTGAGGCGACGCTACACAATGGAAGCATCGACGCCTTGAGTTTATGACCAAAGGTTCTTTTGATCAACCACCAAGCAGAAGCGTCGACGCTGTCAACTGATGCGTTGACGCATTAGTGTGTTTTGTCAAGGGACCTGTTCTCCTTATATCCATTGCGTTAACGCCTTGGCTTTAGTGCGTTGACGCGTTCTTCAGTTCCTTGATATGTCCCGTGCAATCTGTGTGAACAATTTATGACTTGAATATTTCTGAGATTGACTGAATGTTCTCTAAAACCTTATAGGGACTTAAAGACAAATTGAAACTTTATTCCAATCATGTGAGCATGTGATCCGAGGGAATAATCGTCTAACACGTGGCTCGGTTCATCTGGAAGCATGACTTCGCGCGTGTCTCCCAAACCCTCACTCTCTCGTGAGGTTGGATATATATATGAAGGTTTCTGCTCCTGAAAAGCCGCCGAAGCCATAAGGAAAAGGGTGAGGCCAGAGCGAGAGGAAGGAGAGGAGAAGCCATCCTGATCCATTCGTTGAGCGTACCTGGAAGAGAGAGAGTGATGAAGGAAAGGATGATTTTCTGCTATGTTTTGTCTATGCTTCTTTAAGAAGCTACATTGTTTCTCCGTTCAATTGTCTTCAATATTTCTTTATGTTTTCAGTTGTTTGTTCTTAAATTCCGATACTCTGTTTTATCATTCCCTCTAGGTGTAGAGGAAGAGAGGTGAATCCTCTGGGTTGCATTGTGATTCCCTCTGAATCAGATCAGAGGAAGGGAGGTGGTCTCCGGGGTTGTTGTGTTCAGATAGTGAGGAGGCTATTTGGGTTGTTCCCTCCGGCTGTGGAGGAAGAGAGACAGCATCTCTGTATTGCAGTGAGGGTGAGTCACTGCTGGGTTCCCTCTTGTCTAAGAGGAAGGGAGAGTTATCTCCGGGTCAGGTCTTGGGGTGTGAGACCTGGGTGCAAGCTGTGTGTTCAGCGTCTGTAGGGATTTCGATCCCCAAGCTGTGGATCAGCGTGTTGTTGGCAGACTGAGTCTATGGTTCTTTCTTGTGAAAGGAAGCCTCACTCGGCCTTGAGTGAGGGATGGACGTAAGTCTGCAAGTTGCAGACTGAACCATCTAAATCTCCTGTTCTCCGTGGTATGGTTGTGCGCATCTATCTTCCTTATGCTTTTGTCTGGCTTCATTAAGTAAATGTGAATGTTGATGATCGAAACCTTGGTCTGACTGCTCGCTAGGTGGTTGTGCATATGTGCTGATGAAAATTTGAGTGATTTATGTTATGCGCTCGTGAATTATGTTATATTGGTTAAGGGTCCTGCCTCGACTCAGTCAAATATTTTTTAAATGGTGATCTATTCATCCCCTCCCCTTCTATCTCACCGTCCTTCTGCTTAACAGTTGGTATCAGAGCAGGGTTTACCCGAGATGTGGTCCAACGACCAGGGTAATCCTGGAACCAGTGGTCCTCGCAGCTACATAGCTGAAGGACAGTCAATCTCCCGTCCCCCATATTTTGATGGCTCTAATTATTTCTTTTGGAAAAATAGGATGGAAGTTTTCATCCGATCTTAGAGCCACAAGCTGTGGAGAGTCATTACAACTGGACCTTATGATTTACCTCCGAATGAGGAGATGTGGTCTGAAGAACAAGTCAAATTATCCAAACTGAACTTGTCTGCGCTCAACATCATCCAGTGCGCAGTTCACCCTGAAGAATATGCCCGAATTTTGGCGTGCAAGATAGCTAAGAAGATGTGGGATGAACTAGCGCTGATTTACGAGGGTACCTCTCAAGTCAGAGCTACCAAGGTAAACTACCTAACCTCTGAGTATGAATTATTTAAGATGAAGTCAGAGGAGAGCGCGACTGATATGTACGCTAGGCTGTCACTGATCACAAACAGCCTCAAGGGGTTTGGAAAGGAAATATCTGAAGGGGATATAGTCAGGAAGATCTTGAGATCTTTGACTCCAGCGTGGCACACAAAGGCCACTGTGATAGAGGAATCGAAGGATTTAACAACCATGACTGTCACTGAACTCATAAGGTCTCTTATGACCTATGAGATGAATCTCAAGAAAACAGGAGAAGGAAGTGACAGAAAGGGCAAGAATGTTGCTCTTAAAGTTGAACGACATAGTAGTAGTAGCAGCAGCAGCAGCAGCAGCAGTGGAGACTCTGATGAAATTCCAGACCTTGACAGGAGTGAAAAAGCTCTGCTCACACGACAGTTCAGGAAATTTCTGAAACTGAAGGGAAAATCATATGGGAGAAGAAGAAATTACTCATTAGGTAAATATCCGAACAATGGCAATGACAAGGATAGGAATGCTAAAAGTGTGATGTGTTATCATTGCAGGAACTTTGGGCACATGAAGCAAGATTGCCCTGAGCTTCAGAAGAAGACACTGGATTACCATAAGAAAGGCCCCAAAGTGTACAAGAAAAAGCCAAAAGCTATGGTATGCACTTGGAGCGATGAAGAAGAAGACTCAGAGACCAATTCCTCAGGAAAGGAGACTTGTAGCAACCCTGATAAATGAATATTTGAAATGAATTAAAAAATATATATATAATACAGATAATAAGAAGAGGGTTAAATGGAGGAATACAACCCAAGATGCAAATAACGCCTCTCATTAAGGCGTTAATTTAATAATAAACGCCTATACCTAAGGCGTTATTCAAGAAAGGACGCCCTCACCACAAGACGTCAAATTCCAAACGCCAAAAAGGGCAAGGACAAGAAACGCCCTTTTCTTGGGCGTGTTTTAAAACAAGGAACGCCCTTATACAAGGCGCTTCTTAAGAAACGACCTGAACCAGGTCGTCAATTCAAGAATCGACGCCCTGACCGAAGTCGTTAATTCCATTTGTGAACCGTTCGAACCCAGAGCTTATCCAGAGACGGATTAACCTAATCCAGTAAGTGTCTACTAGGGTAAGGACTCTATTAGGGATATATTACCCTCAATAAAACACTACTTTTGTTAGGACTCCAAAAATCCTATAAATAAACCTGTCCGGTCGAACCCTAAACCTATTTGATCGATCGCTGCTACGGTGAGTAAAAAACTGAACGTTCTTTTCTTTTTATTTTACTGTCAAATGAAGAGTTACTAACTCTTCATCTCCTTCTCTTCTTACAGGTTGAAGAGAGCACACGACGCGAAGAATAAAGGTATTGTTCTTTTTCCCTTTTTACCTTCGGTCAAGTAGTATGAAGAAATACTAATGTTTCTTCTTCTGTTCTTGTAGGAGTTACAGAACCGAAGAACAAGGTTCTTCATCAAAGCCTTCTCGTCCTCCTGTTATTGTTGCTGTAAGGCAACAACGTTCCCTTTCATATCAATCTTCAAATCTTCAGGTAGGTTTTCTCAAGTTATTGTAGCCCAAATGAAATTAATGCAAGATATATATATATAAACATGTCATGCATACGGTTATTATAGTTTCCATGCATTTTCTGAAATATTTTGAAAGAGACGCCCCTGGCAAGGGCGCTAATTCACATGAAACGACCCTTCCCAGGTCGTTAATTTCATATTTAACGCCCTGTACTCAGGCATTAATTTCTTAAAACCGTTAATCACCCATCTTAAGAACTGATTATCTATGAAATCATGATTATAAAATAATGCATGATCCTCTGTCTTCAACCTGCTAACTTTACTGTCATGATATTATATTCGTTCCTCTGTTATCCTAGAATTATTACTATCCTTAAAATTTCTGAAGAAACTTGAATTAACGACTTGGACAAAGTCGTTTTCCATATGTTAACACCCCAGAACAGGGCGTGAATCTGAAAGGTAACGCCCCTTCCTAGGGCGTGTATCGGTTAAAATCCTAAAATTTATATATTCTGAAAAATAGAATTAAATAGTAACGCCCCTGCCCAGGGCGCGTTTTTGATAATTCCTGAAATTAATTATATCCTGTCCAATATTGTGAATAAAAAGGACGCCTTCTCGTATAGTCGTCAAATCGTGAAGAAACGCCCCTGCCCAGGGCGCGTTTTAGATAAATTACTGAATTAATGAAAATTCTGCAAAATGGAAACATGTGTAAACGCCCTTATGTTAGGCGTTAATTACTTGAGAAACGACTTGACCTAAGTCGTTATTTTCTGTAAACTGATTTTCATCCTGATTCTGTTAACCGATGGTTTCATATTATACATATACGTATATATCGGCACTATTCTCCACTCCGTGAGTATAGTCCCACTTTTCACGTTGTTTTATCGATCACACTCAACTCTCATTGACATACAAGCTCTCTATTGGACATTCCGTTCCTTTGGACTAGCGAGTTAGTCATAGAGACCTCCGTAAGACTCCTCGTACCTTGGATTCCCTCAAGGTCGACTGAGCTGGTTGTACCCTAACAACCCATTACACGATCTTTGCCATGTCAATCTAAAGAAACATGGTATACCGGCCCTTATGATTATACCAAGAGTATATCATAAGAAAATTCTTAATGGGATGGTGATATCATGTCATATCATGTCATTCTTGTAAACCTCAATTCTATGATAAGAATGAGGGTATCTTACCTTTGATATACTGTTCATGTGGACCTCAATTCTATATAAAGAATGTCCATCTTGATTTATCATGGTACCCAAGTTAAGGGAACCATATTCTACCTAGTTTTATCGATATCGTGATTATACCGTTATTATCGCCATTCTATGTCCTTGTCATATTTTTGGACTCTATTCTGTCAAAGTTGTCATACGTGTCTACAAGCTTGATGATTGAAATTCTATATTGGCTATATAAACAAGAGTGGATGTCAAAACACATGATAAATGCCTGTGCATATAGGGCCCGATCTGGTCCTGGGAGGAGCACCCGAAAGTACTTGTGCCCATGGGAGTTAAAATGATAAGGTATCTGGCATTATACCGAGTACTTGACTTGCTTGATTAGACATTCCATACACATCTTGTACTTGAATCGTACTTGACTTGACATGAAATGCGTGGCCCGAAAAAGGGTAATTTACTTGCTTGATACATGATAGCCAAAAGTTCTTGACATGACTTGTTAAATGTACTTGCTTGAATATCTTGAATAAACTTGTCATCTTGTTGGAAGTTCATGATTAGTTCATCTTATTCTTTGATATTACATTCTCTCTATCTTGTCGTTTTATGCGAGCATGCATAGCTTTATTGCATTCATGAAAGATATAATTACTTAAACCCCTTGCTAGTACTTGAGATATAATTTCCTACTGAGCGTTCGCTCATTCCGTTTGTCCCTTTTTACTTTTCAGGTAAGTCCGACGACGATGGAAGTCAATCGGATGGGAATGGTCAAGAGTGAAAGTGATAGAGCTACTCAAGTGTCATCTAGTCTTTTCTATAGTTTCTTGAGTCAAATATGTATTCTTTTCCTTTTTATTAAACAGAGTATTGGATTTGTAATAGTCTATCCATTATGAAATAAAGGATTGGGTTATCTTGCTATTTTTGCGCATCTCTGTCTTTGTGTCGAATACACGACCACTCTGATTGACATGATTGATATAAACTCGTCACGCGTCTCCGGGTATCTTCCGCGCTCGGGGCGTGACAAGACTGAAGGAGTATGTCTGATGGCCGATGAGGAAAATGAGGTAATCAATCCCTTTGTGACTTACTCTATTGATGACTGGGAAGATAAGTATGGTGAACTGCTAGATATGTACAATGCCTTAGCTAAAGAACATAGAGTCACCAAACGTAAACTCAATGTGGTTAATGAAGAACAAGAACTCATCAAGACAAAAAATTCCAAACTGATAGCTTAATTAGCTCAAATGGAAAATGTAAGAAATGAGAACAATCTTGTTAAAAAGGAGCTTGAAAAACTAAGAAAACAGCTTGATGAAACCAATCAACATACTAAAGAAAACCTGAGACAAAATGACTTACTCAGGGAAGGGTATGAAGCTATTAAAAGGGTCAATGATGAATTACTGGAAGACAATATATGTCTGCGGAAGGAGTTGGAAGATAAGAAGAAAACCCTTGAGAGGTTTGTTTTGGGAGAGAGTAATTTGAATGCCTTGTTAGGCACCAAAGTAAACTTTAACAGAGAGGGGTTGGGTTTCAACCCAAGTAAGAAGGAAGCATTTGGGGTAAAAACCACTACTTTCTGCATTGAGAAAGGAAAAGAGAAACTGGACATTCCATCAAGTTCCAAAACTACTGAACAACAGAAGAACATCCATAGACAACAGGCTGATTTTGGAAAAAATATCTTCAAGAAATTCAACAAGCCCACGCACCAGAAGCAAGGTGTTTGTCAATACAACAACTATGACTCTAATAAAAGAATGGGCTATTTTAAAAGAAACATGGGAACGTCTAACTACACACAGAATACTGACAATAAAATGCCTTCATCTAGATAGGTTAAAAATTATGGTCTGGCTGGGATCCAAACCTTTGTCAACAGAAACTGGACACACCTTGAGAAACAAAAAGAAACAAATGAAATGCACATCAATAACAAAACTGTCAACTCTCAGCTCAGAAAGAAAAAGGGGTTAAAACAGATCTGGATTCCCAAGACTGTGCTTAATGAATTGAACGGTATTTTTGGACCCAACTTACCTTGGGTTCCAAAGCACACAACTTAAATTGTTATTGTGCAGGTGAGCCTAGCAGCCGAGAACAACAAGTGGTATCTCGACAGTGGCTACTCGAGGCACATGACAGGGGATCAAAGAAAGTTCAGCAAGCTTGAATTGAAAGCAGGAGGGTCAGTTAAGTTTGGAGGTAAAAACAAAGGTCAAATCATTGGGACCGGAACCATCGGTAAGAAAACCTCCAACTCTGTTGAAAAAGTCTTGTTGGTTGAAGGTCTGCAACACAATTTATTGAGTATTAGTCAGTTGTGTGACAAGGGTCACAAGGTTCTTTTTGATGAGCATGCTTGCAAAATTTTAGAACCAAACTCCGATAAAATAAAGTTCATTGCAAATAGAGTCAATAATGTCTATATTATGGATCTTGATGATGAGTCTGAGTCTAATCTGTGTCTCACTGCTGATTCAGAGAATAACATGTTTGACTGGCATAGGCGACTAGGCCATGCTAGCTTTAACACCTTGCATAAATTAGCTAAATTTGATTTAGTTAGAGGCATGCCTAGCTTAAAGTTCAAATCAGTTTCGAAGAATTGCGAGGCCTGTGCTCTAGGCAAGCAAACTCGAGCTTCTTTTAAAATTAGGTATGAGAGCTTGTCAACAAAGATCATGGAACACTTGCACATGGATCTCTTTGGTCCTACCAGAACCCAGAGTCTAAATGGTAAGAGATTTGGTTTTGTCATTGTCGATGACTACTCTAGATTTGCATGGCTATTTTTCTTGGTAAATAAGAGTGATGCTTTTCAAAAATTTGAACATTTTTTCAATAAGCAAAAACATATAGGGCACAAGATCACTATTATCCAATCAGATCATGGAGGAGAGTTTGAGAACTCCTCATTTTCTAGCTTCTGTGACAAGGAGGGACTGACTCGCAAATTTTCTTCTCCCAGGACCCCAGAGCAGAATGGAATTGTGGAAAGAAGGAATCGAACAATAGTGGAAATGGCAAGAACACTACTAATGGAGAGTCAGCTACCTAAGAGCTTTTGGGCAGAAGCGGCAAACACAGCCTGCTACATACTTAATAGAGCTTTGGTAAGACCCATACATAAGAAAACACCATATGAACTCCTGAAAGGTAAGAGGCCTAATGTCTCATATTTCAAAATTTTTGGTTCAAAATGCTTTATTCATAATAACAACAAGAGAGACTTAGATAAATTCGATGCTAGAAGTATTCCAGGAATATTCCTACGATACTCTGAAACATCTAGGGCCTTCAGGGTCTTTAATAAAACTGATAGAACTATAGAGAAAACCCCTCATGTTATTTTTGATGAAACAAAAATCTCTAACAGTCTAAATGATGATAACAGGTCTACAAGTCATGATGGAGAGTTCCTGAATCAAATGCAAGAGGAGGAAGTACAACCGGCTGAAGAACCCACTGATCTGAACCCAGTAAGTACAGCCGAACAAGGTGAGTCCTCGACAAATGTCAGAGTTTTAAAAGATCACCCTGTAACCAATATTATTGGTAGTCTTAATGATCCCCCTAGGACAAGATCTCATTTCAGAAATGTTCAGAATCATGACTTAATTGCTTTAGTTTCTCAAATTGAGCCTAAGACCATTGAAGAAGCCTTAAGTGATGAGAATTGAGTAACTGCCATGTGTGAAGAACTAGGGCAATTTGATAGAAACAATGTCTGGGAACTTGTACCTAGACCTGAAAATTTCAATATAATAGGAACAAAATGGTTTTTAAGAACAAACTGAATGAAGAAGGTGTCATCTCTAGGAATAAAGCTAGACTTGTAGCTAAAGGCTACAGTCAGGAGTATGGAGTGGACTTTGATGAATCCTTTGCTCCAGTAGCTAGAATGGAGGCTATCAGAATTCTATTAGCATTTGCTTGTTCAAACAACATAAAACTTCAACAAATGGATGTTAAGAGTGCTTTCTTGAATGGAATTCTAAAAGAAGAAGTTTATGTTGAACAACCTCCTGGTTTTCAGTTTTCGACTAAACCTGATCAAGTTTTCAGGTTAAACAAAGCTCTTTATGGATTAAAGCAGGCTCCTCGGGCCTGGTATGAAAAGCTGACCAGTTTCTTACTGAATAAAGGATATAACAGAGGTAAAGTTGACCAAACCTTATTCACTAAGAATTCAAGACAAGATCTCATCATAGTTTAGGTATATGTGGACGACATCATCTTTGGATCAACAAATCCTGAACTGTGTAAAGAATGTTCATAGCTTATGTCAGCTGAATTTGAGATGAGCTTAGTTGGGGAACTGACTTATTTCCTTGGCTTGCAGATAAATCAAATGACAGATGGCTGTTTCTTCCACCAAACCAAGTACACGCTGGATATCCTAAAAAGGTTTGGGATGACCACCCCAATGAGCACAAGCATGACCCTTAATGCAGATGAGTCAGGTAAACAAGTGGATGAAAAACTCTACAGAGGTATGATTGGATCCCTCTTGTACTTAACTGCCTCTAGGCCAGACATACAATTCAGTGTTGGTTTATGTGCAAGATATCAGTCTAGGCCTACTGAACTACATTTGTCTGCTGTAAAAAGAATCTTTAGATATCTGTCTGCCAAACATACATTAGGCTTATGGTATCCTGCTTCACGCACATTAGATTTAGTTGCATACACTGATGCAGACTTTGCTGGATGCAAACTAGATAGGAAGAGCACCAGTGGCCACTGCCAATTCTTAAGAGGATGCCTAGTTTCTTAGAGTTCAAAGAAACAACATTCAGTGGCTCTTTCCACTGCTGAGGCTGAATACGTGGCTGCAAGCAGCTGTGGCACTCAGGTCATCTGGATCAAGCATCAACTTCAGGATTAAAGTAGAGACAGGTTGCACTCCCATCTTTTGTGATAACACTAGTGCCATAAACATTGCAAAGAATCCTGTTTTACACTCACGAACAAAACACATTGAAATCAGGCACCACTTTATCAGAAATGAAATTGCAAATAAAACATTTGAATTAATTCATGTTGGGACTGCAGATCAAATTGCTGATATTTTTACAAAACCTCTAGATACTGAAAAATTCACTTCTTTGAGAAGAGAACTTGGTATTTACAAACTCTGACTGTTTTGATGCAATGAATTCTGGTTCATGTATTTCCATAAATTTTGTGGTAGTTTTGTCATACTCTTTCTGGTGGGGGTCCCTATGTGAGGGGGAGCGGGTGTGTGCTTTGAGTAAAGTCAACTCTGCTTCTCTGCTATTTTCTGGGTAGAATGGAAGATAGAGCTACTAGAGAGGGGGAGCTTGACTAATTAGAAACGCTTGAAAGATGGTTGTTATTGCTGGATTAAATGTTAGAATTGATCTTGAATATTCCTCTTAATAGAACCTCATTCATTTACTACATTCTTAAGTTTGTGCAATTAAAGTCCAGCTAGAATCCTCTTCTAGTAAGTCTTAAGAGGCTAAGATTAACCTTCACAAGTATATCCTCTTACTTTGTTGCATGACTCATGAACAAGCTAGACTTGTAAGAAATGGTTTCTGTTTATGAGGTTCTCATTGGACATCTTGATAAGACCTCTAATATTTGCCCTGGTTTTGTCTTCAAACAACCCCTTGTTCAGCTAGTTAAACTTATTTGTGCTTAAAAACTGCATACTGAGAAACTAGGAATCCCATCAATGAAATGAGAATTTCCTATGTCATGAGGTATCAGTTCTCATAATCAAAATCAAAAGAAAGAAATACAATTCAAAATTATGCTTGGCAGAGCAATGATGACAATATGGTGAGTAACTGGAGATTCTGGCCTCTGATCAAGGCGTCTCCTCATGTAACAACCAATGGTCACTATCTCTGTTCTCTAATTGAGAAGTGATGAGGCTCTCACACTGAGTAACTGAGGATGCTGGCCTCTGACCAAGGTGCATACTTAATGTCAAAAGTGTAACTGGCCAAATACACTCTATAACTGTGCTTTCTCTGCCTGGACTGTTTGTCCTCAATGCCTACAGGCGGTCTTAGTGGTTCAAACTCTTGTTGTCTTTTTGACAAGCCTTAATAGCTACCTCAGTCATACTTGTTGACACTTGCTCTTCTCTCATAATCATAGTAAGTTGATAAACTTCAAGTTTATTCTGAATCTCTTTCTCTTACCAGAACTCCAAGATTCTTCACTGGACCTTATAGCCCCACTTAAGCATCTAAGATTTGTCAATGAGTGTCTACTGTTGGAATCTTCTCCATCTTTTCTCATCAGTCCAGCGTCAACATCTCTCTTTCTCCTTGTTTTGATGATGTCAAAGGGGGAGAAGGTTGAAAAGTCTGAGAAGGGGAGAAGTCTGAAAAGGGGAGAAGGTTGAAAGGGGGAGTAAAGAGGTGATTTTGTAGCTAGCTAGTGGAAGGAAGGTTTTGGAATGGTTTTTGGTAAAAGATGATGAGTGCTGTGAGTTCAGGCCTGTTCAGGCCTTGAGAGGTCACCATTGCTGCCATTATTGAGAATGTTTTAAGTTGGTGTTTCTTCCTTCACTGAATTTGACTCATGGTGTTGCCATCATCAAAAAGGGGGAGATTGTTGCATCTCTGTAGTTTTGATGATGACTAACACTATGAATCAAATTATTTTTATGATAATTATCTTAATGCTCCTCTATCATGTTCACCCATGAGCTCTTACTTATTTGTCTTGTTTATATGGGTTCTGTGCATTTAGTGCGTTGACGCACTTGGCTGGCTGCGTAGACGCAATAGTGCGTCTTTCGCTTGCTGTTTTGTCCACTGCGTCGACGCTGTCACTTGATGCGTTGACACATTGGCCTGTTGCCAGGGGCGTGAGCATTTCGTTTAAGCAGATGAGTCGACGCTGCACGATGGAAGCGTTGACGCATTGGCTTGGTGCCAAGGGCCTGAGCGTCTTGCCTATGAAGCTGAGTCGACGCTGTCACCTGAAGCGTTGACGCATTGGCTTGTTACCAAGAGATTGTGCATCTCGCCCAAGGAGCTGAGGCGACGCTACACAATGGAAGCGTCGACGCCTTGAGTTTATGACCAAAGGTTCTTTTGATCAACCACCAAGCAGAAGCGTCGACGCTGTCAACTGATGCGTTGACGCATTAGTGTGTTTTGTCAAGGGACCTGTTCTCCTTATATCCATTACGTTAACGCCTTGGCTTTAGTGCGTTGACGCGTTCTTCTGTCCTTTGATATGTCCCGTGCAATCTGTGTGAATAATTTATGACTTGAATATTTCTGAGATTGACTGAATGTTCTCTGAAACCATACAAGGACTTAAAGACAAATTGGAACTTTATTCCAATCATGTGAGCACATGATCCGAGGGAATAATCGTCTAACACGTGGCTCGGTTCATCTGGAAGCATGACTTCGCGCGTGTCTCCCAAACCCTCACTCTCTCGTGAGGTTGGATATATATATGAAGGTTTCTGCTCCTGAAAAGCCGCCGAAGCCATAAGGAAAAGGGTGAGGCCAGAGCGAGAGGAAGGAGAGGAGAAGCCATCCTGATCCATTCGTTGAGCGTACCTGGAAGAGAGAGAGTGATGAAGGAAAGGATGATTTTCTGCTATGTTTTGTCTATGCTTCTTTAAGAAGCTACATTATTTCTCCGTTCGATTGTCTTCGATATTTCTTTATGTTTTCAGTTGTTTGTTCTTAAATTCTGATACTCTGTTTTATCGTTCCTCTAGGTGTAGAGGAAGAGAGGTGAATCCTCTAGGTTGCATTGTGATTCCCTCTGAATCAGATCAGAGGAAGGGAGGTGGTCTTCGGGGTTGTTGAGTTCAGATAGTGAGGAGGCTATCTGGGTTGTTCCCTCCGGCTGTGGAGGAAGAGAGACAGCGTCTCTGTATTGCAGTGAGGGTGAGTCATTGCTGGGTTCCCTCTTGTCTAAGAGGAAGGGAGAGTTATCTCCGGGTCAGGTCTTGGGGTGTGAGACCTGGGTGCAAGCTGTGTGTTCAGTGTCTGTAGGGATTTCGATCCCCAAGCTGTGGATCAACGTGTTGTTGGCAGACTGAGTCTGTGGTTCTTTCTTGTGAAAGGAAGCCTCACTCGGCCTTGAGTGAGGGATGGACGTAAGTCTGCAGGTTGCAGACTGAACCATCTAAATCTCCTGTTCTCCGTGGTATGGTTGTGCGCATCTATCTTCCTTATGCTTTTGTCTGGCTTCATTAAGTAAATGTGAATGTTGATGATCGAAACCTTGGTCTGACTGCTCGCTAGGTGGTTGTGCATATGTGCTGATGAAATTTTGAGTGATTTATGTTCTGCGCTCGTGAATTACGTTATATTGGTTAAGGGTCCTGCCTCGACTCAGTCAAATATTTTTTAAACGGTGATCTATTCATCCCCTCCCCTTCTAGCTCACCGTCCTTCTGCTTAACATTGACCTCCTACACCTATGTGTCAGATCCATCTCCTCCATTTACACTGTGGGTTGCTACACTAGCGACCTTCTTTTACTCCTCCCTACACCCGACGAGCCCGATGCTATCCATAAACTAGAGTTGCTTGTCTCGGGTAGAACATCCAACCCTCCATTCATGGCCGACCATCCCACCAAAAACTTTGGCCCGATCATTTTACTAGAGGAGGAGAGTCAGCCATCAAATGGTTGTGAGGACCATGAGGACCTAGAGTTCCTCTCCTTAGGTGACCCTTACCATGACCCCTTCGATCCCTTCCTATGCCCCCCCACCTTACTCACCACCAACCTTTTCCTACCCCAACCGACCTTATAGGACCAAGTCCACTCCATTTTCCTAGACCCCTTTGACCCCTATGAGTGGAAACTCTCACACCAAGCCATATACATAGGAGAAACCATTTGGATGGGAATGCATGTGCCACTACATTTTGCATCATTTGGTAGGGCTAGTAAGCCCAGTCATCTCATACATGTCACACACACTTTAGGCCCAATGTATGACTGGCTCACATTTGGATGTGCTAGTCCTCCCTCATTCATCATTGATCATATGCATGTTAGGAGCATGTACGGGTGTCCGGATCCCCCGGCATTCATCACCACTTTGTGTGATAGGTTCCCCTACAGATACCATGGCCCTCCAACCATTGTTATAAAGCCCATGCATGATAGGGCCACTTGTGGCTACCCCGGTCCACCTAAGTTCATCAAGGCCCACATGGCATCACAGCATGATAGGTCAATTTACGGTTGCCCCGGTCCACCTTTACACACCAAGCTTTTCACACCCACACCGCATCATAGTGCATGGCATACGCATACACGCAAGCAATTCGCAATGAGTGGTGAGGTTCACAAAGAGCGGATAATAGCTCGCGAGCGCCACTTGGAATTTCAAGTAGGAGATTTGGTGATGATGGCATCGGAGTGGCTCTACCTTAGGGTCACCTCCCATTCGAGGGCACGCGGACTTGGACCTTTACCTGTTCCTAGTGGCTTTGGCAAACACAGCTTATGGATTGAATTTACCAATGGTGACCCGGCACCCTATATGGGCACCGCGGTGGATCCTAGTGAGTGCTTTGAGCCTATACCTTCCTTTAAGAGGGACACCCCAGAGAGCTCCCACAAAATAGCCTTAAGAGCCCGACGTGTGCACATAGGGGCAATACTAGGCAAGCAGGGTTCCATCGCCAGCAAGAGGGTGTGCCAAAGCCACCTTGAGAGGATGAAGGACCGTCCCCTAGTCGCAGATGCGGGTTGAGTTTGGAGGTTGAGGTTCGCCCTGAGCTGCTTTAGAGGACCACTCCCCCGGTGGGCCCATACTCGACGGAGTCGAGTTCTCCGCACCCCGGGGGTATGATGAGGACATCACCAGCTATCCCCTTTGTTCGAGGATCCCAATGCTCGCCAACTATGCTACATCTTGTTCGCCACTATATTTCGAGTCATATGATGTAATTTTCATTTTCTTATCATGTACTTTTTCTTTTATTTGAGTCCAATACCTAGGTTAGGTAGCTATTTACCTAAGTCTAGAGTCATTATGATGGTTAATGGGCCCAATTATATGGGCTAGGCCCAGGGGCGCCCCCTTCCCCTTGGTTAAGTGTTAGTAGTCCAAAAGTCAGGGACTTATGTGAAAATGTGGGACTCCTATAAATAGGACCCCAATCCCTCATTTGGAAGCTAATGAAGTATTGATAAAAATTGCCACAAGAATTTGTGCCTCCCTCTCCCTCTCTCTCTCTAAAGGGGGCGGCCCCCTCTCTCTCTCCTCCTCTCTCTCTCTCCCTTGGGCGACCTTGCCCCTTCACTTCCCTCCCTTGCCACATCACCCTCCACCTCAGCCTCCCACCCTTTCACCTCCCCAAGACCCATTACTCCCCTTTAGTGTCTCAACTTCCCAAGCAACCTTTCCCCTTCCCCATACAACCTTCCACCTTCCCAAGGGAGAATCCCTTCCCCCAAGCATCCCTTCCCCTCCCCAAAGCAACCCTTCCCATCCCCTAGGCCCCCCCATTAACCCTTCCATTAATCCACCACCCACACCCAAGAGACAACCCTCATTCCCCTAGGCCATTTGCGCCCCCACCATCCACCCCACCAAGAGAACCCCTCCTCCTCCACCACCTCCCATCCCATTCCCCACACCAGGTCCGCCCCCTGCCAACCCCCCCTCTCCCCTCTCACACCCCCAAACCTCCCTCCCACATCCACAACCAGCAACCTTCCACCCCTCTTTGCTACCCCTCCATCCCTTATCTTCCCATCTCCACCAACAACGCCCCCTTCTTTTAACACTGCCCAGTTCGCAGGTAGCAGATTGGGACCCGACTTGCAGAACCTGCCCCGGAGTCATACGGAATCACCTGAAGACGTACCATACATCGCCGGAAAGATCGTCGAGATAGCTTCGCAGCCAAGGTCATCTCGCCGGCATCCGACATCCCTACTGTCCATAGGGTTCATTCTTGTCCGACTGCCCAACCGGGACCTGAACCTGGACCAGAGTTGCAGTGCAGAAGCTACCACGGTCTCACCTTCCGTTCCAAGGTGCGCCACTTGGCCGGGTCGAAGATCCACCAGTCCTCTGTCCAACACAGCAAGTGGGACCTCGTTCGGAGTCTGGGGCTGCCCGTTCCGAATTTTCTTCCCCAGGTGCGCGGGACAGGCCACTCAGGACCTGTCCAGACCCTTCTTCACTCAACGGGCTCTCCCTCTCTGCCCTGACATCGTCTGGTGGCCCCCCTGGTTGCTGCTCGAAGAAGACTCGTCCACGGTCACGCTCGTCCTGGTCCCGCTGCGTTTCGACATCAGGAGCGGGCGTGGTGACTACTTCCACCTGCTGCTGCACCCTGGGACCAGTCCGAACTAGAGCGCAGGGAGCCTGATCCTGAGCCTGCCCCTACCGGTGTCGACGTCAGGATCGACCACAAAAATTCACAGGCGTTCTTGGGTCTGTCAGCGACGTTTTGGCGCTGGTTTTGTCAACTTCTGAGTTCGGTGGAGTGCGTGGCAGCATCAACATCGCCTCCCTATCTGGTCATTCCAGAACCGGGCAGATCATCTGGCACTTGCTTAAGTTAATCCCCCCCTCCCCGCCTGGCCGGCTTAGCGCCCCTCCCTGTGTGGAGGTAGTGTTTGCTTGTACCCTACTCTTCCCACCCCGAGTTCCCCCTCCTGCATGAGGAGTAGTGCATGTAATATTTGAACAGGGGAAGCTACACCGACGCAGTGTGCGGGGAACCCACACTCCCCCGCTCGCCCTCGTCTCCGGCCGGGATCGGTGTTTTCACACCGATCAGGTGAGCTTCGGACCACTCTCCTCTGCTGGTTTCTTACCTTTTCTTAGTTTAGTATTATCTCTAGTTGCTCCGTCGGTAGTGAGAGAGAGCTCGTTCCAATTTTCCATCAATTCGAGTGCCACCGCGGGTGAGTTGTGAGGGAGACACTACATCCCATGCCCTCGGCATGCCGGCCACCCTTGAAGTTGGGCATCCATATCCCATTGGGGTCCATCCCCAGCCAGCCATATCCTTGGAACCCCAAGGTCCAACTTCGGACCCTCACCATCATCGCCGGTCCGCCTACGGGCCCGGGTGCGCGCCTCGCGGGAGAACCGCTTGTGAGATATCGCCGTTCAGTCCTGTTGCTTGCAAATCTAGGTCCAAGGGGTCGTGTCACATCATTGATACATTGGTGCAAGGTAGAGGGCACTATCTGGTATCTATGCAGCTAGGGCCGTCCCAGTAAGGCTTTGTATGTAGTATTAGAATTTATGACATAGAATTGCATCGTAGTGGTGAAATCACCCAATGTGAGATTGAACTCTTCCACTCCGAGCGGAGTTTCACATTTCTGATTGAAGCTAGCAATCCTCATATCTTTCACTTTGGTGAGGTGCAGATCAAAATAACACTTTTGATACATGCGGTAGGGTATGATGTTTACAGCAGCTCCTGGATCTATTAGAATCTGGCTTAATGGCTGACAGTTGAGATGCCCCCTCATATACAGAGGCCTGTTATGATTGGGGTCAGGAATTAACATGTCATCCTCCGTGAATGTAACAGCTAGCCCGGAGTTAACCTCTGTCAGAAGTGCTTCATACTGAGCTGGCGACTGTAGAGCATCAATAATTCTTCGCTCAAGGAGAAGATCTCCCAAATAGAAAACCTTGTGGGGAGCTTCTTCAACATCTTCATAATCCAACTGCCCACATGGACGTTGGACAGTCGCATCTCCTCTACCCAGCGGGGTCTTGGAGGCTCATGGGGTGCTTGCGGCATATCTTGCCCTTCTCTTGCTTCTTTCTCCTAAGGGGACTGTTGGGAGGTCTCCGTCGGGGCAGTTATCTCTGGTATTGAGGGAAGGTTGATGTTCGCCTCATCTTTCTCTTTCAACATCATGGCAGATGGTAGCCGAGGATTTTCATCTTCAGCAGTAGCATTTGGAGCCGGTTGTTTGCCTTCCAGAACGGATAGGAATTCAAGGAATGACGGTGTTTCACTGCCCCCTTTTGCTTTTGCATAGAGGCCTGACGGGGGAGGGATTTCAATGCCCCAGACTTCTGGCTCTGGTATCTTGTAGGGTTGCTCACCCCTGAAGATAATATTGTGGTTGGCGGGAGGTAGACGCCCCCATCTTCTCCCAGAGCGGGTAGCATGCATCGAGGCTGAAGCTTCGACTTGATTTGCTTCTAGTGATGGGGTGGAAGACTCCCCTTCATCTTCTTCCCAAGGCAAGGTGAACAGTGTTGATAGAGTATTACACTGCAACGTGACTGTTTTCTTCTTGTTTCTTGTTTTATTCTTCTTCTGTCGCCTTGACTCATCCGGCTTGCGCCCCCAGAAGAGGTCGGCTCAAGCTTCCTCTTGCTCTTTTTCTAATTGTTCTTTGATGGTTAATTTCTCCAGCTGTTCCCATAGGACATGATCTTTCACCAATATTCACTTTAGCTCGAGCTGTTCATATTCATCAAGCCGGTTAATGTATTGTTGCAAGCGTTTTACCTCGGGGCTTATCTTCTCATGAGCTGGTAGCGGAGTCTGCTTCCTCCGATTTTGAGTAAATATTCGGATAACTGGTGGTGACTCCGTAGTGTGACACACAGGGTTTATTGCTGGCGGGGGTTGCTTCATAGTGACACCCCGGATAGAGGCCCCCGACACTTCAGAGACTGATGGCCTTCTTTTAGTCTTAGCTGGTACTGTCTGCCATCCCACCTGATCCTTGATGGGGGTAAGAAAGCAGGCTTCATATGCATGCTATGTGCAAGTTTCAGCAGCCTCTCCAGACAATTGCTGGTATAGGGAAATCATATTGATAGCCTGCCTCAGCACTGGGGGCTCATGAGGGCGTGGGGGATCCACCTAGTGCTCTCCCATTTGTAACTCATCCTTCTTAATCATGCTTTCCATGATGTCCTTGAAGACATAGCAGTTTTCAATGGCATGTCCCAGTGCCCGGTGATACGAACAGAATAGAGGATCATCTTTCTTGGCTGCATCATCAGGTCTCTTTGGCTCAGGCAATGTTATCTTGTTGTATTTATATGCCCAGTCGAATAATGCCCGTGTCTTTTCTTTGGGAAACGAATATAACTTCTTCATTTTCGTCCTCAAAGAGACACCTTCTTTCTTTTCCATTGCGCCTGCTGGCAGAGGGGCAGCTGCTACTTTGGTTTTTGCTGTCTGATGGTCAAAGGTATTGAAATCAACAGTGTTTGCTTCGGTTGGTGCCAATCGCCGTTCAACAGATTTCCCTTTCTGAACAGCAGTAATGCTGTTTGTAGGACGTCTGGACAGGAAGGTCTCGACCTCTGCCACCACACTGTTCAAACGGTCGAACGTCCTGATATATGTTCCAATCATCTTTTCAAGCACTTTCCTCCTGAGGTTTTGCTTGCATATTTGAACAGCATCTTCCTGGTACGGAGGCCGCCTGCACCTCATGGCCAGGTTCCTCCATCTTTTAATATAATTCAAGGTCGTTTCATCCTGCCTCTGCCTAGTAGAGTATAATTCTGCCACTGTAATTTCCCTTTCTTTGACATGGAACCTTTCTCGAACTTTCGCTGCATATCGGGCCAATTAGCTACAGACCCGACTGGTAGGCTCGAATACCACTCAAAGGCCAAGCCCGTGAGGGATGAGCCGAAGAACTTCAGCAGATAAGCTTCATCAGCAGCCAAGTCTCCCATGACTGTTGTATAATAAGCAATATGTTTCTTTGGGGAGCCTTGCCCATTATGTTTCTCAAACTTTGGCGGCTTGTTAATGCTTGGGGGTAGTCTCCTTGCAGCATATTGTGGGGGATATGGTACCCGGTAGACATCAAAAGCTCCACAATCACCATCAGCCCTCTCGGACAACTTCATTTCTATCATTCTTCCGACCATCAGCTTATTCACCATAGTAGGATCGACAGGCTCTAGGTAGAAGTGCGAGGCTTGACTGATCTTATTACTAAGTAGTCAACATGGACAATTAGAACTTGACCAGAATTTTTTCTGTGATCCGTATTTGAATAGACATACATTTTCACAAAAAAATGGTCCAAGGCTAATAATTATGGACGTCTCATCACAAAAATCGTGGTGGAGAAAACGCCAATTTAAATCGAATGGATTAAAAATGATGTTACTGCACGGATCGGGATTATAAATCCCCCTATTTTCATCTATTAAAAAATATTTAAGTACTTCGAAAGTTTGACTCAATTTGTTGAGTAACAAATATTTCTTTAACAAAATCTGATTATAAGTTATTAAATGGCAAGATGAATAAAAATTCGCAATTTTGAGTACTACTGTACCTAAGGGGCCTAACGAATTCCTCAATAGGGATTGTGCTTAAGATTAAATAAAAAATTTCTTCTTTTTTATATTTTTATATTTTATATATAATATAAATATAACTATATAATATAATATAACTATATAATATAACTATAACTTTTTTATATTATATTTCTATATAAAATATAAATAAACTTTTTTTCTAAAATTAAAATAGAAAAAAAAGAAAAAGATGAAGTAATTGTGATAGATTTAAAATGAAAACTTAGTCTTAGGTAAATTAATTCTGAAATGCTTCTGTAGAATGTCCACTATCTGTTTTACTTCTTCTATGTTGTTGTGTAAAGGGAGTTGTCATTACAGTAGCATGTAAACTTGGTTGCACTCCTGGCGGAGAGGGTTGCACTTGAAACGCCGAAGGCTGCACTATCGGCTGTGGCGGGAAAGGCTGACATGGAGCTTTCCCGTGACTTGCTTGGTGGGAGACGGCAGGTATTACCACCTCCGCAGAACTGGAGATCTCTCTTGCTGGTTCAGCATGCTTGGAGACGAGAGTTTGTTCATTCTTCTCATTTAGTTGCCTCTTAAGAGACTCAATCTCTTCCTGATATCTTTTGAACATCATTAGGATGGTTGGGTCTAGAGACGCAGCCGTAGGCATATCTTCTGTCATCTGACCAGATGTCCCCTCAACCGGGTTCATGAGTGACACATCTTCTTCTTCTGAAGTCACCACATTTATAGTTAAAGTGGTGATCTTTGGTGAATCATCAGATGCTGCAAGCTTTTCTCTTGCCGCTTGACCCCGCCTTGTTATGGGTTCGGGCCTCTGGGCCAACTTGATGATCTCTTCCGGCTGGTCAGGTAAAGCACTATACCCCCCAGTAATCCCTGCCATGTTGCAAGTGAAGATTTGTAGTTTTCCTCTTTGCCTCCAAACTCTTCCTCGGACATGACCAGGAAAGGTCAATTGATCGAACACAGAGACTCTGTTTCTTTCTTCCCCCCTCTGCGGGGCATCCTTCGAACATCCGGCCCTTTGACCATCTTCAATCTCTTTGGAGCCCGAACACGAAACTCTTGACATTATTTTTTCTTCATTCTCTCTTTCTTCCTCTTCGGCGCCCATGGCGCGGAGCAATCTTTACTGCCCTAGGGATGAGTTCCTTAGACAATGGAAATAGTCTTGGACTACTATACTCATTTCTTCTCGACTATGCCTTTGGGGGTCAGCTCGAGGCACCAGTAGTTCTTGTGTCTTCGGCTGATAAGCTAGTCTTGTCATCCGTGCTGCTTGATATATCTTCCGGGGATATTGGAATACATCTGCTTGCCTGGCGTAGGCCCTCGGCATGTGGGGAACAGCCATTGGAATAACTTCCTCTTCTTCTTCTGCTCTCTTCATCATGACTTTCCTACCCCCTCTCCTGGGGCGCATAACAGCAACTTCTTCCTTCATAGGGGCTGGTGCTGGACCTCGAACTTTCTTGGGCACCCAGATCTATTTGAATCTTTTAGGCTTAGGTGCCAGCGACTTCTTTCCTTCTCTCTCCAAGTTGGCCCTCCTGGTGGCCAGCACTTGGAACTTGTTGTTGGTAGGGACCGCCGGAATGACGCGGTCAGGTAATGCTTCAATCGGGCGACCATTGTGGTACACCCGCATTCCTTCAACTAGCATGGACTGCCCCGAAGTTGACAAGAGTCCTCGGGGGGTAACAGTCTGATTTCTTCGGTAATTCTTCCTTCTCCCGCCAGCAACAGCAGGAACAGTGGTCCTTCTATCCACATGGTCGACATAGCATGGAACAACGATGTATGAGACAACCGTCTTTTGTGTTTTCTTCTTCTCTAGCATCTTCGCGGCTTCTATCGCAATAGTCTTCTCAGCTTTACCGTCGACCTGGAGCAGGTCGACGAATGCAAGCCCCAAGCAGTTTGGGAAGCCCACCACCGGTGGCAAGGATCCGAACATCATTGGCACTGCCAAGTACCCATCACGAACGTGGTTGTTGATGACTTGTTGGCCGAAGTTGAGAGAAATCAGTCCAGTCTCCATTTAAATTCCTGCAAATAAGATCAGCACACAGTTAGAACTTTTGGGGAGGCCGCCATGCCTCCTACTTTGGCGAAAAGATGAAGGGAAACTCGGTCCCACCGAGCGTGCTAGCTTTGTGGACTCGACTTTTATTTGTTTATTTATTTGGCTGATTTATTTCATTTATTTATTTTATTTGGTTTATTCATTTATCGGTTTATTAGGCGTGACATTCAACGAGGTGACAATTTCATTCTGCGCTCAATCTGACAATATCATAAAGGCTATGGAGTTAATTATGCCCTATCAAAGAAGGACAACCCTTGATTAATCGCTTAAGTAAAATGGGGCCCCTGGGGCAAAACAAGATAAGACTGTCATACACATTTTATTTGCAGGATGGAAGATGCATGTAGATGTTCATGTGATTAGTAGTTTATTATGGTTTATTTGCCTGGTTCCCAGTATGAGAGGCGGAGAACTTAGGTCCGAGAACCACTCTCACGCATAATGATGGCTTCCAATCGGGCGTAGCCCGACCTTCAACCACACACTATTTGATATATCAGGAGCACAGGAGGGGATGACTTTTAGGTTTATTTAATCATCTTGTGAATGTTGCAAGAGATAGACACATTCATTCTTCATGAAACTAGGCAAGCATAAGCAGAATAACAAGATTTACATTATTGGAACATTGCGGTATTACATGCTCATTTCTTGATCTTATTTACATAAATCACGGAATGAATCTGGCAGCATGTCCCCTTATCTTGGATCATGCCAAGTGAGAATAGAAAACCGTCCACGTAGAGGCGGGATGGAATGCACAAAAGATCAGGACATGTCAATGTCTGGATAACACAAAGTGGGACTAAAATGAGACGGACTAAGCCGAGGCTGTATTCATCCACAGAGGTATTTGATGTTTTTATTCCCTAGAGGGAGTCACTAGAGACCATGCAGAGGCAGGGCTCTTCGGATCCCAAGGGGTTTGGAGCTGATGTAACATGACGAAAATCGGGATTCATTTCGATAGCATCTCCCCTTATTTCGGACCATGCTCGGGGGGAGTATAGGACATCCATCCACGGAGTGCCAAGATGGAAGCCGAAAAAAAAGATGGGCATAGCCCGAGATCCAAGAGGATCAGAATACAGCGGGATGGTGTCCACTCATCGTGGCGTTTATTGATATCCCCTTGAAGAGACCATAGGAGAACATGCTGTGGCAGAACTCTATAGGCCAATAGAGTTGAAAAATAACATCACACCTGGTGAAATGTGGGGGGTAAACCCTTATTAATTTAGCTCCCATGGGTTTGAGTAAAGAACTATTACTCCTCCTCGGGGTGAACAAGACTATTGGGAAGTCAGATAATTCAGATGAGCTAGAGAGGGTGGCAGGGTTTGGCATGAAGGGCAATCGACGTGAAGGAAAACCGGCATGGATAGGGGTCAGCGCTAAGGCAAACCAACGCGGAAATAGGGTTATGGGTCCTCGGCGCGCTGGATGAGGGGTGGTCGGTGCAGAGGCATCCCAGCTCAGGCGGTCGATCGGCGCGCCTGCCACTCGGCGCAGAACCCGAGCCGAGAGAGCATCGTGCCATGGAAGCCATTATGGCACCGATAGGGAAGGTTTGAGGATTTTGAGGCCTTGAGGCTATGAATTTTAGGGGTTTTGAGATTGTATTCAAGGGCTTCCTACTGAGGGGACAGAGGTTTACTCACAGAGGGTCCATGGGAGGCATCTATGATTGAGTCAACTGGAGGCCACGAGATATGCTGTCTCGGGCTCATGTCACATATCATTAACGAATCCGGTAACTCACTAAATCCTACTAATCACAGTGAAAACTCGGTAAGTTTAAACCATGTTACCATTGCATCTCTCCCATGAACGTCACAGGCAAGTAGGATAGAAATCTCTACAGTCTCTGTGAGGAGATGGCGACCACGAAGCTAACGTTCAGAGTCGGATGAGAGAAAGGAAAAAATGGAAATTTCAGATGAAAGAAGGAAACACACAGATGCCATAGACTGGATATAGTCGGCATTCAATTTCATTGATCGACTTTCATTAGCCACTGAGGAATACATCTCTCACGAAGAAAATGTAAAGCAACTCGAGCATACAATTCGAGGCTCTAGCAGGCCTTAAAGATTACATGCTTCATAGACAGGAGAGCAGGATAGAAACGGAGAATCCAAAATATAAAATGGGGGAGGGGGAAGAATGTAGCCCCACCGGGGCAATGACCGACAGACTCCCACCTTGAACAGGGCAGCAGGGATGATCACTCCAGATCCCTTCTCTCAGCAACTTCTCTTCTTCTTTCTCTTTCTCTTTCAGACCCTTTTTCCATGGGCTCTTAGTCTCTTTCCTCTTTACTGGCTACCCTTGTCTCTATCTGTCCCCTCTCTTTTTTCTCTTCGAAGACATAGGGTTTATATAGAGAGATGGCCCTCTTCCATGGGCGCGCATCAGAGGGGTGAAGTCCTTCCGACTCCTGTTGCTCTCGGCACGTCTCCATCCCGGCGCGCCTCGGGTGATGACGCTATCGGCGCGTGGGCTTCTTGACTTGCTCCCCACTCGGCGCCGCTCGGTGTGCACATGGGCTTTGGCCCAATTTCCACTTTGTTGAACCTTCGAAGCCGTCCTTACTTTTATTAGCCTTTGGCGGTATTAGTGACACTTTCATCATCACGTTGCCAGGCCCATGATATGAAGCCCATTTCACTAAATACCATGATATTTCAGAGATCTCATCAGCAGGCTAATGATTGCCCAAAATTTAAGCCAGATTTAATCAGATCGATCGTCAAAAGACAATCGCTCCAGACAGCAGCTTTGCCGGGAAGGCCTCAGCCGGACAGGATGTTGTCTGCAACAGATCTCTACTTCCATCATAATTCTGAGACTTCAGAGAGTATCATCAGAGTTGCATATTTCATTAATCTTTAGAGCTCCGACTAATGACTCATGGCATCTTTTGTTCTCTTTATTTGCACATTTTTCAATGTCAACATCAAATTGGTTTAAGTCTAATGTATTCATTAAGTCTGGATGTGAAAGACTTGAAAATATCTGAATCACTCTTTTAATAAATCTTAACCGACTGTCTCGTGTAATTTCATGCAAGGCCTTCTAAAATCTAAAAATTTTAAAATCATGACTTACTGTGGTTGAGATGCATGTAGTAAGTATTGTTCCTAAACACTTGAGTGTTCTGAGAAATGTCTAAAAAATCTGAACATGTTTAAAAGAAAATTATGATCAGAGAAATGACTTTGGTCACCGAGAAATCTGTCCAGAGGACTGTGTCATGAAGTGCCTTAGTTAACTCTGCGTTGAAAATTATGTAAATCTTTGTTACAGAGTAATGGCATGGTTGTGTTGAGTAATTGGGAATTCCTGCATCTAACCAACGTGTCTCAAGTAAAAAGACACATATATTGCTAACTCTGTTCTCTCATTGAGAGGCAATACAGTTATCACAATGAGTAACTGGGTCACTTCACCTAAGACGTGTTGTGCCTCACGTAAAAAGGTGTTAATTTAACCAAAAGTGCTCATTGAAAAACAAGTTGATGAACAAAAGAAAAATCTGAAAAATTAGTGTATCAAAAAATTACTGTAATCAAGGACAAGTTCAGATACATTCATGAGTGTTTAATCTCAATACTACTTTGTGTAACTCTTAAAGAAGTCATTGAAATTGAATGAGTAAGATAGAAGGAGGTTAAACAAGAATGTCATATGAGTGATTGTTTCATCTTTATTAAAAATTATTTTCAGATACGAGTATTGAATTTTATTGACAAACTCTGTATACATCATGCTTAAACCATGCTGGTCAATTAAGACTCATTCATAAGCCCTTATAATAGAAGAATCTGAAATTTTTACATGGATTTATGAAATTTGTATCATATTGAAAATCCTCTTGTCTTATCTATTCATTGGAAAATCAGCCAAAATTTCTGTGCTCAGATCCTGCTCACTGTCTTTGATCATACTTTGTTCTTTGCTTATTGTTCTTGATGCTTTTTGGTCACAACCTGAACATATCTATGAATGCTCCTGTGATTTTGTTGATACCATCTTTTGATCTTAACAATTGGTATCAGACTTAACAATGTATTTCTGAAGATATTTTTACACTCCAATTCCTCTATTTTGTAAAATGGGGAAGATTGTCTCATCAACATCATTCTTGCATTGATTTCTGCATGCTTTACGCAATAGTCCTTGTGGATATCCATGTGATACTTCCTGAAATTTCTTTTGTCATACCTTTCACCTCACTTCTTCGGGAGGAGTAGGGCTACATATCTCACATTGTTGATAGTCTTGCTTCTTTTTTAAATAGGGGAGAATGGTCTTGGTTAAAGGGGGAGAAAAGGTTTTGTCTCCATTTTATCAATTGCTTTTCAAAGGGGGAAGATAGACTCTGGCTCAAACTTATTAATTGGTATCCAAAGGGGGAGAAATCTTGAGAGTGCATCTCACTTATCCTTATGTGGGTGTGGGAGTATCTCTATGCTTTTGCTGGCATATCTTTCACGTCAATACTTCTTCTCTGTCGAGAAAATTGTCTGCTTGTTTAGCATATTGTTCCTTCCTTTTTGATGTTGTCAAAGGGGGAGATTAAGTGAGTCATGTCTTTCTATTCTTCTACTTCTATGGGGAGAATATGTGAGTTTCCTTCTGTCAGATATTGTGTTGCATGCCCTGAGTCATGTGTCATGAGAGTATATGTAAGTCATTAATTATTCTGTCAGATATTGTGTTGCATGCCTTGAGTCATGTGTCATGATAGTATATGTGAGTCATTAATTATTCTGTCAGATATTGTGTTGCATGCCCTACTGAGTCACATTGATCACCATGATGAATTTATTGCAATGACTCATAATATTGCCATCATCAAAAAGGGGGAGATTGTTGTGTCTCTATGGTTTTGATGATGTCAACTATTATGTCATTATATTTAACCTTGATGATAAAACATTGATGCATGAATTAATGATCTCATCACATATATAGAAGTATGAAATATGTCAGAACATGTTCTGAAGATGACTCAAAAAGTCATGAAAAGAAAGTCAATGCAGGTCAACGCCACTGTTCAAGAACTGACAATAGGTCAACTGATCAAATTGCGAGTTAGCCCTTTGACAGGTAAGGTCAATGCACATCTAAGTCTAAAGTATAAAGGTTGGTGCATATATCTTCTCTGTGAACAGGTAAGGTCAGTGCACATTCATGTTCCTTCATAGAAGGTCGGTGCACATTCATGTTTCTTCATAGAAGGTCGGTGCACATTTACATTAGAAGGTCGGTGCACATGTAGGTCAGTGCACATGCAGGTCGGTGCACATTCATGTTCCCTCATAGAAGGTCGTTGCACATTAATGTCTTATGCATATAGGTCGGTGCACATTAATGCTTTATTCATATAGGTCAGAGCACATTCATGTCTAAGTCATAGAAGGTCAGTGCACATTCATGTTTTATTCATATACGTCGCTGCACATTCATGTCTTAGTCATCAGTAAGGTCGGTGCATATTCATAATGTTGCACACAAAGGTCTGTGCACATTTACATTATAGCACAGAGAAAGGTCGGTGCACCTTTCGCTAGCACAAAGCAAGGTCGGTGCACGTTTACTTTCAATGCCACAAAGGTCTGTGCACATTTACATTTAGCAAGGTCAGGTCGGTGCACATATGTTAGCGATAGCATGTAAGGTCGGTGCACATGTGTTAGAGATTGGCATAAGGTCTGTGCACATTTATATTTAGCAAGGTCAGGTCGGTGCACATGTGTTAGCGATAGCATGTAAGGTCGGTGCACATGTGTTAGCGATAGCATGTAAGGTCGGTGCACATGTGTTAGAGATAAGGCATAAGGATGGTGCATATGTGTTAGCAATAGGCAGAAGATCGGTGCACATTGTGTTAGGTCTATGCACATGTTACAACATGTTGAATGAAGTCTGTGCACATGTAGAAGTCATGTTCTAAAGGTCTGTGCATGTTTGCCTTCAACGCATCTAGGTCTATGCATGTTTGCTTTCAATGCATCTAGGTTTATGCATGTTTGCCTTCAACATAAGAAAGATCTGTGCACATTTGCATTTAACATAACCAAGTCTATGCACATTCATATGAAGGTCGATGCTAGTATGCCTGCACTTGTATTACAAGGTCTGTGCACATCCCCGCCCTAGTCTAGAAGGTTAGTGCATGAGTATAAGACTTGCACTATCAGGTCGGTGCACCTCTTGCATCTGCCTGAAGCCAAGTCTGTGCAGCTGAAGTGATTGTCTATTCTCACACTACAACATTCATCATTAAGGTCAGTGCATCTTCATCATCTAAGCATCTACACCATATTATACATCTCTGATATGAATGTTTGACTAATATGATGTTGACTATGTCTGCATAATGTGTTTGATGAAATGCTTTATCTCCTTGACAGGAACTCTATCAAACACTTGAAGGGCAGAACTTAAGTGATCTCGTGATCCCAAAACCAATGATTGGCATGTGATACAAGGTGAATACCGCTCTAATATTCTACCACGTGGATCATCGTACCATCTACACCTGACGCGTGGCATCTCTGAAAAGGCGGGAATGAGCCCTCCACACGCCCAAAGTGTGAGCTCGTGGGACCCAAGCCTGAGGCTCTATAAAAGCCTCTCCTGCGATCGAATTCAACAACACAGACGAGAGAAGAAAACGGAAGATCAGAAGAAGAGGAAAGGAGTAGGAGAGTACAAGAGCCGGAGAGTTCGTGAAGAAGAATTGGAGTTAGAGTGAGAGAAAGAGATGGCTCATCACAACGAAGAGTAGCAGAAAATGAAGCAGATAGATCAGAAGAAAAGAGAGAGAGATCGAGAGAAGAGTAAGAGTTATAGTGTTGAGGGAGATAGAGTTCGTTGAAGGAAGAATAAGGAGAAGAAGAAAAATAGAGTATCAAAATTTTAGAGGGAGTCTGAGTGAAAAGAGAGAGAGAGAGCAGAAAAAGGGAAAGAGAGTGAGCAAGTGAGAATAGAGAGAAAGATTGAGCTCGAGAATCTGTCATCTTCAGCAGTTCTTGGATCAGATCCAGAACTGCTTTGCTCCTGCATGAGCTATATCTTTTCCTGCTTTTCTCGTTGTTTCGTTTCTTGTTTTTCCTTACCATTTCAAGCAAGCTGTGTTGCTCAGCGGGCGAGGTGTGATCCTCAGATAGCTAAGCTGTAAGGCTCAACGGATAGCAAGCTATGTTGCTCAGCGGTGTAAGTAAGTTGTGATGCTCAGTAGTTCAAGCTGTCTATCAGCGGTAAGTCTCACTCAGGTTTGAGTGGGGGATGGACGTAGGTCTGTGATAGTAGGCCGAACCATCTAAAATTTCTCTGCAGTGTGATTTGTGCGTTTGTCCTTTCCATTTCCTCTTTCCCCCTTCATAGGATGTCTGAGCATAGGTATTACTTTCTTGAGTTTATCTGTGTGGATCTAACACTATAGTGAAGTGTTGTCTATGTGCTTAGTTGAGTCTTAGGCACCGTATGTTGAGTACATCAATTTTGCTTTAGCAATCTAGTCTTATTTCCGCTCGACTTTATAGCAAGATTTTTTAATTCCGTAATATTTTTATCGGGGATCCATTCACCCCCCCCCCTCTGGATCCATCCATTGCACCCCAACAGGTGGCGGTCCTCATTGGGCCGCCACATGCAAGTGGCGGTCATGGGGATGACTGCAACCTGTCGGTGGCGGTCTTCCCTATGACCGCTACCTGCCACCGCCTAGCCATTGTTGGGCATATGTGTAACATGCTTAATTATATTATTTTGATGATGTCTGACTATGACTCATTGATGGGTCTGACCTACATTTGATTATCATATTCATACATTTCAGGTCATTGTAAGCAAAGTATAAGAAATCAAGAATGGCACAAAAAATGAGGCAACTGGTTGCACAGAAATCAAGGCAGTTGTTAATACTGATTGGTGCACAGAAATTAAGGCAACATGCTACACAGAAGTTCAAGCAGTAAGGTTGATGCAGCAACCACAGTTCGTGCAGCCAGGTTAGTGCATAGCCACTATTACTAAAGTAAGGTCGATGCTACCTCAATCAGCACTTCAAGAACAAAAGTCAGTGCACATTTGCATATAAGTATGAAGGTCAGTGCACATGCTCCTTTTAGTTCAGAGGGTCAGTGCAAATGAAGAAATTGTGCACTATAAGGCCAGTGCAGATATTCAGAAGGTCGATGCACATGAAGACTTGAAGCTCTATAAGGTTGGTGCACACTTGCTTTCAAATCTATAAGGTCGGTGCACATGTTCAGTCAGGTCGGTGCACATGTGCATTTCTGTTCAAGAGGTCGGTGCACATCCTGAACCAAGGTCGGTGCACCATCTACCGTTCTGACCACTAAGGTCGATGCACCTCAGAGCAAAGGTCGATGCACGTTGCTGAAGGTTTGTGCACATGTGCAAGTGAAGGTCGGTGCATGTTTTGCCTTCAACGTTACAAGGTCTGTACACATGTGAATTACAAAGTCTGTACACGTTGCTGAAAGTTTGTGCACATATGCATTTCTGTTCAAGAGGTCGATGCACATCCTGAACCAAGGTCGGTGCACATATGCCTTCAACTCTATAAGGTCGGTGCACATGCTCAAAGAAGGTCGGTGCATGTTTTGCCTTCAACGTTACAAGGTCTATGCACATTCATGCATTGAACCAGAAGGTCGGTGCACATGTCCATTTCAGTTCAGAAGGTCGGTGCACATACTAAAGACTTGCAACCAATGTCAGTGCACATACTGAAGACTTGCAACCAAGGTCCGTGCACATGTCCATTTCAGCTCAGAAGGTCGGTGCACATACTGAAGACTTGCAACCAAGGTCGGTGCACATGCTGAAGACTTGGACTAAGGTTGATGCACATGCTGAAGACTTTCCACTCAGGTCGGTGCACATGTCAAACTAAGGTCGGTGCACATGTAGAGGTCCTGCAATATCAAGGTCTGTGCACATATCAGGTCGGTGCACATATTAGGTCGGTGCACATATCAGGTCAGTGCACCTTATGAGTCCGTCTGAACTAAGGTCAACCTGTCTATCAGAAGGTCAACCTCTGTGCTCTCCCAGCAGCTCTCAAGCCAGTCTTCTGTCAAATCAATTGGGCAATCTAAAGAGAGAAAATAGGTATCACAAATGTCCAAATACACGGATTTCAAGGTCTAGATGAGGTACCCAAAGTTAACTTTTGTCCCTGTCATCATATCACATCTAATCTACCTTTCGGAGATGGCTATGTCAGAATCTATAGTTTGGAAAGGTCACTTCTTACAGTCTGCCACTGCCTTTTTGCTGTCACCCAATGAAGACTCTTGTCCAGACAGAGTACACAGGACAGAAGTGGACTTCAGCCAATAAAGAGACCACATGTCAAAGCGACCATTTAATGAGGAGATCTGAATAGTAACAAAAGGAAAGATATGATCTGCTTCTTCTACCTACCACCACCCTACCATGGGACTGATATGGAAAAGCACTCAAGGTCACATCGGTGCATGCTTCAAGGGAAGAAGACCTTCTGGCGGGAAAAGTTTCCCTGGGGTTTTTTATTTATATGAAGTTTCCTCAAGAGAAGAAGCTGATGCTGCCTAGAGAGCCACGCCCTTGAGCATCCACAAAGAACATCCTTGAGAAGCACATGAGAGCAGCCCATCACTTGTTTGACTCAGTCTAGTGCTGTACAAGAAGAAGAAAAAAGAAGCCTTGAGAGAGAGAGAGAGAGAGCAGCCCTGCAATCTACCTGGCCCTAAAGAATTAGATCTTCAGATCTGAAATTTACAGCTGCAGTCCCCAGCTTCCAAATCATCATCTAAAGCTTCAGCTGGTGTTTTCTTCTTGCTTTTATGGTTTTCCCACTGCACTAGCAGTGAGTTTTATATTGTGTTTTTTCTCATCTAGAACCATCCCTGCCAGTTTTGTGTGTAGGAAGACAGACGGAGGTGTGCTCCAGTCTGTGGAGAACCGTCCCTGCCGATTTTGTGTGTAGGAAGACAGACAGAGGTGTGCTCCGATCCGTAGAGAACCATCCCTGTCGGTTTTGTGTGTATGAAGACAGACAGAGGGTATTCTCTATTCTGTGGTTTGGGGCTTGTCCCCGGTCAAGCTGTGTGTCAGCAGGAAAGCCTCACCGGGTTTGGTGAGGGGTGGACGTAGGTTGCGGGTTTGCAACCGAACCCCCTTAAAAATTCCTGTGTTGTGGGTTGTGCATTTGTGTGATTGCTCCATATTCTCTATCCCCATTCACAGGTTAGTGTGCTTGCTTCATCGTATGTAATCTTGATTATCTCCATCGTACACTCAAGCTTTGTGGATTGTGCTATCTCGTATACACACCATTTATTCCTTGCACAGTACCTACATCTCCTTGGCTGCCTGTTGCATCTTGGCATATAGGCACTAGGGAGCATTCTCCTACAAGTAAGGATCACCTTGCTTACACACACAAGCACTCTGGTTGATCACCATTGCACACACTCAAGCTAGCTCAGCGGGGTGTGAAGCAAACACCATATTCACACACACATCAGAAGTTTGCTGAGCAGCACCTTAGCTTGTGCCTTGACCTGTGCAGTCATTGGACCGTGCTTTGCTATTTCCATTTGAGCCATTCCTATTCAATCAGCTGTGCTTTGTGTCTAAGTGTTTTATTTGCTTTATAGGAATGGTTTACCATTCTTGGTAGCTAAGTTTTAAACAGGCCAAAGTTCTTGATAGGATCTATTCAACCCCCCCTTCTAGATCCGATTGCACTACGCGGGACCCAACAAGTGGTATCAGAGCCAGGCTCTACCATTCCTAGATCCTACGATCTGCAGGAAAAGATCCCGGTGCATTTTGATAAAATGAACTTCTCTGCTAAATCCGGTTCAATGGTTTATCCACCTGTCTATGATGGTTCTGATTTTTCCATATGTCTAGGGAGAATGTATGTCTATGTAAATTCCATAGATACACAAGCGTGGAAGCTTATATTCAATGGTCCTCATAAGCTGCCATTAAATTCAAATGAATGGTCTGCTGAAAATGAGACCAAACACATTGATAACCTTGCGGCATTTAATTTGATAAAAGCTGTAGTTGATGTCAGGTTATGTCACGCCTTGAGCGCGGAAGATACCCGGGGTCGCGGCCAGCTTATATAGATCCAAGCAATCATAGCAATATATTTTTTTTTTGACAAAGATAGTGTGTGCAAAAGACTAAATAATGACTAAGATTAAATTTCTAAAATGATACCAATAGTCCAAGATGAAAATTATGAAACAACCAAATGGTGATAATTCTAGTTCATGACATTCATTATTCAAACCCAAATACTAGGCTACAAGCCTTAACAATTTTTTTTAATCGATTCGCTGACATAATTGGAAGTACAAAAGAAGGACTCAAGAAATCAAAAGACGTGACTTGCTAACAGTAGATGATCTATGACTCTAGCACTCTTCACTCAGTCTCATTCCCATTCATGTGGTAGTCGCTATCCGAATTACCTGAAAATGATAGAATGAACTAGATGAGCGAATCGCTCAGTAGGAATTATATCTCAAGCTCGAGCAGTCTTTAAGTAGATTACATATTGCGTGTAATGCAGGTATAGCTATGCATGCTAGACAAGCGAGAAAAATCATGAACTGTAAGAATATCGCATGGTTTCAAGTACTATCAAGTGTTGACAAGCGAGATATCAAGAACTTTGTAGAAAGAGTATTGCATGATTTGAAGTACTATCAAATGTTTGCACGATTTGCCAGGACGGCAAGGAACAAGTTCAAGCAAGTAAGAATCATGTTCAAGCAAGTAATATCAAGTATGTGTAATTGGAAATTGGCTATTTCAATCAAACAAGTACTTTGCTCTTTTTCGGGCCACGCAAGCCAAGTAATCGCCCTTTTTCGGGCCACGCAAGTCAAGTCAAACAAGAAAGTAGTGTCACGAGAGAGTGAGTGGAATGTCTCAAGTCAAGCAAGTACTTCGGTGCAATGCTTAAACAACGTGATCATTCAACACTAATGGGCACAAGTACTTTTGGGCACTCCTCCCAGGACCAGATCGGGCCCTATATGCACAGCATTTCATGTATTACCTTTGACATTCACTCTAGCTATAGCCAATATAGAATTCCAAGGTTTAACTGTTGTCCGAATATAAGGTGGATTTCATGAATGGAGTTCAAGGGAAGATTTATCTTGTTAGGATGAACTGAGTGTAAACCTCATAAAACGCACGGCATATCGGGAATATGGCGACTCTCGACTGCCACAGAACACTGAATTGGTGCCCTTCGGGTAGCCATTATATTCAGAATTGGCACCTTCACTGAGGGGCGCCCAATCTGAGACCAGTCAGGTTCCGAACAAAACAGGAAAATAGCACTGGATGAATTGGCACTGTAACGACCCAGAGATCCGGATACCGGTAAACCGATACCAAGAACTCGGAGATGCCACCCAAGAGGCTGATGAGGCCCCGTAAGGGTTGGGAAGATTGGTTGAGGAGGTGCATAATGAACTGGAATTACGTGTGTATTATAAAATAATAATTTTAAGTGGAAGCAATTGACAATATCAAAGTTATATATTTTTATAATAGTCCAAATCCAACCATTACAAGTCCAAACACTATACAAAAGTCACAATAAACAACTACACGGGGCATACCCCGACCAAAAGGGAAATGAAAAAGACCACTGCTGGCACCTACTACTTTTCGCCAAAAGCACGTGGCAAACCTGCAGACTGCTGCTCCGTCTCACCTGGTGAGGAGGGGGTGAGTCTCACATCATAGACTCAGTAGGGTTCACGCAGATCCCTCCGTCACAGCTAAACTCATGAAAGCAGTTAATAACACCATGGCATAGAAAAACAACAGTTAAATAAAGTTATATAGGAATAAAAACAATTAAAGACAGCTAACATAAATGCCATTTAATATTCGAATGAATAATTAAACGCCAAATTCATAATCTACCAATAGAATGAAAATTCAACATTTCCAGGTGACAGGAGAGAGAAAGGACCACCAGAAAGAAGACCAGATGCGTCCACTGATGACTTATACTACCTCTCAAGTATCTCCACTAGCCTGGAACGCAGCAAGTGAGACACGTAACATAACCACGGTCAAGAACTAGTCAGGGTCACACTCATCAGTGTCAGTCCATGCCCCTGACCACGTGTGCACACACATGCTCAATGCCTTAAGCCAGGCCTCTAGCTAGTTTTCCCCCCAGTAGGACGCTACTGACAAGCAAGGGGGCCGATGGAAACCCGCTTAAAAATCGTACATCGGGACTACCCTGCCACCTCTCCCAGGTGGG
The DNA here is from genome assembly GCA_022559845.1 of Amorphophallus konjac. Classification (NCBI taxonomy): domain Eukaryota; kingdom Viridiplantae; phylum Streptophyta; class Magnoliopsida; order Alismatales; family Araceae; genus Amorphophallus; species Amorphophallus konjac. Next base: position 170,388,900 of record CM040119.1, on the reverse strand, counting down.
CCGACACTAGAGGTCATCAGGCTACGACTAGTGGTTCCATCACAAGGAAAGAAAAAAAAATTCCATTGGGATATAAAAATGTGCCACAGTTTGTAAAAATATTTAAACATGGTGAACATGCATCACTAAACACATTATTAATAAACAGATTGAATCTATACACTGTAGGGACCAAACGGTCTAGTCGGGGGTTGCAAGGCTCTGGTAAGCGGTCGAACGACTGGCCGCTTCACTAACCCAAGCGGTCTTACCCTGACCGTTTAGCTACGAACACATCATATATTGAACATAATAAAAATGGTCTAGACAGGGCCGTTTTGATCAAGAAACGGTCGCGCGACTGGCTGCTTAGTGATAGAAACGGTCCGGTCTGGGCCGCTAGGCTTGCACCGCCTTACAGGGTCAAAGGGGCTTAGCGGTCGTTCGCTGGGCCGCTAAGGTCAACCGACGGTCGGACGAAGGACCGCCACTAACAAGAAATGGTCTGGCACGAGACCGTTAAGGTCCATCGCCTTATACAATAATAAAAACGGTCTCTGGAAGGACCGCTTTCCTTCCAGAGAAGCCGAAATGTGGGGAACTCAAATGGAACCCCTCCTAATCGATTCAAATCGATGGGAAAACATGTTTAAACCTATTCCCTGCCTTCATACGTCCATTCCATAACATTTTTACATCCAAAAACATAAAAATAATGGCCATGGAGTTATTAAAACATAAATGACTATGTTCATGAATTTTCACTCAAACTTTGAGAAAACATAAGACAATGGGCATGCAATTAGAAATAAAGCATCCTAAGAGGAAGGGCAATCCATCCCCCTACTTATTTGGCCGATTACTATGCCGTTCTTCACGAAGGAACCGCGCCCTACACCCGGGGTTTCCCACATCCACGCTCCACGGCCACCTCTATGATGACGACACCACTCCTCCCACACCTTGGGCTCGCCAAAGACACCTCCTGCGATTCCTGCAAGGCCCCGGGGTGAGCACACCACCGAGAGCAAGAGAAAGGGGGAGGGCGCGCGTCAGAGAGAAAAAGAGAGTGAGAGGGGAGAGAACCTCCCTATGTGGATAAAAAAAAGCATTTAATTATATATATTTTTTGTTATAAAAACTTGAATTGCCATAAGGCATTAAAAGGTGTAAAATTGTATCTACACCCTATCTAGCTTCTAAAAGCTAATTGAAATTGGTTAACTCAATTGAATTGGCCCATTAAGCCCATTAAAATAGCTTCAACACATGAATTATTTAATATTTTGATACCGATACGAATCCGTTAACTACCAGGTCTTACAGTCCCTCCCTCCTAATAGAAATTTCATCCTCAAAATTTAAAAGGAAGCACAAGGAGAGAACTGAAGGAAAATATACCTTACTCGAATAAAAAGGGAAATTGCTGACGCATATCGTCCTCACGTTCCCAAGTAGGCTCATTACCCGAGTGACGCTGCCATACTACCTTTACTAGAGGGATTACCTTACTCCTCAGTCGTTGTTCACGATGATCGTCAATCCGTATCGGATACTCTGGCGTGGATAGATATACTCTCACTTCAGGCCACATTGAATCATCTAATACATGAGATGCATCAGAAATATACTTTCTTAATTGAGAAACATGAAACACATCGTGGATTGTTTGCATCACCGATGGCAACTGAAGTCGATAAGTCACTTGGCCCACATGTTCCAAGATAGGAAACGGACCAATATATCAGGAACTAAGCTTTCCACACTTTCCAAATCTCATCACGCCTTTCATTGGAGATATTTTTACAAAAATAGAATCTCTAGGCTCAAACTATAATGGTCTTCTGTGCCGATCTGCATAGCTTTTTTGTCGACTTTGAGCTGTCAATATTTTTTACCTAATCAGACGTACCACATCAACACACTACTGAATCATATCCGGTCCCGTCAACAGTCGGTTACCAGTCTCAAACCAGTACAACAGTGTACGACAAGGACGCCCATACAAAGCTTCATATGGTGCCATATCAATACTGGAATGATAGCTATTATTATAAGAGAATTCCACCAATGGCAAGTGTTGACTCCACGAACCTTGCCAATCCAGACAACACCATCGCATCATATCTTCTAATGTCTGAATAGTCCTCTCAGACTGACGATCAGACTGGGGATGATACGCTGAACTAAATGCCAATTCTGTACCCAACGCCTTTTGAAAACTTCACCAAAAGCCAGAAGTAAAACGCGGGTCACGATCTGACACAATGGATAATGGAATTCCATGCAATGGCACAATCTTTGCAACACAAAGCTCAGCCAATTTCTGAACATTCCACGTCACCTTGATCGGCAACATTCTCGTTGTCTTAGTTAAACGATCAACTAATAGCCAAATACCATCATAGCCTTGTGAAGTTTGGGGTAAACCAACAATAAAATCGATAGTAACATGATCCCATTTCCACATCGGAATCTCCAAGGGTTGAAGCATTCCTCCAAGCCTTTGGTGCTCAGCTTTGACCTGTTGACATGTCAAACACCTAGACACAAAATCAGCTACATCCCTTTTCATACCTGGCCACCAAAATTGTCTTTTCACATTATGATACATTTTTGTGGTGCCAGGGTGAATAACATAACGGGATCCATGCGCTTCACGCAAAATAGCATTCCTCAACAAAACATCAGCAGGAACATAAAGTCTACCACTAAATCTAACCACTGAATCATCACTGAACTCCACATCTGGCATTAACACAATGCGGGACAACTCAGAATCTATTTGTTGTGCCTCCCTGATCTGCTGGTAAATTGTTGGAGTCATCACCAGACTAGCAAAAATAGCTACCATCGGATCACGGGGAATTTTTAATCTAAACGTCTCATAAGGAAACTGTTCCCACAACTTCCATTCTCGTATCAACAAATGACTGATTTGCATTTTTCTGCTCAATGCATCAGCCACTACATTCATCTTGCCAGGTTGATAAGACAGAGTAAAATCATAATCTTTCATATACTCCATCCATCTATGCTGACGAAGATTCAAATCTTTTTGAGAAAACACATATTTCAAGCTTTGATGATCCGTGAAGATCTCAAATTTCTCACCATACAAGTAGTGTCTCTAGATTTTCAATGTAAAAATCACCACCACCAACTCTAAATCATGAGTAGGATAATTCTCTTCCTGCTGTTTTAATTGCCGGGATGCATAGGCTATGACCTTGCCATGTTGCATAAGCACTGCACCCATACCTACTCGAGAAGCATCCGTACACACTATGAATCCACCCGAGCCAGAGGGCAAAACAAGCACTGGAGAAGTGGTGAGCAGCCTTTTCAACTCATTGACGCTCTTTTACACCTATCCGACCACACAAATGGCACATCTTTACGAGTCAACTGAGTCATTGACGCGGCAATCCGTGCAAAATCTTGAATGAATCTTCTATAATACCCATCAAGACCCAAAAAGCTCCAAATCTTTGTCACAGTCTTAGGGCTCTGCCATTGAAGAATATCTTCTATTTTAACAGGATCAACTGCAACTCCATCGCCAGAAATCACATGGCTTAGAAATTGAACTTCTCGAAGCCAGAACTCACATTTGCTGAATTTTGCATAGAGCTCGTGATCTCGTAGCGTCTGCAATACCGCCGTAAGATGCTGAACATGTTCCTCTTCGGAAGCAGAATAGACCAAAATGTCATCCATAAAGATCACCACAAGTTGGTCCAAATATGGACGAAACACACGATGCATTAGGTCCATAAATGCTGCTGGAGCATTAGTTAGCCCAAATGGCATAACCAAAAATTCATTATGACCATACCTCGTACTAAAGGCAGTATTCTCCACATCAGATTCCTTAATCCTCAATTGGTAATAACCAGATCGAAGATAAATCTGTGAAAAGACACTAGCCAACTGAAGTTGGTCAAATAAATCATCGATCAAGGGCAAAGGATATTTATTCTTGATAGTCACCTAATTTAATTGCATGTAATAAATACAGAGCCTTAGGCTTCCATCTTTCTTCTTCACAAATAATACATGAGCACCCCATGGAGAAAAGCTAGGATGGATATATCCCTTTTCCAATAATTCTAGCAACTGTGCTCTTAATTCTTTCAATTCTGCAGGAGCCATACAGTAAGGTGCCTTTGATAAAGGTGACGTACCTGGAATTAGTTCAATTACCATCTCAATCTCTCGCTATGGAGGTAAGCCTGGAAACTCATTAGGAAACACATCAGGAAATTCACAAACCACAAGAATATCATCCATCTGTTTGCTGTGGTGCCTCAACAGCAACCACGGAAGCAAAGAATCCCTGACAACCTGCATTAAGTAATCTACAGGCTTGAATAGTAGAAATAAGCAAGCGAGGAGAACAAGATCGAATACTTTGAAAATAGAATGCTGCTTTCCCAGGTGGCTGAAAATAAACCTTCTTTGTTTTACAATCAACCACAGCTCCATAATCCTTTAACCAATTTATACCCAGAATAACATCATAGTCTACCAGCTTCAACGCATATAACCTAGCTGGCAACTGCTGATTCCCAATCACTATAGGAGTCTCATCAAGACAGAAAGGAGTAAACATGAACTCCCCATAAGGCAATTCAACAACTAACTCACAAGACATCTCCGATGTCAGCTCCTCAATACAAGCAACAAAATCTTCAGAAATAAATGAATGAGAAGCACCTGAGTCAAATAAAACATGAGCTGCATGACGATAAATCATAATAGTACCTTCTACAAGATGAGATGCAACTACTTCTGAACGAGTCATATGCGTGACTCTCCCTTTTTGCTTCTTTCCACCTGTAGTAGACTACTGTGATGACGATACAGATGCTTGAGAATACGGTTGTGACTGTGATGGTGGCAGAGGTCGAAATATTATGGCTGTGAAAATGAAACAGGCTGCTTCGGTCTCAATGGACAGTCACGGACCACATGTCCCACCTGATCACACCGAAAACACACCACAGGCATCGAACATGGTCTACCCAAATGACTACCACAATACCTCGGACATGGTCTCGGCTGATTAGTCACCGATCCCTATCGTTGAAAAGAAGAGGGTGCTAATTGTTGCATGATACCAGAGGAAACTTGCCGGTCATACTGCTTCTTGGATTTCCTAAACATCCACCTGAATTTAGATTTCATAGAGGAAGTGCCACTGGCAGAAGGAACATAAGATGATACCCCCGTCACACTTGGTTGACTACTAGCCTGCTGATGCTGTATTGGCTCAACTTGGATTCGCCCTCGAGATCTTGCCATATCCAGTTCTAATGCTATTGCTGCTTGATAAGCCATATCCAACTCTACCACTCTGGTTGCAATAAGAGGTTGCCTCAACTCTGGCTTCAAATCACGTAAAAATTGCTCAGTTTTCAGCTCTTCATCAGCAAGAATATGAGGAGCATATCGACCCAATTCCATAAATTTGTTCCGATACTGCAAGACTGCCATATCACCCTGAGCTTACTCCATAAACATGTGCATTTTGTCCATCCTGAGATAAGCTGGACTATATGTACGCTCAAACGAAGTAACAAACTCCTTCCATGGAATCAGTCGAAGAGGACAGGACTTAAAAGTCACCTCCCACTCCGTGGTCCACCACGCTAGCGCTGCCCCCTGCAACTGAAATGTAGCTAGCATTACCTTCTCATCTTCAGTGCAATCCATAGAACAGAACACACGCCCAGTCGCATCCAGCCAAACCCTAGCTACATCTGGATCCGCTTGTCCTTCATAAGTTGGTGGGTGGAATAAAAGAAATTCCTTTAGAACTCGACCACGACCACCTTGAGGCAATAAATCTTCACCAGCAATAGGGCCACCACGGCCTTGACCATGAACATTCACTGGATGAGGTAAAGTACTACTCTCTTCTCTTGGAACATCTTGGGGCATATTAGTTTGGAAACGAACTCTCCGTCTAGGCGGCATTTAAATCTATGCTTAAGAGAAGACACACACGAAAGAACCATAAGTAATCACGGAAAAATAACCTAAGCCAGCAATAGTGGTACACATGGACTTGTTCTCGACTATTGCAATTTCAATTCCTTATACATCACCACAACACCGCTCTGATACCAACTGTAACAACCCAGAGATCCGGATACCAGTAAACCGATACCAAGAACTCGGAGATGCCACCCAAGAGGCTGATGAGGCCCCGTAAGGGTTAGGAGGATTGGTTGAGGAGGTGCATAATGAACTGAAATTACGTGTGCATTATAAAATAATAATTTTAAGCGGAAGCAATTGACAATATCAGAGTGATATATTTATATAATAGTCCAGATCCAAACATTACAAGTCCAAACACTGTACAAAAGTCAAAATAAAAAACTACAAGGGGCATACCCCAGCCAAAAGGGAAAAGAAAAAGGCCACTGCTGGCACCTACTACTTTCCGCCAAAAGTACGTGGCAAACCCGCGGACTACTGCTCCGTCTCACCTGGAGAGGAAGGGGTGCGTCTCACATCATAGACTCAGTAGGGTTCACGCAGATCCCTACCTCGTAACTAAACTCGTGGAAGCAGTTAATAACACCATGTCATAGAAAAACAACAGTTAAATAAAGTTGTACAGGATTAAAAATAATTAAAGATAGCTAACATAAATGCCATTTAATATTTGAATGAATAATTAAACACGAGATTCATAATCTACTAATAGAATGAAAATTTAACATTTCCAGGTGATAGGAGAGAGAAAGGACCACCAGAAAGAAGACCAGACGCGTCCACTGATGACTTATACTGCGTCTCAAGTATCTCCACTAGCCTGGAACGCGGCAAGTGAGACACGTAACAGTAACCAAGGTCAAGAACTAGTCAAGTCACACTCATCAGTGTCAGTCCATGCCCCTGACCATGTGTGCACACACAGGCTCAATGCCTTAAGCCAGGCCTCTAGCTAGTTTTCCCCCAGTAGGACGCTACTGACAAGCAAGGGGGCCCACAGAAACCTGCTTAAAAATCGTACACCGGGACTACCCCGCCACATCTCCCAGGTGGGCCGACACTAGAGGTCGTCAGGCTACGACTAGTGGTTCCATCACAAGGAAAGAAAAAATAATTCTATTGGGATATAAAAATGTGCCACAGTTTGTAAAAATATTTAAACATGGTGAACATGCATCACTAAACACATTATTAATAAATAGGATTGAATCTATACACTGTAGGGACCAAACGGTCTAGTCGGGGGCCGCAAGGCTCTGGTAAGCGGTCGAACGACTGGCCACTTCACTAACGCAAGCGGTCTTACCCTGACCATCTGGCTACGAACACATCATATATTGAACATAATAAAAATGGTCTAGACATGGCCATTTTGATCAAGAAACGGTCGCGTGACTGACTGCCTAGTGATAGAAACAGTCCGGTCTGGGCCGCTAGGCTCGCACGGCCTTACAGGGTCAAAGGGGCCTAGCGGTCGTTCGCTAGGCCGCTAAGGTCAACAGATGGTCAGACGAAGGACCGCCACGAACAAGAAATGGTCTGGCACAAGACCGTTAAGGTCCACCGCCTTATACAACAATAAAAATGGTCTCTGGAAGGACCGCTTTACTTCTAGTGAACCCGAAACGTGGGGAACTCAAATGGAACCCCTCCCAATCGATTCAAATTAATGGGAAAACATGTTTAAACCTGTTCCTTGCCTTCATACGTCCATTCCATAACATTTTTACATCCAAAAACATAAAAATAATGGCCATGGAGTGATTAAAACATAAATGACTATGTTCATGAATTTTCAGTCAAACTTTGAAAAAACATAAGACAATGGGCATGCAATTAGAAATAAAGCATCCTAAGAGAAAGGGTAATCCATACCCCTACGTATTTGGCCGATTACTACGCCGTTCTTTGCCGTTCCTCACGAAGGAACCACGCCTTACACCCGGGGTTTCCCACCTCCATGCTCTACGGCCGCCTCCATGATGACGACACCACTCCTCCTATGCCTTGGGCTCGCCAAAGACACCTCCTGCGATTCCTGCTAGGCCCCGAGGTGAGCACACCACCGAGAGCAAGAGAAAGGGGGAGGGCATGCAAAGGAGAGAAAAAGAGAGTGAGAGGGGAGAGACCTCCCTACGTGGATAAAAAAAGCATTTGATTATATATATATATATATATATATATATATATATATATTGTTATAAAACCTTGAATTGCCATAAAGCATTAAAAGGTGTAAAATTGTATATACGCCCTATCTAGCTTCTAAAAGATCATAGAAATGGGTTAACTCAATTGAATTGGCCCATTAAGCCCATTAAAATAGCTTCAACACAGGAATTATTTTATATTTCGATACCGATATGAATCCGTTAACTACCGGGCCTTACAAGTGCCCAGGGGGCTGCCACCATTTAAATGGCGCCCAGGAGGTTGCCATTTATTATGAAATTGGCGCCCATGGGCATGCCATTATTTTCAGAATGGGCGCCCTTAATATGGGCGCCCATTCCCTGGGACTCTGTGAAAACTCCAGAAATCTGGCTCAGGGGAAATGGCGCCCAGAGGGCTGCCATTATTTAAAAAATGGGGCCCTGGTGGGTGTCATTATTCAGGTAATGGGCGCCTGCACCAAGGGGCGCCCATTCCAGTTTCCATATTTTTTTTTGTTTACCCTAAAGAATTGGCGCCCCTCTGCAGTGTCTTCATTTAATTGAAGACACTGTAGAGATTCATCAATTCTGTAAATGGTGCCCTAATCAGGGGCACCCATTCTTCTGGGTCCTCTACGCACTGGGCAGGTACGTTTTGAGACACAAGTTACTATTCATGATTTCAAAAGTTCTCGGAATCAATAAATAAGGACACGGATAGACATGGAAAAATATCAGGATCACAGAATCATACTCATGCACCAATTTTATAGTTTAGTTTCATAGATATAACATTTCTAATATGGTGATTATTAATTCCAGAAAAATGAATTAACGACTGTCCGAGGGGTCTTCAATTAATGGGTGCCCATGCCTGGGGCGCCCATTTATGAAATGGCACCCAAGTGATGGGCGCCCATTACCTGATGACTGTAAATTTTAGATTTTTCAAAACATGATGTATATTTAGTAAAACATGATATATATATAGACCTAAGCATGCTATAGTTTAGACCGTAAAACTAGTGTAACACGATATATTTGTTTTTCGTAAAACTAGTGTAACAGACTATGTAGAAAACTAGTGTAATAGGCTATATAACATGGAAGATGAATTCTACTAATTCTACGCATGCATGCTATGTTACCCTATTTAGCTGCTAGTTAGGTCAGATCTTGAGAACACCTACCTGTTGGTGCGGTTGACGAGGTATAATAGTATAATAGAATAAGAATCTTAGCCCTCCACGTTCTCTGTAGCCAAGCTCCCAATAGCAGGACGTGGTATGTAGGACGAAGATACCTTCACATCTCCTGCATGTGAAGAGAAGAATTGAGATCTATCTTCTACAGGTGGAGATGAGAAAATAACAGATAACCTTCTCTTCTACAGCAGGACAACAAGAATGCCATCCCACCTTCGATGGGAGAGAATAAATTATCAGGATCGGACACCTATGGCCACAGAAGGGTCCCTTGCCAGCGAGAAGGGTCCTTTGCCAGTGTAAACATGTTGTTTGTGCTTCAAACCCTTCTAGAAGAGGGGTCCTTATGTCTGTGGGAATTGGCACCCTGGTAAGGGGTGCCCATTCCCTGTGTTAAAGGCCCCAACCCCTTCACGTGTTGATCTTTATGAGGTCTTCAAGATATATATATATATATATATATATATAGTTAGTTAGTTAGTTAGTTAGTTAGTTGGTGGTGTGGGAAAAGGTAAAGCCCTTCACGTGCTGGTGTCTAAGCATATTAATAATGTGTTGGTTGGGGGCCCAGGAAGGGAATTAGTGCCGATGCATGGGGGCTCTAATTGGGGAAATGGCGCCCTAGTAAAGGGGCGCCCATTCCCTTGGTATGGAAAGAGGGAAAACCCCTATACGTCATCTATGTGTTGGCTGTAAGGTGGCCTTTAAGTGATGTTGGGCCTTGTATATTTATATAGTGGCCCTCATGAGGTATATTTCTTTTCATAAGGCCTTCATGTAGAATTATTTGTTTAGGAAAAAGTTGGATTTCTCTATCATTTTCATGGGGTGCTACACCCTCCCTAAATTTAACTGCATGTAAGGCGACATAGAAGGTGTAGAGTACTTACAGTCTAAAATAGCTCCAGAAATCTCCTTCGCATTGACTCCTCAGTTTCTCGCATGGCTTCTTATTCTAAGCATCGATTCTATTGGATTTTCACCATAGGGATTGTCTTGTTCCTCAGAACACGAACTTCTCGGTCGAGGATCTTCATCGGCTTTTGCTCGTAGGTAAGGTCCTTTTGTATCACTAAGTCATTGTGGTCAATGACGTGGAAAGGATCGTGCACGTACTTCTTCAGCATAGAAACATGGAATACATTGTGCACTTTTGATAGTTGTGGAGGCAAGGCAATGCGGTAAGCCACCTCGCCCACTCTTTCTAATACTTCGAATGGACCGATAAACCTCGGTGTAAGCTTGCCCTTAACACCGAATCTTCTAATACCTCGGCTGGGAGATATCTTGAGAAAAATATGTTCTCCAACTTGAAATTCCAGATCTCTTCTCCTGTTGTCAACATAAGATTTCTGCCAGGACTGTGCTATCATTAACCTTTCTCGAATGAGGTGTATCTTTTCTGTTGAATCTCTTACCATATCGACGCCTATAATTTGTTTTTCACCGACTTCATCCCAGCATATTGGAGATCGGCAACTCCTGCCATAAAGTGCCTCGAAAGGTGCCATTTGGATACTGGCTTGATAGCTGTTGTTATAGGCAAATTGGGCCAGGGGTAAGTGGTCATGCCAGCTACCGCCGAAATCTATAATACATGCCCTTAACATATCTTCAACAACTTGATTTGTCCTTTCCATCTGACCATCTGTTTGGGGATGGAAAGCAGTGCTAAAGTTGAGTTTCGCCCCCAGAGAGTGTTACAGGCTCTTCCAGAAATGGGAAGTAAAGAGTGGGTCTCGATCAGATACGATCGACATAGGGACTCCATGCAACCTAACCATCTCTTTGATATACAAAGCAGCAAGAATATCAACTGACCATCGACTCTTGATGGGCAAGAAATGAGCCGATTTAGTTAAACGATCGATGATTACCCAAATTCTATCATGTCCGCCCCTAGACTTGGGCAAGCCCATGATAAAATCCATGCCGATGTCCTCCCATCTCCACTTGGGAATATCTAGTGGATGCAATTTTCCAGCGGGTTTCTGATGTTCTGCCTTCACTTGTTGGCATGTCAGATAGCGAGACACGAAGTCCGCTATCTCCCTTTTCATATTAGGCCACCAAAAAGTCCATTTTAAGTATTGGTACATCTTAGTGGCTCTAGGGTGAATTGTGTATCTTGATCGACGAGCTTCTTCAAGAACCTTCTTCTTCAACTCAGGATAGTTGGATACACATGTCCGTTCATGGAATAGCAATCTACCATCGGGTGCCCGCTTGAAATCGGGTCTCTCGTCTAACTTGTCCTTTTTTTCACCAGTGGAGGATCTTCTTCTTGTATCTTCTTAATCTCAGGTAGCAAATCTGGATGTAGACTTATGTGGGATAGAGTGATACACTTGTTTGTCTCATCCGTGCTTATATTGAGTTCTGAGAATTTCTCAAGTAACTTCCATTCTTGTATCATACAATTGGCCAAAATTGCTCTCGACTTCCGACTGAAGGCATCTGCTACGGAGTTACCCTTACCAGGATGGTATTGTATAGTGAAGTCGAAATCCTTGAGGTATTCAAGCCAACGCCTTTACCTCATATTTAATTCTTTCTGGGAAAATAGATACTTGGGACTTTTGTGATCAGAGTACACTGTGAATTGTTCTCCATAGAGATAGTGTCTCCAGATCTTTAAGGCGAATACTACCGCGGACAGTTCTAAGTCATGCACCGGGTAGTTCTCTTCATGCTTCTTTAATTGCCAGGAAGAGTACGCAATGACTCTTCCATCTTACATCAATACACACCCGAGGCCAATACCAGAAGCATCGATATATACTTTGTACTTCTCTCCTTCAATTGGTAATGATAGGACTGGAGTAGTGGTCAAGAGATCCTTCAAGGCTTGGAAACTCTTCTCACAGTCTTCACTCCACTCATAAGGCACTTCTTGCGAGTCAATCTGGAGAGAGGAACAGTAATCTTTGAGAAGTCCTTGATGAATCGCCGGTAGTAACCAGCTAGATCGAAGAAGCATCGAATTTCCTTTGCATTTGTTGGTCGTTCCCAATTCTTCACGGCCTCAACCTTTGTAGGATCGATAGAAATTCCATCCTTTGAGACTACATGGCCCATGAAGGATACTTCCTCGAGCCAGAACTTGCACTTGCTGAATTTGGCATATAATTTATTTTCCCTCAATATTTGCAATGCCTTCTTCAGATGTTCTTCGTGGTCTTCTTCAGACTTTGAATAAATCAGAATATCATCAATAAAGACCACATAAAATTGTTCTAAGTAGGGCCTGAAGATGTTGTTCATTAACTGAATAAAGGCTGTAGGGGCATTTGTTAGTCTGAAAGGCATAACAGTAAATTCGTAATGCCCATACCTGCTTCAAAATGCAGTTTTATGAATGTCTTCTTCTTTGATCTTCAGTTGGTGGTAACCAGAATGAAGATCAATTTTGGAGAAGTATGTAGCTCCAGATAGTTGATCAAACAGCTCATCAATTCTCGGTAGTGTTGACACCCATTTTTTGTCGATAAGTTGAGTCATTTCTATTACTCCCATTTATTGATGCCTCGAGTTGTCCATCACTCGCTGGACTATTTTCTGGCACGTTCTGGGCCAATTTTATGGATAGCCTCCCTCCCTGGCTAGGTCCGAGTTGATTCAGGGCTTAATGGGCCTTGGTTTTGGTTGATTGAGCTTTTCAATGAATTTCAAACTCCCATGTACATGTGAGGTCAACCTCCAGCCATTCAACAATTTGTGCGGTTGATAGTGGGCCATCCGAACATTTAGTGGGTATATTGGTTAATTCTCTGAATTATCACCGACAAGCATATATACGGCCTACTCTTAGCAGCATAAGCCCATTGTGCGGTATATTATGAGCCGTCTATCTCCCAAGAGTCCTAACACTGGTTGACTGTTCAGATAATTGCCTATTTATCTTCTTATTTGGGATTTATCACCGATAGGCTTGGGTAGTTTCCCAAGAGCTGTTCAACTACGAAAGAGGCCATCGGCGAATTTACCGGTCAGTTCAGTAGATAAATTAATTATGTCAGGATTTATTTGAATTTCCACCGATAGGAATGGACGGCCCATGTCCGGCCGCTCATCATTTGTGCGATCTATCGTGAGACCGTTTATCCTCTCGGACCAGAAAGTGGTTAAGGCTTTTCCTATCATTCGTGGCTTTTCTCCCAAACTTTCTCTGATGATTTCTCCCCGAATCCTTAACCATTTTGAGTGCCGTTTCTTCCAGATGGAAGATAATTGAATTATCTTCATCTTTTATGTGATAATCTCGACCTGAAAATGGCTACAAACCCTAATTTCGAGCTAGGACTTTAGGTGCTCTATAAATAGACCCTGAGGCCCATCTTTGAAGAGGGGGAGAGATTTTTGGTCGATGGCGAAGCCCTGCCGAATCTTTGAGCGACCTAGCACCAGGGAGGGAGGCCTTCTTCGTCCATACAGGCCTCCGGTTCAGGGAGTCGTTGTTCTTTGAGTCATTAGTACATTTAGTTCCATCGTTCTCCCTCATTTGCATGTATTACTTTCTCCACGTTTTCCTCATTTTCATACATCATTCACACACCCTCCTATGCTTTTCGACACCCCCAGGGGTTTAAAAATCCCCAGGTACCCCCCATTTCATTTAGTCATGTTCATTTCTGTCCATTTGAGCATTTACTACACTTTCTAGTTCTAACTTAAGTTTTTCTTTGTGTTCTATACGTGATTTTGCAGGTCAGCAACACACTAGCACGAGGTCCATCCTTTCTGACCGTCCGGAAAGGGTGGAGGTTTGAACCTTTACAACTTAAGGCGTGGTGGTGTCGGGTGGCTACATCATGCCCGTTCGAAGGGACGTGCGGCATTGTCAGAGCCGTTCTTCTTCTTCCTGTGGTCATCTCCAAGCCGTTCATCATCCACTGCACTTCATTCTGCGTCCCCTCTCAGTGCTGATGGGCGGTCTATCGAGCGGCCGTTCAAGACAAGGGCGGCTTATTCGAAGACGCGCATCCTTCCAGTGATGATCAAAATGTGAGTGTCTCCCTCTTCTTTCCAAGGTACGGCGTGTTCATCACGTTCGGAGCCTTGGTGGCGTTCACAGGTTTCTACTTTTGTTCCCTTCTATCCCCGTCTTGTTTACTTTCATATTCATATTGGTAAAGGGATTTGAAGGGAGTTTTAAGCCAGTGTAGAGAAGGTAATATCTCCTACCAACAAATTTCTGGCAATCACGGTGGGACACCTAGTGCCCGTCGTGTTAGTGATGTGCTGACCAGCTTCTATTTTTGTTAAGAGTTTACGATTGAGTGGTTTCAGGTCATTTGTTCGCCATCTCTTGTTCCTGTCCTCTGGAGTTCTCACGGTCTCTTAAGAGCCGTTCATAGTTATGAGCGGCGAGGAATCAGCCATTCTTCTCTACTTACAATGCTTATTATTCTGCGAGTCTGCTGCATTCAGCGGTCTACATTTGCCCATCCAACTCTTCATACGGCTATATCTCGGCCGCCCATCCTGCTAGCTCAGGTACATCTCTGTTTTTGCACTGTTGGCTTTACTGGCGTTATGCGGTTGATACAAGTCCGTCCGAGATTTTGAACGGTTGTTGATAGACCATTCATCTAGGTACACCCCCGTTTTAACATTCTGTGTTTTATGTTTTTTGTGCTGTTACTCCCTGCTATTGAACGGTCCACTCAGGACTGTCAACCTCCCTGTGCGGTCTTACAGAGACCGTCCTTGTCTTGCTACAGTGCACCTGAGCCTCATTTTGATTGGCATGCTATATTATCTTCATGATATTTTGCGCTGATCGTCGATCTCCCCCTGCTGTCATTATATTTGTGCATCGTTGCTAGTCCTCCTTGTTGTTCATATTTCTTCATTGATTGTTAGTTTCTAGGCTAGACTCTTTGCATGCACTCCGGTGCGCATAGGATTCATGCATATTTATCATCTGTAGTTGCATTCCTACCTAGGTAGGGTTTCCTCTCATCTCCATACTCCTTGGAGGTGACCTTGCCGAGGGCCTCCGTAAGCCCCCGCGAGCCGTGGATTCCCACACAGACGCCGGGCAGGTTGTACGACATCATCCCCTAGTCTAGAGTTTGCATCCATGTGAGGGAGAGTCCCTTAGAGTCACCCAGTTTCCCATTCTTACCCTGGTTAGATACCTTGTGGTTGAGTGAATTCAGATATTAATTCATCCACTAAGGTCCTAAAGAGGAACTTATAAGATTGTTCGTGCATTGTTTATAACTTGGGTGGTCAATTGGTTGATTCTTTTCTCATCTCTTCCCTCCATTGTATGTTGCGGTGCCATCATTTGCATCTTTTTATCAGATTAGGCTCATTTAGACTAGTTCATCTTTGTGTGTCTTCATTTAGTCACATTTGTCCTAGGTTGCTTCCCCTTTTGTATCCCCTCCCATTCTTGACTGTATAAAGTCTCCATTTCTCCCATGGAGCATTTCTCCCCCCTATCCTATCCTTCTTCTTCCTCTTATCCCCGCGTGGAGTCCTCTTCCCATGCGAGTCCGTCGCCTCACTCATCTAATGGGCCTTATTCTCTTCGCAGGCCCTCTCCTGTCAACAGGCCTACTCCGTTTAACGGGCCTTCTTGTCCCGCCCATGCTACTGCTAGCCCAATCAATTCTCATCCCCACATACATAATCCTTCGAGGCCCATGTATCCCTCTACTCCTGGAACGGGCTTTTTTCTTCTCAAGTTGGGTCCCTCCATTCGGCCCATCATCATTATCCTGGTTTAAATTCATCCTCTATTGCTCAGGCTGGCCCATATCTTTCTTGGACTCTTCCCACTGAGGAGATGATCGCTTAGGCCCAGCGTCAGCTTGATGAATTACAATGCCAAATCAATCCCCAAACTTCTTTGTATATTCCATTTGCATTCCAGGGTCTTCAACCCCCACCACGTTCACAAATTCTCGCATATCGTCGCTATGGTAGAATTGGGGACCCCTACGTCCATTTGAAGGATTTCTTATATGAGTCATCCCAATTCCGACACGATCTACGTCTGATGACCTATTTGTTTGGTCTATCTTTAGAGGGCTCGGCCAAGGATTGGTTCTTCACGTTACCGCAAGAGCAGATGATGAATTTTCAGGTTGTACAAGAAAAATTCATTCAGCAGTACCGAGACCAAGTGGGGCCCAAGTACTCTATGGTTGATTTGGCCCATGAGAAGATGAAGCCCGACGAGGAATTCTCCACGTTCGTCGACCGCTGGTGTCGCCTGGCCGCGCAAGTCCCGGGGCATATTCCGGAGGGCGAACAAATCAAGATGGTTATTTCTAATGGAACGCTCGAGCTTAGATACATCTTAGCCCTGAATGATATCACTTCCTGGCAACAACTCTACAGCTGAGCCTGCTTCATTAGCCAACAACTCCTAGTTTCCCTTAACCACGAGTCTCCTTCACCTTCGCCTTCCACATACCCCTTTTCCTCACCGTCCCCCACAAGTCAGCACTCTACTACATATCCCTCCATTAGTCAACCGTTCACTCCCACTTATCCATATGCCTTCCCATGTCACCCCACTACATCTTCCTTCATGAGTCAGCCCTCCGATGTTTTATTTCCCCACACCTCTCCGCTTTCGGTCAGGGAAACGTCACACCCTGAGCGGGTGGACGGCATCCATTATATTCCCACTCCCTTCACGCCTCCACATCATTCACTTACTGGCCCTCTGCCTTCACATACGCAATTCCCCTTGCCTACGCAACCTCCACTACCATCCCCACCACCTTCTCATACGCCTCGGCGTCCACCTTGCCCGAAGCGGGCTCCTCACTCTCCATTGCCAAAATATTTTACGGACGTTTTCAGGGCCTTGATGGTCACCCATGCGTTGAAACTCCCTCCGGTTATGCCTCGCCAACCCGCGGTCAGAAATTTATGCCAGTTCTATGAGTTTCTTCGTCAACAAGGGCATTTGGTTGAGGATTGCCCCGAATTCTGGGAATTTGTCTATGGTTTGGAAGAAGACAAGAGGATTGATTGGGCAGTTATGCACAAAGTTATTTCAAATTTCAGAAGCAAGCAACAACAGCAGCAACAGCAGCAGCAACAAGCGCCGCCCAGGCAGTCGTCTCCGTCTCAAGACCAGGGGCATCCCTATGATTCTTCAGTTGATAAAGCACCCGCTCCGTTATTTATCCCCTCACCTACCCCCTCACCTTCACCGTCTCCTACTCAACCTCCATGGCCTCCACAAACCCAAGCCTCTGCTCAGGCCAGCACAAACTCTTCTTCTTCCCCCTCCATTTCCACCACCGCTTCTACTCCCAACGCCACTCGACGTGTTGTACCGACACGTCGGAGATGGGCGCCACGACCTGCCACCTCTTCTGCCGCGCCACCACCTTCTCTACCCCCATCTTCGCTGCCTCCATTGACCACATCTCCATCATTGCCTTCTCCATTATCCCCATTGCCGTCACCACCACCGTTTTCATCGCCTCCTCTCACAACGATCCATGTTCCATCACCTTCACAACCATCCCCGCTATCGATGTCGCTCCCTTCACCATCATCATTCGAGCCTGAGCAAGCTACCCCTACGCCCACACCCCCGCCATTGTCTTCATCTCCACCCACGCCACCTTCACCTTTGCCCTCTCCTACACCTCTACCCTCCAAACCATTACCCCCACCAGAGCCTTTCATCGCTGTTATCTCTTCGTCGCTCGCATTGCCTTCGCCCACACCTGCCAAGCCTTCTCCACCCCTCTCTCCACCTATCTCTACCCCACGGAGCGGGTGCGTGCTACCTTTGGTGCCCCTCGGGTCTAGTCCCCAGGGAGATAAAGAGTCGAGCCAGGCTTTTATTATGCATTACAAGCTTCAAGATTTCATTTGTCGCATGCCGGTCCGAGTCCTGGTCCTTGGCTATTCTAGGGATAATGAGCCCGCACTTGCTATGAAGACGGTTGCTGAGAAGAGTTCTTTAGCACTGGTGCTAGTTCCTTCAAAAGCGAGGCCGGTGACAATCTCTTTGCTCGCCGAAGAATTCACTATTGATGTTGTTATCACCTCTCGCTTGATTGCTATTTAGTTCACTGGCCCAGAAGAGTTTTCCACCCGGATGGTGCTAACCCACACGGCCGCCAAAAGTTTAATGAATTCAGCATTCAAGGGGCAATTGGCCTTGTCTTCGAGATTGGCCAGGGGCATTCTGCATTTTCTGTCTCGTTTCCCTCGGCTTATTGGTGAGGCGGCCACGTCAACGTCGCGCATCACCCTCCCTCAGTTCCGTCCTGCGCTGCTAGCAAGGGAGTTATGCTTCATGCCCAACTGTCGAGTGAAGATTCCAAAGCTCCATGTTCTACTGTCGAATGACAAAACTCCATTGCTTCCTGATGTTCGTCCCAAGGAGTTGACTATTCTGGAATGTCCTTCTATGGTTAGCATCGCGCAGCTAGGGGCAACCGTCCCGATGAAGTTGCATATTCATGACCAGGCTAGGCCGTCTGCCAGGTGGGCCCGTTATTTGAGAAAACATTGCAAGACAAGAAGCCCGAAGGCCCGAGTCCGTGCCAGGCGGAATTGTTGCAAGCAGATTTCTGCCAAGAAGAGGCGGTGACATAAGTTCAAGGGCCAACAGTTATGCATTCGGGGGCTCACTCCACCTCCTTCTTCCGTCTCTTCATCCTTCTTTCAGTCATCTTTTCTGTTGCTCAGTTCTTATCCTTGGGTGGTGTACCTTCCACCACCTGACTATATTTTTACCATCTTCTCCTGTCCTCACCATTCTAGGTCCCGGCCTATGTCCCCCTCTTCCCCTGATCCGGGGGCCTCTTATAGTTTTTCTCCCCGGATACGTCCGGATTTCGCTTCTCATCCTTTTCCTCCGACCCTGTTGGGGATTTCTCATGCTCATTCCCTGACCATGTCGGGTGATTACCATTTTCTTTCCCTGACCTTGTCGGGTGGTTCTCATTCTCCTTCCCCGACCCTGTAGGGTGTCTATCATTTTCCTTCCCCGACCCTATCGGGTGGGTCTCACTCTCCTTCCCCGACCCTGTTGGGTGAGTCTAATTCCTTTTCTCCGACTGCGTCGGATGATCACTCCTATTCCCCCTTATCTTTGCCATAATCTTTTTACGGTTCATCTATTCTTTCTGTATCACCCTTTCGGGGTTCTCACCCTTTTTCATGCTATTTTTGAGGCTTTAGCCTGCCTTAATCTCAGTTAATCCCTGCTTATTCTGTATCTGGTTCCTTGTTATCAGGGTCTCAGTGCCTTAACGAGGGAGTTCTAGCCCTCGTCTCTCTTCTTAATTCCTTTTATCTCTTCTTCGTCCAGTTTGATGTCTGCCACTCCTCTATGTCGAGGAATCTAATCCTTTGCCTTCCTTTCATCCTCTATCCTGACAAGCAAGGAAAATAAAGTTCGCGCTCCTCAAAGCTCGATGATCGAAATCGCTTCAGGAGGCCGATTTCCACGCCATCGATTTGCAAAGGTATCTTTGATTTTGTGCCGAAACATGTTATCATTGCTATTACTCTGTTATTTCTGCACGCGCTTATAATGCTATTCCTCAATGGTTAAGTGGCTTTTAGAAATTTGCTTAATTAGCTTAGTCAAAAAAAAACAAAAAAATGTGTTCGCTTCTGCAACATCCCTTAGGCTGGTGATAACTCCGTGTTAGGGGTCTAGTGTCTTTCCCTGATTGTTGAGGGTGACCTTTGAGTATGGATTTTGCACACACTACACTGTGAGCCATAGCCTATTTCTCTAAGGCACACCGTTGCTGCTTTGGCCATACTTTGGGTATGCACGAAGGCCTTTTCTCTTCTCTGCTCGGCCAAGTGTAGGGGCAAGAGATGGATGGATAAGATGACTAACCTAGGCGCTCCCTAATACGAGAGAGGTCACAAATAGGGGCAGTCTTGACCCTCAAAAGTGAGCTTTTATGCTATATCTGGCCAATAAGGGCTACCAATATGAGAAAGTAATTCAATGCAAAATTATGAATCAAAGGCATGGCAAGAGTGGCAGTACAGTTCCCCGCGGGACGTCATGAGCCCAGTCGCATGCGTGCCTGATAAATATGGGTCTCAAAATCAAAGACACAAAGCCCCGGCGCAACAAGCTATCTCTTTGAGGGGTAGTGCCCTGGAAGGAATTCGAGCCTTGATATCTCCCATCCTGCACGAAGCTTATCTCCAATTTTTCTTCTGCTTCTCTTTCTTAGGCTGGGTTGTATCCCGGGTATGGCCTTAGTAGGGGCACCGTTCTTTAGAAGCGGTTGGTTGTGGTAAGCCACCCTCACATGCACGCCTTGCTTAAGGGAAGCCTTTAATGAAAGGGGTAGGAACGACGATCCCTGGCCAGTAGTTTGAGCCCGTCTTTAGGTGCTGCGGATTGCTATGTCAAAATCCAAAATCAAAAAAATCAAATATTACCAAAAGTCTAAAAAAAATCAAATACTTCAAAAAAATCTAAAAAAATCTAAAAAAATCAATTATTGTCAAAAATACAAAAAAAATCAAATACTTCAAAATTTTTAAAAAAAAATCAAATATTTCAAAAACCTAAAAAATCAAATACTTCAAAAAAATTCAAAAAAATAAAATAATATTGAAAATCTAAAAAAAATCAAAAAAAATTACGAAAAATCCAAAAAATGTGTCTTTTTCATGCATTTGTATTTGTTTTAAGGAAAGATACATAATCCGTTTGCTAAGTGTGCTGGTTGCAAGCACTCAGGCATTCCTTGCTATATCTTTGTGATCTGTTCTTTCCTTCTTCGATCCACTCTCTCGATCTGTTCTGAAGCTCATGTCCTTCTCAGCTTTTGTTTGTAATGATCATATCTTTATGGGAGGGCTTTGCCTCACGATTATGAACCTGGCGATTTTGCTTCATTCTGATCCTGAGTTTTGATTGAAGTGCGTATTTTGTCATATCTTTTGTCCCGCCGTGTCCTTATCACGTGTTTATATCCCGACGTGTTGTCCCACACATGTTGTTTTGTTCCTCACCATGTGTTGTTAGTTATCTTGCATATGTTGTTAGTCGTCCTTCTATATCTCGTGTGTTATCCCAACCGTGTGTTGTCCCTTTGCGTCGTTATCTTGTCACACTGCGTTCATACATGCATGTTGTTTCTTTTCATACCCTTGTATATGTGTTTGTTTGCCTTTGTTATGTTATATTGCATTGTCTCCCATGTCATTTGATCGTTATGTTATGTTATGTTGTTTGTCGTTCAGCTGAGCATTATGTTATCTACGTTATGATCATATTTGTCTTATACATGAAAATCCATAAAAATCTAAAAATGAAAATCCAAGAAATATGCCGTCTCACCTGCACAGGTAAGTCAGGTATGGCTCTCTATCCTTACATCTCTTATTGCATTACTATATGATATTATGCTATAGGGTTTTTTGCATATTAGTCCCTACAAATATGACGAATTACTTTTTAGTCCCTACAATCTCTCTATTGTTTAAAAAGTCCTTATAATCTTAATCGTTACACGTTTAAGTCCCTGCCGTTCATTCAGTTAACTAAACTATAGTTACCTTATACCCAGGGAAAGGAAAATACTAACTTACCCCTAGTTAAGTGTGAGTGTGTGTGTGAGAGAGAGAGAGAGAGGGAGCAACTGATTCACCTACTCCATGGTGTGCTAATATGCATTGGTGCCACCACCATGAGGTTCCCTCGTCGTCGCCTGCAGTAGGCTCAACGCCGGTGCGGCCCTATCTCTCTCCCTTCCCCTGTCGCAAGACACAACCGGAGGCCGCGCCTGGTCTTTTAGCCCCCCTGTGACACCCTCGAAGGCGTTGAGGTAGGTCTCTTGGTTGATCACGACGGCGCTCAACCACGACCTCAGGTTGTCGACCTTGGACTCCGTCAGCAGCTTCTCACCCGCCGTCGGGGGCTGGAGCGAGCCCAGGGAGTTGTTCAGATGGTCGACGACATCCTCGAACATCTCCTTGCAGACCCTCAAGGCGTCCATCGCCTTCTTATCGGTGAGACCCTTTGCGAGCTCGTCCGGGACGGAGGAGATCTTGGAGAGCTCGTCGATGGCGATGCGGAGGGAGAGCTTGAAGATCTCCTCCGGGTCGGAGGTGGCCTTGGCGGTGGCGGCGGAGAGGCTCGAAAAGCAGTTGACCGGGTAGCCGATGACATTGCAGATGGCCTTGATGGATTCCACCATGGGCGAAGACGAAGAAGGCCCATCGTGGGAGTCACTGTCCCGACCGGTAGCTGAGGACGACGCCGACTGCGCCCCCGACGGTGATGACGAGGAGCAGGATGGCGGAGATGTCGATGATGATGAGGCGGAGGCGAGATTTGTAGTAGAACTCGCGGTCATTGACGGCGTCGACCTCCGATCCCGCCCTGGTGTACCTCCGCCGCCTCCGATCACCCCCTCCACCACCGATCACCCCCCTCCACTCCCTCCCACTTCACCCCCTCCAATCACCCCCTCCACCACCGATCATCCCCCTCCACCTTCGATCCTGCCCCGGTGGACCTCCCCCCTCCCCCTCCGATGCCCCTCCCCCTGTACCTTCTATTCCCACCCCCTCCCCCCTCCCCTTCCCCCTCCGGTCCATCGTCTCCCCTCCCCTTCGACCATCTCTGATCCACTGTCTCCCTCCCCCTCCACCTCCGGTGGATGCCCCCCCTCCACCTCCGATCCTCCTCCCCCTCTAATCCCACTCCCCTTCCCGCCCCACTCCGCCCTCCCCTTCACCTCCGGCGATCTCCCTCCCCTCCCCTTCCCGTGTTCCCCTCCGCCTCCGCCTCCCCCTCCACCTCCGGTGGACCCCCCCCCCCCTCCAGTCCCATCTCCCTTGACCACCCACTATTAGTCACCCCCGCCTCCGGTCCCATCTCCCTCGACCACCCACTATTAGTCACCCCCCCCCCCCCACACACACAGAGAGAGAGAGAGAGAGAGATCACGGTCAACAGGGATAGTTTGGACTATCTCCCCACACTTGATGGAATATTCTACAGAATAATCTTTTTGTGGACGGAAATAAACTACATGGATTCATTTGTAACATGTTTAAGATTGTAAGGACTATTAAGACAATAGTGGGATTTGAGGGACTAATCGGTAATTCACTAAGTTTATAGGGACTAATATGCAAAAAACCCTATGCTATATTATCTCGAGAACCAGTTGGTTATCTACGTGTTCCAAGATCTGATGTTCCCCTTTAACAAAAATGATGATGATCCGGGTTCATGTATTTAATCTCCGGATAGGCCGTTAGGTTGGGATGTCCTAGGGAGGATGGTTCTATCCTGCACGCTGTGGTTGCGGATAGTGTCTTGACTCTGATTCTCCCAGCCTAGCAATATTATTCTCGAGTATTTTACATTTTAATCTTTCTTTGCATTCGTTTTAATGTTTTCGTTTACTTTAGCCCAGCATGCATCATGCGCATCTTTTGAGCATTAATGACCCATGGTTTGCCTGTAAAGTGTCCCACCGGTGATGGATAGCTGTGCGTTCAGTGTTCGAGTAAGAGGAACAATTCCACTCTGAGTTGGAAGGTTCATTTTGGCTGATTCACTTGGTTTGGTTGATTAAGAGGTCCCCGTCTGGAGTTTTAGTCTGTTTCTTCACTTTTTCGCTACTTATTCTGGTCTCCTCATTGGTTCGTGGGATTGTGTCCCCGTGAGGTTGATCGTGTGTTTCTTTTTATTTAGTTTAGTTCCTCCAAACTGGTGTCACTTTTGGTTTGATCATTCCTTGTGTTTGGTTCGGAGTTTTCCAGAAGATTCCTATCGCTTGTTTGTAAAAATGGGTGTCGTTTTACCTTAACGCTTGCTTTTCAATCCGCTTCGCTTCATCTACGCTTCATCTCCATGTTTCATTTTGCTTTCGCTTCACCTCCGCTCGCTCCCCTGCAAAGAGGACGTTAAGGAGGGGCATCTGTTGACACTCATTTTTTACCGATAAGTTGAGTCATTTCTCTTACTCCCATTTATTGATGCCTCGAGTTGTCCATCACTCGCTGGACTATTTTCTGGCACGTTCTAGGCCAATTTTATGGATAGCCTCCCTCCCTGGCTAGGTCCGAGTTGATTTATGGCTTAATGGGCCTTGGTTTTGGTTGATTGAGCTTTTCTATGAATTTCAAACGCCCATGTACATGTGCGATCAACCTCCAGTCGTTCAACAATTTGTGCGGTTGATAGTGGGCCGTCCGAACATTTAGTGGGTATATTGGTTAATTCTCTGAATTATCACTGACAAGCATATATACGGTCTAGTCTTAGCCGCATAAGCCCATTGTGCGGTATATTATTAGCTGTCTCTCTCCCAAGAGTCCTAATGCTGGTTGATTGTTCAGATAATTACCTATTTATCTTCTTATTTGGGATTTATCACCGACAGGCTTGGGCAGTTTCCCAAGAGCCGTTCAACTATGAAAGAGTCCAGCGGCGAATTTACCGGTCAGTTCAGTGGATAAATTAATTATCTCAGGATTTATTTAAATTTTCACCGACAGGGATGGACGGCCCATGTCCGGCTGCTCATCATTTGTGCGATCTATCGTGAGACCGTTTATCCTCTCGGACCAGAAAGTGGTTAAGGCTTTTCCTATCATTCGTGGCTTTTCTCCCAAACTTTCTCCGATGATTTCTCCGTGAATCCTAACCATTTTGAGTGTCGTTTCTTCCAGATGGAAGATAATTGAATTGTCTTCATCTTTTATGTGATAATCTTGACCTGAAAATGGCTAAAAACCCTAATTTCGAGCTAGGACTTTAGGTGCTCTATAAATAGACCCTGAGGCCCAGCTTTGAAGAGGGGGGGAGATTTTTGGTCGACGGCGAAGCCCTGCCGAATCTTTGAGCGACCTAGCACCAGGGAGGGAGGCCTTCTACATCCATACAGGCCTCCGGTTCAGGGAGTCGTTGTTCTTTGACTCATTAGTACATTTAGTTCTGTCGTTCTCCCTCGTTTGCATGTATTACTTTCTCCACGTTTCCTCCACGTTTTTCTCATTTTCATACATCATTCACACACCCTCCTATGCTTTTTGACGCCCCCAGGGGTTTAAAAATCCCCAGGTACCCCCATTTCATTTAGTCATGTTCATTTTCATCCGTTTGAGCATTTACTACACTTTCTAGTTCTAACTTGGGTTTTTCTTTGTGTTCTATACGTGATTTTGCAGGTCAGCAACACACTAGCACGAGGCCCATCCTTTCTGGCCGGCCGGAAAGGGTGGAGGTTTGAACCTTTACAACTTAAGGCGCAGTGGTGTCGGGCGGCTACGTCCTGCCCGTTCGAAGGGACGTGCGGAATTGTCAGAGCCGTTCTTCTTCTTCCTGCGGTCATCTCAAAGCCGTTCATCATCCACTACACTTCATCCCGCGTCCCCTCTCAGTGCTGACGGGCGATCTATCGAGCGGCCGTTCAAGACAAGGGCGGCTTATTCGGGGCCGCGCATCCTTCCAGTGCTGATCAAAAGGCGAGTGTCTCCCTCTTCTTTCCAAGGTACGGCGTGTTCATCACGTTCGGAGCCTTGGTGGCGATCACAGGTTTCTACTTTTGTTCTCTTCTATCCCCGTCTTGTTTACTTTCATATTCTTATTGGTAAAGGGATTTGAAGGGAGTTTTAAGACGGTGTAGAGAAGGTAATATCTCCTACCAACAGGTAGCTGGTACTTGTTCTTGATTGTAAGGTGATTTAGCTGCCGATAATCAATGCATAGTCTCATCGATCCGTCCTTCTTTTTGACGAATAGCACGGGTGATCCCCATGGGGAAGTACTCGGTCTGATGAAACCCTTTTTCAATAACTCCATTAGCTGCTCTTTTAGCTCCTTAAGCTCAGTGTGGGATATTCTGTAAGGTGCCTTGGAGACAGGACCAGCACCAGGGACAAGGTCGATTGTGAATGACACTTCCTTTTCCGGGGGTAAGCCGGACAATTCTTCTGGAAAAATGTCAGGAAAATCCTGAACTATACGGAGTTCTTCAAGTTTAGGCTCCTCGACTTCCGTAACAGTCACCAATGCTATGAAAGCCACACACCCTTTACTTATGAGTTTACTAGCTCGAAGAGCTGAGATAAGAGGTGATCTATTCCGAGGGCTACTGTAAACCAGCTCTGGGTAATCCACAAAAGTGATCTTGTCATTTCGGCAATCTACAGTTGCTTGGTATGTGGATAACCAGTCGGCACTTAGTATGACATCATACCCCTTCATATCTAGGCATATGAAGTTGACAGGCAAATTATTTCCTTTAACCATCACCTTGCAGTTTGGATAGTGATGTGTGATATTAGATTCGTTCCCAAGAGGTGTAGATATGACCAAATCTAACAGTTCAGGTTTCTTAGAAAATGAAGCAGCAAATTTCTCGAAAATGAAAGAATGAGTTGCTTCGGTATCAAATAAAATGTTACCAGTCTTAGAACAAACAATTAGTGTACCTTCCACAATTCCACCTTCAGTTGGTTTCGTCTCTCGGAGAGCTTGCAGACGGCCTTGTTTCTTTGTCGGACGCTTATCATCTTTAGTGGTTTGCTCATTCATCAATGAGCAATCATGGATTCAATGATATCGACTCCCACATCGGAGACATGCTCCCAATTTCCTCCAGCATTCCTCGGCCTTATGATCGGCCTTGTCACAGTATTTGCAAACCTCTTTAAAAGTTGTGGTGGTAGAGAAAGGCTTGTCATTTTTTTGAAATTTCTTTTCCTTGGTAGATTGCCCTCCATTGTAGAACTCTTCTTGTTAAATGATGGCTTGAAATTTCCCGGACTTGTGACAGGTTCCTTCTTGTCCCTTCCTCGAATCTTCTCAAATAATTCGGTGGCGTCCTCTAGCAGTTGGGCACGCCGAACCATTTCTGAATAGACTTGGATGTCCATCGGCGCAAGTTGGGTAATATATTAGGGCCGAAGCCCATTGAGTAACCTTCTTTCCTTCATCTTCTTAGTACACACCAAGTGGGGTGCATACGTAGATAGTATTGAGAATTGAGCCTCATACTCGGCCACTTTCAGGGTCTGTTGTTTTAGTGCGGCAAATTTCGCGGCCTTCTTTTCCTGAATGTGGTCGAAAAAGTATTTGGTGTTGAAGTGTTCAACAAATTCATCCCATGTGACATAGTCACCGGTCAATGTTGCTTCTACAGATTCCCACCAACATCGAGCGTCCCGCTCCAGTTATAATGTGGCCAATAAAATCTTTTCTTCATCCGTGCATTGCATTTCATGAAAAATTCTTTCTATTTCCTTTAGCCAGTTCTCGGCATCCTCGGGGTCAGCCGAACCCGTGAACCTTGGTGGGTTCATGTTGCGAAAGTCCCTATGAAGGTCACCAGCTCCACGGTGAGCACCGCCGTGCGCCACTTGCTGTAGTGCCTGCGTAAGGCCTTGCACGGTGCGCTGCATCTCTCGCCATTGCGCTCTTTCGACAGCCATAATTCTACAAGGAAAGTTAAACATAAAAAATATCGAGTTTAATTACAAGGTAAGGTGTCATTCTAGAACTTTAACCCATGGCTCTATCCATCTCACCGGGTATAAGGAGTAAACCAGTCCTTGGACTTGGGTTTGACCTGGGTTTGACTTGGGTTTTCACAGAAATTGAAAACCTGGCTCTGATACCACAAAGACTGTCACGCCCCGAGCGCGGAAGGTACTCGGGGTCGCGGCCAACTTATATAGATCCAAGCAATTAGAGCAATATATTTTTTTTTGACCAAGATAGAGTGCGCAAAAGACTAAATAATGACTAAGATTAAATTTCTAAAATGATACCAATAGTCCAAGATGACAATTATCAAACAACCAAATGGTGATAATTCTAGTTCATGACATTCATTATTCAAACCCAAATACTAGGCTACAAGCCTTAACAAATTTATTTAATCGATTCGCTGACATAATTGGAAGTACAAGGGAAGGACTCAAGAAATCAAAAGACGTGACTAGATAATAGTAAATGATCGGTGACTCTAGCACTCTTCACTCGGTCTCATTCCCATTCATGTGGTTGTCGCTATCCAAATTACCTGAAAAATGTTAGAATGAACTAGATGAGCGAATCGCTCAGTAAGAATTTTATCTCAAGTTTGAGCAGTCTTTAAGTAGATTACATATTGCGTGTAATGCAGGTATAGCTATGCATGCTAGACAAGCGAGAAAAATTATGAACTGTAATAATATCGCATGGTTTCAAGTACTATCAAGTGTTTACAAGCGAGATATCAAGAACTTCATAGAAAGAGTATTGCATGATTTCAAGTACTATCAAATGTTTGCACGATTTGCCAGGACAGCAAGGAATAAGTTCAAGCAAGTAAGAATCATGTTCAAGCAAGTAAGAAGCATGTTCAAGGAAGTAATATCAAGTACGTGTAATTGGAATTTGGCTATATCAATCAAACAAGTACTTTGCCCTTTTTTGGGCCATGTAAGCCAAGAAATCACCCTTTTTCGGGCCACGCAAGTCAAGTCAAACAAACAAGTAGTGTCACGAGAGAGTGAGTGGAATGTCTCAAGTCAAACAAGTACTTCGATGCAATGCTTAAACACCGTGATCATTCAACTCCCATGGGCACAAGTACTTTTGAGTGCTCCTCCCAGGACCAGATCGGGCCTTATATGCACAACATTTCATGTATTACCTTTGACATTCACTCTAGCTATAGCCAATATAAAATTTCAAGGTTTAACCGTTGTACAAATATAAGGTGGATTTCATGAATGGAGTTCAAGGGCAGATTTATCATGTAGGGACGAACTGAGTGTAAACCTCATAAAATGCACGGCATATCAGGAATCTGGCGGCTCTCGGCTGCCACAGAACATTGAATTGGCGCCCTTCGGGTAGCCATTATATTCAGAATTGGCGTCCTCACTGAGGGGCGCCCAATCTGAGACCAGTCAGGTTTCGAACAAAATAGAAAAACATCACTGTATGAATTGGCACCCAAGGGGCTGCCACCATTAAATGGCACCCAAGAGGTTGCCGTTTATTATGAAATTGGTGC
Source organism: Amorphophallus konjac (assembly GCA_022559845.1). Lineage (NCBI taxonomy): Eukaryota > Viridiplantae > Streptophyta > Magnoliopsida > Alismatales > Araceae > Amorphophallus > Amorphophallus konjac. Next base: position 170,359,551 of record CM040119.1, on the reverse strand, counting down.
CCATGGGCATGCCATTATTTTCAGAATGGGCGCCCTTAACAGGGGCGCCCATTCCCTGGGACTCTGTGAAAACTCTGGAAATCTGGCTCAAGGGAAATGGCGCCCAGAGGGCTGCCATTATTTCAAAAATGCCGCCCTGGTGGGTGTCATTATTCAGGTAATGGGCGCCTGCTCCAAGGGGCGACAATTCTAGTTTCCATATTTTTTTTGTTTACCCTAAGAATTGGTGCCCCTCTACAGTGTCTTCATTTAATTGAAGACTGTGCAGAGAGTCATCAATTCTGTAAATGGCGCCCTAGTCAAGGGCGCCCATTGTTCTGGGTCCTCTATGCACCGGGCAGGTACGTTTTGAGACACAAGTTACTATTCATGATTTTAAAAGTTCTCGGAATCAAGAAATAAGGACATGGATAGATAGGGAAAAATATCAGGATACAGAATCATACTCATGCAAGAATTTTATAGTTTAGTTTCATAGATATAACATTTCTAATATGGTGATTATTAATTCCAGGAAAATGAATTAATGACTATCCGAGGGGTCTTCAATTAATGGGCGCCGATGCCTGGGGCGCCCATTCAGGAAATGGCACCCAGGTGATGGGCGCCCATTACCTGATGGCTGTAAATTTTAGATTTTGTAAAACATGATGTATATTTAGTAAAACATGATATATATAGACCTAAGCATGCTATAGTTTAGACCGTAAAACTAGTGTAACACGATATATTTGTTTTCCGTAAAACTAGTGTAACAGACTATGTAGAAAACCAGTGTAACAGGATATATATTTGATCTCAGTAAAGCCGTGCAATAGGCTATATAACATGGAAGATGAATTCTACTAATTCTACGCATACATGCTATGTTACCCTATTTAGCTGCTAGTTAGGCTAGATCTTGAGAACATCTACCTGTTGGTGCGGTTAATGAGGTATAATAGTAGAATATAATAAGAATCTTAGCCGTCCACGTTCTCTGTAGCCAAGCTCCCAGCAGCAGGACCTGGTACGTAGGACGAAGATACCTTCACATCTCCTGCATGTGAAGAGAGGAAATGAGATCTCTCTTCTACAAGGGGAGATGAGAAAACAACAGATAACCTTATCTTCTGCAGCAGGACGACAGGAATAGGGTTTGTGCTCGTCATGAGAAGGGAGTGAGTGAACAAGCCACTCACTAACCCTCATCACCCTCCTGGTCGCTTCGCTTCTCTCTCCCAAGGTAAGAAGTCCCTTGGAGGCCTTTTATAGTTCCGTGATGCAGCAATCGCTTTGTTGCGTCATACGTTCCCACCTGCTCTTCGGCAGTGCTCCTCGCCCTCGTCCTGTCTCCCTCGCGACCCTGATGGCCGCGAAGCTCTTGAAGTCGAGGCCGCTAGCTGAGCTGCCCTATGCTCTGCCGATGAAGATGCTACCAACTCCAGGAGCTCCTCTGTTGCGAGCTCTAATCCCCTTCCATCTGCAGAGCAAGCCATGTTTGGATGCTCTTTCTCTCAGAGCTCCATCTCCTGGGCCTCTTGTGCTGCTCTATTTTTGCCCTTTTCTCTCTCTCTTATCTCTTGCCTTATCTCTCTCAGCCATTCGGAGAGAAATCTTCAGCTCCCGGGCATCACAGGGCAACTCCTCATGCTAGTTACCTTGATTTTTTGGCTTTTGTCTGGGATGGTTGGCTACCACCTAACACTGGCTATTGCAGATGTTTGTGCCAAAGAAAAAAAGAAGAAAAAAAAAAGAAAAGAGTAAGACTCAAAGGATGTAATAGGCATTAAAGTTTCCATATTCATTCCAAGATAAGATACATTAGGGTTTGGGCATCTCAGGCCTCAATTTCCCCAATTCGATTACATAAGCTTTCGGCAGTTCTTCGTCCTCACTCACAGATTCTGTTGCCCTCAGTGTAATGCTGGCCTTCCATGACGCTTTGATTATCTTCACATTTCTTGCGTCACCCCCTGTGCCCAGCTCCCTTTTCCTGATTAAAGGAAGCTCGGATAGCAGTGGGAATGGATGGCGAGGGAGGCCCATCTGAGTATGACACCGGTGCGTGTTGTAAAGGATGAATTCAGACGCACCAACAAGCTGGAGCTCCATGTTAAGAGAAGACCTCGTGAGAAGCTCATATGGGAGTAAGCATGTCGGTGCACGAGTGAACATATACTCTTCAAAGGTACTGAAGTGAGCCCGCTAGTCTTCTCGTTTCTTCAGCCAGGGAACGCGATTTTCTATACTACCACTAGAGCCTAACACATTGACCATATGGTGAAGCGGGCTTTGTTAGAAGTGTCTTGAAGTAGACGACATTCCCTCACGATAGTAAAATTTGAAATGCAAGTCAGTCCAGCAATTCAAAAGGAGGGCGCAACTAAAAGGAGGCTTACCCATACTGGAAGCCGTGAGTCCGCTATAGAGATAAGCAAGGATAGCCGGTCCCACTCTCTTTCCTTCCCAAATTCCACAGATGGCACTTAGCTGATCTTCCTCCACTATGTTGTCAGTATAAGGAATAGGAGAGCACCCGCTAAGCAGATGGTGAATCCCTTCATAAGCCCTTCAATGCGATCATCATCGCTTGTCAACCTTTCAAGAGCATTTATGACCCAATCTGCAAGTTTTTGCAGATGGATTCCCTTCTGAGTCTGGACGCCCTTGATGGCTTCAGACGGCATGAAGCTTCTGAGCACCTCCTCGGAAGTCACCCTTCTTAGAATGCGCATAACCTTTACCTTGCCATTTCTCTGGAACTTCTTCAAGCCAAGCAGAAGTTCTGCTTCTTCGAGAAGAATAGTTGCCTTGAAAGTGGGGAAAATGAACGTGTGCGTTTGAGGGTGCCAAAGCTCTACCAGTGCACCCATAGCCGCCGAATCCATGTGAATCTCGTTATAATGCTTGGCATGAGTTACGAGCTTTTGGAGATGCCACTTTCTGATGATGGCCCTCATGCTGATCGAGATGTTCGAAGTGAGTCTCGACAGCCATGGCACCCTTGAAAACTTCCTCGGGCCAGGAAAGAGAGGATACGGCTGGAAATAGAAAAGTGGAGAAGGTGAAAATGAGCGTAAGAAGGTCTTGCAGAAACACAAAAAGAGCAATGGTAACTCACCATTCAAGATTGGATTCTCCCGCTAAGATGCCCTTCGAAGTCAGTAAGCCGCTTGCACTCGTTGCTGGGCTTGCTTTTCTTTACAGGACGGGAAGACTCCCCTTCCATCTCGAACTCTGATCTCCTCCTAAGCTTCAACTTTCTTAACTCGCCCTTGAATGCATTTTCTTAAGGCCAAAGGGGCGATACTTATAGTGAGGAAAGGAATCTAGGAACAGTGTTGCCAGTTTCGTTTTATTGTGTGTGATAATTTGCTTGCATAGTTGTGATCTTGTTTTGTTATGTTAATTATCGAGTGGGGTACCACTGTCCCACCGATGTCCCGCCTTGTCCCCTAATCATTCAATCATTGTGGTCCCCCCTTATCATGCATTGTATTGTATGATATTTACGCTACTAGAGCATGCCAAGGACCTTACGCCTTGGACAAATCCGGGATTTGAGTTCCCCTTCAACAAAAACAGTGATGATCCCGGAGGAGTTCAGGACGTGCGGATAGGCCGTTAAGTTGTGAAACAATGGGGATGATGCTTCCGTTCGATGAGTCGGTACGTGGATAAACGGGCCCCGGCTCAGTATCAGCTCATTGGATCGGTATCCTGACCCACTCTCCACAGCTTAGCAATATTATCCTTGGCTAATTTCTATTTTAGTTTATTTTATTTTTCTTTTTAAACCCAACATGCATTCATGTAGGACTTTGAGTTCATTGTGGAAAATCATTCACTTACTTTGATTGTGTGGGCTACTGTGCTTAATTGCTTGAATATGGGATATTCCATTCCGAGTCGAGTACTGAGTTTCCCCGAGGTTGCCTTCGGACGTTTCTCTGGATGAAACCATTGTTTGGATTTGTCTCCAATCATCTGTTTATTTCCCTCGGACCCACCTTGGCTGCAGCACTTCCATAATGGTTGGTAACCGCTCCCCAATGGTGAAACCTGAGGTTTACGACCCAGGTACTTCCGTGCCGTGAAGTTGGTCCTTTTAGTTTGTTTGTGCCCCAGTGCACACAATGTCCTTCCTTGTTTACCATCCAAACAATCGTGGATTTCGGAGAACCTTCCTCAAGGTTGCTTCGTGAAACTCGGGAAAAATTCCCATCGCGTGATGTTAGAAGCGTGTCTCATCACACCTTGGCATCGACTTTTCAGTCCACTCCAGTTCATTCCAATACACTTCGTTTCATTCCATTACACGCCCTTCCCCTACAAAGTGGATGCCAAGGCGGGGCAGCTGTAGACACGCCATTTTTGACGTTACGATGAGTAAATCCCATATTATACCGTGATGTCCCAAAGCGGCTTACGCTTTCCATTTATTTGAGTGATTTTAAAAATTTTGGGTTATAAAAAGGAGAGAGAGAAATTAAAAAATATATATTAAAAGAGGAAAATAAATTTCAAAAAAAATATGTATAGTTGTGTTTATGTAAAAATAATTGATTTTCTTTAATAAATTTATTTTCACAAATATATATATATATAAGTGATTACTATATATATAAAATCAATAAAAATATACTTACTAAAAAGTAAAAATTGAATAACCATAAAAAATAAACAAAAATAAAAAAGATAAAAAGATAAAAATAAAACAAATACAAAAATACAAAAATACAAAAAATATAATATAATAATAATAATATCCTCTGTACGTCTATTTCTTTCTCCCTATTCCCTTCCCCCCTTCTCACGTAACTCACCACCCCCACTTCCCTGTTCTCACCCCACTCATTAGGGCATCTTTCATTCTCTCCGGTCGAACTCCCCATAGCCTCTCTTTCTCTTCTCACCACCTAGCCACCTCCCCATCGCCTTCCTCTCCTTTCCATGCCACTGCCACCATCTTGACTATCGCCGTGAAGCCCTCGCTAGCCCACACTCCTCTTCCAGCCTTCTCCACAAGCCAACTCCCCCCTCCGGCCATCCCCCTCGCGAGACCCTCCTGCGCATGCACGTAACATCCGGCCGTCCACTCCCCTGCAGCGAGCTCCCCTCGCAGCCACCACCACCGGGCTCCCCGTCGACTGCACCACCGCCTCCGGACGCCGACCACCTGCATGCTTCACCTCACCACGCCGCTACAATCGCCGGCCACCTCCATCCCGTGAAGCCGCCAACACCCACGCCGCCGCGAGCCCGCGAGCACGCCGACCCCCCCGTCCGCGTCCGAGACCACCCGCGAGCTCCCACGCTGCAGCACACACGCAACCACCGCCGTTCTCCACCCTGCACCACCGGCCAACCCACCTCCGACCACTGTAGCCCCCATCTCCGCCTGCTTTCGCACCATCCTGTGTCCTTCACCGCGACCGTGGTCCGTCCGCCACCGTCGACGAGCCCCCATCTCCGCCTGCACTTCCGGCACCAACTCCACGCGAGCCGCTCCACCCACGCCCCCGGTGCATGCACGCCCCCTCTCCGCGTTGCCCGCCTGTGAGCGGCCCTGCCGTCGCCATCGTCATCTGCCGGCCACGCCCTCGACAGCCTCCACGCCGCTGTTGCCGTCGTCCCTCGGCCCGGCACCGCTGCTGCCGCTCCGCCCACGCCGCCACCGGCTCTGCTCCCTCCCTCACTGCATCACCGCCGCGACCGCACCGTCCGCAGCACTCCCCGGCACCCGCTGCCGCCGCTGCCACCCTCACCGCCGCTCGCTGCCGCCGCCCCCCCCTTGCCACCGTCGACCGCCGACGCCGTTGCCGCCTGCCGGCCGATTGCCTCTCGCCGCGACGACCTCTCCTCTCTCTCCCTCTCTCCCGTTTCCTCTCGCACCCCCTCTCATCTCTCCCATCTCTCTCTCCCTCCTCCCTCTCACTCTCGTTCTCTCTCTCTCTCCCTCTGCTTTCTCTCTTCCTCCCTCTCACTCTCGTTCTCTCTCTCTCCCTCCTGTGTCTCTCTCTCGTTCTCTCTCCCTCCATCCCTCATCTTTCTCTCTTCCTCCACCCCCTCTCTCTCCATTTATTTTATTTTTTTATTCTCTTCTCTCTCTTCTCTTCCCCCTCTCTTTTCTCTGTCGCGTCCCCCCCTCTCTCTCTCTCCCTCTTTCTCTCTCTTTCAACCGCTCTCTCTTTCTCTCCCCCACCCCCTCTCTGCTTCTCTCTCTAACTCCCCTCTCTTCCTCTTCCTCCTCCCGATCTCTCCCCCTCTCCCATTTTTTATTTTTTTTAATCCTCCCGATTACCTTCTCTCCCCCTCTCGATCTTTCTCTCTTATTCTTTTTCATTTTTTATCCTCTCCCCCTCACTGTCTCTCTCTTCCTCTCTCTCTCTCTCCCCCTTTCACGTTCTCTCTCCCTCTCGATCCCCCTCTCTCTTCTTTTAGTTCTTTTTATTTCCCACTCTCTCACTCTCTCCTTCCCTCTCTTCTCTCTCTCGATCTCTCTCTCTCTCTCTTTTTCATTTTTCTTTAATCGTTCTCCCCCCCCTCATTCGCCCTCTCTCTCTCTTTCTTTTTTTTCTCCCATATATATATATATTATATATATTATATACATAATATATATGTCACATATGTATCATATATATATATATATATCTTATCCTTTTTCTTCTAAAACAAAGTCTTAAAAATAAATAAATAAAAGAGTTTTCTCTCTCCCTTTCTCGTCTTCTTTCTCAAATTCTTGTTCTTTTATTTCGACCAATTTACGAATATGTTTATATATGTGTGTGTTTATGTATATGTTAAATATATTTAATATGTTTAAATATATGGTTACATAAGTATATTTATCATTCATATATATATGCTTGTGTGTGTGTGTTCTTATGTCCGGCTTAACTAGTTTCTGAAGTCCGCTCCGAAGTCCTTCGGTCATGCTGTGCTCGTGATATTGAAGCCCTTCTCAAAGCTCGTCGCCGGTCTTCCCAGATAAGCTTTTCTTCCCCTTATTTTTATTCAGTCAGTTAATTATATTGTATGCATCATTTAGCATATGTCACATGTCCTTTCTCTTCGAGAGGGCTTCCCTTATGAATGTCTTTGTGTTTGCGCATTTCATCATGTCATTCTCCTTCCCTTTTAATTCTAAAGGGGTTTTAAATACACCAACCAGGTACGTGTTCGTTTATGTTATTTACGGTTTCATTATCTAAGGATTGGTATTACACCACCGTCGTTCTCACCAACAAGTTTTCCTCTATTTGTTCTTTGTGTAAGGGTAACCAGTTAAAGGCCCTCTTCTTCGGCCTGTCGAAAGAAGAGGAAGAAGGAACCCACGCAATTCCCGCTCAAAGGCAAAAGCGATCAATCCACTCGGGACCCTCGGTCCCTGGCGATCACAACACTCTTAACGCGCGCTCTATTTTGATCATCTTTGTTTTAATAACACCCGCGGAGAGTTGCTTCCCGCAGCGGTTATCTTCTTCTGTCTCTGACCTCACCCGCGCGGAGGATTATTCCCCGCGGCGGTTTCTGTGATTTACTTTCTGTATATCTAATTCCTAACTGGTGCGGTGGGTCACCTCCCGCGACCGTTTCCATTTCAGCATTTTATTTTCTGCACTTTACTTTCTAATTCCTAACTATTTAATTTCAGCATTCCCCTATCATCGCTTTAAAACCCCGTGGAGATCAACATCTCGCGGCGGTTTATTTGATCCCTTTTCCTTTCCTGTCACATATACTTATATTATAGTAAAGACCCCTCAGAGGCCACAGTCTCGTGGTGGTTTATATATATATATATATATATATATATTTATTATTTATATTATTTATGTCACATTAAAGACCCCTCAGAGGCCACAGTCTCGTGGTGGTTTATATATATATATATATATATATTATTTATGTCGCATTAAAGACCCCTCAGAGGCCACAGTCTCGTGGTGGTTTATATTTATATATATACATATATATATATATATTTATTATTTATATTATTTATGTCACATTAAAGACCCCTCAGAGGCCAAAGCCTCGTGGTGGTTTCTATATATACATATATATATATATATATATATATATATATATTATTTATATTATTTATGTTGCATTAAAAATCCCGCAGAGGTCACAGTCTCGTGGTGGTTTCTATATATATATATATACTTATACTTATTATTTATGTCACAATAAAAACCCCGCAGAGGCCACAGTCTCGTGGTGGTTTTGTATATTTATATACTTATATTTATTATGTATGTTATAGTAAAAACCCCGCAGAGGCCAATGTCTCGTGGTGGTGTATATATATATTTATATTTATTATTTATAATGCATTAAAAACCCCGCAAAGGCTAATGTCTCGTGGTGGTATATATATATACTTTTATTTCTTATTTATATTGCTTTAAAAAATCCCGTAAGGCCAATGTCTCACGGTGGTTTCTAGATGTACATATATTAATTACTGCTCATATTGCAACATTGCTGTTAAAACTCCGCAAAGACCAATGTCCTGCGGTGGTGTGCTTTTATTCATATTGTTTTTGTAACTGTTCGGGGAGTGATATATCGTTGCAATTTCCGAGTCCACGTGTCTTCCCGTCTGTCAAATTCTATTACGTAGAGTCCCAGGACTCGAATTCGGTATCTGAAAAGTTGCTCTCGGAACGGTGGGTTACGCCTACTAGGAAGGGGTTCAGTTTGCACGAGAGGGTCTTCGGACCCCTATCTCCGCCATGTACCGGAGTTCGGTCAGTCTAAATTCTTTCTGTCTCCATTAGAGTGTCATCTGTAGGTGTACTTGTCCACCGTTCTTTCATATCCCCTATAGCGCGCGTTTCATTATTTTGTCCTCATTTCTTTCACCCTGTATTACTCAGAGAGGGAGAAATCCCATCTCTCTCTCTCGGTCCACCACGTGACGCGTTCACACTCCTCACTTGAAAATGAAATTCAGGATCTGAACAACTCGTTGTCTAAATTTGTGGAAGGACAAGAAAATCTGGACAGATTATTGGGGACGAAAGTAAATTTCAAAGGGAAGGGCTTGGATACAAACAAGTGAACAAGAAAAATTTTGGAAGTAAGCTATACACATCTTTGGTTTCTAGTTCAACTGAAGTCCAAACCTCTAAAGCACCCTCAAGACAATTTGATGTACATAAAAATCAAAAACACAATAAAAATCAGAAAAAGAAAACTATTAGTCAAAAATAGAAAAATGATTTTGTTGATGTTGATATGCATGCTAGGAAACACAATGATAAACACCATGTTTTCCATAAAATGAATATTCATTATTTTTATTATGGTAAACATGGTCACATCATGCATGATTGCTTTATCTTGAGGGATGATGAACGAAGAGTAGGGAAGAACAGAAGAAATAATGCAGGAAGCACTGGCAAAGGGAAGATCCACATCGGAAGGAAGCATGCTCAGGACACTTCTATTCAGAAGCCCGGAAAAGGCCTAATGCATTGACACAGTCCACAGAACAGGTCGATACACCCTGAAGCCAGCAGAAGAAGTCTGCCTCCTCACTGCTTTCACGGTGGAAAGATTGGTCATACAGTTAAAGACTGTTGGCATTTGAAAGGTAGAACCCCCATTCATGCCAAAAGGGGTAACTTCCATACTCACCCACAAAAGCCTAACGCACATGCACATAACAGAAACACCAAATCTTTTGTGCATTACTTTTATTGTGAGAAAATTGGACATGACATGCATGATTGTCATACAATGAGAGAAGATGACTTGATTGCATTGAGAAAGAGAAATGTAGCTACTCGAAGAACTAACCCACAAGGACCCAAGCAAGCTTGGGTACCACAAAATTCAAAATGAGAATTGTGGGTGCAGGTGCCTTGGAGCTGAATAAAGGATGAACATGTAAACAAGAGCTCAAGGCACATGTATGTAAATAAACCTTTCAATTTTATTTTGCATGTTAGGTATGCCAAGTAAATATTGCATTATAGGTCTGTCTAGCAGTCAATAAAATTTGCAATCTCAAATTGTCTCCATGAATTGCTAAAACATCCCCCATGATTTTGGATGAACATCTAAGTTGGATTAACTGCTTAATATTCAGTTTGAGCCCTGGTATATCAAATTATGATGTGCATAAAGATAGATTAAGTCTGTCCTAAACACTCACTATGCTTGAGTAGGGTCTTTAGATCTACAACTCTGCCTTGTACCAAAGGTCATATGTTTTAGATGTTTAACTCATAAAAAAAAATGGTCATGCCTATGGAATTGTTATGATGATTGAGTTGTTGTTGATTCATGCTACCATTTAACAGTCATATGAACTTCTTGCTTAGCATTGTTGATCATTATTTTTGATGATGTCTTCCATGGCTACATATATCCCAACTCATCACTCATGTGGACAAATAACATGCCGATTGTCTATCTTAACTTCCATAAGCATTCAACAAAGGGTGAGTTCAAGAGTGTACACCTTAGTGTAGAAAGTCATTGCATATGTTTGAATCTGTATGTGTTGTGGTCATTAAGCATCATCTTGGAATTTCATGCACTATCATACATTTCATGATCAAGGGACCCAACACTGCATGACTGGCATGTTTTACTCATACTCCCTTGCATATCCTATTATGTCTAACTTGCACACTCTGAATATTTGGAAAGAGAGAGTAAGTAGCATGTATCCATCTGCACATTAAAAAATGCAATCTGCATTTCAGTTCAGAATGCATTGCAAATAACCCAAAGATTGCATGTCAAGTGGTAACATTTCTAATGCATCATGTGTTCACTTAAGTCATAGGTTGCATACTCCATTGTCAACCAATGCACATGTTTAGGGGGAGTCAACATCAAAAATTCAGTCTGCATTCTTGCATACATTTGATTGTCATGCATAAACTGCATCATCTTAAGGGGAGCTTGTTAAGCTGAAAAATTCTGTTACAACCCTTCCTGCTATTGATCAGGTTGACCTTAGACCTACTCAGGTCAAACTCTCAGTTCATTCTATTTGAAAACTTCTCTCTGTCTTTGCTCAGTGTGTTGACACTCCTTTGAGGTTGCTGGTCCTATTTCACTTATTTCAGCCTGAGCTCACTGCATATCCTCAGGGGGAGTGTTCTTTATTCTGTTTCACTATGTAATCATCTGTCCTCTCTGCTGAAATTAGACCCTGCTTCATAATGTTGTTACACTATATTCCATCTTGGGTCTAAATTGCTTTGGATTGTCTGGAATCTGCCATTCCTTGAACCATTAGTTGAATGTTTCCAGAATCCCTTGAATGCCTTGAACTTCTTGGAGAACCTTCTATCTGTGGTTGAGTTTGTTTATTAGAGTAAATCCTCTAGAAGAATCTTACTTTATGGAGTCTTGTGACTGCCCAGAACATGAAAGCTATTGGTTTAAAATTAATGATTTAATAAACTTTAAAGTTTAATGATTTTGAAAATTATTGTATTCAGGCTTAATAGACTTAAACCAACTTTTCATGTTTTGACATGATATGCCTTCTTAAATCTAAAAGTTTATCTTTAGTACAAAGGCATCTTTCACTGAGAAACTTCATTGAAAAGTATTGTTTTTAAACATTGGGCTAATCCAAGAAATTCAAAAGAGAAAGGTGGTACAATGATAGCAATGAATTTTAGCCATACTGAGTAACTGGGGATATTGGCGTCTGACAAATATATATCCTTATGAAAAAAGGTGTGTGCTGAGTTCAGTGCTTTAAGGTAGAGCAATGGCATTGGATTCACCGAGAAACCAAGTCCCTTCATCAAAGAAATGAGGAGGACAGCGTCATGAAGTGCCATGCTAACTCTGTTCTAATTGAGGCAAAATTGTGAGCTACACTGAGTAACTGGGGGTGCTGACGTCTAATCAACGTGCACTCTCACGTCAAAAGGTGCATGCTACACTTGATTGCTCGTAAAAAGAATAGCAATAGGTACCAACAATGGGGTCTATATAAAAATCTGAATTTGTGAAACTTTTGGATAAAATCAAAAATGTCTAAGTGTTTATCCTCAATACTTCTTGCAATATCTCTCAAGAGAGCTAATAGAATTGAATGAGTGAGATCAAAGGAGGTTAACCTGGTTCAAGTATGGCATTTTGGTTCACCTCTATTAATGTTGAATGCAGGTGTTTTCGAGTAGTTTTATTGAGAAGTCCAGAATTCATCAGTTTTAAACCAATATGATAATAAGGGCTGCATCATTAGAATTTTATAACTGAAGATTCTAAAAAATCAATAACTCTGCATTTATGAACTTGGCTTCAGATTAAAGGAACCTTCATTCTTTCAACTATTGACTGTTGCACCTCATCTTCCAAGTGTCGACTCCTACAGTCGACCCCTTGCGTCTAGACCATTGTCTGGCTGCTCTGGCATCTGCCCTTAAGACAAGCTATTCTCTTGATGCTTCCAACTCCATTGATATATGCCTTTTCTCGACAATCTGCATAGTCTATCCTGGCTACCATGAAATCATCACCATTCTTAACAATTGGAATCTCTACCCTCTCATCAACTGGTATCATATCTCCAATGCAATTGGGTTCAATTTGTCATGCACTTAGGTGGTTTGCATTTTCCCTCTTCCATGCATTGCATAGAAAATCTTAAAAATTTGAAAACTAGAAAAACCTAAAACTCTGAAAATCCTGAAAAACATCATCTGGTATCAAACTGCTCTCTAACTGCATCTTATTGCCATGATCAAATCTCTTGCATGCATGTTGTACTATGAACTCATGGCATCCGGTGCCAATCTATCTGATTTTCTGTTGGCATGATTCACAAGTGACCTGACATTTAATGAGACCCAACAATTGGCCTCAAGGGACCCAACCACAACAATGGATGTCACTGTTGTGTTGGTTCAAGATACTCTCACTTGAAAAACTTGAATCTGCATCTTGAAATGCTGCCTCTTATGGTAATTATGTGTTAATAATTTCTTGATCTCATGCTTGACATGTGTTTATAAACTAACATTTGAAATTGGCTTTAATTTAAGCTCCCTTTGCTGATGGCAAAGGGGGAAAAGTTTTGATGAGTCATTGCCTATTTCAAGATTACATTACTTTAATGACTCATATTGAACTTATAATGACTCATAGTTGTCATCATCAAAAAGGGGGAGAATGTTGGGCATATGTGTAACATGCTTAATTATATTGTTTTGATGATGTCTGACTATGACTCATTGATGGGTCTAACCTGCATTTGATTATCATATTCATACATTTCAGGTCATTGTAAGCAAAGTATAAGAAATCAAGAATGGCATAAAAAACAAGGTAACTGGTTGCACAGAAATCAAGGCAGGTGTTAATACTGATTGGTGCACAAAAATCAAGGAAACAGGCTACACAAAAGTTCAAGCAGTAAGGTTGATGCAGCGGCCACAGTTCATGCAGTCAGGTCAGTGCATAGCCACTGTTACTAAAGTAAGGTCGATGCTACCTCAGTCAACACTTCAAGAACAAAGGTCAGTGCACACTTGCATACAAGTATGAAGGTCAGTGCACATGCTCCTTTTAGTTCAGAGGGTCGGTGCATATGAAGAAACTGTGCACTATAAGGTCGGTGCAGATGTTCAAAAGGTCGATGCACATGAAGACTTGAAGCTCTACAAGGTCGGTGCACACTTGCTTTCAACTCTATAAGGTTGGTGCACATGTTCAGTCAGGTTGGTGCACATGTGCATTTCTAGTCAAGAGGTCGGTGCACATCCTGAACCAAGGTCGGTGCACCTTCTACTGTTCTGACCACTAAGGTCGATGCACCTCAAAGAAAAGGTCGGTGCACGCTGCTGAAGGTCTGTGCACATGTGCAAGTGAAGGTCGATGTATGTTTTGCCTTCAACGTTACAAGATCTGTGCACATATGAATTACAAAGTCTGTGCATGTTGCTAAAAGTCTGTGCACATATGCATTTCTGTTCAAGAGGTTGGTGCACATCCTGAACCAAGGTCGGTGCACATATACTTTCACTCTATAAGGTTGGTGAACATGCTTAAACAAGGTCGGTGCATGTTTACCCTTCAACGTTACAAGGTCTGTGCATATTCATGCATTGAACCAGAAGGTCGGTGCACATGTCCATTTCAGTTCAGAAGGTCGGTGCACATACTGAAGACTTGCAACCAAGGTCGGTGCACATGTCCATTTCAGTTCAGAAGGTCAGTGCACATATTGAAGACTTGCAACCAAGGTCGGTGCACATGCTAAAGACTTTGACTAAGGTCGATGCACATGCTGAAGACTTTCCACTCAGGTCGGTGCACATGCCGAACTAAGGTCGGTGCACATGCAGAGGTCCTACAATATCAAGGTCTGTGCACATATCAGGTCGGTGCACATATCAGGTCAGTGCACCCTATGAGCCCGTCTTAACTAAGGTCGACCTGTTAATCAAAAGGTCAACCTATGTTCTCTCCCAGCATCTCTTAAGCCAGTCTTCTGTCAAATCAATTGGGCAATCCAGAGAGAGAAAATAGGTACCATAAATGTCCAAATACATGGATTTCAAGGTCTGGATAAGGTACCCAAAGTTGACTTGTATCCCTGTCATCATATCACATCTAATCTACCTTTTGGAGATGGCTATGTCAGAATCTATAGTTGGGAAAGGTCACTTCTTACAGTCTGCCACTGCCTTTTTGCTGTCACCCAATGAGGACTCTTGTGTAGACAGAGTACACAAGACAGAAGTGGACTTCAGCCAATAAGGAGACTGCATGTCAAAGGGACCATTTAATGAGGAGATCTGAACAGTAACAAAAGGAAAGATATGGTCTACTTCTTCTACCTGCCACCGTCCTACCATGGGACTGACTTAGAAAAGCACTCAAGCTCACATCGGCGCATGCTTCAAGAGAAGAACACCTTCTGGCGGGAAAGGTTTCGCTGGGGTTTTTTATTTATATGAAGCTTCCTCAAGAGAAGAAGTTGTTGCTGCCCAGAGAGCCACGCCCTTGAGCATCCATAAAGAACATCATTGAGAAGCGCATGAGAGTAGCCCAGCATTTGTTTGACTTAGTCCAGTGCTGCACAAGAAGAAGAAAAAAGAAGCCTTAAGAGAGAGAGAGCAGCCCTGCAGTCTACCTGACCCTGAAGAATCAGATCTTCAGATCTGAAATTTGTAGTTACAGTCCCCAGCTTCCAAATCATCATCTAAAGCTTTAGCTGGTGTTTTCTTCTTGATTTTATGGTTTTTCCACTGCACTTGCAGTGAGTTTTATCTTGTGTTTTTGTTCATCTAGAACCGTCCCTGTCGGTTTTGTGTGTAGGAAGATAGATGGAGGTGTGCTCCGGTCTGTGGAGAACCGTCCCTGCTGATTTTGTGTGTAGGAAGACAGACGGAGGTGTGCTCCAGTCAGTGGAGAACCGTCCTTGCCGATTTTGTGTGTAGGAAGACAGACAGGGTGTTCTCTGTTCTGTGGTTTGGGGCTTATCCTCGGTCAAGCTGTGTGTCAGTAGAAAAGCCTCACTGGGTTTTGGGAGGTGTGGACGTAGGTTGCGGTTTTGCAACCAAACAACCTTAAAAATCCCTATGTTGTGGGTTGTGCATTTGTGTGATTGCTCCATATTCTCTATCCCCATTCACAGGTTAGTGTGCTTGCTTCATCGTATGTAATTTTGATTATCTCCATCGCACACTCAAGCTTTATGGACTGTGCTATCTCGTACACACCATTTATTCCTTGCACAGTACCTACATCTCCTTGGCTGCCTGCTGCATCTTTGCACACAGGCACTAGGGAGCATTCTCCTGCAAGTAAGGATCACCTTGCTTACACACACAAGCACTCTGGTTGATCACCATTGCACACACTCCAGCTAGCTCGGCAGGGTGTGAAGCAAACACCTTATTCACACACACATCAGAAGTTTGCTGAGCAGCACCTTAGCTTGTGCCTTGACCTGTGCAGTCATTGGATCGTGCTTTGCTGTTTCCAATTGAGCCATTCCTATTCAATCCGCTATGCTTTGGGTCTAAGTGTATTATTTGCTTTATAGGAGTGGTTTACCATTCTTGGTAGATAAGTTTTAAATAGGCTAAAGTTCTTGATAGGATCTATTCAACCCCCCCTTTTAGATCCTATTGCACTACACGGGACCTAACAGCCATGACGGAAGGCGGTTTCTGTGGAGGCCGCCTTCCCTACTAGAGACCAGGTGGTGGTCTAATGGAGACCGCTACCTATCTGGACGAACCGAAACATGCTCAATCCATTTTAAACCCTTCCCCAAATGATCAAATTGAGGGGATTACATAAAAATAGCTTGTTACATGTTGTCATACATCATTTCCACACAATTTAAGCTCCAAAAACATACAAAATGGAGCATTAAACATACTCTAACAATTAGGGTTTGAAAGAACTAAAACCCACATGGAATTTCTAAGCAAATTAGCCAATCTAGCATGCTTTTACCCGTTCAAAATGATTGGAAAACGTGAGAAGGCGAGGTAGAATCCATCCCCCTACCTAAAATATTGAAACCTCATCGTTCAAGCGCGTTCCACCGCGCCAAACCGGCTTCCACGCGAGAAGGCTCCAACCACCACACGAACCGCCATTCCTCGACCTCACGATCACTCCACCGTCACCCCGGGCTGGCCGAGATCTCCTCCTCCAAGCCGTCCGCGGCCGGGTGAAGCGGGACCGCCGAGAGAACGAGGGTGAGGGAGAGAGGGGTGCGTGAGGAGAGAGGGGGAAACCATGGGGGTTTCTCCCACCGTGGGTAGATATTAGGTTTTGATTTATTTATGTTTTTATTAAATAAGCCTTTTTATTACAAAAAGCCCTCAAAGAAACTAATATCGTAATATAGCCCTCATAATTTCCGTACAATCTTTATATAAGTGGTTAATTAGCCTATAACTCACCTAATGCTCAGGAAAAACAACCAAATTCACAGGAATTTCCTATCTCTAAATCCAATAAGAATCCAGACTTCGAGGGTCTTACACGTCGCATTGCGCTGGGAGTACTTTTTTTATAAACGGGTGAAATCCACAAATTCTCACGAAATCTTATGCTTGATGGCTTTCTAGTGCATAGCCTTTATTGTTATGAAGAGTACATTCTTGATACATGCTAGTACATTCTCACTAATGAAATGCCAAACTTATATTCATGCTACAATTTTACTTGATCATGCTCCTATATCTCCTATCTTATTTATATCTTGCTACCGGTGTTACTTTGGTTTTTATCGTATGTTTTATCGCATTCTTCGTGCATTACCTTCTAGAGCTAAAATGTTAATTACTTAAATATTGTCTTCATGTTGATACGAAGATACCTACTGGACGAGTGCGCTCATTCCCTACTTTCTTAATCTTTTCAGGAGACTCTAGCGGATCGGATTCGGACAATTCAAGTGGCGGATCTAAGAGTGAATGCAGAATGAGAGAAGCCTTAGTGTCAAAAGTTATATTGTAGTTGGAATTCCTTCACTGGGATAGGCGGTGAAGTCGATCATGTTATATAATTTTCTCTTTATTGAGTCTAGTGAATTATTATGTCAAGGAGACAAGAGTCATTGTAAACTCAAGTTATTATTCAATAAAGTTTGAATTTTGAGTATATTATCTTGTGTTCACTCTTTTATGTGTGAATGTTTAGCGCTCTGATTATCATGCTAGCTTGAGGCTTATTTGCCGGCTGTTCGCGTTTCCGACTTAATTCCGCTGCATATCTCGAGACGTGACACACCGAGATTTGAAGATGAAAAACATTCAGACCACGTGTACAAACTAGATAAAGCTCTCTATGGTCTAAAGCAAGCCCCATGTGCCTGGTATAAAAGGTTGAGTACATTTCTCATAGAAAATGGCTACAAACGAGGTAACATCGATCAAACTCTATTTATCAAGAATTCAAATAAACATATTTTGGTCGTTCAGGTATATGTTGATGATATCATCTTCGGAGCCACCAGTGATTCGTTGAATGAGGAATTTGCTAAACTTATGCAAGGGGAATTTGAGATGAGTCTTATGGGAGAACTCACATTTTTCTTGGGTTTATAGGTAAAGTAGTTAAAGGATGGAATCTTTATCAACCAGAAGAAGTATACGTTAGAGCTCATCAAGAAATTTATTTTCAACAATGCAAAGTAACACTAAACACCAATGTCAACTTCTCTTAAATTGGGCAAAAATGAACAAGATAAGTCTGTTGATCAAAAGCTTTTTAGAGGAATGATTGGCTCTCTATTATATTTGACTGCTAGTAGGCCTGATATTCAATTTAGTGTTTCCATGTGTGTGAGGTTTCAATCAAATCCAAAAGCATCTCACATGTTAGCAATCAAAAGAATGTTTAGATATTTGATTGGTACAAGCGATCTTGGTCTATGGTTTCCTTGTTGTTGCAGTTTTGATCTAGTTGCATATATAGATTCTGATTTTGTTGGATGTATTGTGAATCGTAAAAGCACGAGCGGGTATTGTCAGTTTCTTGGAGGTTGCATGGTTTCAAGGGCCTCAAGGAAATAAAACACCGTGGCATTGTCAACTGCTGAAGCCGAGTACATGGTTGCAGGCAGTTATGCAGCCCAAGTGCTGTGGATCCAACAACAAGTAGTTGATTTTGGCATTTCTTTGAATAACACACCCATTTTATGCGATAACACATCTGCAATTAACATTTCAAAAAATTCTATTTTGCACTCACGAACCAAACATATAGAAATTCGTCATCACTTTTTGAGAGGTCACATAAATAAATGTCATTTGAGCTAACTTTTGTAAACACTGACAAATAACTTGTAGATATTTTCACCAAACCTTTAAATGAAGAAAAAGTCACTAGAATAAGGAGAGAATTAGGAATTTGTAGGTTAGATGAGTAGTTGTTCATGATAGTTTTACAAATCTGGTGCATACACTTTGCCATTCATAATGTTTAGAATTGCATACACACATATTTTTTTTGCAAATAATGGTTCATCATTGCATATACGACATCCATATTTTACCTAATGCTAGCTTTTGCATATATTTCTGAATAGAAATAAATTTTCAATATGGTATCATTTTCTGATTTACATGCATTTGCTTGTATATATCCTATACTATTGCGTGCTTAAATGCAATCATTCTCCGGTATATAAAATGGTGATTTATGGAAGGTTGAATCAAATCCTGTTGCATCCCATAGTTCGTGCTTGGTTTCAATGATATCAAAATGATTGTGTTTGTGTGTGTATGTGTTTCATTGAGCTCATTGAGCAACATGTTTTATATCTTGATTTGATGAGTTAAAAGATGGAGTCAATGTTTACTCTTGAAAGCCATGTGAACTCTCGGTGTTTAAGGAACTAATGTTATATTTATGTTGGTTTGTAGGAACACAACTTCATGGCTCATACTTGGAATCTTAAGGAGTCCATCAATGAAGCTCTTCTTCTTAAAGGGAGTTAACTCTGTTCATGTTTGAAAGTTATATCAATGATTTGTATTTAAGGATCTCATGCCTTGAATATTTTGATTTGCAGGATCAAAATCCATGATTCATGTTTGGAACTCAAAGGAGTGCATCAATGAAGATCTTATTGAAAAAGGGAGTTGACTCACTCATTACTTTGCGTTGACTCTTCTATATTTCATTCATTTCATCTAATAGCTTTTCAATGTCATGGTTGGATATTTTCATGCGTTTTACTCATAAGATTTTTGGGCTTGAAATATTCATACAAGACTTCATGAGAGTTGGTTACATATTTCTCATGCATTGGATGAATGATTGGTCTTGTGTACTATGCACTAAAAGTTTGAGTTAATGACTTTCTGTGTAAAAGAATTGCATGAAGATGGCCTTTCTGAAGATGGCTTCATTTGGATCTCAATCAAGGAGATTGTGTTTATTGAACACACCTTTCTAATTGAATGATAGTGACATATCATTCATAGAGTTATTGTGATTTCAATGTATGGTTGTTTCAAAAAGATCCCTTGTTTGTATCAATGCTCCTCGTGAGATAATGCTTCATGAATGTTAGTTCTTAATCAACAAGAATGCCATTTGAATGAATGTGGTTCCACGATATTATACATGCTTTGCATTTGGCATAATTGTTAACAGTTGTGGGATGAAGCATTTTGTTGTTGAAGATTTGGTTGCCTTGTGACTGAATGGTTGAGCTCCCATGTCATTATTTTAAGTTGATTGAGAGGTCCATGTTTATCATAACAAAACGTAGTCATTTGGTGGAATGTATGTTTGTTGATTGATTTGACAAGCCAAATACTTGGTTGAGTTAGTTCAATGATGTATTTTTATGTGAACTAGTTCAAAGAGTTAATGCTTAGTTCTTAAGTTTTGATTATCATCTAACCTCTTGGTTTATCATGTTTTTATAGGTTGAAGGATGACTTTTAAACCCTCCCATGTCAAGAGGATGATGGTAACATCTAACCATTGCTATGCTAAGTTCCGGGTCGTTTTCATGAACATCTTTCATGAGGTTGCATTGTATTGGAAGTGTTTTATGCATCCTTAAAATGAGATTTTTGAGCCTTTACAATGTGCTTAATGTTTTCTCATAAATCTTGTTTAAATGTGGTTTAAATGGTCTTAATACTTTGTTGAACTCATGGTAATTATTTCTTGTTTTTTGGGAATTTTTTCGGCACTTTAACGGGCCTTAAATCCATGTTCTCGGACCCTTCAGGGACGGGGTCGACCCCTGGGGTCAACCCCCCCTGGGCTGGATGCCCAGCCACTGCATGGGTCGACCCTGGGGTCGACCCACTGCAACGGTCGACCCCAAGGACCCCTGTAACTCTGGGCGTTTATTCTTGTATTCCAGCAGCTTGTAGCCCGAGGGTCGACCCCTTCCGGTCGGGATTTACGAAAGTGTTTAAAACCCATTGAAAACCTTTTTAAACCATACTAAAATACCACCCAATGATTCCTAATCATGTTAGGGTGTTTTAAACTCATTTTAGAAGGGGTATATGGGTCATTTGGTCTGTGTCCTATATATATTAATGTGTTGCTCCGAATTTTTAAAAAAAAGATCAACCCTAATGATCATTTGTTCTTTCGTATAGGTGAAGAAAAGGGGGAAAACGCAGTGGAGCTCTTGCAAGGAGGAAATCATCTACTTCCATGAAGATCTGGAGCTCGTGAAAGAAGAAGAAAAAGAGCGGATCGAAGAGAGGATCAAGAGGACGTAAGAATCATCTTCATCCGGCTTCCCTCCAACTCGTGGTTCAAGGAACATCATCAACCGGCCTTGAAAAATAAAGGGGGACCACTTCTATGTCTTCTATCAGTTCTTTGTGATGTGTTCTATGATTTATATTTTGGGTTTGAGCATGCTTGAATATTTGTGTTTATTTTCTGAACATTAGAAATATTTGTGTGTGTGACCGTTTGTGTATACGGTCATGTTTGATCACCTACGTGCGATCGTGTTTGCGTCATTGTGCTGCGGTTGTTGCAGCGCGTGTGTGTGTGTTGTGATCTGGTCGTCAGATCGTGTGTGTGTTGTGATCCGGTCGTCGGATCGTGTTGTGTTTGTGATCCGGTCGTCGGATCATGTGGAAGACTTCATCTCCGTCTGTGTGTGTGTTGGGGCGTGTCCCCGTGTGTGTGCGGGCGTCGTCCCGTGTGTGTTTGGAGCGTCGTCTCCGTTTGGGGATTTATCCCCGAGTGAAGCCTCACCGGGTTTGGTGAGGAGTGGACATAGGGAGCCCATCGTGGTCCCGAACCACCTTAAAAATCCCCGTGTCTTGTGGTTTGATCTTTGTGTTTGTGTGCTTCGCTATCTTATCTGTTTATGCAATCGTGTGAGCTCGGTGAGATTGAGTGAATTAAGTTTAAATCTGTTTAGATTAAATTCCTCAATCTTATCAATCTTGTTAATTCCGTTGTGCGCTAGTTTATGTTTTTAATCGGTCATAGTTTATAGTAGAAGGATCTATTCACCCCCCCTCTAGATCTATGTTCTTACACTACGGGACCCAACAATTGGTATCAGAGCGAGGCTCTGCTGACCCTAGATCTCACGATCTACAGAGTGATCCTAGTGCATTCTACAATCATGAATTTTTCTGTTGAGCACATGTCGATGAATTGCCTTCCTATTCTTAATGGTTCTAATGTTACTTCATGGATGGGTAAAATGTGTAGACTGATCAATTCAATTAATCCTAATCTTTGGAAGTTGATTTATGATGGTCCTCACATATTGCCTCTAGATAAGACCAAGTGGTCTAGTCAAGATAAATTGAAGAACCATGAAAATGTCATTGTATTAAATTTATTGAAAAGTGACATTGATAATCATATGTTTCCATTTGTTTCTTCTTGGACAACGGCAAAGGAGCTTATGGATCAGTTGATCAAAGTTCAAGAGATGGAAGGATAAAATTGTCTCATGGCCGACAATGATGATCAACTCAATGAAGAAAATTATGATGAGGTACATTCTGAATCCGAAGAACTCTCCATTGAAGAATGGCAAATAGCATATGCTACGCTGTATGATAAATGCAAGAAACTCATATCTGAAAATAAAACCTTGAAAACGAAGATTAATGAGAATGAACATGCTAATTCCTCCTGTGAGAACTGTTCAATCAATTGAACATCTGCAAGAACAAAATGAATCTCTTGAATCAAAAGTTAAATTATTTTCAGAAGAGATTTCCTGTTTGAATGAAGATGTTGAAATGGCTAGAAAACATAACACATCTTTTCAAATTGAAAATGAGTGTGATGAGCTGTGTGAGCAAAATACATTCCTCATGTCTAAAATCTTCATGCTTGAGAAAAATGAAGAATATCTTAAGAACAAGCTAGCTTCTTTGTCTGATGATGATAAAATGTTTGAAAAGCTACTTGATTCTGAAATTGATAGCAAAAGCATCATGAATGAAAATGAAGATCTTAAAAAGAAAAATGGTGCCATGTTAATTCAGAATTCCTTACTAGAAGGAAGATTGAAATGCCTTGATAAGCTTGAAAAAGAAAATTCCTTGTTGAAATCTGAGAATGAACAATTGCTTGTTAAGATTTTAAAGTTTGTTGAAACTGAGAAAGTTCTTGAAAACTTAACTGAAAAACTCTATGCCATGAATGATAAAAATAAGGAAATCTCGAAAGAGAATGAAAACTTGAAATTTGTGAATTGCTTGCTTAGTGCGAAAATCTTTGCATGTGAAAAAGAGACAAATGATTTGAAAAATGACTTGTCTAGATTTGTCAAAGGGAAGGAGAACTTGGACACATTGCTAGGTGTTAAAGTGAACTTTTAAAAAGAGAGTCTTGGTTACATCTCGGTCAACAAAAAATCCTTTGAATCAAAAATGAAAACATCTTTTGTTCATGCCTCCGACATTCCTAGCACCTCCAAAACACCTCCTCCCGTTGCTCAAGTGAAAATCTCTGGAAATGGTTTTGATAAAAAGAAAAATCTCAACAAAAAGCCTTCCATGTCAAATAGATCTCAAAAATCAAAGTTGAATATTGAATGCTTCTATTGTGGCATGTTTAGTCATGTGATGGATGATTGTGTTGTCATGAAAGAGGATGACAAACTTGCATGCAAAAAGAAAAATGTCTCATGCTTTTATTGTCATAAACTTGGCCATGTCATGGATGATTACTTTGTGAAACAAAATGATGATTATCATGCCATGAATGCTAAGTTTAACTTTCAAAGAAAATTCAGAATTGAACATGCCTTTAATGCTCAAGGGTTTTCATCTTATAAGAGAAACTTGTTCATAAACACTCATGTAAACAATGAAAAGTCATTCTGTAGACCCACATCTCCTTGTTACTTTCATTGTGGGAAGTACAGACATCTTATGAAAGAGTGTTGGTTTTTGAAAACAGAAAACTTTCATGCTTCCAGAATGCATACTAGGTCTAATTTTGTTAAATCTAGACCTTTTGAAAATAGAAGATGGAATGGATTTGAAAATTTCTTCACTCCTAAAAGGAAGTCTCTTGGTAAAACTACTTCTCCTCAATGCCTTTATTGTGGAAACCGTGGACATGTTATTGAGAATTGCAGGATCATGGAAAGTGATAACAAGGTGGCAATGAAAATGTCAAAGAAAACTTTTGGAAGAAATGCTTCTAATATCCAAGGACCCAAGAAGGCTTGGGTGCCCAAAATCTGACAAATGAGTCAGTTGTGATGAAGGTGTGCGTTGAGGCAAACAAAGAATGAAAGGGGTTCTAGTAAAATGGAACAAGGCACACTCATATGATAAAACTCCA
This sequence comes from Amorphophallus konjac, assembly GCA_022559845.1. Taxonomy (NCBI): domain Eukaryota; kingdom Viridiplantae; phylum Streptophyta; class Magnoliopsida; order Alismatales; family Araceae; genus Amorphophallus; species Amorphophallus konjac. Next base: position 170,335,290 of record CM040119.1, on the reverse strand, counting down.
ACTTTGCTCCTTCACTGTCAAACTTGGTGGTTTTGATGTTTTGGAATCAGATTTTGGTATGTTCTCATGTTTTGCTCAAAATTCTGCACAAGCCATACATGTCTTCAATGGATGAATATTTGGTATATCAAATGGTGGTTAGACAAGGTTGGACTACGTTCAACTTAATACTTCCACTAAGCGTGATGGTGGTCTTTGGACCTATGTTCTCCGTCTTGTACCAAAATTTAAAAAATTGAATTGTTTAGCTTATGAGGAACCATGTGTTTTGAAGGAAATCAATTTACCTTGAAATTCTGTAATACCATGTGCGTTCAAATTGATTCTGAAATTCATTCTTGCTTCAAGAAGGCAAAATTTCTGAAATACAGAATTATTCTTTTGACAGATATTGTTTCTGAATTTGATCTGTTGTTCTGGTATTCTGCTATGATGAACATGTCTCATTGGTTGAATGAATCTGAACATTTTGAGGAATAACCATTATGCCTTTACCTACTGAATACTTTTCAATCTGAAATGTATGAGCATTTGAGTGTAATTGAGTATCTGGTATATCAAATGGTGTGTAGTGGAAGGGTGGATTATGTCCACCTAGAAGCTCTCACTATGTGTGAGTTGGGTTTTCTAACCTTCACCTCCACCTCATACCGGAACCTGTAAAATCTGTTTGATTTGTAGATTATACTCTAAGCTTTTGAATTGTTATTGAAAATCTATTTTTGAACATTTCTGGAAATAATTTGGGTGCACTACTTGATTTTGATCATTTGTGTACCTTTGTTCAAAAAGGGGAAGCCTTGGAAAATGGTTGCTACTCATCATTTGAATATGTATGTCTCCTTGTGCAATCTGTCATGATGTTCTAACATAAAAAAAAATCGCATCATGCATTGCATTCGCATGCTTTCATAAGTTACATGCATTAGAAACTTCATAAGGTGCATTTAGATCATTCATATGAAAACCTGAAAACTTGCATCTTGCACCCATATTGAATTTTGCAATGCATTTAGAACTTTTAAATAAAAATCTGACATTCTGCATCGCATTGGCATCTTTGCATATCATTCACATACTATGCATACAAAATGATAAAAAGATGCATATTGCATATTCATGCATATAGAGCATATGCATATATTTCATGATAATCGTCTATCTTGACTCATGAATGCTTGCATGAATGTTTCATGAATCCTTGCATGCTTGTAAGTATTTACACTATGAAATAATTTCTTGATCTTTCTAAGGCCTTACCACCTTGCTAAACAATAATGTAGTGACTTTATTCATATGTGATACATGTCATATATTAAGGGGGAGGATTTGACTCCGACCGTGCATACATTTAGGGGGAGTCATAGCCGTGTCTTATCGAATTCATTTTATACATGCAAAACAAAAATTTACCCCCACACTCTTGCACACAATGAATTTAATGACTTTACTTGATAAGGATTTAAGAAATTCTTTCCAACACTCTAAAGGGAACTTGAATCTGTACATGGACATTAAAGAGTAATCGTGAGAAAAAAGTTGCCTACCCCACAAAAATTCAATAAGTGGTATGTGGATCCGAGTAACCGGGAATCCCCCCTGAAACAAAGGAGAAAACTCGTGTCGAAAGGAGAAACAAAAATCCATATGTGTGACGAATCCAAGTAGCCGGGAATCCCCATTGAGACATATGAGGAAACTCACGCCGAAAGGTGAAGTCTATTAAAAGAAACAAAATCGGGGTTGTGTGAAGCTACCGAAAGTCGAGAATCTAAAGTGAAAGTGTAGAGAGGAGATTACCTTCTAGTGTTCTTTAGAAAATCTGAAAATCCATATGTTTTGAAGCTCATTAGTCATTACCTCACATTTTACATGGGCATTTTTGTGATGTATGTGTATTATGAATTTGTCTACATTCATGGTTTTTGTAGTACTCCTAGTTGTGTATGCACAAATCTCTTAGTTATGCTTATGTCTTACATTCTTGAATTTGAATCACATGCCCTTTTCTTAACCCGTGCCTCATTTAGGGGGAGTTACTATATGTAATATTTGTGTGTATGACGATTGTGCTTGTGTGCTTGCATGTTCATGCATTCCCCTTGAGGCTAATTCTGAGCATAAACCTTACATTTGAAGGATAGAAGTCATCATGTGCATAGCTTCATAACTTGCATGATTAGCATTCACATAGTGCATATTCAATGCTAATTTGCATATTTGCATATTTGACATTTTCAGCATACATATAGGTCATTCATGATATCATCTTGATCAAATCCATACTTTTCAACAATTGGCACAGTTCATTTTGAAATACATATTCTGAACACTTCATGTTGCATAAATGCCAAAATGAGTTCAACCAACAAATGGTATCATGATCAACAAATGCTATCTTTGAGGCTCTCTCTCTTCGAGAATTGAAATTACCTATGTTTGTGCCTCTATCGTGATCAACACTTGGTATCATATATTTGAGCCCCTACTTAACATCAATTGGCATTTAAATTGAAAACTTATCCTTTGGCCTCACATGTTCTTTTTATGTCCCATGCTCTCTTGTCTTTTTGTAGATGACAAAAAGGGGGAGAATGTTTAAGGTGTGTGCTCAATGGTGTATGAATGTTGTTGTCTTGGGGAGAATGTGAGAAGTGGTTATGCTCAATGTTTGCACATGTTTGCAAAATCTGCATTATCACACATATCGTTTTGTCATCATCAAAAAGGGGGAGATTGTTGCATCCCATAGTTCGTGCTTGGTTTCAATAATATCAAAACGATTGTGTTTGTGTGTGTTTGTGTTTCATTGAGCTCATTGAGCAACATGTTTTATATCTTGATTTGATGAGTTAAAAGATGGAGTCAATGTTTACTCTTGAAAGCCATGTGAACTCTCGGTGTTTAAGGAACTAATGTTATATTTATGTTGGTTTGTAGGAATATAACTTCATGGCTCATACTTGGAATCTTAAGGAGTCCATCAATGAAGCTCTTCTTCTTAAAGGGAGTTAACTCTGTTCATGTTTGAAAGTTATATGAATGATTTATATTTAAGGATCTCATGCCTTGAATATTTTGATTTACAGGATCAAAATCCATGATTCATGTTTGGAACTCAAAGGAGTGCATCAATGAAGATCTTATTGAAAAATGGAGTTGACTCACTCATTGCTTTGCGTTGACTCTTCTATATTTCATTCATTTCATCTAATAGCTTTTCAAAGTCATGGTTGGATATTTTCATGCGTTTTACTCATAAGATTTTTGGACTTGAAATATTCATACAAGACTTCATGAGAGTTGGTTTCATATTGCTCATGCATTGGATGAATGATTGGTCTTGTGTACTATGCACTAAAAGTTTGAGTTAATGACTTTCTGTGTAAAATAATTGCATGAAGATGGCCTTTCTGAAGATGGCTTCAATTGGGTCTCAATCAAGGAGATTGTGTTCATTGAACACACATTTCTATTGAATGATAGTGACATATCATTCATAGAGTTATTGTGATTTCAATGTATGGTTGTTTCAAAAAGATCCCTTGTTTGTATCAATGCTTCTCGTGAGATAATACTTCATGAATGTTAGTTCTTAATCAACAAGAATGTCATTTGAATGAATGTGGTTCCATGATATTATGCATGCTTTGCATTCGGCATAATTGTTAACACTTGTGGGATGAAGCATTTTGTTGTTGAAGATTTGGTTACCTTGTGACTGAATGGTTGAGCTCCCATGTCATTATTTTAAGTTGATTGAGAGGTCCATGTTTATCATAACACAACCTAGTCATTTGGTGGAATGTATGTTTGTTGATTGATTTGACAAGTCAAATACTTGGTTGAGTTAGTTCAAATATGTATTTTTATGTGAACTAGTTCAAAGAGTTAATGCTTAGTTCTTAAGTTTTGATTATCATCTAACCTCTTGGTTTATCATGTTTTTACAGGTTGAAGGATGACTTTTAAACCCTCTCATGTTAAGTGGATGATGGTAACATCTAACCATTGCTATGCTAAGTTATGGGTCGTTTTCATGAACATCTTTCATGAGGTTGCATTACATTGGAAGTGTTTTATACATCCTTAAAATGAGATTTTTGAGCCTTTACAATGTGCTAAATGTTTTCTCATAAATATTGTTTAAATATGGTTTAAATGGTATTAATACTTTGTTGAACTCATGGTAATTATTTCTTATTTTTTGGGAATTTTTTCGGCACTTTAACGGGCCTTAAATCCATGTTCTCGGACCCTTCAGGGAAGGGGTCGACCCCTGGGGTCGACCCCCCCTGGGCTGGATGCCCAGCCACTGCATGGGTCGACCCCAAGGGTTGACCCCTGTAACTCTGGGCGTTTATTCTTGTATTCCAGCAGCTTGTAGCCCGAGGGTCGACCCCAGGGTCGACCCCTTCCGGTCGGGATTTGCGAAAGTGTTTAAAACCCATTGAAAACCTTTTTAAACCATACTAAAATACCACCCAATGGTTCCTAATCAGGTTAGGGTGTTTTAAACTCATTTTAGAAGGGGTATATGGGTCATTTGGTCTGTCTCCTATATATATTAATGTGTTGCTCCGAATTTAAAAAAAAAAGATCAACCCTAATGCTCATTTGTTCTTTCGTATAGGTGAAGAAAAGGGGGAAAATGTGGTGGAGCGCTTGCAAGGAGGAAATCATCTACTTCCGTGAAGATCTGGAGCTCGTGGAAGAAGAAGAAAAGGAGCGGATCAAAGAGAGGATCAAGAGGACGTAAGAATCGTCTTCATCCGGCTTCCCTCCAACTCGTGGTTCAAGGAACATCATCAACCGGCCTTGAAAAACAAAGGGGGACCACTTCTATGTCTTCTATCAGTTCTTTGTGATGTGTTCTATGATCTATATTTTGGGTTTGAGCATGCTTGAATATTTGTGTTTATTTTCTGAACATTAGAGATATTTGTGTGTGTGACCGTTTGTGTATACAGTCGTGTTTGATCGCCTACGTGCGATCGTGTTTGTGTCATTGTGCTGCGGTTGTTGCAGCGTGTGTGTGTGTGTTGTGATCTGGTCGTCAGATCGTGTGTGTGTTGTGATCCGATCGTCGGATCGTGTTGTGTTTGTGATCCGGTCGTCGGATCGTGTGGAAGACTTCGTCTCCGTCTGTGTGTGTGTTGGGGCGTGTCCCCGTGTGTGTGCGGGCGTCGTCCCGTGTGTGTTTGGAGCGTCGTCTCCGTTTGAGGATTTATCCCCGAGTGAAGCCTCACCGGGTTTGGTGAGGGGTGGACGTAGGAAGCCCGTCGTGGTCCCGAACCCCCTTAAAAATCCCCGTGTCTTGTGGTTTGATCTTTGTGTTTGTGTGATTCGCTATCTTATCTGTTTATGAAATCGTGTGAGCTCGGTGAGATTGAGTGAATTAAGTTTAAATCTATTTAGATGAAATTCCTCAATCTTATCAATCTTGTTAATTCCGCTGTGCGCTAGTTTATGTTTTTAATCGGTCATAGTTTATAGTAGAAGGATCTATTCACCCTCCCCTCTAGATCCGTGTTCTTGCACTACGGGACCTAACAAATCCAGCCGGAAACTTTCACTATGCGTGAATGAAATATTCGTCTCGTATCGGAAATCATCTTGCATGAATATAATGCTACACTGATGGGGGCATCCCTTACCCCTCCACATTTTCGAGGCTCGGATTGTTTGTCGGCATGCGCCATTGTGTTTGTGATATTTTTCTGAGTCTAGTCATGTAATTTTTATATTTTATTTGACTCATGAACCATGTAATTTTCCTTTTATTTGAGTCAAGCACCTAGGTCATTGAGTCATTTACCTAAGTCAGATGTCATATGGTTAATTAGTCTGGTTTAATGGGTCCAATTAAGTGGGCTTGGCCCAGGGGCGCCCTCCCTTGGGCAGATGAGTCATTAGGTCATTTGTTCAGGGGTATTCTGGTCATAGGAATTATGTGAGTCTATAAATAGCCCCCTCCCCTCTCTCCTTTGTAACTCTTGATGTTCAATTGCAATAAAAATATTTCCAGAAATTTGAGTGATTTTCTTGGAGTTAGAAGCTCCCCTCTCCCTCTCTCTTCTCCCTCTCTCTAGAAGGGGGCGACCCTTTCTCTCTCTTCCCCACCCCCAAATTCAAAATTTCTTCTCTCTCCTCCCCATTCCCTCTTCATTAAAACCCCCTTCCCCTTCCCCAAATCACCCATTTAATTCCCCTCCTTCCCAAGGTGGAATCCACCACTCCCCACGCCACCCTCTAACCACCAACCACCCACTCCCCTTCCCCAAGCACCTCTCTCATCTCCCAAGGGAGGATTCCCCACTCCCCAAGCACCCTTTCCCTTCCCCACACACCTCTTCCCATCCCCAAGGCCAGAAATTAATCCCACCCTTAAACCCATTTTCAAATACTCCTTCCCTATCTCCCTCCCAACACCAAATTGGCAACTCCCTCTCCCTCCACCTGCTAGACCCCCTTCCAGCCCCCATTCGCCGCCTCCCTTACCTTGGTTCGCCCCCTTCGAGACCCCCTCACAGCCTGGGATAGCCCCCACACCCATCCACTCCATTTCCCCTCCCATCTAGCCCATTTCCCACCCCTTATCTCGCTGTCACTAGAGAGAGCAGCAGCAGTAGAGTTGCATCATGTTGCAAAGGCATCCACAGCATTTCTCCAAGGCTTCAGGTGACATAGAATATACCGGTGGATTCATCGTCCAGATAGCTTCGCAATTGAGGTGGTCTCGCATCCGTCCGAGCTCCGAACTGCCCGAGAGAGCCAATTTCCCACGACTGTGCAAAATTGCTCCGTGAGGAGAAGGCAAGGAAAGAAGCGACCACGGCTGCTCCATGATGAACTTGGACTTGATTTCTTAGATGAAGTTATCTCCTCCAAGTCCCCTGCCATCTCCAAGAAGTAGGGCTCCATTTGGACTCCGGAGCATAAAGTTCTGAATTTTTCCCTCAGAGTGCGCATGTCAGTCAATCCTGGGTCAGATCCGATCCCCCCTTACCTTTGTTGGGTCTCATAATCTACTCCAACCTTTGCCGGCAACCCTATGGGTATCCTATCGAAGAGGATCTGTCCACGGTCGTAACGGTTTTGGTCCCGCTACCATCGGCCCCTGGGAGCGCTCGTGGCGGCCACATCTTCCAGCAGTGACAATTCAGGGACTTCTAGAGTCAGAACCGACCAGCTCCGATCCCAACTTTGACTCGGCCACCGGCAACATCAAGAAATCCCCCAATAATTTGTGCGTCATCCTGGGTCGGCTCAGAATGTTTTGGCGCTGGTTTCGTCAATAACGGAATTCGGGAGAGCCTTTGGCAGCACCGACAGTGCCTGCCTATCAAGTTGTTCTTGAGAACTGGCAGAATCGATGATCTTCTTCCACTTTGGCTTCCAGCGGAGTTTTCCGCACCCCGCCTGGCCGACTGTCCGCCCCTCCCTGCATGGAGGTACATTTTGATTTTAAAACTAATCCCCACTCCTAGTCCAACCCCCTTGCAAGGGGCGTAGTGCATGCAACTTGAAATTTTCAAGTTGAAGCTTCATCAGCACGGCGTGCGGGTAAGCCCATGCTTCCTCGCTCTCCCTCGTCTCCGACCGGGATCGGTGTCTTCACACCGATCAGGTGAGCCTCAGTTACCCCTTGCTGATCTTTCCCTTGCTGGTTTAGTATCACCGCTAGTGCCGTCAGACGGTGAGTTGAGTGCCCGATCTCAAATTGCCATTATATGAGTGACTACTGCGGGTGAGTTGTGAGAGAGATCATTACATCCCATGCCCTCGGCATGCTGGCCGCCCATGAGAGTGGGCATCCCTGGACCCTTGGAGGTTCAATCCCAAGCTAGCCAATCCCCGGAGCTGCGAGGTCCCGCCCCAGACCCTCACCACCATCATCAGGTTGCCTACGGGCACGAGTATGCGCTTAGCGGCTGAGTCCGCTCGAGTGAAGCTACCGGTCCGCTAAATTGTGCTTGCTTGATAGGTCCAAGGGGCATTGGTCGAGTGGTTACCACCCCTAATGTGGTTTCACATCAAATTGGTATTAGAGCAAGTTCTAGACTTGTCTCTACTAAGTCTTGTCCTAGGGCCATTACATTTGTCACCGGTGCATCGACCACTAGCATGGCTACCTCTCTTTGGTCATATTCATCTCACTCGGCCCTCCACAAGGGTCTGATCAACCCCCCCTTTGACATAATCTCTTTTGAGGATCTCCTCTTCGATGGAACATGTCCTAGTGCCTACCTAAAGTGGGAGGCTACCGAGGTAAAAGACTTTGAGAGGACTATGGTTTATGGACCCGCGAGAGTCCGTGTTGCCAAGGGGCCACTTCGGGGTCAAGCCAAGACTAAGTGGGAACACATAGTGAGCTTAAGGAGGGTTACGAGACAAGAGCCCATTTCCTCATGGGAGGAGATGAAGGTAGAACTTAGGAAGATCTACGCCCCCAAACGTTCCCCTCCCTACTCGAAGAGCCATAATCCAAGGAGCACTACCACTCCTCCCTTCTCTCCCGGCCAGTTCAAGGCCGCCATAAAGGCCCTCTACATCTCCCAACCCCCACAACACCCACCACTTCCTACCCCAATCAACACCGCTACACTTTGCCACCCAACCTCTACCATTCAAACCAAATTGGCCTCCACCCTCACTCCTCCACAACCGGCCGATCCCAAGGGCAAGAGACCCCTAGTTGACCCGGTTCCCCCCATGGAGGCCGCCACCCCCAAACCAACTCCCTCTTTTCCAACCCACATCCAAACCCAATTGGCCTCCGCCTCTCCACCATCCCCCATAAGGGACACTCCCCCCAAGATCAACCAACCCAAGCTACCTCAACCAACCCATCTCCCCCTCCCTACTCCAATCCTACCCCAACCTAGGCCTCCACTACTTTTCCTACCAATCCCAAACCAAGTTTCCCTTTACCCTCCACCCCGGGTGCACCATACACCAATCCTCATCACCCCACCCTCAAAAGACCCTCTCACCTCCTTGGTATAGAAACCCATACCCGCCCCATAGTGGTGAACACTCCGGACCCTATTTCCCCCATGGAGACCACCCATGTCCAAGATGAAGGAAAGCCCTCGCACAATGGTCTTCACCTTACCCCACCCTCCCTAGTTGGGGCCGAGCTCATCTTAGGGGAACCCCTTTTTAGTTGGCTAAAGGAGAACCCAATTAGAGAGATCATGGCCCATGTTTGCCCTCCCATGAAGCTAGTCCTTCCAATAGTACCCTTCCCCTCCTATCACACCACAATCCAATCATCTTACCAAGTGGAGACATTAGGGGACCTTCTCAAGGGCTTAGCATGGCAATTGGAGTTGACTGTCATGTTGACCCCCATGACCGAACAACCTAGAAGCCTTGACCTCCTACACCTATGTGTCGGGTCTATCACCTCAGTTTGCACTATTAGGCGCTACACTAGTGACCTCCTTCTCTTTCTCCCCATGGATAAGGAACCCATCTCGGTCCACTCCCCTCCCATTGAGATCCCAAGTGCTTTGATCGGCCAACCCACTAACAACCTTGGCCCAATCATCTTGGAGGAGAATGACTCACCTTTTGAGGATCTTAAGGACATAGGGCTCCTCTCCCTTGGCAACCCCTATCATGATCCCTTCGATCCCTTCCTATGGGAACCAGGATACCCATGTGACCCGACCACCTTACCCACCACCCACCTTTTCCTACCACAACCCACCATGTTTGACCCAATCCACCCCTTCCTAGACTCGGGCCTCATATGGGAACCCATAACGAGGGAAGATCTTCACCTAGGGAACAAGGAAGTGCCTCTCTCCAAGATGTCCACCTTCCTAGATTCTTTCGACCCTTTTAAGTGGAAGCTCAAAAGCCATCCCGCCACCCCACACATGGAAGTCATCATTGGAGTAAGAATGCATATGTCTTGGCACCTCCCACCACTTGGTGATGCGGGACGGACCACGGACTCAAGACCAATGGATATGCGACCCTCTGACTCTAAGCAAGATCGCAATCGCCCCTAACGAGGGAAGCGTACGGACGTGCACGGTTGAGAAACCGGCAATGAGCTAGAGTGGTCAACTCACAAATTCGTGCCCGGATCGGGTCACGGGACAGTCTCGCTCTCTCTCGCAGCAGCGATGATATAAAAAGTATAGCGAGCTACGATCCTAGCATGCTCTCTAGCAGCGGCATAAAGAAATATATACGAAATAAAGCAAATGCCGAGATGGGAGCGAATACGATACCTCCACGCTACCGGGCGTGGGGAAGAATTCCCGGCCGAACTCGTACTCCCGAAACAATAAATACACAATAATTACAGTAAGATAAATTATTGCCCACTCCACGCAGGGAGGTAAAGGGCGACACAGTGGGGCCCGGGAGTAGCAGTTTCAGGTTGCCGGGGCGCTTCTTATGTTGCTTCGGCGGCACACGTACTCAAGACCGTGGGGCCCACGTGGTGTTCAGTGGGGCCGCGTGGGACCAGGGTGGTACCACTATGGTGGGATGCCTGGAAGGACACTCCCTGGGATGGTGGTACGCTGGTTCACCGGTCGGAGGCCGGGCGGCTCCGACCTTCACTTGTCGGAGTTACTGCCCACGGATCTGGATGGCTATTTTAGACCCGCGCACCTTGATGAAATCTACTGCTGCGGTCACTCCCAGTGTCGAATCGATGCACAAGAGGTACCGTTAGAAAGCGGACTTAAAATCCTTCTATTTATGGCTATAGAAAGAAATTTGAATTTCTCGTTGATGGCCTTTGTCGAATATTCAAACCGATGGTTCACAGGATCAGAAAACTCAGGGCAGAAGTGCCTTTTCCTGAGAGTTGGTGTTGACCGCGTTGTATACCTCTAATTCAGATGTTGGGTTCTTCACAAAAGTTGTAGAGGCCGACGAGAGGAAAACGGGGATAATTTTTATGAAAGGTTTGGTGGAGATTTGACTGGGGAAAAGTATTTTCTAGTACCGGGTGGTCGGATCTGGACAGCAGAAATAGAATTGAATTTGGGGGAAAGACACAATTTCTAAAAATAGGTAGAGAGATTTTGAAATTCGACGAACATTTATGGAGGATGGGGATGGTGGAAAGAACCTCAAGTAAAATTGGGGGTTCAAAAACAAATCAAGAAGGGGAGCAAAAGGGCAAAACTCAAGGCTGCTATGAAACTGAACAGACTGCAGACAGAACTGGTGGATTGGGAAGCACGAAAATGGAAAAATATAAAACGAAGGATGGAATTTTTTTCAATTTTCCTGGGACATGGTGATGACCTCTCAAACTCACCCTGAAAATCTAAGATCCAGAAGATGTCGGAGTTTGGAGCTAAAATTCTCGGAGTGAGTCTCTATCTAGTAGAACAGAACCTTGGACATCACTTTAGATCTTGCTTCGCGGCGGCTCGATGGCGGCACAAACGGTGGGGGCGGCGGCAGAGATAGAAACCAGACGTAGAGGGGATAAGATAGAAGGGTTCTATACCCTGAAATACTGAAAGAGGAGGGAGGAACCAGACGGAGAGAGGAGGGGGCGCACCAAGCTCCAATGCACACTAATTTTTTCTTCTCATTCATTCACACAAATGGAAATTACATGCCTTATATAATAAATGGAAAATGACCACTTATGCCCTCAGATCTAGAGTTTGGGAGGGGTATACAAGGTTTAGAACTAATTAGTTCTAATAGGTTTTAACAAAAAATCAAAATTACCCATAAAGGGGGGGGGCACCCTTGACCATGGACAAGGTAGGTGGCCTCCCTTTGACATTTTAACCCCTTTGTCCCCCCATGTGTTTAATTGACTAGTCAATCCATCTAGAAGGTCACCTAGGACTTTGACCAGCCCCACATGGCTTAGGTGGACCAATGGGAAGGACTGGGGGGCCCTAGCTGGATCTACTACCAATTTGCATAAAAACCCAAACAATCCAAGGGAATGACACATTGGCTTATAAAGTCTTACAATTGCACATATACTTTCCCAAGGATATAAAAATAAACTAAAGGATACAAATGTAAAATAAAATATGAATTCTCTTGCTCTGATGTCCCCATCAATTCTCCCCCGATGGGAAGAACTCAACCCCGTCGAGTAAAGGGGTTGACTGCTCGAGTAGCTCCGGCGGATCCGTGACTGTGCCAAGTAACGCGGGTATGCTCCACTCCAAGTGATCGTCACATGCTCATTCCGTATATACTCGATATGCGCATGCTGCTATAGGAACGAGGCTAGTGGTGGAACACTCCAGGGTGGGATCACTCTCAAGGGGAGGAGGCGGCTCGAAGACTCACTAGGAATCACCGTCGGGTCCCTGTAGGTGACTAGATCCGGGGCATAGATATAGAGCTGATCCCATACTCCTCAAGCGAGTCCACTCACCTCTCACTCATAAGGGACTGACATCGACGAGCTTGCACAAGACACATGCAGACTCCTAACAAACCACAAACCACACAAACAAACCACTCAAAACAAACCACACAAAACAAACCACACAAAGAAACAAAATTGACTCATGCATGACCCTAGACTTAATGCAATGACATCAATCCCACTAAGTGACTGCATTCTGAACATCGGTTGGCTCCCCCAGACCTTCGTACTCATCGGCGAGTTCCGGGTCGGCCTCGTAGTAGACAATCACAAGCCCAGAAGGTGAAGATTCTCCAACCCCTAGGGCTAGTGTGGCACGAGTGGGACATTGGTTGGCGATATGGCCAAACCCATGACAGTGGAAACACTGCACCCGTGACCTACTGGTCTCTCCGATAAGAGGGCCCTTACCCTTATCCTCCCGACGGGTAGGGGGTGTAGGCAACAGGGGTGGAGGTGTAGGTGCCGTGGGCAACAGGGGTGGGGGTGCAGGTGCCTGAGGGCGGGCCATGGGTGCCGAGGGTTGGGATGGAGGTAGATCCCGGGGTGGGGGAGGGCGAGGCCGTGGAGCGAAATGCTCCTGACGGGTGGGCTCCTGAGATCGAGCCATGGGGACCCGCTGAGGTGGGCCTAAAGAGTGACGGGGCTCGGTACTACGAAGAAGGGTGGGGCCCGACCGATGGCTAGGCTCGAACTCTCCCTCAAATTGCTCCAGCTCGAGAGCAACCTGATATGCCTCTTCCAACGTTTTGGCATTGCGGTGGAAAAGCTCATACTGATAGTGTGGTCGTAAACGACGTCGAAAGCGGGAAACGGGCATGGTGTTCTCCTCTATGACACCACATCGTAGAAAGTACTCATCAAATTCAGCGATGTATTCGGAGACGGACCGGTCTCCCTGGCTAAGACTCTGCCACCTATCGATGAGTCACTGACGGTACTCGGGAGGAAGGTACTTTTGTCGAAGCTTAATCTTCATTTCCCCCCATGTATCAATCGGGGGCTCTAGCCGCTGAAATAATAGGCTCTCTACATTCTTCCAATAGGATCGTGCCTGTCCCATGAGCTTCATGGTAGCAAATCGGATCCTTCGATGCTCCGACATATCATACCAATCGAAGTATCGGTCCATGCCGAACTCCCAATGTAAATAGACTTTCGGATCCAAAGACCCGTAAAAAATGGGAGGGTCCGCTCGCACGGTCTTAAGGACCCTATCGTCCTCCTCATCTCTCTGTGGCTGAAGGCCACGATGGCGTTGACCATACCCCTCGTAGGCATTGTCGGACCCATAGTCCTCTAGACCAAGGTCACGGCGCGGTAGTTTGGGGACCCGAGGAGGGATGGGTGGAGGAGCTTGTGGTGGCTGAGGAGCATGTGCGGGCGGGTCCTGGACCAAAATAGCAGGCTGGGCCTGGGCTATGGGAATGGCTTGGCCTTGGGCAGCCGCCTGAGCAGGTGAGGGTGGGCCTTGGGCCACTCTAGGAGGGTCTTTGTGTGACATCCTATCCAACCGTCCGACCAGACCTTAGACGGATCTGTCGGATGACTCCATCCGTTCCTCCATGGCATTAAACCGGCCATCTATGTGATCCAAGAAGCTCTTAAATCTGGCCTCGGATTGGCCCATCCGGGCTACGAGGGCCATGATCGCCTCGTGCATGGCGTGAAGGTCTCCCAAGATGGTATCTCGCGGGTTGGCCATAGGTGTAGGGCGATGGTATTGGGTACCTCGCCGAGTGGGCATGCAATGACACAAGGACTAGGAGACACGGACTAATACAAGGATGATGCTCCTAGACTTAAACCAAGACTCGGTACATGGCGGAGTTAATCGATCCGAAGATCACTCGTGCAAGTGTGCGGCCTTCCCGATAGGCGTAGCCTAACGTTCGGACAACACCTTTTGATATACCGGGTTATTGGGATGAAATGCAACCTAGACTGACTTAGACGATGACTAGACGTAAATGACACTTTTTTTTGTTGATTTTAGACACCCTATACTCAACTGGTGCTCTGATACCAAATTGATGCGAGATGGACCACGGACTCGAGACCAATGGATATGCGACCCTCGGACTCTAAGCAAGCTCGCGATTGCCCTTAACGAGGGAAGCGTAGCGACGTGCACGGTTGAGAAATCGATAGTGAGCTAGGGTGGTCAACTCACAAATTCATGCCCGGATCGGGTCACGGGACGGTCTCGCTCTCTCTCGCAGCAGCGGTGATATAAAAAGTATAGCGAGCTATGATCTTAGCATGCTCTCTAGCTGCGGCATAAAGAAATATATACGAAATAAAGCAAATGCCGAGATGGGAGCGAATACGATACCTCCACGCTACCGGGCGTGGGGAAGACTTCCCTGCCGAACTCATACTCTCGGAATAGTAAATACACAATAATTACAACAAGATAAATTACTGCCCATTCCACGCATGGAGGTAAAGGGTGACACAATGGGGCCTGTGAGTAGGGGTTTTGGGTTGACGGGCCGCTTCTTGTGTTGCTTTCGCGGCACACATACTCACGACCGTGGGGCCCACGTGGTGTTCAGTGCGGCCGCGTGGGACCATGGTGGTACCGCTGTGGTGGGACGCCTGGAAGGACGCTCCCTGGGACGGTGGTACGCTGGTTCACCGGTCGGAGGCCGGGCGGCTCTGACCTTCACTTGTCAGAGTTGCTGCCCACGGATCTGGATGGCTGTTTCAGACCCGCGCGCCCTGACGAAATCTGTTGTTGCGGTCCCTCCCGGTGTCGGATCGATGCACAAGAGGTACCGTTGGAAATCTGACTTATAATCCTTCGATATATTGCTAGAGAAAGAAATTTGAATTTCCCATTGATGGCCTTTGTCGAATATTCAAGCTTATGATTCACAAGATTAGAAAACTCAGGGTAGAAGTGCCTTTTCCTGAGAGTTGGCGTTGACCGCATTGTAGACCTCTGATTCAGATGTTGGGTTCTTCACAGAAGTTGTAGAGGGCGACAAGTGGACAACGGAGATAATTTTTATGAAAGGTTTGGTGGAGAGTTGACTGGGGAAAAGTATTTTCTAGTACTGGGTGGTCAGATCTAGATAGTAAAAATAGAACTGAATTTGGGGGAAAGATACAATTTCTTAAAATAGGTAGAAGGGATTTTGAAATTCGACGAAACTTTGTGAAGGATGGGGATGGTGGAAAGAACCTTCAGTAAAATTGGGGGTTCAAACAAAAATCAAGAAGGGGAGAAAAAGGGTGAAACTCAGGGCTACTGTGAAACTGGATAGATTGCAGATAGAACTGGTGGATTGGGAAGCACGAAAATGGAAAAATATAAAACGGGGGATGGAATTTTTTTCAAATTTTATGGGACATGGTGATGACCTTTAGAACTCACCCTGAAAATCTAAGATCCAGAAGATGCCGGAGTTGGAGCTAAACTTCTCGGAGTGAGTCTCTATCAAGTAGAACAGAATCTTGGACAGCACTTCGGATCTTGCTTCGCGGCGGCTCGATGGTGGCACGAACGGCGGGGGCGGCGGCAGAGATAGAAACCAGATGTAGAGGGGGTAAGATAGAAGGGTTCTATACCCTGAAATACTGAAGGAGGAGGGAGGAACCAAAGGGAGAGAGGAGGGGGCGCACCAAGCTCCAATGCACACTAATTTTTTCTTCTCATTCATTCACACATGTGGAAATTACATGCCTTATATAATAAATGGAAAATGACCACTTATGCCCTCAGATCTAGGGTTTGGGAGGGGTATACAAAGTTTATAACTAATTAGTTCTAATAGGTTTTAACAAAAAATAAAAATTACCCATAAAAGGGGGGGGCACCCCCTTGACCATGGACAAGGTAGGTGGCCTCCCTTTGACATTTTAACCCCCTTGTCCCCTTATGTGTTTAATTGACTAGTCAATCCATCTAGAAGGCCACCTAGGACTTTGACCAACCCCACATGGCTTAGGTGGACCAATGGGAAGGACTGGGGGGTCCCTAGCTGGACCTACTACCAATTTGCATAAAAACCCAAACAATCCAAGGGAATGACACATTAGCTTATAAAGCCTTACAATTGCACATATACTTTCCCAAGGATATAAAAATAAACTAAAGGACACAAATGCAAAATAAAATGTTAATTCTCTTGGTCTGATGTCCCCATCACTTGGTATGACCACTATGTTGGGTCCATTCATTCACATCACCCACATGTCAAGTAGGAAACATGAGTGGTCCATATTTGGGCATAATGATCCTCCTTCATTCATCATGGGTCGTAGGCATGATTGGAGCATTCATGGATGTCCGGGACCTCCGGCACTCATCACACCCATGCATGAGAGGGACACCTATGGGTGCCCCGGCCCTCCCACACCCTTCAAGGTCTCCATAGCACCTCTGCATGATTGGTCTAAATATGGTTGTCCTGACCCCCCTTTGCATATCATACATTTCCCACTCACACCGCAACGTATTACATGGCATGGGTATTTAAGCAAGCAACGAGCGGTGAGAATCACAAGGAACGGGCAAAAGCTCGCGAGCGTCACTTGGAATTCCAAGTTGGCAACTTGGCGATGGTGACTTTGGAGTGGCCCTACCTTATGGACATCTCCAAATCAAGGGCACAAGGACTTGGACCTTCCATGTTCCGAGTGACTTGGGCAACCTGGCTCACGGGATGGACTTACCAAAGGGATTTTAGGATACACCCCACTTTTCGCGCGGCAGATCTAGCACCCTCTAAGGGCACCGCGGTGGAACCCAGTGAGCACCTTGAGCCTACCCCCACCTTTGAGAGTGATACCCTCGGAGAGCCTCCATATATCAGCCTGAGAGTCTGATGTGTGCACACAGAGACAATACTAGGCAGGCAGGGTACCATCGCCAGCAAGAGAGTGTGCCCGATCCACCTTGAGAGGCTAAAGAGCCGTCCCCCGGCTGAGGACGTAAGGTTGAGTTTGGAGGTCGTGGCTCTTCCGGAGTTGCATTGGAGGACCTCTGCCCCGGCGGACACATACTCGACGGAGTCGAGTTCTTCGCACCCCGGGGGTATGATGGGGGCATCCCTTACCCCTCCACATTTTTGAGGCTCGGATTGTTTGTCGGCATGTGCCATTATATTTGTGATATTTTTCTGAGTCTAGTCATGTAATTTTTATATTTTATTTGAGTCATGAACCATGTAATTTTACTTTTATTTGAGTCAAGTACCTAGGTCATTGAGTCATTTACCTAAGTCAGATGTCATATGGTTAATTAGTCTGGTTTAAAGGGTCCAATTAAGTGGGCTTGGCCGAGGGGCGCCCTCCCTTGGGAATATGAGTCATTGGGTCATTTGTTCAAGGGTATTCTAGTCATAGGAAGTATGCGAGTCTATAAATAGCCCCTCCCCTCTCTCATTTGTAACTCTTGATGTTCAATTGCAATAGAAATATTTCCAGAAATTGGAGTGATTTTATTGGAGTGAGAAGCTCCCCTCTCCCTCTCTCTCCCCTATCTCTCTCTCTTCTCTCTCTCTCTCTAGAAGGGGGTGACCCTTTCTCTCTCTTCCCCACCCCCAAATTCAATTTTTTTCTCTCTCCTCCCCATTCTCTCTTCATTAAAACCCCCATCCCCTTCCCTAAATCACCCATTTAATTCCCCTCCTTCCCTAGGTGGAATCCACCACTCCCCAAGCCACCCTCCAACCACCAATCACCCACTCCCCTTCCCAAAGCACCTCTCTCATCTCCCTAGGGAGAATTACCCACTCCCCAAGCACCCTTTCCCTTCCCCACACACCTCTTCCCATCCCCAAGGCCAGAAATTAATCCCACCCTTAAACCCATTTTCAAATACTCCTTCCCTATCTCCCTCCCAACACCAAATTGGCATCTCCCTCTCCCTCCACCTGCTAGACCCCCTTCCAGCCCCCATTCTCCCCCTCCCTCACCTTGGTTCACCCCCTCCTAGACCCCCACACAGCCTGGGGTCACCCCCACACCCATCCACCCCATTTCCCCACCCATCTAGCCCATTTCCCACCCCTTATCTCGTTGTCACCAGAGACAGCAGCAGCACCAGAGTTGCATCAGGTTATAGATGCAGCCACAGCATTTCTCCAAGGCTTCGAGCGACCTAGCATATACCAGTGGATTTGTCATCCAGATAGCTTCGAAGTTGAGGAGGTCTCGCATCCGTCCGAGCTGCGAGCTGCCCGGGAGAGCCAATCTCCCACGACTTTGCCAAGCTGCTCCGCTAGGGAACCAAATGCCAAGGAAAGAAGCGACCACAGCTGCTCTAGGACGAATTTGGGCTTGATTTCTTGGCTGAAGTTTTCTCCTCCAAGTTCCCTGCCATCTCCAAGAAGTAGGGCTCCATTTGGACTCCGGAGCACAAAGTTCTGAATTTTTCCATCGGAGTGCGCAGGTCTGACCCACCCTTACCTTTCTAGGTCTCGCGATCTACTCCGACCTCCGCCGGCAACTCCATGGGTATCCGATCGAAGAGGATCCGTCCACGGTTGTAACGGTCCTGGTCCCACCACCATCTTCCAGCAGTGACAGTTCAGGGACTTCTAGAGTCAGAATCGACCAGCTCTGATTCCGACTTTGACTCGGCCACCGGCAACATCAGAAAATCCCCCAATAATTTGTGCGTCATCCTGGGTCAGCTCAGAATGTTTTGGCGCTGGTTTCGTCAACAACGGAGTTTGGGAGAGCCTTTGGTAGCACCGACAGCGCCTGCCTATCAAGTTGTTCTTGAGAGCTAGCAGAATCGACGATCTTTTTCCACTTTGGCTTCCAGCGGAGTTTTCCGCACCCCGCCTGGCCGGCTGACCGCCCCTCCCTGTGTGGAGGTACATTTTGATTTTAAAACTAATCCCCACCCCTAGTCCAACCCCCTTGCAAGGGGCGTAGTGCATGCAACTTGAAATTTTCAGGTTGAAGCTTCATCAGCGCGGCGTGCGGGTAAGCCCACGCTTCCTCACTCGCCCTCGTCTCCGACCGGGATTGGTGTCTTCACACCGATCAGGTGAGCCTCGGTTACCCCTTGCTGATCTTTCCCTTGCTGGTTTAGTATTGCCGCTAGTGCCGTCAGACGGCGAGTTGAGTGCCAGATCTCAAATTGCCATTATATGAGTGACTACCGCGGGTTAGTTGTAAGAGAGAGCATTACATTCCACACCCTCGGTGTGCTAGTCACCCGTGAGAGTGGGCATCCCTAGACCCTTGGGGGTTCAATCCCATGCTAGCCAATCCCCAGAGCAACGAGGTCCCACCCCGACCCTCACCACCATCATCGGGTTACCTACGGGCACGAGTGTGCGCTTAGCGGGTGAGTCCGCTCGAGTGAAGCTGCCGGTCCACTGAATTGTGCTTGCTTGATAGGTCCAAGGGGCATTGGTCGAGTGGCTGCCACCCCTAAGGTGGTTTTGTTGTCCTCCTGGTTTTGATGATGACCACCATGAGATGACATGGTGTATTATTATCTGACAATCTGGTATGTGGCAAGAATTGTTGTTGAACATTAATGCAGGCAATAGTCAGGGTCGACGCAGCCTTCAGCTCCTACAAGCTGAAGCACACTTCATCAAGACTACGTCTACGCCTCAAGCAAGACAACGTCGACGCGTTTGCCTCCAGAAGATCTCTTCACACAGCGTCGACGCCACCAATTATCAGCGTCGACGCAGCGGTTGCCTGAAGCAGTAAATCGAAGGAAGATCAGAAGCTGCCTTCACACTGCGTCTACGCATCCAGTTATCAGCGTCGACACAGCGGTTGCCTGAAGCCGTAAATCGAAGGAAGATCAGAAGCTGCCTTCACACTGCGTCTATGCATCCAGTTATCAGCGTCGACGCAGCGACTGCCAGAAGCCGTAAATCGAAGGAAGATCAGAAGCTGCCTTCACACAGCGTCGACGCATCCAGATGCTGGCGTTGACGAACCCAGTCCCAGACAAGTGCTCGAGCAGAAGGACTGGATAAAGTGGGCCAGCCACGTCTGCAAGCGAAGTACTCTCTTCCTCCTTTAGTCCAGAAGCTTCTCCTCACATGGGCAAATGATTGGGAATCTCGTAGGGCCCAATCCTGCGCGGGAAAAATAAAAGAGGAAATAGAGAAGCGGATCGAGATTGAAATTAGGAGGTGTATTTGAGAAAGATATAGAAGCACTCGAGCAGAGAGCAGAACAGGGCGTGAGGCATTGTTCTCTTCTGGAAAACTAAGAGCAAGGGGACTTTTGAAGAAGGTCCAGGGCGAAGATTGCAGTACCAGCTCGTTCTCCTGGTGAAGAAGATCAAATGCTGAAGAACCATAGAAGCATCAGTCTGATCTAGTCTCAACTGAAGAGAAGATCCTACTCAGATCGTGCTGTTCATTCCTTCAGGCTACAATCTCTTCTGCTGCGCAAGAAGTCTGAAGATTCATTGACTAGCATCATCTGAGTTCATTCTTTACTCTGTATTTTTGTTTTTCTTATACATTGCGTTTTTCGAGTTACTGTTCCACTGGGATTTAGTGGACAGGTTTGCCCTGATCCAGAGTGTGTTCTGAGATCAGAGGGTAAACAGACTTCATGTCTGCAAGCTGTTCGACAGCGGGTCTGTGACAGGGTGTTACTGTCATCTGTAGACTGGATCTGCAGGTCAGAGAAGAGTTCTTCTCTGGAGTGAGCATAAGCTGTAAAGCTCAGCGGTGATCCCCACCAGGTTGGTGAGGGGGTGGACGTAGGTCTCGGGATAGAGACCGAACTACCTTAAAACTCCTGTCTCTTGTGGTTTTTGCTTGTGGTTTGATTCCTTGCTCTCTGTCTCGGTTAGATCGTTTAAATACTGCTCTTGCCTTCTAGAAGTTCACGAAGTGAGGTTGTCTGTTCCATCTCAGTGTGTGCGATCGGTTTAGTTGGCTTAATAATTTTTAAGTGGTCAATCTATTCACCCCCTCCCCCTCTAGCTTGACGATCCTCTGCTCCCAACAGGTTTCACATCATACACTCTTGTTTGCTCGCATGTAACCTTTCCTTGGAATTTTCTAAGACTTCACCTCCTTCTTAAATAAAAATGTAGTGATTTCGATCATATGTGGAACATGACATATACTAAGGGGGAGGATTCATTTCCAATCGTGTATACATTCAGGGGGAGTCATTGCTATGTTTTGACAAATCTATTTTATACATGCAAAATAATTACCCCCACACTTTGCACATGATGAAATTAATGGCTTTGATTGATAAAGATGTTAGATATTCTTCTCAACACTCTAAAGGGAACTTGAATCTCTACATGGACATTAAGAGTAATCGTGAGAAAAAAAAATTTATCCCATAAAATAATGAATAAGTGGAATGTCGATCCTAGTAATCGGGAATCACCATTGAAACAAATGGAGAAACTCGTGTAGAACGGTGAAACAATAATCCACAAGAAAAAATTACAATAAGTAATGAATCCTAGTAACTAGGAATCTCCACTAAAACACATGGAGAAACTTACATCAAATGGTGCAGTCAAGTTCAAAAGAATAAAATTGGGGACATGTGAAGCTACCGATAGTCGAGGATTTAAAATGGAAGTGTAGAGAAGAAATAACATTCTAGTGTTCCTAAAAAAATCTAGATATCCATATATTTTGAAGTTCATTATTCATTTATTCACTCTTCACATCTGGGTATCATTGTCATGGATGTACACTATGAATTTGGTTACATCCATAGTTTATGCTGTACTTCTAATTTATAAATGCACAACTCTTTTAGTTATACTTCATGTCTTATATTTTGGTTATGAATCACATGCTCATTTCTTATCCTATGACCCACTTAGGGGGAGTTATGAATAGCTAACCCTATTACTGCTTGCTTGAAAATTGTGTTTGCATGCCTGCTTGAAAACATTCAAAAATTTCAAAGTGGTATCATTCTCCAAAATGATTTTTAATTTTGTATCTACTATACATATCACTTCCTAACTAACCCCTTGTCAGTTGGTTTTTGTTGATGACAAAAAGAGGGAGAGATTTTGTGTGCTAATGCGTGAGAGTTCATAATGCCAAATCAGTACAGCTATTTTCTTGTGCTTGTTTTCAATCTGTTGCATGTTCAATCTTGATAAGTTTCAGCTCTACTAAATGTAGGTTGAATTTTGATGAACTCAATTTTGCCAAATGAAAGCTTCATTTTGATCATTTATAATGACTTCGATTGGACTTTATGATTTCCTATGAAGTTAAGCACACAATGTTTTGTCATCATCAAAAATGGGGAGATTGTTGAGCTTCTCACTTTGATTTTGGCATAATGGTTTTGATGATAACGAAACACATGTGTGTCATTTAATGCAAATATGAATGCCTAGTTATTCCGTGATTAAGACTGCTTTTGGGTATCAATTTGGTCATAAGTGTGTGCAGCCAACAAGATAGATCTGTTTACGAACAAGGAAATATCAGTCGACTAAATTTGAACTGAGTCGACAGATATCAGACTTCAGCCGATAGATATGGCATCTGGTTGACTCATCTGAAGACGCACAAGCAAGTCAGCAGACTTTCTGAAGTAGCAAGGCCACCCAGCTGACATCAGCAGGAAAGCAAGAGCATTCTGAAAAATTGTAGGACTGAGTATGGCAAAGGTCATGGAGCAAGAAGCTTAAGCCAACCAAGGAATGAAGACGTGCAAGGGGTGATGCTGGACAAGTGAGAGACTTGATGCCAAATGATGCGAACCTTGGACTCTAGGTGACGACGCGACCAGCGACACACGAACAATAGAGCCACCTAAGCTCGACACTAAGAGCTCCTACGGGTATATGCCTTTAACAGAAAAGCAATCCCACGAATCGTCCCAACCGAGGGAAACGCGAATCCACGCAATTGAGAAATCGGCAGAGTCAAGGGTGGTCAAACTCACTTCCGTGCTCGGATCGAGTAACAGGACGGGTTCACTCTCTCTCTCACAGCAGTGATTAAAATGATTTAACGAGCTAGAATTCTAACGCACTCATGCAGCGGCATAATATCATATACAAAATAAGTAAATGCCGAGAAGGAGAGATCGTTACCTCCATGCTCCGGGCGTGGAGAAGACAACCCCGGCCAAGATCGTACACACGGTTAAGACAATTATCAATAAGTACAAAATTAAACCCACTCCATGCAGGGAGGTAAGAGGTAACATGTGAGACCCGAAAGGATCGATCTTGGGTTGACGGGCTGCAATTTGAACTGCTTCGATGGTGCTGGCACGCTACAACTTAATGATGGCCGGACGGCGCTGTTGTGCCCCTGTGTGGTTTTGATGATTGGTTTTTGATGTGAGTTAATCACTGTGAGTCATCTTGCTGTGTGTCATCATGCTATTATTCAGTCATTCTCTGATCATAATGCTTTCTTTTATATGCACGATAAATTCATGTTTTATCATGTAAATGTATGGAGTTCATAGGGCTGTCAGATAACATGCTCTACTTAATTCTGTCTACACTCTGTCTGCACAATCTCCACAGCAGTGCGTCAACTCATTGTGCTGATGCGTCGACTCTTCAGTTCAGTTTCTTCAAGTCTATACATTAGACTGTGGCAAAGTCTATTCATTCGTTTGGGTAACAAAGTCTGTACAGCCGTGTCATATGCTCCTGAAGTTCATATCATCAAGTCTATACAGTGGACTGTGCAGCCTGTTCGTGTTGGTGAAGTCTACACATCGGTCCTTCACCGTCTCATGCATTATCTCTGCCAACGTCTCATTTAGAGTCTTCCCTGTGTTGAAGTCTGTACAACGTCAACAGTGCATCATTTCTAGAAGTATGTACATCGGCATCCATTGCATCAAGTGTATACATTGGGTCATGCTTTCACTGTAGAGTCTACACATTGCTGGGTCTTATTCAATGTCTTCATGCATTCATCAAGTCTATACGCTGGAAGACAAAGTCTATACAGCGTCAACTCATTGGGCTGCAGCGTCAACTCAGCAAGTATGCACATCGCCTCATTTCTTCATGTCTATACACTGGTTTGTCTAAACTTCAACTCTATACATCCGATTACTGTTGCAGTGTTCACCAAGTCTACACATCGCCTTCAGACCATCAACTCTATACACTGCTACAGGAACCAAGTCCATACATCCACAGTGCATGTTCAAGTCCATACATCCACAGTGCACGTTCAAGTCTATACATCCACATGGGCTTACAAGTCTATACATTGGCCCTAACACTCAAAGTCTGTACACTCGCTGCACTGTACAAGTCTATTCATTGGCTCTAACATTCCAAACTCTGTACAGTCACTCCCTCAGCAAGTCTATAAACTGGAGTCGTCAGCTGTGAGGACAGCATGTCTGTACACTGGTTCTCATGCATGTTAAACACCAAGTCTATACACTGCACTCATGCATTGTCCTTTACGGTAAAGTGTATACACTGTCCATGTGCTAATTGTTCAAATGTATATACACTCACTGTTATAAGAGCCTGAACTAACTAAGTATATACATTCCTTTTATCTCTGTTTGCAGACGATTCAGACTGATTATTGGGCCAATGCAGCGTCCAAATGCGTCAACGCAGCATGCTGAGAGCGTCGACGCAGCACGCCCATCTGCTGAAGACTTGATCACTGGATCACCGATGCGTCAACGCAGCAGGCTGATGGAGTCAATGCAGCAGACTTGAGTTTTGTTGGTCGAATGTCTTTGAAGGCTGCGTCAACCCTTTGGAGCAAGTGTGTTGACACCACCTCAACTCCAGTTGCTGAGCGTACTGATGAATGGGCACGTGATCCGAGGTGGGTGCTGAGCACATGATCCGAAGAGGAATCTTCTGGTCGGAAGGCGTGGGAAGCACACGCCCTATCTCCCCACTGCTGCTGGTATATATTGGAGCCTTCGTCTTCCGATGGAGGCTGATCGAAGAAGAAGCCTGGAGAGCAGAAAGCCCTTCGATCCAGAAAAGGAGAAGAAGAAGAAAAAGAGAAGAAGAAGAAATAGAAGAAGAGTGAGCCGGCAAGAAGAAAAAGAGTTGAAGAGAAGAAGGAGAGAACAGCGTGAGAGAAAAGGAGAGCAGAAGAGAAAGAAAGAGAGATAGAGAGAGAGAGAGAGTTCGTGGAGAAAAAGGAAGAAGTTACTAAAGATTTCTCTACTGGACCGTGGATCAAATCCAGGCCAGTCAGCTCCATGGGAGCCACATCTGATGTTCCTTCATTTACAGCATATGTTTGCTGTGTTATTTTCATTTCTTATTTTTCCTTTTATTCGATCTGATTTACTGTGTTCTTCCGATTGCTCTGCTGGGGATCGGGTTCCTCCTATGGATTCAAGAGAAGGGAGACTTGTCTCCGGTTTTGGGCTTGTGGGTAGCAAGTCCAGGGGTCCCTCCGGTCTAGAGGAAGAGAGACTTCGGTCTCTGGTTTCCAAGTGGCTGGGAGTCACTTGGGGTGTCCCTCCGGTTGGGAGGAAGAGGGGAGGTTGTTCCCCTGGTCAAGCTGTGTGGCAGCAACTGTTCGCAGACTGAGTCTGCTTGGTTCTAGCATTGGCTAGTGAAGCCTCACTCCGGTTGGGAGTGAGGGGTGGATGTAGGTCTGGAGGACCGAACCACCTTAAAATTATTTGTGCAGTTGTTTACCTTGTGTTAGCTCCATATCTTCTACCTCCCATTCACAGGTTGTGCATGCTTGGCTAGTTGCATTATCTAGAGAGTTATTTTTGAGCATTATATTCTGCTAAGTGTGTTTGGGTTGTTTAGCTCTGCCTTCGTTTCTGGTTGTTCAGGTGGCTGCATTGGTGCAGTCCAACTGTTTGTTCATTTGTTGCCTTATCATTTCATCTTGGAAAGCTCATTAGTCTTTATTCCGCATATCTGAGCTTTAGAGTTTTAATTTGGGCTATATTTTCTAGAGGGATACATTCACCCCCCCCTCTGTATCTGGGCCTAGCACCCTAACAGTTGGTATCAGAGCGGTGTCTGCATACAAGGTCCAGCGACCTGTAGATTCGATCTCTTGTTTTCGGTGCTAATTTATTTTTAGTGCATCAATATTCCTGCTGCATTAATCTATTGTGTTCTCATGGCTCATCCTCCACTATTCAGTAGTTCAAATATTAAATTCTGACTATATCGTATGCACAAGCATGTTAACTCTATTAATCCACAATCGTGGAAGGTTATCTCTCACAGTCCACATGAACTTCCTAAGGATAAGTCCAAGTGGACTCATGTTCACAAGTTGAAAAATGACGATAATGTGAGAGCTCTAAATCTAATGAAGGCTGTAATCGGTTCTGATGATTTTTCCTCTTTCTCAGGTTGTAGCTCGGCAAAGGAAATATTGAATGAATTGCTTCGCATCCACAGTGGAAAGGAAGAAGAATGTCTCATGGCAAGAAGGAGTGATCACTTAGATGAGTCCTCATCCCAGGTAAACTCTGAGATCGAGGATATTAGTCATGATGATTTAGTTGCCATGCATGAGCATCTACTGGAAAAATATGAAAGAGTTAAATCAGAAAAGAGAAAATTAAGAAAAGAGAAGAATTCTGAAGTCAGAAGTCTGAAAGCTGAAAATGAAAACTTGAAATCTGATATGATTAAAGAAAAAGATGAGTTAAACAGGTTGAAATCTGAAAATGAGAATATTAGAAACAAACTCATCGGTGAAAATAATTCTTGCAAAACATGTGCCATTCTCGAAGACATGATTAATGATTTTGATTCTAATGACAGTTTTCAAAAAGAATAAATCAAATCTTTAAAAGAAGAAAATGTCTACTTGAAAGATCAAAATAAAAAGCTAATGGTTCTTAATACTGTCTTCTCTGAAAGATGGTTGTCAATTGAAAAAGGAAAAACTGTTGTGAAGGAAAATGAGAACAACATTGAAATAATGGTTCAACAAGAAAATGAAACTCTGAAGAACCTGAATGATGCTTTGCAACAACAGCTGATTGTTTGTGAATCTGAGCTATCCAAGTATGAAGTGAGTATTGCTTCATTGAATTCTGAGATTGAAGATCTGAAAAATTCTTTGTCAAAATTCATTAAAGGAAAAGACAATTTGAATAAGCTGCTTGGTTCTAAAGTGAATTTTCAGAAAGAAGGACTTGGGTATGTGCATGTTAATAAGAAAGTGAATGAAAAGAAGAAGTCAACTATATTCGTGAAAAGCTCTGAACAAGTTAATCAATCTAATTCTTCTATTTTCAATTCACTGCTAAGAAGGCTGAAAATTCAGACAAGAAACAGAAAAAGATTCAAAAACAAAAGAAAAATGCTGATTTGAATAAGTCTAAATATGTCTCTGATTTACATGTGCATGCTGCTCACTGCTCACACACACATTCACACTCTCATGAGAATATCAATCTTGTCAAACAAGTGAATGTGAATAAAAAGGCTATAACATGTCACTATTGTGAGAAAGTTGGCCATATTATGCATAACTGTGTAGCATTGATAAATGATGAAAGAAATGCTGTTAGAAAGTATCCTAGAAATCATCTTAGGAAACATTCTACTGATCAGGAAAAGAAAATTCAATGCTATTACTGTGGGAAGTTTGGTCACATTGTTGCCTTCTGCTGGCATGCTCAGGGAAAGAAAACTAACTCTGGATTTGTTAATTTCCCTGTTAATAAAAATATTGTTGATAGAAAGAAGTTTGGTTCTAGAAGCAAACACACTGTATGTTTTGAATGTGGAAAGCCAGGCCACAGAGCTGTTACCTGTTGGCTGGCCGGTTATGAAAAGAAAAATGTTCATGTCAATAACAGAATTAATCATGTTCACTCACACCATGTTCACGCCAATGCTGATGTATACAAGGAGAACATGAAATCTGTTATTTCTTGTTATCATTGTGGGCAGGTAGGGCATTCCATGTATAATTATCATATCATGTGTTGTGATGATAAACATGCGAAAAATTTGTTGAGAAAACCTGCTAGGAGTGTCACTGCTAAACCAGGACCCAAGGTTTCTTGGGTACCTGTTACATCAAAATGATGTGTCTGCTACAGGTGTGCCTTGGAAGCTGAGGAATAAAAGGGGGAAATAAACCAAGGCACTCAAAGAAAAACCCCTTCCTGAATCTTTCAGGTAAATTTCTTGCACTTCCTGTTTTTAGTTCTACTGAATGACATACTAAATCTATTTTTGCATAATCATTCTTCATCTGCATTGTCTTAATTGATGCCTCTGAACTCTCCTCATCTGAAGTGCATGTATGTGATTTGCATATATAGTACATTGAAAAATCTGAACTGCATTTGAATGATGTTTGAAATCTGTCCATTGCATTCTGAAAAATCTGATTAGCTGAAATTTGATCCATGAATGCTGCCCATGTTGAATTATCATGCATGACCTCAATGGTATATAAATGGTAAGGTACCAAAAGGCAGGGAAGTCTGTCTGGAGGTTCTTACTATGTGTGAGGTGGTCTTTTAGACCAAGTGCTCCGCCTAGTACCATGGGTCACCTTGTTGGATAGGACAGTCTGAATGCGCATGAATCAAAATCATATGTTCAGTTTCTCATGGCAAACATTGCATGTTTTAAGGGGGAGTTACTTGCATGTGTTTTTGCATACATAAAGTGCATTGCATTTCCTTAGATTGAAAATGCCAAAAAGATTGTCTAAATGCATGTTGTCAGGGGGAGTCAATGCATTGCATATAGGTTGTCAAATGCATACTCATGTGAGAATTCATTGCATATCCTTCCTTATTGATTTTGTTGACAGACCTTGAACATATTTTTGAAAACATTGAGCTTCAAAATCTCTCCTATCAATTGGTATCATTTGGCTTCAGAATTCCATCAGTCCTTCATGAAGATTTCAATGGGACTATCTTGATCATAAATCTGAAAACTCTTGAACTAGAAATCTTCTATTATACATTTTTATGAATGACTGAAATAACTCATGTGGTTTAAGTTTAATGTATTCAATGAGTTTGGCTTTAAAATCTCTTAAAAATATCTGAAGCATGTTTAATAAACCTTAACCATCTGTTTCATGCTGTGTCTTGTAAAATCTTCTGAAATCTGCATTATTGAATACATGACTTTATTTGGTTAAGTACATGAAATTTTTATTGATTTGAAGCAAATGAATTTTTCTGAAATGTCTAAAGGGTATTTTCTGTCAGAGCAATGACCTTGGTCACTGAGAAACACATGTCCAAAGGACTGTGTCATGAGGTACCATAGTTAACTCTGATTAAGAATAATTGAAATTCAGGCAGAGCAATGGCATGCACACTGAGAAATACAACTCACTCATCAAGAAATGATTTACAGTGTGTCATGATGTGTAAATGCTATCTCTGTTCATATAAAGCATGACAGTTAGTCACACTAAGTGCTTAGGGATATTGGCCTCTGATCAAGGTATATCCTCTAGTTACAAGGTGTGCACTGAACTAGAGTGCTCGAAAAATTTGTAGCATGAAAAATTGTTGAACGAATTGAAATATTTGAATATTGATGCTAAAATTAAATTGCTTCAACCCTAGACATAATCATATGACTTCATAATTGCTTGATTTCAATACTGATGCATATAATTCCGAAAGAAGTCAATAAATTTGATTGTGTAAGAGAAAGAGAGTTTTATCAAGATAAATATGAGGGCTTGGTTCATTTTTATTAAACCATGGTTTTAGATATCAATATAGAATTTTATTGATAAACTCTACATACATCATGTTTAAACCATGTTGTTCAATAAAGCTCATTCATAAGCCCTTATAATGGAAGACTTTGAAAAACTTATGTTTTGGATTTATGAGATCGATATCTCTCTGAAAATCTGACTGAATTTTCTGAGATTGGAGCTTCTTTAAAAATCTGTTAATTGAACCTCTTCTGCTCATTGACCTGAACTTCTCCTTGTTTGCCCCTGTGGTCTCCTTTTCATTCATTTCATAAGGTTCCATTTATTGAGGGGGAGTCTCCTTGTCATATGCATCATGCTGCATAGAAGGAGAAGAATTGTGCTCTTGCATTCATATTTCTAGTATCTGCATCTACATTCATACCCCTTCCCATGGAGAATATCATTTAATCAGTGCATGAAGGCTCCTTTTGATCATCTCTAACTCATGCTTTTGCTGAAACTCTTAAAGGGGGAGAATCATGTTCTTGCAAGGGGGAGAAATTGACTGAATTTTTATACATGTTATAATTTCTCAAACTATTTTCTTTTTGATGAAGTCAAAGGGGGAGAATAGTTTGTGTCATCAGCATTACTCACAGTGTAGTATTGCCATCATCAAAAAGGGGGAGATTGTTGTGCCCCTGTGTGGTTTTGATGATGGTTTTGATGATTGGTTTTTGATGTGAGTTAATCACTGTGAGTCATCTTGTTGTGTGTCATCATGCTATTATTCAGTCATTCTCTGATCATAATGCTTTCTTTTATATGCATGATAAATTCATGTTTTATCATGTAAATGTATGGAGTTCATAGGGTTGTCAGATAACATGCTCTACTTAATTCTGTCTACACTCTGTCTGCACAGTCTCCACAGCAGTGCGTCAACTCATTATGCTGATGCGTCGACTCTTCAGTTCAGTTTCTTCAAGTCTATATATTAGACTGTGGCAAAGTCTATTCATTCGTTTGGGTAACAAAGTCTATACAGCCGTGTCATATGCTCCTGAAGTTCATATCATCAAGCCTATACAGTGGACTGTGCAGCCTGTTCGTGTTGGTGAAGTCTATACATCGGTCCTTCACCGTCTCATGCATTGTCTCTGCCAACGTCTCATTTAGAGTCTTCCCTGTGTTGAAGTCTGTACAGCGTCAACAGTGCATCATTTCTAGAAGTATGTACATCGGCATCCATTGCATCAAGTGTATACATTGGGTCATGCTTTCACTGTAGAGTCTACACATTGCTGGGTCTTATTCAATGTCTTCATGCATTCATCAAGTCTATACGCTGGAAGACAAAGTCTATACAGCGTCAACTCATTGGGCTGCAGCGTCAACTCAGCAAGTATGCACATCGCCTCATTTCTTCATGTCTATACACTGGTTTGTCTAAACTTCAACTCTATACATCTGATTACTGTTGCAGTGTTCACCAAGTCTACACATCACCTTCAGACCTTCAACTCTATACACTGCTACAGGAACCAAGTCCATACATCCACAGTGCACGTTCAAGTCCATACATCCACAGTGCACGTTCAAGTCTATACATCCACATGGGCTTACAAGTCTATACATTGGCCCTAACACTCAAAGTCTGTACACTCGCTGCACTATACAAGTCTATTCATTGGCTCTAACATTCCAAACTCTGTACAGTCACTCCCTCAGCAAGTCTATAAAGTGGAGTCGACAACTGTGAGGACAGCATGTCTGTACACAGGTTCTCATGCATGTTAAACACCATGTCTATACACTGCACTCATGCATTGTCCTTTACGGTAAAGTGTATACACTGTCCATGTGCTAATTGTTCAAATGTATATACACTCGCTGTTATAAGAGCATGAACTAACTAAGTATATACATTCCTTTTATCTCTGTTTGCAGACGATTCAGACTGATGATTGGGCCAACGCAGCGTCCAAATGCGTCAACGCAGCATGCTGAGAGCGTCGACGCAGCACGCCCATCTGCTAAAGACTTGATCACTGGATCACCGATGCGTCAACGCAGCAGGCTGATGGAGTCAACGCACCAGACTTGAGTTTTGCTGGACGAATGTCTTTGAAGGCTGCGTCAACCCTTTGGAGCAAGTGTGTTGACGCCACCTCAACTCCAGTTGCTGAGCGTACTGATGAATGGGCACGTGATCCGAGGTGGGTGCTGAGCACGTGATCCGAGGAGGAATCTTCTGGTCGGAAGGCGTGGGAAGCACACGCCCGATCTCCTCACTGCTGCTGGTATATATTGGAGCCTTCGTCTTCCGATGGAGGCTGATCGAAGAAGAAGCCTGGAGAGCAGAAAGCCCTTCGATCCAGAAAAGGAGAAGAAGAAGAAAAAGAGAAGAAGAAGAAATAGAAGAAGAGTGAGCCGGCAAGAAGAAAAAGAGTTGAAGAGAAGAAGGAGAGAACAGCGTGAGAGAAAAGGAGAGCAGAAGAGAAAGAAAGAGAGATAGAGAGAGAGAGAGAGAGTTCGTGGAGAAAAAAGAAGAAGTTACTAAAGATTTCTCTACTGGACCGTGGATCAAATCCAGGCCAGTCAGCTCCATGGGAGCCATATCTGATGTTCCTTCATTTACAGCTTATGTTTGCTGTGTTATTTTCGTTTCTTATTTTTCCTTTTATTCGATCTGATTTACTGTGTTCTTCCGATTGCTCTGCTGGGGATCGGGTTCCTCCTATGGATTCAGGAGAAGGGAGACTTGTCTCTGGTTCTGGGCTTGTGGGTAGCAAGTCCAGGGGTCCCTCCGGTCTGGAGGAAGAGAGACTTCGGTCTCTGGTTTCCAAGTGGCTGGGAGTCACTTGGGGTGTCCCTCCGGTTGGGAGGAAGAGGGGAGGTTGTTCCCCTGGTCAAGCTGTGTGGCAGCAACTGTTTGCAGACTGAGTCTGCTTG
The DNA here is from genome assembly GCA_022559845.1 of Amorphophallus konjac. NCBI lineage: Eukaryota > Viridiplantae > Streptophyta > Magnoliopsida > Alismatales > Araceae > Amorphophallus > Amorphophallus konjac. The sequence continues at coordinate 170,302,374 of CM040119.1, read as the reverse complement.
GTTCTAGCATTGGCTAGTGAAGCCTCACTCCGGTTGGGAGTGAGGGGTGGATGTAGGTCTGGAGGACCGAACCACCTTAAAATTATTTGTGTAGTGATTTGCCTTGCGTTAGCTCCATATCTTCTACCTCCCATTCACAGGCTGTGCATGCTTGGCTAGTTGCATTATCTAGAGAGTTATTTTTGAGCATTATATTCTGCTAAGTGTGTTTGGGTTGTTTAGCTCTGCCTTCGTTTCTGGTTGTTCAGGTGGCTGCATTGGTGCAGTCCAACTGTTTGTTCATTTGTTGTCTTATCATTTCATCTTGGAAAGCTCATTAGTCTTTATTCCGCATATTTGAGCTTTAGAGTTTTAATTTGGGCTATATTTTCTAGAGGGATACATTCACCCCCCCTCTGTATCCTGGCCTAGCACCCTAACAGGCGCGGGCTGACGATTGTGGGGACCACGTTCTGCTCGAGCGGCCGACTGAGGCGGGGTTGGTCTCGTTGCGAAGGGGACTCCTGGAGGGACATTCCCTAGGAGGGGAATGCGCTGGTTCACCTTGTGGAAGGTGAGGTGGCCCGATTGGGAAGTGTTGTTGCTTGCTATCCACAGACCTGTTCTGCAGTTTCATGGGTGTTCGACCTGGCGATAAAATTTTCTGTGATCAGCCCCGACGTCGGATTGACGCAAGACTAGCACTGTTGCGAAGCCCTCTCATAGGTCTACGACCATAGGCTATTACAAGAATTTTTATGGTCGTGGAATTTTCGTGGGGTATTTATGAACAGACTGACCCCTGAACTCACATATGACTGGGCAGATTCTGATTTGCCTGATGAAGCACAATGACCGAGGTTGAAACTTTGGATCTGGGCGATGGGATTTTTATGGGAAATGGAGGGGGAAGCAAGGAACACAAGGATAATTTTTTTATAATTTCCTGATGGGGTTTGAGAGGGGTTTTATAGCAGTGGGTGGTCGGATCTGGACTGTGGGAAACAGAACAGGGTCCAGTTTTTGCAGTGATTCTTAAAAATGGTAAACAAACTCCAAAAATCCTAAAAAAATTTGTGGGATGAGGGTTGGGTGGATAGAACTCCCAGTCCAAATTTTCACTAGATCTGAAATTGGAAAGGGGTTCGAATGGGTGAAGAGTATGGCTACTGGAACATAAGTTTGCACAGGGGCAGATTGTGTAGGATGTGGGAATTTAAATGGAAAAGTGGGAAAACGAAGTGGGAATAATCTGAATTTTTTTGTGGGACGTGGGAACAACCATGGGAACTCACCCTCAAAATTTCAACTTCGTCCGATCTACGGGCTGAGAGTTAAAATTCGGCCTTCAGTCTGCTGTCCCGCGATGGGCATAACTCCGGCAAGGGGCAGTGGTGGTGCAACGGCGGCTCGACGGCGACGGCGGCGGTGCTGAGCTTCACACTCTGATAAGGGAGGCTTCACACCTCAGAATGGCAGCCTTCACAGCTACAAGGGGAGGGAGAGGAGAGAGAGAGGGGGCGGCCTAGGCCTTGGAGCATAAATTGCTAAAATTCTTGTATTAATTATGGTGAAAATAGAAAATACAAGCCTTATATATGAAATGGGAACCTAGGTAAATGACTAAGACTACCCTTAGATATAGGGTTTGGGAGGGGTACATTGGGGATGCCAATTTCTATTTTTCCCCATCTGGTCAAAGCCAAAATAAAAAAAATGCCTAATAGAGCCAAAAGAGGGGGTGCCCCCTTAAGAAGAAAAATGTCATTTCACTTCTCTTGGTTCAATGGTCCAAGTCCAAGGTGGACTATGGGCCAGCCCCTATGGGTCCCTAGAAGTTAGGTGGCCCAATGGGGAAGAGGGTGAGGGGGCCCGCTAGGCCTAGGTGGCCCTTTTTTACAAAGAAACCCATTTATTCATCCTAATTGCACTATATTAACCCCAAATAAAACCAAATAAGCACACATTACATACCAAATGAAAACCCAATAAATACTAAAAATATTAGGACTCAAGATAGAGACTCCAGACTGTCTCCAAGAGCTCGAGTGGTGCTGCTCGTTCGGTACCGACGGCTCGGCGACTAATGCTTCTCGATGGCTCTAGTGTCCGTACCAATTCTCCCCAGGTGGGAGAAACTCGACCCTGTCGAGTAAGGGTCTGGATCACTCTGGTAGCGCTCTAGTAGGTCCGAATCTATCCTCTGCAACTCTGCCTGGTTGATCCAAGTATAATCGGTGGCGGGTCGCCCTCTCCATCGCACTAGGTAGCGCGGGTAGGATCCACTCCTAGTAATAGTCACCTGCTCATCCAGTATATGGTCTATATGCTTACGCTGCCGTGGAAATGAGGCTGGTGGTGGACACTCAGGTGTGGGGTCACTCTCAAAGAGAGGAGATGGCTCAAAAGGCTCACTAGGGATCACCGCTGGGTCCTTATAAGCAACTAGATCCGACACATTAAAAGTTGAGCTTATCCCATATTCCTTAGGCAAGTCTACAACATACGCATTGGATCTGACACGTTTCAACACTCGAAATGGACCGGCTCCACGAGCTTGCAATTTCTTTACGGTCCTAGAGGGAAACCGTTCAGGTCTAACCATGATCATGACATAATCACCCTCTTGAAACTCACGGTGGTGTCTGTGGGAATCAACTAACTCTTTGTATCGTGCATCGTTGGCCTCAATGTGACGATGAATGTCACCATGTAGACTCCTAACATGCCTAGCAAATGACTCAGCAGACTCCGACACTCGTGTATGAATGGGCATGGGAACAAGATCCACTGGTTTCCTAGGCCTATGACCTGTGACAATCTCAAAAGGACTCATACCTGTAGACCTATTGACCGAATAATTATATGCAAACTCAGCTAGTGATAACATGAGATCCCAATCCCCTACACGGTCCCTAACATGACACCTCAAAAGGTCACCCAGACTCTTATTGACCACCTCGTCTGACCATCTGTTTGGGGATGATATGCAGTGGAGAACTTGAGGTTAGTACCTAACATATGCCATAGTGTCTTCCAAAAATAACTGGTGAACCTAATATCACGGTCAGACACTATGGTACGAGGCAACCCAAACTTACACACCACATGAGAAAGGAATAGACGGGCTACCCTCGAAGCATCTGAAGTCTTAGAGTAGGAAATAAAAAGGGCCATCTTCGAGAACAGATCTACTATCACATAGACCGAATCATGCTTCCCAGAGGTTCGTGGCAATCCCAAAACAAAATCCATGCTAACATCCTACCACGGGGCATCTGGTACGGGAAGAGACGTATAGAGGCCTGAGCTTTGCTTCTTCATTTTGGCTGTAACTCATGTACGGCACTGGGCCACAATGTGAGCAACATCACTCTTCAAGCTTGTCCAATAGAACCTGTCCTCGATAGCCACGATAGTCTTGTTCCGACCGAAGTGGCCGGCTAAACCTCCCGCGTGAAGTTACCAGACTAAGAAGTCACGAACCGAAGTTCAGGAAACACAAAGCCTGCCTCCTCGTAAGAGGTAACCCTCCTGAAGCACATAATCACTATGATCTCTCGAGGGTCCGACCTGGAGAGTGGCAAAGATCTGACCAAAGTTGACAATCAACATAAGCCTCTCTCATCTTCTCTAGCCCTATAATCTTGGCACTCATGGTAGTCAGCAGACATGCACGCTGACTCAAGGCACCAGCCACCTTATTCTCCACTCCAGCCTTATGCTTGAGCACAAATGTGAACTGCTGGAGATACTCAACCCTTCTGCTATGACGCATATTGAGCTTCTTTTGGACATGGAGGAACTTCAAGGCCTCATGGTCGGCATACAACATAAACTCCTGATGTAATAAGTAGTGCCTCCAATGCCTAAGAGCCTGAACAACCGCATAGAATTCCTTATCATAAGTAGAGTATCGCAGTTTCACGTCATTCAGCTTCTCACTGAAATATGCAATCGGGTGGGTCTCCTGACTCAACACTCCTCCAATTCCTACACCCGACGCATCACATGAGACCTCAAACACCTTCAAGAAATCTGGTAATCGAAGGACCGGTGTCTGGGTCATGCGCTACTTGAAGTCCTTGAATGCAGCAGTAGCGGCCTTCATCCATACACATGTGCCCTTCCTGATACAGTCCATGATCGGGGCAGTGACAGAACTAAATCCGCAGATGAAACGATGATAGAACGTCACGAGGCCATGGAAGCTGCGGACATCATGGATCGTACGGGGTTCCGGCCACTTAACAATGGCCGGACCTTCTCCGGATCAGTAGAGACCCCAGTACTAGACACAATGAAACCCAAGAAGGTAAGTTGAGGAGTCATAAAAGCACACTTCTGTGGGTTTGCAAATAATTGCTCTCGCCTCAAGAGGAGACAAACCTATCGTAGGTGGTCTAAGTGGTCCCCCGTAGTGCGACTATAGATGAGAATATCATCAAAATACACTACAACAAAGACTCCAATGAAAGGTCGAAGGACTTGAGTCATGAGTCGCATGAAGGTGCTGGGGGCGTTGGTCAGCCCAAAGGGCATAACCAACCACTCATATAGACCATCCTCGGTCTTAAATGCAGTCTTCCACTCATCACCTGGCCTAATCCTTACCTGATGATAGCCACTCTTAAGATCAATCTTTGAAAAGATAGTGGCACCTGCCATCATGTCAAGCATATCATCCAGGCGGGGAATAGGGAACATGTACTTCACGGTGATTTTGTTGATGGCACGACTATCAATACACATCCTCCAAGTGCCATCCTTCTTTGGGGCGAGTAATGCGGGCACAGCACATGGACTCATGCTGTCCCGAACAAATCCTCTATGCATAAGCTCATCGATCTGTCGCTTTAGCTCGGTGCGCTCAGTGGGACTCATGCGGTAGTGGGGAAGATTGGGCAATAAGGATCCCGGAATTAGGTCGATAGCATGCTGAATATCCCGCATAGGTGGGAGTCCCTCGGGAAGCTCTTCGGGGAATATCTCAGCAAACTCTTGCAGAATGGGAACAACATCGGGTGGGAGTTCACCCTCGGACTCTCTCTCCACCTCACGGACCATGATAGCAAACACAGGACTCCCCTTACTAGCCTCTCGCTCCATTTCTCTGGAGATGATCAACATTAACCTCCTAGATGGGGGCTCGCCTGTGCCAGATGTAACGATCATGGCCTGAGCTGGGGATGGGGTACTGGGTCCAGGGATGGAAGGCTCAGGAGTACTAGGACCAGTAGGACCCCAAACTGAAGGACTCTTGGGCTGAGAGGGGTGGAGGGTAATCCGTTGGCCACCATGGTCGAAGGTACAGGTGTTCGACCGACCATGGAGCGTGGCATCCCGATCAAACAACCACGGCCTACCAAGAATAATACTACCCACCTCCATGGGGAGGACATCATACCAGATCTCGTCACGGTAGACATGGAACTACAGTGGGACCAGACATCACAGCCTGATCAGAATGGAGGTCGAATCCACCCATGATACTCGATAGGGGCAAGGATGGTCCACGAGAGTAAGACCAAGACAAGAAACAATGCCTGTGGAGATTGCATTGATACAACTCCCACTATCGATAATCACCATAGAAACTTTCTCGCCCAGCCTACATTATGTATGAAAGATAGTGGTCCGACGCTAGTCATCACTGGCATGTGGCTGGGTGAGAATACACCTGACGACCCCCAACTGGGCATCGTCTGGATGCGGAGCATCTTGGCAGTCATCTTCATTCTCAAAGAACTCATCAGCTAATTCCTGTTCCGCCTCATAGTTGACTGACACAAGCTTTGAAGATGAGGCACTCTCGACCTGTGTGTCCCCAATGACTAGAGATTGACGAGTGGGACACTGGTTTGCAAAGTGGCCAAACCCATTGCAGTGAAAACACTGCTGTCGTGATCCACTAGGCTCCCTGATCAAAGGTCCCTTACCCTTATCCTCTCGACGGACAAGAGGTGTAGGCAACATGGGACGGGCAAGAGGTGCGGGCATCGATGGACAGACAATGGGTGCAGGTGGTTGGGGTCGAGGAGGAAGATCCCTCGGTGGGGGAGGGCAAGGCCTTGGAGCGAATAGCTCCGGACGGGTGGCTCCTGAGGTTGGGCCATGGGGGCCCTCTGATATGTGACTGAAGAGCTGCGGGGCTCGACACTACGAAGAGGGAAGGGGCCCAACTGTTGGGTAGGCTCAAACTCAGCCTCGAATTGCTCCAATTCGAGAGCAATCTGATACGCTTGTTCCAAAGTGGCCACAGTGTGGTGAAAAAATTCATATTGATAGTGTGGCCGCAGACCTCTTTGAAAGTGTGAGATGGTCATGGTGCTCTCCTCCGTAACTTCACACCGCAAGTAATACTCATCAAAATCAGCGGTGTACTCAGCCACGGATCGGTTTCCTCAGGTGAGACTCTGCCATTTGCCTATGAGACGCTTGCGATATGTGACAGGAAGGTACTTCTGCCTCAAGTTGGTTTTCATGTCATCCCAAGTACCGATCTGGGGTTGATGTCGCTGCATCAACAGGCTCTCCACATTAGTCCAATAGGTTTGCGCCTGCCCTTGCAACTTCATCTTTATGTAGCGAACTCTTCAGTGGTCCATCATCTCAAACCACTCGAAGTACCGATCCATGCTAGCCTCCCAATCTAGATAGACATTTGGGTCCAAGGACTCGTCAAAAAGAGGAGGGTCCGCACACATGTTCCTAAGAACACGGTCGTCATCATTGTAATCACGATTCCATCATTGGGCTCGACGGTCACGACAATAACCCTCAGGTTCATTATCGGATGCATAGTCATCCTCCTCGGGCACTCGCTGCCTCCTATCATCTACCCCTTGTGCCCTTGGAGCAGTAGGTTGCTGAACCGGCTCCTGTTGGCCATTGGTAGGAGCGGGTTGCGCCGCCTCAACCGGGGCCCTCTCTAAGACATCAACTCTCCCCACCAGACCCTGGATAGACTGGTTCGATGCTTTGGCCCGATCCTCTAAGGCTTTCATCCTTCCTTTCAGACGTGTACCTACGCCATATACACGCGTACTAAGTCCATCAATACGCGTATCGAATCGATCCATGAGAGATCAGAACATCTCGGCCACCGAAGGCTCATCGGAACTACGGACTTGGGGATCCGCCATAGGTGGTGGTGGTGAGTATTGGGTACCTCTACGTGTGGGCATGGAAATGACACGGCCACTGGGATACACGGACTAAAGCAAAGATGATGAACCTAGACTTAACCAATATCTGGTACGTGGCGGAGGTTTGATCCGAAGATCGCACTCACACAAGTGTGCTACCTTCCCGATAGGCGTAACCTATCATACCGGAGGCACCTTTTAATATACCGAATAGAGGATGCAATGAGACAGCTTAGACGGCTACCCTAGACTAAACCTGGCTCTGATACCAAACTGATGCGGGACGAGTGAGGGACTCGATGCCAAATGATGCAAACCTTGGACTCTAGGTGATGATGTGACCAGCGACACGCGAACAATAGAGCCACCTCGGCTCGACACTAAGAGCTCTTACGGGTATATGCCTCTAACAGAAAAGCAATCCCACGAACCGTCCCAAGCGAGGGAAACGCGGATCCGCGCGGTTGAGAAACCGACAGAGTCAAGGGTGGTCAAACTCACTTCCATGCTCGGATCGAGTCACGGGACGGGTTCACTCTCTTTCTCACAGCGGTGATTAAAATGACTTAACGAGCTAGAATTCTAACGCACTCATGCAGTTGCATGATATCATATACTAAACAAGTAAATGTCGAGAAGGAGAGATCGTTACCTCCACGCTCCGGGCGTGGGGAAGACAACCCCGGCCAAGATCGTACTCCCGGTTAAGACAATTATCAGTAAGTACAAAATTAAACCCACTCCACGTAGGGAGGTAACAAGTAACATGTGAGACCCGAGAGGATCGATCTTGGGTTGACGGGAAGCATTTTGAACCGCTCCGATGGTGCTAGCACGCTGCTACTTGATGCTGGCCAGACGGCGCGGGCTGACGGTTGTGGGGACCATGTTCTGCTCGGGCGGCCGACAGAGGTGGGGTTGGTCTCGTTGCGAAGGGGACTCCTGGAGGGACGTTCCCTAGGAGGGGAACATGCTAGTTCGCCTTCTGGAAGGTGAGGCGGCCCGATTGGGAAGCGTTGTTGCTTGCTGTCCATAGGCCTATTCTGCAGTTTCAAGGGTGCGCGACTCGGCGATAAAATTCTCTGTGATCAGCCCCGACGTCGGATCGACGTGAGACTGGCGCTGCTGCGAAGCCCTCTCATAGATCTACGACCATAGGCTGTTACAGGAATTTTAATGGCCATGGAATTTTCGTGGGGTATTTATGAACAAACTGACCCCTGAACTCACATTTGACTAGGTAGATTCTGATCTGCCTGATAAAGCACATTGACCGAGGTTGAAACTTTGGATCTGGGTGATGATATTTTTATGGGAGATGGAGGGGGAAGCAAGGAACATGAGGATAAATTTTTTATAATTTTCTGATGGGGTTTGAGTGGGGTAAGAGATTTTATAGCAGTGGGTGGTCGGATCTTGACTGTGGGAAACAGAACAGGGTCCGGTTTTTGCAGTGATTTTTAAAAATGGTAAACGAACTCCAAAAATTCTAAAATATTTGTGGGATGAGGATTGGGTGGATAGAACTCCCAGTCCAAATTTCAGCTAGATCTGAAATTGGAAAGGTGTTCGAATGGGTGAAGAGTATGTCTGCTGGAACACAAGTCTGCATAGGGGCAGAATGTGTAGGCTGTGGGAATTTAAAGGGAAAAGTGGAAATCAAAGTGGAAATAATCTGAATTTTTTTGTGGGATGTGGGAACAACCATGGGAACTCACCCTCAAAATTTCAGCCTCGTTCGATCTATGGGCTGAGAGCTAAAATTCGGCCTTCAGCCTGCTGTTCCGCAATGGGCAAAACTCCGGCGACGGGCGGTGGTGGTGCAACAGCGGCTTGACAGCGGCGGTGGCGGCGGTGCTGAGCTTCAAACTCTGACAAGGGAGGCTTCACACCTCAGAATGGCATCCTTCACAGCTGTAAGGGGAGGGAGAGGAGAGAGAGAGGGGGCGGCCTAGGCCTTGGAGGATAAATTGCCGAAATTCTTGTATTAATTATGGTGAAAATAGAAAACACAAGCCTTATATATGAAATGGGAACCCTAGGTAAATGACTAAGACCACCCTTAGATCTAGGGTTTGGGAGGGGTACATTGGGGATGCCAATTTCCATTTTTCCCCATGCGGTCAAAGCCAAAATAAAAAAAATGCCTAATAGAGCCAAAAGAGGGGGCGCCCCCTTTAAGAAGAAAAATGCCATTTCCCTTCTCTTGGTTCAGTGGCCCAAGTCCAAGGTGGACCATGGGCCAGCCCCTATGGATCCCTAGATGTTAGGTGGCCCATTGGGGAAGAGGGTGAGGGGGCCCGCTGGGCCTAGGTGGCCCTTTTTTACAAGGAAACCCATTTATTCATCCTAATTATACTCTATTAACCCCAAATAAAACCAAATAAGCACACATTACATACCAAATGAAAACTCAATAAATAGTAAAATTACTAGGACTCAAGACGGGAACTCCAGACTGTCTCCAAGCCATAGGGGTGTCAGTGTAGCTCGAGTGGTGCTGCGCGTTCGGTATTGACGGCTCACCGACTCATGCTTCTCGATCGCTCTATCGTCCGCACCAAGGGGCTTTGGACATGCTGAAGTAAAGAAGCAGAGGTTTGTCAGTTAAATTGACAGATATCAAAAAATCAATTAACAGACATCAAAGTCAGTCGACTGATATTTTCATAAGTCGATAGATATTGTTGAAGATGGCAGAAGGCGTCGACACAACTATGTTGGATGACAGGCAGCAAGAGTCAACGCAATGGAGCTGTGGAGTCAACGCAATGGACTGAACTAGTGCTTATGTGTTGCCGTTGAAGAAGACTGAGTCGACCCACCAGCCAATTGGGTCGGCACATAGCAGGTCAAGCTGACATTGAAGAATTTAGTTGACTGAACTGCAAGTCTGTCGACTGACTTTGGTTCTACCATATAGCACGTGAGCCACTTATGCTGACACATGGCTGTGAGACTCGAATGATTGATGCACGTACCCTTGACACATGGCACGACTTCTAGAAAGCTCCTAGATAGAATATTCTACCTTTTGACGTGGACCAATCTGAATTATCCCAGAAATGGAAAATGATGTGTGCGGCAATGCGGTTCTAGAGGGGGGGTGAATAGGACCACCCCTTCTAAAATTTGACTCCAAAAAATTAAACTAGCACTCAATAATCTGGATAGAGGAAAGTCAGGTTCAACTCATGGCATTAAGGAAAATCAATCACAAACACCTTAAGTGCGCAAGACTGGTACAAGGCGAAGGACTAGTATTGATACTACCTCATGCAAAGGGAAGCTATCCAGATAGGGTTGACCTATCGTTCTTGCAATGCCTTTTGATATACCAAGTCATCTGAGAACAGGGATAGAAAATATGGAAATCAAACAACAATTGCACCAAGGATTTTTAGGTGGTTCGATTACTATCCAGTAATCTATGTCCACCCCTCGCCTGATCAGGATGAGGCTTCACTATCTTAAGATAAACCACGGAAGAATCCGCTACAAGAGTTGATCCCACAGCTTCTCGCCAGAGGAACAACCTCCTCTCTTCCTTTGAAGACCCAAAGGAAACATGTGCTCACCAACCCGATGAACACACCACTGATTCTACCCTAGTAGAACCAGTAACACTGCACAATGGCAGCACATGAGGAACCAACCTCACACTCTGGTGTACAAACCAGGACATGATCAGTCCAATCTGATCACACCTCCGATGAGTGCAACAATGCACTATCAGAGAATGACAACCACATTGACTCAAGGGAATTCAGGAAAACAAAACACAAGAAGAAACAAAAAAATATAGCAGAGTGAAATCGAATGTAGCTCTGAATAATGATTCAAGAGCTTTCACAAAACTCTGGAACAATCCTCTCTCAAACTGGGCTGCGATCACTTCTCTCTTTCTTTCTCTTTGGCTCACAAGGTAACTCTCTTGTTCTTATCAGATGGGCTCTCTCTTTTTCTCTTCGAAGGCAGCAACAGCCGCAGTAGCAAGGGTTGATGGGTTCTTATAACAGAGCTTTTGGAATGCATTGAATGAGAAGATTAACCTACTAAAATTCCATTGGTCCACTTGGCATTAGAAGAATATTCTCTTCTGGAAACGTCTGTGAGCGAGCCTGACATCCTAGGATAACGTGCTAATCATGGGTGTCGAAGGCACAAAGACAGCCCATGCGCCCCTCACATGTTCGGGTGATGTTCTCTACTGGCGACCTATTTGTTACCCTTAACATGGTATTTTTCACCCTTATATGTCCATTTTCTGCCTTAGCTGGCTATTTGACACCCTTAGCAGCCGTTGTAGACACGCCAAAATTGACATTACTTTGAACATATCTCCTATCGCACCGCGATGCCCAATGTGACCCTCAAATCAACTTATTTGAGTGGCTTTCCTCATTTTTCATGAACATTCAGCTTTCTTCGGCTTTCTCCTATTTTTCCAGATTTTTCCTGGGCTTTTCTCTAATTTTTCGGAACATTTTCTTGAACGCGTCAGACCCCTTGGACGCGTTTTTATTGGGTGACTGGTTGAGTAGATGCGATTTCCTTTTCCATTTTTTGATAATTATCAAATTCCTGAAATTCCTGAATACGCGTCTGTCCATATGGATGCTATTTCTTTTTTCAATTTTGGTAATTCTCATAAATTCAAGAATAGGTGTCTTTACGTCAGGACGCTATTTCCAATGATATTTTTGTTAATTCCTGAAATTCAAGAATATGCATCTTCTCATCAGGATGCTATTTCTTCTATTAATTACCAAATTCTTGAAATTCAATAAAACACGTCTGCACATCAGGACGCGGTTTCCTTGTCGATTTTTGGTAATATTCGACTTCCCTAAATAATTCAAGAAAAGCGCGACCACTCGTCTCGTCGCCTATTCATTAACGTGTCTGGGTCCTTAGACGCGTCTTTCCTTACCTAAATTTGATATTCTTAATATTCGTGAAATTGTTAATTCGCATCCGGTACCCAAGACGCGATTTCTTTCTTAATTTTACAAATTTCTAATTTGGCTTGGAATGAGCAACTCTATGGGTGGACGCCCATTTAATGGGCGACCACGGGGTCTGACGCCATTTCCCTGAAATCTTCCATGTTCCACTATGGCTCCTTCCTTCCTCGTTTTGAGGTCCGTTTCAACTGGAGTAATTCCTTTGGGTGGCTTTCCAAGATGGGGAGGACTCTTCCCAAGTTTATCTCTTTCCGTGGTAGATTATCCTAATTGTCTTGGGAATTAAACTTTGAGTTTCTCCCGATAAATAGCATCTGCAGCTTTACGCAAAAGGGGGACTTCATACACAGAGGGGAGGTGCTGCCGGATCTTTGGCTCAAGGAGAAGTCTGCCTCACGTCTAAAGCTTCATCTCGTCGGAGACTTCCTCCCGAACGACCATCAAAAGCCACGGCCCGCATAGGAGAATAATAGAGGCTTTTCTTCCTCTATTTCATTCTCTGTGTCTCGTTACTGCATACGTTAATATCTGCATGCATCATATTTCCTTTATTTATCTCCACCTTTCTCAACCGCGTTGAGAACTCCCAACAGTGCAACACTTGCATGCACCCCTTTTATATTATCATTCATCATATTTCATTCCTGTTGTGTCTCCTCTGGATTTGATGCTTAGTGACAAGAATGATGTGTTTTGTTGTTGGCAACAATTTAGTTGACTTTATTTTGACTTTGGTAACACTGTTACTTTAATGTCTTTACTTTAGTCAGAATTAATTTTTAGTCAAGTAAAGGTCAGTGCATATTCACATTATTGCATATAAAGGTCAGTGCATATGTCCATTTCAATTCTGAACATTGATGCATGTGCAGAGTTATCGCTTGGAAAGGTCGATGCACATGTAGAAGTATTGCATTGAAAGGTCGATGCACATGTGAAGTCCTGCATTAGAAGGTCGATGCACATGTGAAGTCCTGTACTAGAAGGTCGATGCTAGTGAGCTAGCGACTCTTGTATAGGTCGATGCATGTGTAGGAGGTTTGCAGCACAGGTCAATGCTTGTTTCAATAAGGTTGATGCTAGTAAGTCAGCGACTGCTGCATAGGTCGATGCATGTGCAGAAGGATTGTAGCACAGGTCAATGCATGTTCCAATGAGGTCGAAGCTAGTAAGTTAGCAACTGTTGCATAGGTCTATGCATGTGTTAGTAAGGTCGATGCTAGTGAGCTAGCGACTGAAGGACAAGTCTATGCATGTCTTAGTAAGGTCGATGCTAATAAGCTAGCTACTGCAGCATAGGTCAATGCATGTTAAAATTGGGTCGATGCTTGTTAGTTATTATTCTCAAGGTCGATGCACCTTGCGCATCTACCATAAGGTCAGGTCGATGCATCTTCATTTCAGAGTCAGTGTGACTGACAATGAAAGTCTACATGTATTTCACTAAGGTCGATGTTGTTACTCTGGCCCACTGCATGTGTTAGCCATACATGTTGAAATACTTCACTTATGCATCGATGCATTTAAAGAGTTTCTGAGCATTCACTTAAATAAATTACCTGACCTCATGAAGCATCTAAAATTACATTTGCTAACAACTATTATATGCTTTATTAAAATCATAAATCTTGGATTATGTTTTATATAGAGAAAGGAAGAACCAGCCCAGTCTATGATCGAACACCTGGGTGGCATAAAGGTAGTCTGCATCAATCTCACGTGGAACTTAAAGTGTACCAGATTAAAGGCACGTGATCCAAAGCAGGGAGAAGAATATATATTATGCCACACGGATCGTCAGATCTTCTATCTCTGACACGTGGCCCCTCGAAGTGCGCTTTATGGATTAAATCTTTGGGCGGGAGTGTGTCTTCCACGCGCCCAAAATTGAACAGCCTGTTGGACCACAGATTGACGATCTCCATTATATAAAGGGATCGAGCACTCAACTTGAAGAGAGAGAGAATACACGAAGCAGAAGAGCAGAAGAGTTCAGAGAAATTGAGAAGAGAGAGATGAGAAGAGTTAGAGTCAGAGAGGAGATCGAGAGAAAGAGCATGCTGCAAAGAATAGAGAAAAAATAGAGCGTCGTAAGATGGTGAAGATCGTTTGAGTGAGAAGAGAGTTTGAGTGCGAGTGTTGCTCTCTTGACTCCTGGATCAGATCCAGAGTCAATTTGCTCCATAGTGAGCTATATTGTTTCATTTCATTGTCATTTTGTTTTCTGTTTGTTTTTGACACCATTCGTAAGCTGTTCATCAGCAGTCGGCAAGCTGTGGTGCTCAACAGCGAGGTGTGATCCTCGATTAGCAAAGCTGTGGATCAACAGTCTGGGATGTGTTCCCCAAAGCAGGGGATTAGCAGTTTGGGACGTGTTCCCCAAAGCTGTGGATCAGCAGTTGTAGGGAGTATATCCCCAAAGCTGTGGATCAGCGGTATTCGAGCTGTGTGGCAGCATAATCCTTACTCGGTTGGGTAAGGGGTGGACATAGGTCTCAAGCTTGAGATCGAACCACCTTAAAATTGATTTGTCCTGTGTGTGATTGGATTTTTCATCACTGCGAATAGATGAATGCTTGGGATCATCAACTGCCATTTCCTAACAAATTCATACGATTCATCTGTTGCATTCAATCAAATTCTACATCTGTATGTTTAAATATATTCTGAATCTAACTGTGTTGATTCATATAAAACTGTCATTGCTGTGAATTACTTAGTAGACTTACTTTTCTCATCTTATATGTTTTCTTCAACTCAGTGGTATATAAAATTGGTTCAGTTGGAAGGATAGATTTCATCTATCTAGAAAATTGACCATTGTGCGAGGAGATTTTCTAATCAACCCTCTGCCAGGTACTATACTGAGTTGATTTGTCAATTATTTTAGTGTTTACTGTGATCTGCAGCAACTTCATAGTAGATTATCTTGCTGATAATTCACATTGCTCTTAGCGTTTCTGTTCATAGTAGTTTACTTTAATTCCACATTGTTATTCACTACTGTAGAAATTTTAATTTGGAGTAGATCTATTCACCCCCCCTCTAGATCACATATTCATCCGTTCACTCATCACGTGGTATCAGAGCCTAACTCTCCCTAAGGGCTTTACATCCCGGAGAGATTAGTTGAAATGGATGCTAGAGGTCTAACTGTAGAGGGTAGTTCGACCAGTAAGCCACCTTTCTTTGACGGAAACAATTATGCTTACTGGAAGAATCGTATGCAGGTCTTCCTTCGGGCGAAGGATTATGAAATCTGGAAGGTTGTGAGTAAAGGACCATTTGAGCTTCTAGAGGATGAGGAGGTCTGGACTAGGGAGAAGATCCGTAGTTCCACTTTGAATTGGAGTGCAGTTAATGCTATGCAGTGTGCTCTCCACCCCACTGAATTTTCTAGAATATCTTCTTGTTCCACAGCCAAGGAGATGTGGGATAAGCTGGAAGTAATCTATGAGGGAACGTCTCAGGTTAGAGAGACGAAGGCAAACATGTTAGTCTCAGAGTATGAAGCATTGAAGATGAAACCTGAGGAGTCCATATCTGAGATCTACGCCAGGCTGATGGTTCTAACCAATAGTTTAAGGAGTTTAGGTAAGGTCTACAGTGAGTATGAAATTGTTAGAAAAATCCTTAGATCTCTGACACCAATTTGGCATACCAAGGCCACTATTATGGAAGAGTCTAGGAACCTTGCTACTACCACTGTAGATGAACTCATCGGTTCCCTCATGACATATGAGCTGAATCTTAAGAGGGTTGATGAGTCAGAGAAGAAGAAGAAGCCCCTAGCACTTAAAGTCACTTCTAGTAGCAAAGGGTCATCTAGTGAGCACAGTTCCTCCAGTTCAGATGAAGACCCTGATGAGTTTGCCATGATCACTAGAAAGTTTAAGAAATTCCTCAAGAAGGAAGGAAAGGGGCTCAGAAGAAAATATTTCTCAGGAAAGAGGCAGTCGAAATATAAATC
The DNA here is from genome assembly GCA_022559845.1 of Amorphophallus konjac. NCBI lineage: Eukaryota > Viridiplantae > Streptophyta > Magnoliopsida > Alismatales > Araceae > Amorphophallus > Amorphophallus konjac. The sequence continues at coordinate 170,286,310 of CM040119.1, read as the reverse complement.
TGATACTGCCAAGAAATTTGATGGCATTGCCTATTATAATTGCAGGAAAGAAGGACACCTAAAGGCCGAATGTCCTGAGCTGCTAAAGGATAAACAACTCAGGTGGAAAAATAGGAAAGGAAAAGCCATGGTGAACACCTGGAGTGATGAAGAAGAAGGCAATCAGAGCAGCACATCCGACAGCGAGGATGAAAACAAGCTCTGTCTGATGGCCAAAGGAGAAGACGAAGAGGAAGACAATGATGAGGTAACTTCTCCCTTTGAAAATTACAATTATAGTGATTGGGAAGAAACTTATGCTGAAATATTAGATAAATATGATGATGTGCATAAAGAGAACATACATCTGAAAAGAAAGATAAATTCATTAGTGAATGATACCTCCTTAAATGACAGAATTGCATGCCTAGAAACTGAAAACAGTAGTTTGAAAAATTCTATTGCTGAATATGAAAATGTCAAAACTGTTTTGAATGAAATGAGGCATGAAAATGAACACCTGAAAAACACAATTGACAAATTAAAAACCAGAATGCAAAAATTTGAGGAAGAAACCAGAATTGCTAATGAAAAATATGATGTTGTTAATGGAGTGAATAATGAATTGAAAAAGATAATTGAAAACTTAGAAAAAGAAAACAAGGATAAACAACATTCCCTTGAATGCATGACACAGGGAACTGAAAATCTGAATGCCATTCTGGGAACTAAGGTAAACTTCAGGAGAGAAGGATTGGGTTTTAACCCAAGCAATAAGAAAAGGTTGGATGTGAAGACTATATCTTTTGTTGCTGAAAAAGGAAAATCCACACCTTTGATAAAAATGAACAGTGGAGAAGGCTTAAATAAAAAATCTGTGAAAAACAATAAGCTCAGTGCCAAGGACAAGGGCAAAGGAAAGATAGAGGTGCTAGGAGGATCCAGTCCACACACCACTGCTCCTCAAGCTAAGGTACATGTTAGGGGTATGCCAGCCAAATCCAAAATCAAGGGAACCCCCAAAACCAAGGTAACTCAGATTCAACAGAAAGGTCGATGCAACACCCAACCTGCATCGACGCATACTCCTTATGGGTTCAAGTCCTTTAGAAACCCAAGTCAGAGCAAGGGCACCTTAGGTCGATGTTACTACACTAGTGCACCGACCTATCCATCATTCCATAATTCCTATCGATACACTGTTAGTAGGAAAGGTCGAGGCGACTTCTATATGAGGTCTGTGAAACAGAATGATCTTAATTCATACACCAGTCAGGTGCATCGACCTTATCACTCGACTGCATCTATGCAACCTAGGCCTAGAACTTACATGAACCAGAACTCATATGGCCTTGTCCATCCTAGAACTATTCAGACTAGGGTCTACAGTGCCCATACTTCTTCCAATGCCCGATGGATAAGCAACTAGCACAAAAACTCTAATTTTGGTAAGAACAAAACTGCCACACCAAAGAAATTGAAAACAAAAACTCAAAGTGGCAAGAAAAGACAGGAAGAGCTGAAAGTCAATAAATTCACAATCCAAGTAAAATCACATAAACAAATGTAGATACCAAAATAGTTGCTGTTTTGTTGGAATGATTTAACTATAGTTATGGGGCCCAAACAGTTTTGGGTTCCAAAATTCTCTACTTAATCTTCTTTACAGGTATGCCTGACAGCCAACCACAACAGATGGTACCTTGACAGTGGCTATTCCAGGCACATGACCGGGGACAAAGGGAAATTTTGCATGCTGGTAGAGAAGGATGCTGGTCATGTTTCCTTCGGAGGTAATAACAAAGGGAAAATAATTCGATCAGTTAAAGTTGGTAAGTGCTCTTCTTAATGCATTGATGAGGTTTTATTAGTTGAAGGCCTTGCCTATAATTTGCTTAGTATTAGTCAACTTTGCGATAAAGGCCATAAAGTTGTTTTTAACTCACTTGCATGTAATATTTTTGAACCTAATTCTGAAACTATGAAATTCACTTGTAGAAGAGTTAATAACATTTATATGGTAGATTTAGATGATGGAGCACACAGTAACTCCTGCCTCACTGTTAATAAGGATGACTTAGCTTGCCTTTGGCATCGTAGGTTAGGTCATGCCAATTATCTTTTAAGAAAAATAATAAGATCTGTGAGGCCTGTACCTAGTGCAAGCAGACTAGAAAGTCATTTAAATCCAGAACTGAAAACATGTCTTCCAAACCTTTTGAGCTAATTCATATGGACCTATTTGGACCTACTAGATCAATGGTAGAAGATATGGATATGTTTTAGTAGATGACTTCTCTAGATTCACTTGGGTATTCTTTCTAACTCAAAAAATTAATGCCTTTGAAGAATTTTAGAAAATTTACCTCAGAATAAAACAGACTAGTGAGCAGTCTATCTCTTCTATTTTGTCTGACCATGGTGGTGAGTTTAAAAATTCACAGTTTGATGAATTTTGCAGGGAAAATGGAATCAATCATAGATTCTCTTCACCAAGGACTCCAGAGCAAAATGGAGTAGTTGAAAGGAGGAACATAACCTTGGTGGAAATGGCTCGGACTATGTTAGTTGAAGGCAACTTGCCCAGAAGGTTTTGGGCTGAGGAAGTAAACACTTCATGTTATATCATAAAAAGAGCCCTGGTAAGACCTTGTACTCAAAAAACTCCCTATGAGATACTTAAGGGTAAGAAACCTTAACTACCACACTTCAAGGTCTTTGGTTATAAATGCTTTATTCATGTTAACTCTAAAAGAGACCTTGATAAATTTGAACCTAAAAGTGAACCTGGAATTTTTCTATGTTATTCTGAAAAATCTAGAGCCTATAGGATCTATAACATTAACTCTCAGACTGTTGAGGAATCACCACATATTGTCTTTGATGAATTCTGTAATAAATTTGAAACAAGTTTCTGCAGGAACAAAATTGATGGAGAAATTCTTGAGAATGAGCAGGATGCAGAATCAGTTGAAGGAGGTGAGACTGAAGGATCTGAAGTTCCGGGGGAGGTAATTGAAAATTCAGGTAATCAACTTACAAATATTAGAGTTCTTAGATATCATCCTCTAGAGAATGTAATTGGTAATTTAAATGAACCCCCTAGGACTAGATCACATTTCAGGATAGAAAATGAACTAAATTCTTTTGCATTAGTCTCACAAGTAGAACCCAAGAACATTGATTGTGCCTTAAAAGATGAGCATTGGATAAATGCCATGCATGATGAATTGAATCAATTTGAAATGAATAAGGTATGGCACCTAGTTCCTAAACCCTCACATGGCACTGTTATAGGCACTAAATGGGTTTTCAGAAATAAAACTGATGAGCAGGGAAAAGTAGTCAGAAATAAGGCTAGGCTTGTAGCTCAGAGGTATAATCAAGAATTTGGAATAGACTTTGAAGAATCTTTTGCCCCTACAGCTAGACTAGAAGCCATTAGGATTCTCTTAGATTTTGCCTGCAGCCTAGGAATAAAACTGCAGCAGATGGATGTGAAATCTGCTTTCTTAAATGGGCTAATAAAAGAGGATGTTTTTGTTAAACGACCTCTTAGATTTGAATATATTGACTTCCCTGATCATGTGTATAAGTTAGACAAGGCACTCTATAAACTGAAACAAGCTCCCAGGGCATGGTACGACAGATTAAGCTTCTTCCTCACAAGTAAAGGATATTCAAGAGGTGAGGTTGACCAGACTTTATTTACCAAGGTAAACAACAAAGATATTCTTATTGTTCAAATCTATGTAGATGATATAGTCTTGGGGTCAACTAAATCTTCTATGTGTGAGGAATTTTCTAAGTTAATGACTGATGAATTTGAAATGAGCTTAATGGGAGAATTGAAGTTTTTCCTTAGATTGCAGGTTAATCAAACAATAAAAGGAAACTCCATCACACAGTCCAAATACATCAGAGATTTATTGAAGAAATACAAGTTGGAAAACCTCAAAGAAATTACTGCACCTATGGGCACATCAACTAGTCTTGATGCTGACCCAAAAGGTAAATTAGTTGATACCAAACTATACAGAGGTATGATCGGATCTCTCTTTTATCTTACTGCATCTCATCCAGATATACAGTTTTCAGTGTGTTTATGTGCTAGATTTCAGACTAGTCCTAAGGAGTCTCACATGAGTGCAATGAAAAGAATTTTTAGGTATCTATTAGGCACCCTTGATTTAAGTCTATGGTATCCTACTAGGTGTGAGCTTGAGCTTGTAGCTTACACTGACGCAGACTATATAGGGTGTAGAATAGATAGAAAGAGCACTAGTGGGTATTGTCAATATTTAGGTGGTTGTCTAGTGTCTTGGGCATCTAAGAAGCAACACATAGTTGTTCTCTCCACTGCTGAGGCAGAGTATGTTGCAGCAGGGAATAATGCAGCCCAAGTACTCTGGATAAAACATCAACCCATTGACTATCACATGAAATTGGGATGCATTTCTATTCTGTGTGATAATACCAGTGCCATTTCCTTAACTAAAAATCATATTCATCACTCTAGGACTAAGCACATTGAATTAAAACACCACTTCTTGATAGATGAAGTAAGTAAGAATGAAATTGAGCTGCACTTTATTGAATCAGAAAAATAAATTACTGATATATTTACTAAACTTCTTGGGAATGACAAGTTTAAATTCTTAAGGAGAGAACTAGGTTTATGTAAATTTCAGCATGATGACTGACTTCTTAATTTCATTCTTGTCAAGAATAAATGTTTCCTCTATGATGCATTTTATCACATAATTTCAGTGGTCATCATTTCAGAAAATGTCTTGCACTGTGTCTTTCTAGATCTTAAGGGTATATCAAATGGTTTGCTGGGAGAAGGGCAGATATCTTCTGTCTGGAAATCCACACCATGTGTAGAGACTTGTCCTCCGCCAAGTACCCTGAATCAAGAGTGTGTCTGAGTCTTTCATTTCATAGGTCAAAATGTTGTGTCCAATAACAATGCATATAGATAGGGGGAGTGAGCTTTCATCTTTCTTCTTATGCATGTTGTCAGGGGGAGTTTAGAATTAATTGAGTTAAATCATGTCGAGGTTGTTACTTTCTGGAATCTATAACCCTATATCTACATTTTTGATCAACAGATTCACTTATCCTATGATTTCAATAAAACAATTATTGATATTAAGTCTTTCTAGCACATTCAAAGATATCAATCTCTTGGAAAGTTCTTGCAATTCTTATCCTCTGAAATAATGACAATCTGATAATCAGTTCATCACTCTAAGCTACTAAAATAAGAATTCTTCTCTTATATACTTCATGAATGAACTGATGGTTTAAACTTAATAAATTGTAGGGTCTAAAGACTGAATTCAATGAACTAGGATGCTGATGAAAATTAATAGCTCTCAGTCATTTCTCTCATAACATGTTTGTTAAAGTCTTCCAGTATCTGAAAATTTTGGAATTAATGTCTTCTTGGTGGAGAAACTTGGAGTGTGTATTATTTTTTAAACAAGTCTTTCTACAAAACCAAAGGGCAGCATTGTTAGAAGAATGAGTCAAAATATGTATAGGCAGAGCAATGATTGAATGCACCAAGAAACTGAGTACTTCATCAAAGTAATGGAGAAAAACTCATGTCATGAAGTGCTTCAAGTTATCTATGTTCAAAAGTCAAAACAGTATAGTTAGCTTCACTAAGTAACTAGGGGTACTACCGTCTAATCAACGTGTACCCTTAAGCAAAAAGGTGTAAACTATTTCTACTGTTTTGATACATGAAACAGAATGGCAAATTCTGCCAAGTAAATAGGGGTACTGGCATCTAATCAACGTGTACTCTTAGGTCAAAAGGCATGGATGATACCTAACTGTTCTAATTTCTAGAAACAAAAAGGTCAAAATTGTTTTTGCTGTAACCCTAAAGTGAAAATTCAGAAATATCAAATTGTTTAAACTTCAATACATATCCTAGTCACTCTTAAAGAAATTCACTGATTTTTGAGTGAGTAAGGTAAAGTAAGACTAACTCTTTTCATGTCCCATGTGGTTATGGTTTATTGCTATTAAAGGTTACTGTAAACTTATTCAAAGAGTACAGTGGATAAACTCTAATTTTTATTACTCTTAAACCAGAATTATATCAAGAATGCAGTATATAGAATCTTATACCTGAAGAATTTGAGCAATATATGCTTAGCTTAATGAACTATCATTCAGGGTGTCAATCAGATCTCTCCTGTTCTTTCCCAACTTTTGATACTATCCTTTCATTCTTTGTCTCTATCACTTCCTTGTTTGCTGATGGCAAAGGGGGAGAGAGATTTTTGATGGGGCGGTTTGATGGGAGAGAGTTTTGATGACATATATGTCTTGACAAAGGGGGACATTGTCTAATGTGCTGTGTCTAAGCCCACTTAACCCATGCATGCTATCTGTGGCAGTTTGCATATCTGCATATGCGTCCATGAATGTCTGCTATCCACTACACTGCTGCACTTGATAATACTTGATTGTAATCTTTGCATATTCTGACTCAAATTGAAATGAGTGTTACCATCAAAATATAGTTGTGTTGCCATCATCAAAAAGGGGAAGAATGTTATGTCTCCACTGGATTTGATGCTTAGTGAGAAGAATGTTGTGTTTTATTGTTGGCAAAAGTTTAGTTGACCTTATTTTGACTTTGGTAACACTGTTACTTTAATGTCTTTACTTTAGTCAGAATTAATTTTTAGTCAAGTAAAGGTTAGTGCATATTCACATTATTGCATATAAAGGTCAGTGCATATGTCCATTTCAATTCTGAAGGTCGATGCATGTGCTGAGTTATCGCTTAGAAAGGTCGATGCACATGTAGAAGTATTGCATTAAAAGGTCGATGCACATGGGAAGTCCTGCACTAGAAGGTGATGCACATGTGAATTGAAGTCCTGCACTAGAAGGTCGATGCTAGTGAGCTAGCGACTCTTGTATAGGTCGATGCATGTGTAGAAGGTTTGTAGCACAGTTCAATGCATGTTTCAATAAGGTCGATGCTAATAAGTCAGCGACTGCTGCATAGGTTGATGCATGTGTAGAAGGATTGTAGCACAGGTCAATGCATGTTCCAATGAGGTCGAAGCTAGTAAGTTAGCGACTGTTGCATATGTCTATGCATGTGTTAGTAAGGTCGATGTTAGTGAGCTAGCGACTAAAGGATAAGTATATGCATCTCTTAGTAAGGTCGATGCTAATAAGTTAGCTATTCAACACAGGTCAATGCATGTTAAAATTGGGTCCATGCTTGTTAGTTATTATTCTCAAGGTTGATGCACCTTGCGCATCTACCATAAGGTCAGGTCGATGCATCTTCATTTCAGAGTCAGTGTGACTGACAATGAAAGTTTACCTGTATTTCACAAAGGTTGATGTTGTTACTCTGACCCACAACATGTGTTAGCATTACAGGTTGAAATACTTCACCTATGCATCGATGCATTTAAAGAGTTTCTAAGCATTCACTTAAATAAATCGCTTGACCTCATGAAGCATCTGAAATTGCATTTCCTAACAACTATTACATTCTTTATTAAAATCATAAATCTTCGATTATGTTTTGAACAGAAAAAGGAAGAACCAGCCTAGTTCTATGATCGAACACCTGGGTCGCATAAAGGCAGTCTGCATCAATCTCACGTGGAACTTAAAGTGTACCAGGTTAAAGGCACGTGATCCAAGGTTGGGAGAAGTACAGATATTATGCCACGTGGATCATCATATCTTCTATCTCTGACACGTGGCCCCTCGAAGTGCGCTTTATGGATTAAATCTTTGGGCGGGAGTGTGTCTTCCACGCGCCCAAAATTGAACAGCCTGTTGGACCACAGATTGCTGATCTCCATTATATAAAGGAATCGAGCACTCAAATTAAAGAGAGAGAGAATAAATGAAGCAGAAGAGCAAAAGAGTTCAGAGAAGCTGAGAAGAGAGAGATGAGAAGGGTTAGAGTCAGAGAGAGAGAAGAGTCAGAGAGGAGATCGATTGAAAGAGCATGCTGCAAAGAATAGAGAGAAAAATATAGCGTCGTAAGATAGTGAAGATTGTTTGAGTGAGAAGAGAGTCTGAGTGGGAGTGTTGCTGTCTTGACTCCTGGAATAGATCCAGAGTCAATTTGCTCCGTAGTGAGCTATATTGTTTCGTTTCATTGTCATTTTGTTTTTCTTGGGTTCTGTGCGCCCCCTCGTTATCTTTGACAATGGTTTTGATGATTCCAATATATTGTGTGTTTTAGGCTTAATGGCATCTTCATGATAAACAAGCAAACATGATGATATCTTGTTTTGTAGGTTGAAATTCAAAGGTCCTTCTTGAATACATTTCTAAAGTTGACTCATGCGTGCTGTGCATGAGGATTTGGAGCTCTCATGTGGATCTTGTTCATAGTGTCTTGATTGGGGTTAAAAGCCCTTTCATGTTTTTGGACTTATATTGACTGCATTTCAATGTGGGAAGATTGATTTTATTGCATATGACTTCATGTTTGCTTTTCATAATTGTATAGTGATAGGTGTGGCTATCTTTAAGATGAGAATCTTGTTTTAGAAGAGAGAAGCTTGTGTTTTTGGTGGAAACACTAAGTTGGGTTTATTGAGTTTCATGCATGATATTTGTTCATGTTGATAAATATAAAATCTTGATATTTGGCATACTAATATTGCTAGTTTGAGTTCAGATTGGATTTGACTGAACTGGGAAGTTCAAATGGGTTGAATGTATGTGAATCAAATCTCTGTGGCTCCAATGCAATGTAGGTTCATGCATGTTGAACCAGCTATGATAAAGGCTGATTATGCAGGTTCAACAAGCATTCTTGTTTGGCATTGCTTTAAGATCAAATTGACTGAATTGTTTGTGGTTAGTGCAGGCTTGATTTGCAAATTGCTTTCAATCAGTTGGATCCATGGTAAGAATGTACTTCTGAATTTGATTATCTACTGCCTTGAATGGGTTAGAAATGGTTTTCATGAATTGGGCTCTCAAGTGCCCTTCAGCATGTTTTTCATGATAATCTTGTGGCAGCATCATTGCTCTTCTAGCTTCCCATGTTTCCGTGTCTATCTTAAGTCTTATTACTGATTATCTGGTTGTTTTGAATGAGTTTCATATGCATCATAATGCATGTCACCTTGGCCTGGTTCTTAGGTGAAGTTTGGGTGGTTTAATGGTGGTTCATATGCTATATTTCTAAGAGTAGTTTGAAATTCGAATTGCTAAACACTCTCATTGATTTTGGTCGGATTGCATTTTATGATATGCAAATTCCATGTTTCAATGCATGGTTATTTGTTTTTAATATTTGGGAGAGGATTTGTAAGGTTTCATTTGAGTTTTATTGAGTTTTCACTTATGTCAGTAAAAGTGTCGACTCATGGAGTCGACACTTATTTCACGGTATGCTGTTTGCATTGATTTCTAATATGCTGACAAAAAGTGTCGACTCTGTGGGTTGACACTTTTGTCCTGGTTTGTTTTGTTTTGTTGAAAATAGAACACGTTGGAAAAAGTGTCAACCCAGTGAGTCGACACTTTTGCCTCGTGTCCTGATTTCTTCATCGGGACAGAATCTACTGAGAAAAGTGTCGACCCCAAGAGTCGACACTTTCTCTGGTTCGTCCGGAACGGGTTTTCCAGATTGGTTTCGAAATGCCCAATATATGATCCAATTGGAGTGCATTTTTACCATAATGCCCTTAGGGTTTTACCTTTATCTTAGGTGCATTTTAGAAGGGCTTTTAGCATGGGTTAACTTGTCATTATGCATCTTTTTCCATTGAGTATATGAAGTTGTGAAGTCTCATACGATGAACATATCCCTTGTGCTAACCTTCCCCTATTTGCTGCAGGAGGAGAAGAAGAACGTGAAGGAGGGTGACAATACTACCTGGAGGAGGAAGAAGAGGGTGGAGTGATCATCTTCCATGACCCTGAGCTTGGATCCGGACGGCGCTGCTGCTGCTTTCCACAGTTTGCAAGTTTGGGCGTTTCTATCTCAAGCTCAGCTCCTTCCACTCTAGTTTATCATTCCCAGCGCACCCTACCTATTGATTGAAGGGATCCATGGGACATTCAGGGGGAGATGCTACAAATCTAATGTTGATCTATTTGTGATGTCCCTTCTTTTAAATACATAGTTGTGAGCATATTGATTCATTTGTTCTTGGTGGTTGCAGATATGTTCGGAGCTTGGATTTGAAAGAACTTCATTGAAACTTCAAGAAGGAAGACCATCTACTCCGACATCCTGCAGATTCAATTCTCTCCAACCAAAGATTCAAGAAAGATCTTATTATAGCTATTGGAGAACTAAAGGGAAAACTTTCCATATCTCTTACCCATTTCTTTGAGATGGTTTTCTTGATATATATTTTGTAGTGAGCACATATTGTATATCTTTTTCATACTTCTTAACATACAAACATCTGTGTGTGTGGACGGAGCTGCGTCTCCATGTGGTTTACTGTCCGGGGTGTGTTCCCCGACTGTGTGTGTGTGTGTGCTGCAGTGGCAGCGTGTTGAGGCAAGGCCTCGTGTGTGTATTGCTCCGGATGCAACGTGTGTGTGGTTGGGGTTTGTCCCTGTGTTGCTACGAAAGTAGCGTGTAGTGAAGCCTCACCCGGTTGGGTGAGGGGTGGACGTAGGGATCCTGTCGTGGTCCCGAACCACCTAAAAATCCTTGTGCCTTGTGTGATTGCATGTGTGACTGTCATTTCTTCTATCTCCGTTCACCGGTACATTATATAGATTTTTACTCACTGCACCACTGCACATTGCTACCTCCGTTATCCGTGTTAGACATAAATTCATCTGTCTGTTGCACTGTTATTACGAGTGAGATCGGAAAGATCAAGAGAACTTTTTAGATCTCATGCTTGTTTAGGCTAATCGACGTAGTTTGTTTTAATTCCCTTGTGTTTAGTTAAGAATGATTTTAAAATCCGCCATCTCGGCAAGGGGACAATTCAACACCCCCTCTTATCCGCCATCTCTCTGGGCCAACAGTTTTCTGTTTGTTTTTGACACCATTCGTGAGCTGTGTATCAGCGGTCAGCAAGCTGTGGTGCTCAGCAGCGAGGTGTGATCCTCGGTTAGCAAAGTTGTGGATCAGCGGTCTGGGACGTGGCGAGGTGTGATCCTCAGTTAGAAAAGTTGTGGATCAGCGGTCTGGGACGTGTTCCCCAAAGCTGGGGATCAATGGTCTGGGACGTGTTCCCCAAAGCTGTGGATCAGCGGTTGTAGGGAGTATATCCCCGAAGTTGTGGATCAGCGATATTCAAGCTGTGTGGCAGCAGAATCCTTACTCGATTGGGTATGGGGTGGACGTAGATCTCATGCTTGATCTCAAACCACCTAAAAATTGATTTGTCCTGTGTGTGATTGGATTTTTCATTACTGCGAATAGATGAATGCTTAGGATCGTCAACTGTCATTTCTTAACCAATTCATACGATTCATCTGTTGTATTCAATCAAATTCTACATCTGTCTGTTTAAATATATTATGAATCTAACTGCGTTGATTCATCTAAAACTGTCATTGTTGTGAATTACTTAGTAGACTTACTTTTCTCATCTTATCTATTTTCTCCAACTCAGTGGTATATAAAATTGGTTCAGTTAGAAAGATAGATTTCATCTATCTGGAAAATTGACCATTGCGTGAGGAGATTTTCTAATCGACCCTCCGCCAGGTACTATACTGAGTTGAGTGATCAATTGTTTTGGTGTTTACTATGATCTGCAACAACTTCATAGTAGATTATCTTGCTGATAATTCATATTGCTCTTAGCATTTCTGTTCATAGTAGTTTACTTTAATTATGCACTGTTATTCACTACTGTAGAAGTTTTAATTTGGGGTAGATCTATTCACCCCCTCTAGATCACTTATTCATCTGTTCACTCATCAATTCCCACCCTTTTGCATAGGGGTTTAAGGGGCAACACCCCAATAGGTGTGTTCATTCACATGTTTTTACATCATATTATACACTTGGGATTGATGCTACACATCTTGGTTTGCTAATCCATATCTTTTGCTGTTGGTTGTTGTCTTTGTTTTGCAAGGGTAATCTCAAGGAAGACTCTCTCCATCGGCCGGCTGATAGGAAGAGAAGGAAGGCACTCACAATCTCCCCCGCTTTATTTTCAAGGTATTTATATCCGCGATCCCTCCTGGTTTTTATTGTTACATCATTCGAGGCCCGCGTGGCCTCTGGCGATCACCCTCCTATTAGCATCCCACGTATGCTCCCTTTCTTTTTTCCCCACACTTAGCCATTCTTCTTAGCTTATTTTTATTATTTTTAGTTTTATTTAAGTTGATTTTAAATAGATCTACAAATTGGCAATCACGGTGGGACTTCCTACTATTTTTCTTTTGATTACCCTTCTCCACTGGGCACCCACATGTGCCATCTCCCTTTTGCACCCACGGTGCATTTCATTTTAGTGCTCCATGTAGCACCCTTTCCCCTTCATTTTCATCCTTTTGTGCACCACGTGCACATCCCCACAGTGATTGACTAGTTTAGTAGGTTTTATTAAAATTCCACTTCTGTTATCCTCTTTTTAAAAAGAAATAGCATCCAGTGCTGTGGGTGCCCATTGAATGAGCGCCCACTCTCGCAGATGCACATTCCCTGAGAGCATGCTATGATTTATTTCTTACTCTTACTGATTGCCATTGGTTTGTGAGTGTGAATTTTCATCTTCCATCGGTTCTGTGCATCTTTCACAAATCCCAGGCCATTTTTTTTAAAAAAAATCACGTCCAAGACAGTGGACGCCCATTCTTCAATGGACGTACACCGCCGTTGACACCAATTCCCTGAGTTCAGCCTCCGTCACTCTCATCATGTTGCACTGTTCACAAAAATTCCTATCTCTATTTGTTCTCCTCTACATTCATCATTTCATTTGTTCACTATGCATATCTAATTGTTGTTTCTATTTATTCTTCACAACTTTCATTATTTCTTTTGTTGCATTGCCACTGGTCCTGTCACCCATTCCCTCCTTGCTTTCTCATTTCGTTGCATCACGTTCATACTATTGTTCTGTGATTGACTTGCATCCATTGCATGCCCACCTTCTATTGCATACGTTCCAGCATATAACATGTTGCATTTCCAGCATACTCATTTGTTGCATTTGTTACATATCATGCTCATTGCTTCTCTATTGCATTGGTTTCATATCATATTCATATCTTGTTCATTTTCTCTATGGCATACTGTCCTCCCATCACTGCATATCACGTCCTTGTTATTCTTACATCTTTCTTGTTCGTTTGCATTGTTAATTGCATATCACTATTCACGGGTCATATTGCATCCACTACTCACCTATTAGCATTAGTGCATTTTCATTTTTGTTTGGTTTTTATTTTCCCCTCTTCATCATATCTACATTATATTATCATGTGTGATTCTTTTTCTTCTTTTGCATTGGCATTTGCATCTCGGTTTGGGAGACCTCCTCTCCCCACACTCCTAGGAGATCATACCCCTCTCTTGGTTAAGGAAGGACCCTCCATTGAGCACTCCATCTCTTTAGACCGGGATCTCCTAAACCAAGGCCTCCATAAGTCTCCGCACCCATGGATTCTCTCACGGACGCCGGACAGGTTGTACCCTTTGAAGTCCCCGGGTTTAGTTGGCCTAAAACGTGGTGAGAATCAACCTAGTTGGCATTGGAGTAAAATCTTATTGAAACTAGGTTCATACCCTTGAGTGGATCACATTAAACTTCGATAAAATAATTTAATTCACTAAGGTTCAACATAAAAAAAATCAAGCATAACATTCCAACATGTTTGCTATTCATGCAAATTGTTTTGATTGAATATTGATTATTTGCATGATGTTTCATTTTGATAATCAAACCAACATGTTAAATGCCAATTATAATCATGAGGATGCACAACCCACCACATCCTACACTCCTCAATTTCATAATTCTCACCCATGATTTTTATAAGGGACCACGTCCTCATTCCTATGGTCTTGCCCGACCTATGGGCAATTTCCAATCTTGTGGTCCCTCGCCTCAATCGCGAGCTATTCCCACGGGACCGTCTCCTCCCGATGACGAGAAGGTCTCTCAAATCATGCATGCTATAGATCATCTCATCCCTCAACAAATCCAAGTCCTTAAGGCCATTGTTGAGGGTGCATCTAATTCTTCTCATCTCCTTCCACTCCCATACAGGTGGCCTATCACCCGCCTCCCTCTCCTGTTCATATTCCCATTCAGGTGGCCCATCACCTGCCTCCTTTCACACATACCCCTCTTCGGGTTGTCCATCACCCGCCACCCTCTTCTGTTCATACTCCTCTTCGGGTGGTCCATCACCCGCCTCCTTCTATTCCTCCAGTTTCACGGCCCCAAGGCCCATCTATTCCTTGCAACCCGGCTCGACCAGGTCCTTTTCTGGGTCAGCCCGTTAATCCCCCTCAACGGCCTTCTTATGCGGCCCCTCCTTTAAGGCCACCTTGCCAACCCTCTATTTCTCTTGTTATGCCCCCTCCAAGTTCTTGATGATAAGGTCGCTTCATTGGAGGAACAACTTAAGAGGGTCACGAGCCCGCGGCCCGCTCCTCCTCCTCCTTCTCCAGTCAATCCTCTTCATGCCTTTTTGAATAAGATCACCAAGATGGAGAAAGAATGGAAGGAGAGGAGGGATTATTACGACATCAACGCAAATGAACAAGAGTCAACAAATTTCAATGATCAAGAAGACGACGTCCGCCCTCCACCTATTCACCCCGTTCATCAATATGGCCCTTCACCACCGCATACGCAACACCATTACATTTCACCACCCATTCATACGCCTCCTCAACGGCATCCACTTGAACCCGACAATGAAGAGCCGGCAGATAAAGAATCAAAGACGGCACGTGATGATAAAACTCCGCAAGCACCCCTTCCGAGTTTCCTTCATTTTCCTCTCCCGCCACTACCACCAGATGAACTGTTGGACGTCTGTGTTTTGATGATGCTAAACACTATGACTCGTAATGCATGATGTCATATGTGTTTGAACTATGGTTGTGTCTGAATTGTCATATATGTTTGACTTGCTGATGTGAACTAACTAGTTGTGATGTGCTTTGTCATGCATGTTCAAGAAGTATATGTCATTTTGTTATTCATTACATCATAGTTTGTTTGACTAGTCAACATTAAGTCATGTCAGTGCCACAGTTATAGGTCAATGCATTAAGTTTGGTCACCTTCATGTTTAGGTTGATCACGATCTGAAGTCTAAGCTAGCTTAGTATAACTCATTCACCAAGGTCAGTGTTAGCATGCATAGTAATGCATTAGAAGTCGATGTTAGTTGAGCATCATGCATAAACTAAGTCGATGCTAGTCTGCACAGAGTCTATGTTAGCATGTCAAAGAGTCTGCGTCTGCTGGCATCCAAGTCAGTGTTAGCATAAACGAACTCTGTGCTAGTTGTTGTGTCCTTCGCATGTAGTCCATGCTAGTTGGCATTGTCTCATGCCTCAGAGTCCACGCTAGCTTGCACAAGTCTATGTTAGCATACTTTAAGGTCTGTGTTACCTTGAAGTGTCATGCATCCAAGTCTATGCTAGCATGTATAGAGTCTATGTTATGATGCATAGAGTCTGTGCTAGTTGTCTGTGATAGTCAGCATATAGTCTGTGCACGTTACTGATCATGCATATAGACAGGTCTGTGCATATCTCATCTTGAGTATACAATGCGTCTGTGCTACCTTGAGTATGTCTGCATTCCAAGTCGGTGCAATGCTTAGTTCACATGTTTAAGTCTGTGCACTTCACTATGCAAGGTCGGTGGCACTTCACTATGCAAGGTCGGTGCAACCTTCGTTGAAGTTGGTGCACACAGCACCTCATGCATACATGGTCGGTGCAAGTCTTGACTTGTTCTAACCAAGTCGGTGCACATCATGTGCTACCACACATAACGTCAGTGCATATTTTGCCGATCATCATTCTTAAGCTCTGTGCAACATTTTCTGGCTTGCATTTTGGGTCGGTGCACTCTCACATTTCATCATTCTCAAGGTCTGGGCATACACGTCTTATGCTATACTGAGTCTGTGCATGTTTTGGCTTAAACAAAGTCGGTACACATCTACAATAAGCAGAAACAAAGTCGGTGCATGTTTGTGCTTCATGCATATAGGTCGGTGCAATGTGCTCTTTGGTTCAAACAACGTCGGTGCTAGTTGTGTAGATACATGGTATAGAGTCTGTGCATGTTTGCCTGGCAACATATGTAGGCCGGTGCACTTTATGGCGTGTGTATTAAAGGTCTGTACATGGGTGAACAAGGTCTGTGCATCAATTGTTGGATGCTTATTTAGAAGGTCGGTGCATCCGTGCTCTTACCATTCAAGGTCAGTGCAGCGGCCTATTTTTTTCCCATAAATAAGGTCGGTGCATTCTTCTCATCTTGATGTACCATGTCTGTGCACATCTGATCATATGTTACGAAGGTCTGAGCATGCTTCAAGTCCCAGCACATGTAGGTCTGAGCATATATGCAATTGAAGTCTAAGCACATTGTTATGTTCGAGCATTCTTCTCATCTAAGCTTCTATTAGGTCTGTGCATATTGATAACTAGCTGACAACAGCATGTTTGACGAAATGCCTCTCTTATGACTGATAGGTTAAAGACATCACGTGAGGTCGAGCTAAGACTAGGCACGTGTTCCCAAAAATGGTGGAATGCTGGCGGATGGACCCAGGGAGCTAATGATTGGCACGTGATCCTAGGGAAGCATCTTCTGCCACGTGGATTAAGATTCCCTCTATACCCGACGAGTGGCCTCTCTGAAAAAGGCGGGAATGAGCTTCACTCACGCCCAAGGCATGAGCTCTTGGGACCCTGCCAGATGCCTTATATAAAGGCCTCGTCCGTGATCAAAGAAGAGAGCCGAAAAAAGGAGAAAGAGGAAAGAAGAGAGCAGCAGAAGAGGAGATTCTGAAAGAAGAAGAGAAAAGAGAAGAGAGCAGCAGAGAAGAGTAGAAAAGGGAGATTGAGAGAGCAGAAGAGAGCTAGCGAAAAAGAGAAAGAGAAAGATAGAGAGGGGGAGATGGAAGCAGAGGTGCTGGTTTGAAGAGCTCGTGAGCAAGAAGCATTCAGAAGTCTAGATCTGAGGATCTTTCTGTTCTGTGTTCTTTGGATCAAATCCAAGACACAGTGCTCCTGCATGAGCTTGTGAGTTTTGGTTTTAATGTCAGCTTTCCTTTGCTGAGTTTTATCATCCTTGTTTTCCATTTTACATACCATTTCATAAGTTGTGTATCAGCGGAGGCTAAGCTGTATTG
Organism: Amorphophallus konjac; assembly: GCA_022559845.1. Taxonomy (NCBI): domain Eukaryota; kingdom Viridiplantae; phylum Streptophyta; class Magnoliopsida; order Alismatales; family Araceae; genus Amorphophallus; species Amorphophallus konjac. The sequence continues at coordinate 170,268,985 of CM040119.1, read as the reverse complement.
CCCAGCAGTCAAGCTATTTGTCAACGGTCGGCTAAGCGGTAAGGCTCAGTGCAAGCTGTTAGTCAGCGGTCTGTAGGCAAGCTGTGAGGCCTAGCGGTTTTCAAGCAATTTGGCAGCGGAATCCACACTCAGGTCTGAGTGTGGGGTGGACGTAGGTCTGGAGGACCGAACCACCTAAAAATCATCTGTGCAGTGGTTTCCTGTGTATGATTGTTGTGCTTCCAATCTGCTGATAGATGTATGCATAGTATTGTCGAGATTGCATCCATCTAGTTTTTAAGATTACATTATGAATAGTGATTTCATCTCTATTAGATTTCGTTGAGGTTCTTCACTCAATAGATGAATGCTTAGGAACGCTGCTAGTGGGTTTCAATCTAAATTGATTGGTCTCTGCGATTACATGAGTAAATTGCATAAGTGTTTTCACAGTCACCTGAACTGTGATAGTTTATTAATCTGCCAAGATTTAGCTTAAGTTCTATTTCCACGAGAATTTTTAAAAGGGGATTCATTCACCCCCCCTCTGAATCTTGGTGTGCACCTGTTGACATCTTGAAAATGAGCAAGGGCAGAAACGGAATTGAAAGGAAGATCAGACCAATAGTGAAAGATCAATGACGAAGTCCGTCAACAATCTACCCGGCTGAAGCCTTTTCCCGGGCCAAGCTGATGTCCGATGCCATTGTCAGTCAGACGACGACACTGATGAAATAGCAGTCACCTGGCTGAAGTCTTTCCAGGCTAAAGCTGATGTCCGGTCTTGTCACCGTTCCGGTGACGATACCAATGAAATGATGTCCGATTTTGTCATCATTCAGATGGCAACGCCGATGAAACCCCGGTCTACCGACTGATGAAAAACCTATGAATGATCTCAATAGAAACTATGTCACCAATGGAGGGCCCCTTTGGGTGCTGATGTACTTGAAGGACCAATAAGAGGCCTAGTCTAAAAGACCTAAGTGGGCCTATAAAGTGGCGCCGGGATCCTCTTGTCGAAGCCCAAGAGCTACGCCGAGAAGCTGAAGTCCTGCGCGCCGGGAAGTCCCTCAGTTGAGGCGCGCCGTGACAGGCCTGCCGAGAAGATACAAAATACAGTTATAAAACCCCCTTCCCCTCGAGGAAGAAAGGGGGCGGACAATAGAAAAAAGAGGGAACGGTAGAGAAAAGAGAGAAGAGACCAACAGAGCAAGAGAGAAAAAAAAGAAGAAGAGGAAGAAGGAGAAGAAGCTCCAGGTGGGCAGCTCGGGAGGGAGAGGAGTCAATGCTCCGCCCTCCCCCCATGTTTTCTTTTCTTCTCCATGTAATCTTACGAGTCTTACCTCGATTTATCGAATGTAACCGGGATATCCCGGCCTTCGTTCTATTTCCCTTTCCCTCATTTCCCCCTTGTGATTGGTGTAAGTTTGGGATGATGCAATGGAACGAAATGCTTTGATGGCCTGTTTGGGCATTTCCCCATTTTCTTTCTTCTTCCTTATATGTATCCATGTTTCTGGTCTGACTAAACGTGAACTGATGAAGCCTTCCCTTCTCTGGTTTCTCTCGAATGAGTGCTGCTCAATGTCTTGAATGATCATTCTGATGCTTCAGGTTTCTATGCTCCGATTGTTCTTCCTGGAGGAATGTCGAAGGAAGAGTCCCAATCTTCACACCCATGGGTTATTGGACTCTATCCTCTCACCCCTTCAGTGATGCCTACGCTGGGTAGTCTCCCCATCTTTCATTTCATTTTTTTCCTTTTTCTTAAGCCATCAAGGTCGCCCCAGGAATCAGGGACAGTTATCCCTTGGTTTCCCTGGACGGCTGGCGACAGAAAAACATATCTCCAGAGGGTTTTAAATGGGTGGTGATCTCGAGCCCTCCATAAACTTCGTCTTCCAGTGATCCCCTGGCACTGCCCCAGCAAAGCCCTTGGCTTCCCCCCTCATTTGCATCCTAAATTCCCAGCCGTTACCTGAATCCCAGAATGAAACCCCAAAAGCAGAGTGCCGTAGAACCCTGAAACACATCTCGGCGCCCTCATCTATCTCGGCTCCAAGAACAGTAGAACAGGTGAATAGCCCTCGGCGTGAGCCTTCTTGCGCCGAGAACCCCCTTTAACACTTCCTCCTCGCGTCGGGAAGCCTGCGCCGAGAACCCCCTGGCCTCCTCTTCATCGCGCCGGGAACCCAGCCCTCTCACCTTGGCGCCGGGAACCCCCGACCTTCTTGCCATTGGCACCGAGAACCCCCTGGCCTCCTCCTCATCGCGCCAGGAACCCCGGCCCTCTCACCTTGGCGCCGGGAACCCCCGGCCTTCTTGCCATTGGCGCCGGGAGCCCTGGCCTTCCCGTTTTAGGTCATGCCGAGAGCCCGTGCCCATTCAGAGTGCGCCGAGAGCCTAATCTGCCACCCAATGAACCCCAACACCCAGAGCAAACCCACACAGGGATATCCGTGGATCACCAGATATGTCTCGGGGATAAAATTAAAGGGAGTCAGACTCCCTTATGTTCCATCAGTTCGTGTCGGGATTACGACAACCCACCCCCCTTTTAGCTCCGGTGAGCTCTGCCAATGCATGAGTGCCACCAGCTCTTATAAGGGAAGAGTCAAACATCGCCCCGGGGCATACATGTGTAATGTGGGAGGTTCGGCCTCTCTATCTCTCGGCTTTCATCCCGGCACTCCGTGGGTGATAGCCTATTCTCCCCTGGGCATGATCCGGATCAAGGGGAAATGATGTCGAAATGTTGATCGATGCTTTAAAACCCCATCATGGTTACAGCTCAGTCTGCCTGTGATTGAAATCCGCCTTCTCCCCTTTCCCCTTCACCCAGTTTTTGAACCGCTGATTCAACGATATCGTCTGTTTCTGTGGTTGATGTTATTATCTTACCCGCCTTCCTGGCCCTGGTATGAAGTTTAAACTTGTGCACATGAATATATGTTTGCCTTATGAGGCCTCCTATTTCAGCGTTTAATCAAGGGTTGTCCTTCTTAGGAAGGGCGTAATTAACGTCATAGCCTTTATGGTATGACGGACTTCCGGTCCCGACTCGGACTTCACAATCGACTGACCAAGTCAGATCGAGCGCATAATAAAAATTGTCACCATGGTGACTGGCACGCCAATAAATCAATAAATAAATAAATAAAATTAAATAAGATAACGGAAGAAAAATCCCGCGTCCACAAGTCTGGCACGCCCGGTGGGACCTAGTCTCCCTTCATCTCTACGCCGAAATAGGAGGCCCAGTGGGCCCCCCCTCAAATTTCTGATTCCGTGCTTTCTCTATTTTCATGAAGCTACGATGACGGCTGGAATCATGTCTGTACGCTTTGATCAACAAGCGGTCGACGTGCATGTTCGAGAAGGCTACCTGGCGGTACCCCTTTCGTTCGGGTCGATGCCGCCTGCTGTCGGGATGCCCAACTGCCTGGGCCTCATCTTCACTGACTTGCTCGAGATTGACAACCAGGAGCAAAGGACTGTTGTCGAGACATTGACGCAAGCTACCAGCCCCAAAATGAGTCGGGCGATGTAAGATACTCCTGAGGTCGTGGCCTGCTTCGTCCATCACGAGGTGAAAAGGGGTGCACCCTCTGCTGCTGGAAGAAGGAGGAGATCCGACAGGAGAGCCCGACCCACTGCTGCGGGTCGTCGGATATCCAACTCAGGAAAGACAATGCTGATTGGAGATGTCCGGGTAAACCTTAGTGGTCGCCCAAGGGCGGTCAAGCCAGACACGATCGTCCCGATGGTGCCCTCTACCAACAGGTTCCGGGTACTAGCTGCCAGGAGGGTCGACATGAAAGAGGAGGATAGAAAGCCACTGGCGCCGAAGCCGCCCAAGTTCAGGCAGATCTGGCGGTCGAAGAAAATCCAGAGCTGGGTCCCAGCTCAAGAGGAAGAGAACATTGCTGATACCACTGTTGCCCGCTTCAGGGCAGGAAGCAGAAGAGAAGAAGGAAAAGACATAAGAAATGCTGTTGCTGTTCACCCCAGGGCTTGGGGTAGGGGAGATGAGGAAGAGAATGAAGGAAGAAATCTGACTACTATTCACCCCAGGATGAGGGGCAGAAGATATCAGCAGAAGGAAGACCTCACGGTCACCCACCCCATGGCTGGGGGCAAAAGATTGGAAAGAAGGAATTATGCTGCCAACTGCTGCCAAGATGGGAGTAGAAGGTTCAGGGAGGAAGAGGAAATGAGAATAAGCGAACCAGTCGCTGCTGCCACTCTAAGAAGACCAAGAGCCTGTGCCAGACAGGCCGATATATTCAAATACTGCAGAGCCGAGCACTTGACTGCTCAGGTGGAGAGACTGGCTTATCAGCAGAAGAGCCGGGAAAGATTGATGCTCCAACCAGAGCCACGAAGGCACGATCAAGAGGAGATGAAACAAGTGGCTCAAGACTACTTTCACTACCTGGGGAACTCCGCCCTCGGGCAGCAAAGATTATCCCGTGCTTTGGGCACCATGGATGAAGAAGAAGAAGAAACCCTTCAACAAGTGATGCTCGGAGTTTCTTCCTCCGATTCCAATGATTATGAAGAAGGCCACAGAGCCGGGTATGTGAAAGAAGACCTGCACAGGGAAGAAGCTAGAGAAAGAATATCGGTCTTTGACCGGCTCAAATACCCCGATCAGATGAGAAGGAAAGTCTACAGGCAGAAGGAAAAAATGCAGATCTTTGCCTGCAATATGGCCGGGCTTGTCAAAGGGCAGGATATGTTACTGACACAGCCAGATGAACTGCTCAGACTGGCAACCAGACCAGGTCCCGTCACAAGGAGAAGTCAGGCGGCCAAAGATAAGATGAAGACTAATGATGAAGCCTGCAAGATCACCACTATGACAGTTAATGTGGTGACAACGGAAGAGGAAGACAATCCCTTCGTTGATGATGCTGAAGGGACTTCAGAAGATCTACAGATCCCGTCAACCTTGGATCCCATGATCCAGATGATGTTTAGAAGATATCAACAGGAGATTAATGCTCTCAGAAGACAGCTAAATGAGAGGCATGAAGCTACACCGGTCTCCAAGCAAGCTGAGCCTGTGGGGCAGACTGCCAGCTCAACAGAAATGGCTATTCCAGCTAATCCTCTTCCGGCTGATAAGGGCAAAGCACCGAGCCAACCCGTTCTGCAGCAGACGGTAGCTCAGCCCTCTGCATCTAAGACGCAGCCTACCGCGCCAGCCTTGCGTGCAACTGTGATGACAACTCCTTACGGTCAGCAACAAGCTCACTTCTTCCTGGAAAACATAGATCCAGCCATAGCCCAAAAGCTGATGATTGAAAAGATTGTGGAGATGAAGCTATCTGAAAAGACTGGTGATGATGCTAGTGCCTACGATGTGTACAAGGTACCATATCCTGCCCAGTATGCTGCTAAGAGACTACCTCCAGGCGTCAGTAAGCCACCGAAGTTTGAGAAATTTAATGGCCAGGGCTCTCCCAGGGAGCACGTAGCTTACTACACCACAATCATGGAAGACTTGGCAGCTGATGAAGCTTATCTGCTTAAGTTCTTCGGCTCATCCCTCACCGGGATAGCCTTTGAATGGTATTCAAGCCTGTCGGCTGGGTCAGTGACCGATTGGCCTGATATGCAAAGAAAGTTCCGCGACAGATTTCACGTCACGGAAAGAGAAATTACAATAGCAGAACTATATGCAACCAGGCAAAAGCAAGATGAAACAGCACTGGACTACATCAAAAGGTGGAGGAACTTAGCTATGAGATGCAGAAGACCTCCTCATCAAGAAGATGCAGTGCAAATATGTAAGCAGAGCCTCAGGAGAGAGGTACTGGAAAAGATGATTGGTGCAGATGTCAGAACATTTGACCGGCTGAACAATATAGTGGCGGAGGTCGAGACGTTCCTGTCTAAGCGTCCGACGGCCAATGCTCCAGCTGTGCCGAAAGGGAAATCTAATGATCGACGACCATCGCACTCTGAGGCTAACACCGTCGATTTCAGAACCTTCGAGCAACAAAAAGGGAAGAAGGGGGCAGATGAAGCTCCCCCACCAGTAGACACAGCAGAAAGAAAAGATAAGGTCTCTCTGAGAAACAAAATGAGAAAGCCGTACTCTTTCCCGAAAGATAAGATAGCCGCACTATTCAACTGGGCATATAAGTTCAACAAGGTAACATTGCCTGAACCAAAGAGACCTGAGGACGCGAAAAAGAAAGGTGATCCACTGTTCAATCCATATCACCGTGCGCTGGGGCACGCAATTGAAGATTGCTACGTCTTCAAAGATATTATGGAAGGCATGGTCAAAAAGGGCGAGCTACAGCTGGGAGATTACCAGGTAGAGCCACCTCGTCCACATGAGCCTCCGGCATTAAAAATGGCTGCCAATATGATTTCAATCTACCAGCAGCTGCCTAAGGAGGCCGTTGAAGAATGTACTAGGCATACTTATGAAACTTGCTTCCTCACCCCACTGAAGGATCAGGAAGGATGGCAGATGAAACCCATAAAGAACAGAAAGAAGACTCCCGCAGCCAAAACCAATGGAGCAGTTATCCGCGGTGTCACACCAAGGCCCGAACCACCATCAGTAAAGCCAGTATGGCGCACAGCTGAGATAGAGCCAGTCATCCAGATCCCCACTCATAACCGGAGAAGACAAGTCCCCCTACCTGCACATAAGGAAGTAAGTCCTACAGCCATGCGTTTACAGCAGTATATTAATGGGCTCGATGAATATGAACAGAAAAAGCCCGGGCACCTGCTGATGAAAGACTGTATACTCTGGGAATAGCTCAAAGAATTGAAAATTAAAGAGCAATCAGAGGCAGAACAAGAAAAAGCTGAGACTGAACCCTTCTGGGGGCAGGGGCCAATAAAGCCAAATTCCCAGAAAAAGAAGAGACGGCCCAAGTCCAAGAAGGGAAAGAGGGTCGTGACGGTACAATGTAACACCCTGTCGGCACTCTTTACCTCGCCCGGGGAGAATGATGAGGATGAAACATCAAATGCCCCGCTAGAAGCCAACCATGCCGAGGCCTCAACCTCAGCACATGCAACACGCTCCGGAAGAAGGTGGGGGCGCCCACCACCAGCTAATCATAACATTATGTTCAGAGGGGAACAACCCTACCAGATTCCCGAACCGGAGGTACGAGGTGTCCAGGTTCCTCCCCCTGCCGGCTTGTACCAAGAAAAGAAGAAAGGAGGTCAAACTCCAACATTTCTGGAATTTCTGTCTAGTCTAGAAAATGGGCAGTCGATACAGGCTGGGCCAGATAAAGGCAAGAGACCTCAGCAGTCGGCATCTGTAGCCTACAAGCAGAATGAGAAAGAGGAGGATAACTCTCCGACGGCACCAGGGGCCGTTGCTATAGAAGAAGCCCCCCAAGAAATCAGTCCAGAGGTTGAAGCCAGCACTGGGCAGCAGAGGCCACGGGCACCACATGAACCTCCAAAACCTCGATGGGTGGAAGAAATGAGACTGTCTAATGTCAGGGTGGGCAGCCGGATCATGAAAATGCTAAAGAAGCTCCCTACCAGATTCTCCATCTGGGAGATTCTCTCTCTGAGTGAAGAGGCTCGCCAAGCAATTGTTAATGCCTTGCAGTCGCCGGCACAATATGAAGCACTCTTGACAGAAGTGAATTCTGGGCCGTCAGTTACATTCACAGAGGATGACATGCTGATTCCGAATTCCTGCCATAACAGACCGCTATATATGAGGGGCTCCCTGAATTGTCTGCCGCTGAACAGGATACTGATAGATCCCGGGGCTGCCGTGAACATTCTCCCATACCGCATCTACCAAAAATATTACTTTGACCTGCAGCTTACCAAGGTCAGAGACATGAAAATCGTGGGATTCAACTAGAAATGTGAGACGCCCCTTGGGGTGGCTGATTTTAACCTCACATTGGGGGATCTCACTACCGTGGTACGATTCTATGTAATCGATTCCAACACCACATATAAGGCCCTGCTGGGGAGACCGTGGCTGCATGAATATCAAATAGTGCCATCCACGCTACATCAGTGCATCAAATACAGCCATGAAGGAAAAGAAGAGAGGGTGTTTGCGGATCTGCATCCCTTCGAAGTATTCGAGTGTCATATGCTCGATGCATCCTACTACACCGAGGTGTCACAAAATTGTGAAGAGAAAGAGGCTGTGGTTAGCCAGAAAAAGCCGACGACGAAGGCAAGAAACTGGTCTCCCCCGCCACCAAAGGGCTATATTAAAAAGCAAGAGGTATCTCACATTTCTTATGCTGGTGACTTTGCTCGGATCACCCCTCCTAGCATTCACCCGGATGATATCGATGAAGAAATGAGAGAAAAGTACACACAAGTGGAGGTTCCGTAGGGTTTAGTCAAGCCCATCGCCAGCCTAGGGTACCAGACGGTGCTACCACTGAAGACTATGGAAATCCCTCGCTTCTGCGAGCCTCCTACCATATTCTACACCGGGGAGTCAGTCGAGGAAGATGATCAAGACTGCATGGTCCCTGAAGAGGCTGCAAACTGGATGGTGCCGATTACAGGCTTGGATTATACTACCCAACGAGTTTCGCAGATGTTCTCTAAGATGCAAATGCCGTCATTACAGCCTGCTGCCCAGAAAAGGGCGTTCAAGGAGCTATGGGATCTGCCTCGGGATAATAAAGAACTGAGGAAGATCACTCAGCACCCGGGATTGGGTTATACCCTTCAAGAATACTATGAAGCTGAGGTGGACGTCATCTCTGTCTCCTACCAGCATGAAGACCCTCCCGAGGTGGGATATGACAAGTACCCCTCGGAAGATGAAGAAATCAGTTATCAATCCATAATGAACAATGAAGCCCCAGACAGTCAGCCGGAGACTGGGACATCTGATGAAACAAAGAAAGATTGGTGCTGGGAAGATCTATCTTGCAAAGAGAATATGTTCCATGCTGAAGCAAAGTTTGACATGGGAACCCCGGATGAAGACCAAGTAGCCAAAGAGCTGAGGGAATGCCTGGAGTTTGAGCGCATCCTGGAAGAAGTCCGGGCTCTACAGAATTATGATCTCTCAAGGGAGTCTACATCAGAAGAGCCTCTAAGGGCGGAAGACTCCATCTTTGAGTTTCCTGCTGATCCAGCTACGTCCTCGGGGTAGACTGAACAGAATACAACAATACTGGCCGTATATGATGAGCCAGCACCCGCTGATAACCAGTATGATGAAACAGAAAATCATGAAACTGAAGAAGATTATATCCCGGGAGGCTTCATTGACTTGCAAGAAGCCCCGCCCGAGGTCGAAGATGGAGGTCAGGCCACCGTCGATGAGCTTGTGGAAATAAATCTGGGGACCGCAGATGAGCCAAGGCCGACATTCCTCAGTGCACTGCTGGAGCCAGCTGCCAGGGAGCAGTATGTGCAGTTCTTGAAAGAATTCCGAGACTGCTTTGCATGGACATATGATGAAATGTCGGGACTAAGTTCTGATGTGGCGCAGCACCGGTTGGCCATAAACCCAGAGGCTAGCCCTGTAAAGCAGCCTTCCAGGAGAATGCGCCCTGAATTAATAAATCAGATTAACAAAGAGGTTGACAAGCTGATTGATGTAGGCTTTGTTGAAGAAAGTCAGTATACCACATGGTTCGCCAACATAGTGCCCGTAAAGAAGAAGAATGGGCAGATTAGAATATGTGTTGATTTCGGGACCTTAATAAGGCTTGCCCGAAAGATGACTTTCCAGTGCCAATCACCGAAGTGATGATCGATGCGACTACTGGTCATGAGGCTCTATCATTTATGGATGGGTCATCCGGATACAACCAAATCTGGATTGCTGAGGAAGACAGAGTGCACACTGCATTCCGTACCCCGAAGGGGATATTCCACTACAAAAGGATGCCGTTTGGCCTCAAGAATGCCGGCGCTACCTATCAAAGAGCTATGACCAAGATCTTTGATGATTTGCTCTTCAAGAAAGTAGAGTGCTACATTGATGATCTGGTAGTAAAAACCAGCAGAAGAGAAGACCATTTGCAAGACCTAAGGGTAGTATTCCAGAGGCTGCGCAAATATGAACTCAAGATGAATCCCATGAAATGCGCCTTCGGCGTGTCCAGTGGAAAATTCCTCAGGTTTATTGTCCGTCATAGGGGCATTGAAATTGACCCATCCAAGATTAAGGCTATCCAGGAGCTCCCTCCACCAAGGAATCTGTCCGAGCTGAGATCTCTGCAAGGGCGTTTGGCCTATATCCGACGATTTATATCAAATCTGTCGGGAAGATGCCACCCCTTTCACAAACTCATGATGAAAGATGTGCCGTTCCTCTGGGACGATGGCTGTCAGGAAGCCTTTGAGAATCTGAAAGAATATCTCAAGACCCCTCCGGTGCTGGGGGCACCAATTAAGGGTAGGCCCTTGATACTGTATATCGCGGCCACATACTGTTCCCTGGGGGCAACGCTGGCACAGATAAATGAAGAAGGCAAAGAACAAGCCTTGTACTACCTAAGTAGAAGACTGATTAGAACTGAAGAAAGCTACAGCTACATAGAAAAGACCTGCTTGGCACTAGTCTTTGCTGTCAAAAAGCTCTGACACTATATGTTGTCACATGAAGTTAGATTGATATCTACAGTAGATCCGCTTAGATATATATTGACTCAGCCAGTACTGAAGGACCGGTTGGGCAAATGGGCAGTGATCCTGATGGAGTTCGATATTACCTATACACCCCAGAGGGCGATAAAAGGACAGGCCGTGGCTGATTTCTTCGCAGAGCATCCTGTGCCGAAAATGATATGCTAGGGACTGAGTTACCCGATGATGAGACACTCGAGGCCTGCCAGGCTCAGTCAGTTATGTGGCAACTATTCTTTGATGGAGCATCTAGAACAGAGACAGACTCCGATGGAAAGACCAGAATACGGGCTGGAGCCGGTATTGTGCTGAAATCACCAGAGGGGAGGTCGTGCATACTTCCTGTTCTATAAACAAGCCCTGCACCAATAATGAGGCCGAGTATGAAGCTCTGATAATCGGGCTATATATAAGCCTCAACATGGGTATCCAAATGCTTCAAGTGTTCGGGGATTCGATGTTGATAATAAAACAGATCCAAGGGGAGTTCGAAGTGCGGAAGCCAGAACTGAATCCCTACCACCAAAAAGCTGTGCGCCTCATGGCGAAATTCTACCATATTGAGCTCAAACATGTGGGCTGTGGACACAATGCCCAGGCTGATGCACTGGCAAAGCTGGCCAGCTCACTAGCAGTCCCACCAAATAAGACACTGAACATTGTCGTTATGAACCGGCGGCAAGTCCCCAGTATGCTAGAAGAGTGCCCCGAAGAAGACGAGGTTACCACCATCAGCACAGAACAAGCGTCTGATTGGAGACAACACTTGCTGCAGTGGTTTCTACACCAACAACTGCCGTAGATAAGAGAAGAAAAGATGAAACTCCTAAGAATCAAAGATTCTTATGAACTCAGGAATGGAATTTTGTTCCGAATAATGGCAGATGCACGCAAGAAGATTCTACTCCGCTGTCTGTCCACTGAGGAAGCCTGGCAAGCGATGAAAGAAACACATGCTGGGACAGCAGGTGCCCACCAGGCTGGTCCCAAGATGGAGATAGAAATCAAGAAGCTGGGCTACTATTGGCCCACCATGTTTGAAGACTGCTGTAAATTTACAAAATCGTGCCAGAAATGCCAGGAGCATGCTACTGTGCCTAGAAGGCCTCCTACGACTCTGCACCCTACAGTTCCCAGCTGGCCATTTGCACAATGGGGAACTGATGTAGTCGGGCCACTGCCGACTTCCTCGGCCGGACATAAGTACATACTGGCCATAACAGATTACTTCTCCCGATGGGCGGAGGCTATAGCATTAAGAGAAGTGACTGGTGAATTGGTCGCCAGATTCATCAAACAGAACATTATCTTCCGGTTCGGGATCCCCAGCCGAATAATATCCGACAATGGAAATCATTTCAGAAATCAGAAGGTCTATCGGCTTGCTGAGAAGTATAAGATAGAATGGAGGACCTCCACTCCTTACAATCCACAGGCAAACGGATTGGCAGAAGCTTTTAACAAGACTCTCTGCACCTTGCTGACCAAAGTCGTCAGTTCTAATAAGAAGGACTGGGAAGAGAAAATGTATGAAGCTCTGTGGGCATATTGCACCGTATTCAAGACACCTACAGGGTGCTCACCATACTCGCTGGTATACGGTTCAGAGGCAGTGGTTCCGCTAGAGCTGGAAGTCCCGTCACTCAGAGTGGCAATCCAATATGGCCTGGCCCGTGGCGAACAGACCAATGCAGAAAGAAGACTAGAAGAGCTGGCTGAATTAGAAGGGAAGCGCCTCCGAGCTCAGAAGAGTATCCAAATGTATCAGGCCCGCATGGCCACTGCATTCAACAAACTCGTAAAAGGATGAGAATTCAAGAAAGGTGACCTCGTCATGGTCAAGAAAAGAAGTCATGGCGTCCAACCCAAAAGGAAAGCTGAATGCTAATTGGGAAGGTCCTTATGTGATACAGAGGGTCTACGAAGGAGGGGCCTACGTGGTTGTTAACCATCGAGGGGAAATCCAATCCTCACCACTCAACGGAAGACATCTGAAGCTGTATCATACAGCACAACCGACATTCCCTGAGTAATCGGGTAAAATCTACCCTTTCCTTGGCCTAGCGGCACTCCGCCCTAGCCAAGCTACGCCCGTTTCTTGGTCTGGCGGCACTCCGCCCCAGCTGAGCTACCTTTTCCTTGGTCTAGCGGCACTCCGCCCTAACCAAGCTACTTTTTACTTGGTCTAGCGGCACTCCGCCCTAACCAAGCTACTCTTTCATTGGTCTAGTGGCACTCCGCCCTAGCCGAGCTGCCCTTTCCTTGGTCTAGCGGCACTCCGCCCTAGTCAAGCTACCCTTTCCTTGGCCTAGCGGCACTCCGCCCTAGCCAAGCTACACCCTTTTCTTGGCCTAGTGGTACTCCGCCCTAGCCAAGCTATACCCTTTTCTTGGTCTAGCGGCATTCCGCCCTAACCGAGCTACCCTTTCCTTGGTCTAGCGGCACTCTACCCTAGCCAAGCTACACCCCTTTCATGGTCTAGCGGCACTCCGCCCTAGCCGAGCTGCCCTTTCCTTGGTCTAGTGGCACTCCGCCCTAACCGAGCTACCCTTTCCTTGGTCTAGTGGTACTCCGCCCTAGCCAAGCTACACCCTTCCTTGGTCTAGCAGCACTCCGCCCTAACCAAGCTACCCTTTTCCTTGGTGTAGCGGCATTCCGCCCTAACCGAGCTACCCTTTCCTTGGTCTAGCAGCACTCCGCCCTAGCCAAGCTATACCCATTTCTTCGTCTAGTGGCACTCCGCCCTAGCCAAGCTACACCCTTTTCCCGGTCTAGTGGCACCCCGCCCTAGCCGAGCTACCCTTTCCTTGGTCTAGCGGCACTCCGCCCTAGTCAAGCTACCCTTTTCTTGGTATAGCGGCACTCCGCCCTAACCAAGCTACCCCTGTCCTTGGTCTAGCGGCACTCCGCCCTAGCCAAGCTACACTCTTTTCTTGGTAGCGGCACTCCGCCCTAGCCAAGCTGCACCCATTTCCTGGTCTAGCGACGCTCCGCCCTCACCAAGCTACCCTCATCTTGAGCTGGTGGCATTCCGACCTGTCACCCTCTAAAAAAAAGAGAGAGAGAGAAAGAACAAAAAGAAAGTAAAAAAAAAATGGGGTTAAAAAATAGAGATACCCCGCCAGACTTGCTCCTATATTAGGCACAAGTGCAAAAATAGCCTAAAACCCAGCTGTGGTGAAAACCCGAAAGGGCACTGCAGGCAAAATAGGGTACCCCGCCACGTGAAAACCCGAAAGGGCACGTGGGCAAAAGCAAGAGGGGGCTGGCTCCTGCGAAAACCCGAAAGGGCGCTTGGGTCGGTAATGTGGTGATTCCAAAGAAAGCCTCACCTCCCACCATAAAACTCCTCGTCGATCGACCGGCGCCTTGCCCGATCAACGATTAAACCCATCCGGAATGGACCTTACGTCTATTCTATTGAAGCCTTCATGTATTGCTCAAGAAAAATCTCCCTCAATAATAAGCCCACCTCGGGATAGACCTTCTGTCTGTTCTGATAAAACACTTCCACTTATTTCTATCTAAGACCCACCACGATGAAACCTGTCCAGTTTAGACCTTACGTCTATCTCGATGAAACCTATCTTACGTCTCTCCCGATGAAACCTATGAAACCCTTGCATTGGTATGAACCCAATACCGATGATGAAACCCACCATTGATCGATTGGCACCTCGCCTAATATCAATGATAAAACCCTACCCAGTTTAGACCCTACGTCTATCCTGATGAAGCATACGAAATCCTTGCATTGGGATGAGCCAATACCAATGATGAAACCTGCTATCGATCGATTGGCACGCTGCCTGATCGACGCTAAAATCCATCCAGGGTGGGCCCTCCGTCCGCTCTGACATAGCACAACACTGCTCTTTGAATCGATTTAGACCCTCCGTCTGGATAGATCATGAAACTCCATTCCTTTGCGCTAATGTTAAACCTCACATTAATGATGAAACTCATATTTTCAGCAAACGGCCTCGTGCCCGAGCTGCTATCTATATCCTCTAAATCAATTCGGACATTTCGTCTGGATAGATCATGAAACCCTACTTCCCTTTGCATTGATGTTGACACCCACATCAATGATCGTGTGTCCACAATAAACATATGGCGCCATGGTCCATAGGATGAAAGTTCTGGTCCCAGAAAAGATAATGAAAAAGAATAAGAGAAAGAAAACGACACAAAAAAATACATATATAAAAATGGGGTTGAAAATAGAGATACCCCGCCAGACTTGTTCAGGCATTCTGGACAAGGGCAAAAATGGCTAAAACCCAGCTGTGGTGAAAACCCGAAAGGGCACTGCAGGCAAAATTGGATACCCCGCCACGTGAAAATCCGAAAGGACGCGTGGGCAAAAGTAAGAGGGGGCTGGCTCTGGCGAAAACCCGAAAGGGCGCTTGGGTCGGTAATGTGGTAATTCAGAAGTTCCATGCCAACCGGCACGTTGCCTTCACCTCCCCTTCACTGATGAGGCCTTCCGTCGGTCATCTGGCTCTATGCCCCGCCGATGATAAAGCCTTTCTGGGGTAGATCTTACGTCTACCCTGATGAAATGTACATACCCTCTTTCACGTGTCCCACCGACAATAAAACCCATCACCATTCTGATAAAGCCTGGCCAGTTCAGACCTTACGTCTGTCCTGATCAAACTCCTAAACCTTCCCTTGACCGATCGGCTCCTTGCCCGGTCAACGATAAAATCCTACGAGGATAGACCCTACGCCTATCCTGATGAAACCTACGTATTTCTTGGCAAAGTGCCACCCGCCATAAAACCTACTGGAATAGACCTTACGTCTGTCCTGACGAGACCTACACCTCTACATACGTCCCACCATTGATCAACCGGCACCTCGCCTGATCAATGATGAAATCCTCTGTCCGGTTTAAACCTTACGTCTATACTGATGAAACCTATGAAACTCTTTGCGTCGATATAAGCCCCATATCGACGATGAAACCAACCACTGATCGACTGGCACCTCGCCTGATCGGTGATGAAACCATGTCCGATTAAAACCCTGCCAGTTTAGGAATTTTGTCTATTCTGATGAAACTTATAACACTTTCTTTGCATCGATATGAACCCAATATCGATGATGAAACTAGCTATTGATCGACCGGCACCTCGCCCAATCAATGATGAAATCCTATCCAGTTCAGACCCTACGTCTACCCTGATGAAAACCGCGCACCCTTCAATATCCCACCTGCGATAACCTCTACCCAGTCTAGACCTTACGTCTACTCTGATGAAACCTATAAAACCCCTTTGCATCGATATAAACCCAATATCGATGATGAAATCATATATTGGTCGATTGGCACATTGCCCCGACTAGCTTTGAAACCTACCCGGGATTGACCATTCACCCGTTCCGGATAATGCTCTGAGCCTCTTCGTTCACATTCCTGCAAACCGTCTCCCTTGCGGCACATATGGCCAAAGAAGGACGTTTGCTACCAACAACAGAATTCGGTTTAAAGCACCCCCCCCGGAGGCCGTCACGCGGTGGAGCGAGTCCCCCATCCTTTCTTTGAAGGGGTGGACGCTCTCCTGCCAGATACGAGCCATTCGTATGAGGGACTGCTAGAACCACTACCCCACTTCCCAAAGTGATGAAACCACATAAAAAAGACAAACCACATATGAGACTGGTATAAAGATTCCTTTCCATTGAATAAAAAAGGGAATACAAGAAGGGCCCCTGAGGGGGAATTGTATTACAAAAAGGGGGGAAACAGATATTCACGGGCGTCGGAATATGTCTTCGAAGGCCAGAAGCCCTACATGCGGGGCAGCCCCCAGCTCATGAAGTCGAGCCTCCTCCTCCTATAGCCGAGCAGACTCGTCTTGAAAGGATGCCACCTGCCCCTCCAATAGAGCTACTTCCTCCGCAAGCTGCGGCCGAGAAGTTGTTATCTGCGGCAGTTCAGCCCGGAGGTTAAACAGTTCAGCCTCCAGGATGGTTATCCGGCTGCGCACGAACTGCTCCCGCTGCGCCAGAGACTGCAGTTGGCATTGGCGCTCCTGAAGAACAGAGTCCGTCTTCTCCAGCTCAGATTTGCACTCCTTCCTTTGCAACTTCAAAGCTGCCAGTCTGTCAGACATAATATGTGCCAAGAAGTCCCGGCGATGTATAAACTTTAACAATAATAGAACCCGCTGGGCCCATATTTCCATGGGACAGCCCATCGCCTGTAGACCAGCAGTGAAACGCTCGGCTATCTCCTTCAGTCGCAGATAAGTCAGTCCGGGCTGGGACTCCACCAGCTGGCGCAGCATGTCCAGATTTTTCCAGACAAAACTCTCGGATGAAGCGAAGCCAGGAGAAGGAACTGGAGCTACTTCGAAAGTCACCTCGCCATCAATGTCTGCCCACAGTGCGACATCCGGCTGAGACGACGAAGACGGCAAATCTGCTGGAAGAACTGGCCGGTCCCTCTCTGTGCTCTCCTGTTGAGCTGTAGACTCCTCCTCTACCGCTGTCTCGGGAGTTATGGCTTGAACATTTGCGGGGGGAGAACCAATAAATGATGGAGCTATCTCTTCATGAGTCTTCTGAATAAGGGCTTCATCTTCAGCTGCCCTTTCTGATAATGGGGACGAAGGGTCCCTAGTCTGTAGAGGCAGAAATCCAGTCTCTATAGCCACTGTGGCAGGGACTGCTGACTCGGGCGCAATTGACATTACGGCGGCTGGTATAAAGGCGGAGCTTCTGGCTGGGTCTGTTTCGGCTCTAAACTCTGAGGCCCTCATAGGGATGGAAATCTCTCCTGATGATCCCAAGTCCAGTGATGTTAAGTCAGTTGAAGATTGTATTCTTACTGGCACGGGGCGAATAACCTCAGAAATTCCCATGCAAGTTGAAGGTAAAGCGGGGATGATGACCAAATCTGCAGATGAGACGTCCATAGAAACTGCGGCCGCGTCTGAGCTGGTAATGGCAGGGTCCTGAGGATAAAGCAGGATGATCTTCAGCAATGAATGAAAGAAAATAAATAGAGCAGCAGACAAAAAGGGAAGAAGCTTACCTTTAAAGTGGGAGCTATATCCTCAAAATGAGACAAAAGAGGAGAAAGCTCCGTAGTCGAAGCAACAAACGGAGGGGTTATGTCAACCTCGGTGTCGAGCCCGGCAAACTCCTCTTGCAATTCCTCCTCAGAAGACAGCATCAGCAGCTTAGGAGGCTGAAAAGGCGGAAGGCCTTTTGCAAATACGGGCAAGGCTTCTGATTTTAGGACTTCCTCCTCACTATCGCTGAAAGTCACTTCCTCCTCATTATCAGGGACGGTCTCAGAGCTGCTAGAGGATACCTCCACACTAGCTATATGCTGCGAGGTCACCTCTAGAGCATGCCGGGATGTGGACCGGGTGATTATACGTCTGGCCGGGACATGACTCCGTTGTGTTTGAATCCTGTGACCCTCCTGCGACTGAGGCGACTCTCCCGCTGCTATCATGGCCTCAGTCTGCTCCCTGACTGTCACTTCAACAAAAGGGGAACTCTGAGGGATATAATGGAAAAGAACAACAACGAAAGTATAAAGAGAAAAGATGAGAAAGCACATTTACCCTCCTCCTCGCCAGCCGGGGTAGGAGAAGGCAGCCTCGTGTCCCTTTCCGCAGGCACTGCAACCTGCTCCGGGGCTGTATCAGATAAAGAGAAGCTCAGTCTCGAAGGACGCCTTAAAAGATCAGTTAAGAAAACAATGAAGATTGCATCTGCAAGATATTTACCGCCACTCTCGACATGTTCCTGAGCAACCTCCCTCTGAGACCTAAACTCGTCAAAGGAGGGGATGTCTGGAAGAGGGGTCCCGGCATCCATCGCAACTGGAGCTGACTGCTGGACCCGGACAACTTTGGCCCTCTTGGCCTTGACAACTGCAGCTTTCACCACAGAAGGCTTCCTCTTCTTGCCCGGAGGCAAGGGAGTGGTTGATGTGACACAACATGCAACGGAGGACAAAGATATCAATTTGATGTGTCGCGACTCCCTTGGACCTAGGATAGCAAGCAGCACTATGAGTCGGCAACGTCGCACATGCAGTTTCGCTCGCGGAAGCACACTCGGATCCGTAGAAGGACCGGCGATGGTGGTGAGGGTCCGAGGTTGGACCTCGGGGCTCCAAGGGTCGGCCGGATAGGGATAGATCCCAATGGGCCAGGGATGCCTGATTTCAAGGGCGGCCGGCACGCCGAGGGCGTGGGATGCAATGGCTCTCTCTCAACTCGCTCCGCGGTGAACACTTGATTGGATTGAATTATAGATCGAGCGCTCGTCTCACCTCCGACGGACAACTAAGAGCGATACTAAGCTAGCAATGGTAATAACCAGCAGCGAAGAGTGGCCAGGAGCTCACCTGATCGGCGTGAAGACGCCGATCCCGGTCGGAGACGAGGGCGAGCGGGGAAGTGTGCTCCCCGCACACTGCGCCGGTGAAGTTTCAAAACCTGTTCAAGAGTACAATTACTAAACCTCGCGCAGGAGGGTGATCTCGGGGGTGGGAATTGGTTAATTACAGACAAACACTACCACCACGCAGGGTGGGGCGGTAAGTCGGCCAGGCGGGGATGGGAGGACGGACCGAAGTGGTTAAAAAGGAAATCAATGTGGGTTCAGCTGCAATCTGGACTGCTGGATAGGGTGCTGTTGTTGGCTCTGTCCCGGGCTCGTACGGACTCCGAATTGAGCGAAACCACCTCGCAATGATTCCTGACTTGAAGCCGGTGTTGTCTGAATTTTTGGCCGGCCTCTGGAGCCAGGGACTGGCGACACCAGTGACTGAACCGAGTCGGCAGATGTGGTCTCTGGCCGGACCTGTTCTGTAGCAGCAGGTTGCAGACGCTGTTGTGAGCTCTCCCGAACTCTGAATGGCACGAAACCAGCGTCGTCGTCTCTGTGGTCGAGGTAGCTTTCAGCTGGAGTTGATGGGGCTGCGATCCAAGGCCGTGGACGGTCGGTGTGCCCTGAAGAGTAGGCACTGGTCGCTGCAGACTGCAGGAGGCAGATCCGTGCGAAAGAGGGATAAAATTTGTAACTCTGGATCCTGGATGCCGAATGTCATTCCGTTTCTTGGTTCTGGTCGTGGACAGATGGAGGAAGAATTTTGAAGAAGAGAGTTCAGCCTGATTCCTCCACGGTTAGTCGTGGTGCAGCGACGAGCCGGGTTGCAGACTCTGGCCGCAGCGGCTACCAGAAATGAACAGTGGATTGCAGATGTTGTCCCGGCCGCTCCCGGATGCCAAATCTCGAGCTGCCAGAGTTGCTGGAACCGTGGACAATCCCTCTGCGCTGCTAAACTGACGGGGAAGCCGTCTGATGTCGGGGTGGACTGGGGGATGCCAATGAGTGGAGGCATGTCACTGCCCACTGTGGGAGGCAGACCCGACCAGTCGAGGGAGAAAGACCAAAACTCTGACCTCCGGATGGAGAACGCACTTCCGCTTCTTGATACAGTAAGAGGACTGGTGGAGGAAGATATTTGTAGAAGAATTCACAACTTGAATCTCTCACCGTCGGCCGTGGTGTAGCTTTGAACAGGGTTCAGGGGCTCTGCTAATGGAGCTCTGCGCAGTCGGGGTAGAACAGCCTTCCCGGACGGCCACGAACTCAGAATGGGGTGATTCCACCTCGCCTGCGAAGAGGATAGGGAGGCCTTTCCAGAAAGATAGGACACATCGCCAGAAGCTTCAAGATGTTGTCGTGGTGGTCGCTGCAACTCGAGGCTGGTCTGCAGATCAGCCTACAGACAGAACTGAAGTTGACAAAAGGGGGGGTGGAGGGGTCGGCCAAGGCAATGGGAGGGTGGAGAGGGGTTGAGGGGGTCGACCCTAGGAGGGAGGGGAAGGGGGTGGACGACCTAGCGAGGTGAAGGGGCTCCTTGGGGAGGGGAAAGGGCCCTAGGGAGGTGGGAGGTTGCTTGGGGAAGGGGGAGGGATGCCTTGGGAAGGTGAAAGGGTGCTTGGGGAGGTGGAGTGATTAATGGTGAAGTAATGGGGGTCTTGGGAGGTGAAGAGACTTTCCTAGGTGGCAAGTGAGGTGGCAAGGGGTGAGGAGAGAGGGGAATTTCGAATTTTAGAGAGAGAAGGAGGGAGGAGAGAGAGGGGGTTCGCCCCTAGGAGAGAGGGAGAGAACTAGAGAGAGAGAGAGAGAACTAGAGGGAGAGAGAGAGAGAAGACTCAAGGGGATTCAAGTGGGTTCAATTTTCATTCATTCATCAATTATCTCAAAATGGTGGCTTGGGGCCCTATTTATAGGGAAACCCCAATTACATAGAAGTCCCTGGAAAATGGACTAATGACAGCAGACCAAGGGGTGGGGAATGGGGCGCCCATGGGCCAGGCCCAAAGAAGTGGCCCCTTAAGGCCTACTAACCCACTATCCTATTAAACCACTTAATGCGACCTTGGACTTAGGTAGATGACATTACCTACTTAGGTACTTGACTCAATAAAGAGAAAATTACATAGATAAGACTCAAGAAAAAAATGAGAAAACTACATGGCTATACTCAGAAAATGATGGCGAACAAAATGGCGAGCAGCAGGACCATGTGAAGGGGTAAGCGATGTCCCCATCATACTCCCGGGGTGCGGAGAACTCGACTCCGTCGAGTAAGGGCCCACCGAGGAAGCAGCTCAGGGCGACCCGCAATCTCCAAACCCAACCTACACCTGCGTCCAGGGGACGACTCTTCATCCTCTCAAGGCGGCCCGGACACACCCTCATGCTGGCGGTGGAACCCTGCTTGCATAGTATTGCCCCTCTGTGTACACGTCGGGCTCTCAAAGCTATTTGGTGGAAGCTCTCCGGGGTGTCCCTCTTAAAGGAAGTTATAGGCTCAAAGTA
The DNA here is from genome assembly GCA_022559845.1 of Amorphophallus konjac. Lineage (NCBI taxonomy): Eukaryota > Viridiplantae > Streptophyta > Magnoliopsida > Alismatales > Araceae > Amorphophallus > Amorphophallus konjac. The sequence continues at coordinate 170,247,514 of CM040119.1, read as the reverse complement.
CTCACGGGGATTCACCGCGGTGTCCATATAGGGTGCCGGATCAGCCGCATGAGAATTGGGGTATATCCCATAGCCCATTAGTAAATCTAATCCATAAGCCAGGTTGGCCAAAGCCGCTTGGAACATGAAAGGTCCAAGTCCTCGTGCCCTCGATTTGGAGGTGGCCCTAAGATAGAGTCGTTCCAATGCCACCATCGCGAGGTTACCTCCTTGGATTTCAAAGTGCCACCCTTGAGTTATAGCCCGCTCATTATGATCGTTACTACCCATATTTGGATGCTTGCTTGAATGAGAATGCTTTGAGTGATGGTGCGGTGGGGGTGGGAAGTATGTGGTATGCAGAGGGGGACCGGGGCAACCGTACATAGACCTATCATTCATGGATGTGATGAGGCATCTTGTGGACTCAGGGGGGCCTGGGAAACCATAGGTGGATCTATCGTGTATGGCTGTGAGAATTACCGGGGGACCCGGACATCCACGTGTGCTCCATTCAAGTGTAAGGGCTATGAAGAATGTGGGTGGACCAGTACAACCAAATGTAGGCCAGTTATGCATTGAGCCTAAACTGTGCGTGACATGCATGAGAGGGCCGGACTCGTGACCCTTGTCGAATGATGTGTCATACCAAGATGGGTGCTTTCTTCTCCTAGAGATGATGACCATGTGTGTGGGTATGGGGTGGCTTTTAAGCTCCCATTTGTCAGGGTCGAAGGGCTCATAGTAGGTATGCATCATGGGGTGGGGCACTACCTTGTTCCCTAGGTGTATACTGCCCATGGTTATGGTTCCCTTGGTGTGGACTAGGTCAAGGACGAGGTGTGTTGGTTCAAGCATGGTTGGTGAGGGTAGGAGGGAGTGGGTGGTGGGTAGGGCGGCCAGGTCCCATGGATTCATTATCTTCCACGGGGTGGGATCAAAGGGGTCATGGAATGTGTTACCAAGGGTGAGGTATTCTTTCACCTCAAGGTCTCCAAATGATGGTGAGTCCTTCTCCTCAAATGTAGTAATTGAACCGAAGTTCGAGGAGGGTTGTTTGGTCATGTTTGGAGGGTTTGGCATCCTACCCGAAATAAGTAACTCCAATTCGCGGATAGCATCGGGCTCTTCGGGTATGGGGAGGGATAAAAGAAGGTCGCTAGTGTAGCAACCCATAGTGTAAATGGAAGAGATGGACCCGACACATAGATGTAGGAGGTTAAGACTCCTAGGTTGGTCGGCTACAGTGGTCAACATGCCAGTTAGCTTCATTTGCCAAGTTAGACCCTCAAGATAATCCCCTAATGTTTCCACCTGATAGGATGATTGGATTGTGGTGTGATAGGTGGATAAGGGTACTATAGGAAGGTTTTGCTGCATGGGTGGGTAAGCATGGACCATGAGATCTCCAAATGGGTTCTCCTTTAGCCAACGTGAAAGGGGTTCTCCTAAGATAAGCTCGGTCCCTATTAAGGAGGGTGGTGTAAGGTTAAGACCACCATGTGAAGTTCCTTCTTCTTCCTGGACATGGGTGATCTCTATGGCGGGGGTTGGTGTGTTCACCTTTATGGGGTCGGGTATGGGAATCATGTGTTCCTCTATCAAGGAGGTGAGATGGTCCCGTGAGGGTGTGGTGGTGAGGATAGGTGTGTGGTACCCCCGAGGTGGGAGGTAAAGGGGAACTTGGTTTGGGATCGGTAAGGGGAGAAGTGGAGGCCTAGGTTGGGGTTGGATAGGGTTGGTAGTGGAAGATGGATGGGTTGAGGAGGATTGGGTTGGTTGGTTTTAGGGGGTGTGTCTCTTTTAGGGGAAGATGGAGGGGTGGTTTTGGGGACCAAGGAAGTTTGTGGAGTGTGGGTTTGTGGGAGAGTTTTGGGTGGGGTGGTGGTGGCCATCATGGGCCTAGGTGGAGTGGACATGGGGACCACACGGGTTGGAATGGTGAGGGTGGAGTGAGTCATGATGCTTCCTCCACTTGGGATGGGAACTTCTTGGCCTAACCCATGATATTGTGATTCATACTCTTCTTCCCAATCGGGGGAGGCCTCATATTCCTCAACTTCAATCTCATTCCTTTGTGGTGTGGGGGTCTTGCTCTCCAAGGGAGTGGGAAGGCCTTTTGGCGATGGGGTGGTGCAAGTTGGAATTATTTGGGGTGGTGGAGTTTGGACCCTAAGGGAGGTGAAGATATTCTTAATCTCAATCCTTAGTTCTTCTAATGAGTCTTGGGGTCTTTTGGGTGGTGGGGTTTGGGTCCTAGTGGAGGCCTTGGGTTGACTGGGAGGAAAAGGGGGAGTGGGAGTGCTCCTCGGGTTATGGTCCTCACGGTAGGAGTGGGACGGTCGGGGACCGTAGATCTTCCTAAGCTCACTCTTCATCTCTTCCCATGAGTGAATGGGCTCTTGCCCCCAAACCCTTCTGAATCTCTCTTTGTGTTCCCACATTTTCTTAGCTAGACCCCGAAGTCGTGCCTTGGCCCTGCGGACTCTCTCGGATCCATATACCCAAGTTCTTTCAAAGTCCCTTTCCATGGTATTCTCCCACCTAGGATAGGCATGAGGATCTCCATCAAAATGAAGGTCCTCATCTACAATGTAGTCCATGTGGAGGGGGTCAATCGGACCATTTGGCCAACGAGGGGTATGCATGATGATCGGGTGATGAATGCAACTGCCCTAGGACAAGACTTAGTAGAGACAAGTCTAGAACTTGCTCTGATACCAAGTTGATGTGACACAACATGCAGCGGAGGATAAAGATATCAATTTGATGTGTCGCGACTCCCTTGGACCTAGGATAGCAAGCAGCACTATGAGTCGGCAACGTCGCACATGCGGTTTCGCTCGCGGAAGCACACTCGGATCCGTAGAAGGACCGGCGATGGTGGTGAGGGTCCGAGGTTGGACCTCGGGGCTCCAAGGGTCGGCCGGATAGGGATAGATCCCAATGGGCCAGGGATGCCCGATTTCAAGGGCGGCCGGCACGCCGAGGGCGTGGGATGCAATGGCTCTCTCTCAACTCGCTCCGCGGTGAACACTTAATTGGATTGAATTATAGATCGAGCGCTCGTCTCACCTCCGACGGACAACTAAGAGCGATACTAAGCTAGCAATGGTAATAACCAGTAGCGAAGAGTGGCCAGGAGCTCACCTGATTGGCGTGAAGACGCCGATCCCGGTCGGAGACGAGGGCGAGCGGGGAAGTGTGCTCCCCGCACACTGCGCCGGTGAAGCTTCAAAACCTGTTCAAGAGTACAATTACTACACCTCGCGCAGGAGGGTGATCTCGGGGGTGGGAATTGGTTAATTACAGACAAACACTACCACCACGCAGGGTGGGGCGGTAAGCCGGCCAGGCGGGGATGGGAGGACGGACCGAAGTGGTTAAAAAGGAAATCAATGTGGGTTCAGCTGCAATCTGGACTGCTGGATAGGGTGCTGTTGTTGGCTCTGTCCCGGGCTCGTCCGGACTCCGAATTGAGCGAAACCACCTCGCAATGATTCCTGACTTGAAGCCGGTGTTGTCTGAATTTTTGGGCGGCCTCTGGAGCCAGGGACTGGCGACACCAGCGACTGAACCGAGTCGGCAGATGTGGTCTCTGGCCGGACCTGTTCTGTAGCAGCAGGTTGCAGACGCTGTTGTGAGCTCTCCCGAACTCCGAATGGCACGAAACCAGCGTCGTCGTCTCTGTGGTCGAGGTAGCTTTCAGCTGGAGTCGATGGGGCTGTGATCCAAGGCTGTGGACGGTCGGTGTACCCTGAAGAGTAGGCACTGGTCGCTGCAGACTGCAGGAGGCAGATCCGCGCGACGGAGGGATAAAATTTGTAACTCTGGATCCTGGACGCCGAATGTTGTTCCGTTTCTTGCTTCTGGTCGTGGACAGATGGAGGAAGAATTTTGAAGAAGAGAGTTCAGCCTGATTCCTCCACGGTTAGTCGTGGTGCAGCGACGAGCCGGGTTGCAGACTCTGGCCACAGCGGCTACCAGAAATGAACAGTGGATTGCAGACATTGTCCCGGCCGCTCCCGGATGCCAAATCTCGAGCCGCCAGAGTTGCTGGAACCGTGGACAATCCCTCTGCGCTGCTAAACTGACGGGGAAGCCGTCTGATGTCGGGGTGGACTGGGGGATGCCAATGAGTGGAGGCAGGTCACTGCCCACTGTGGGAGGCAGACCCGACCAGTCGAGGGAGAAAGACCAAAACTCTGACCTCCAGATGGCGAACGCACTTCCGCTTCTTGATCCAGTAAGAGGACTGGTGGAGGAAGATATTTGTAGAAGAACTCACAACTTGAATCTCTCACCGTCGGCCGTGGTGTAGCTTTGAACAGGGTTCAGGGGCTCTGCTGATGGAGCTCTGCGCAGTCGGGGTAGAACAGCCTTCCCGGACGGCCACGAACTCAGAATGGGGTGATTCCACCTCGCCTGCGAAGAGGAAAGGGAGGCCTTTCCAGAAAGGTAGGCCACGCCCCCAGAAGCTTCAAGATGTTGTCGTGGTAGTCGCTGCAACTCGAGGCTGGTCTGCAGGTCAGCCTGCAGACAGAACTGAAGTTGACAAAAGGGGGGGGGTGGAGGGGTCGGCCAAGGCAATGGGAGGGTGGAGAGGGGTTGAGGGGGTCGACCCTAGGAGGGAGGGGAAGGGGGTGGACGACCTAGGGAGGTGAAGGGGCTCCTTGGGGAGGGGAAAGGGCCCTAGGGAGGTGGGAGGTTGCTTGGGGAAGGGGGAGGGATGCCTTGGGAAGGTGAAAGGGTGCTTGGGGAGGTGGAGTGATTAATGGTGAAGTAATGGGGGTCTTGGGAGGTGAGGAGACTTGCCTAGGTGGCAAGTGAGGTGGCAAGGGGTGAGGAGAGAGGGGAATTTCGAATTTTAGAGAGAGAAGGAGGGAGGAGAGAGAGGGGGTTCGCCCCTAGGAGAGAGGGAGAGAACTAGAGAGAGAGAGAGAACTAGAGGGAGAGAGAGAGAGAAGACTCAAGGGGATTCAAGTGGGTTCAATTTTCATTCATTCATCAATTACCTCAAAATGGTGGCTTGGGGCCCTATTTATAGGGAAACCCCAATTACATAGAAGTCCCTGGAAAATGGACTAATGACAGCAGACCAAGGGGTGGGGAATGGGGCGCCCATGGGCCAGGCCCAAAGAAGTGGCACCTTAAGGCCTACTAACCCACTATCCTATTAAACCACTTAATGCGACCTTGGACTTAGGTAGATGACATTACCTACTTAGGTACTTGACTCAATAAAGAGAAAATTACATAGATAAGACTCAAGAAAAAAATAAGAAAACTACATGGCTATACTCAGAAAATGATGGCGAACAAAATGGCGAGCAGCAGGACCATGTGAAGGGGTAAGCGATGTCCCCATCAGTGGTCGTGGGTGCCGCTGCAGGAATTTCAAAGTAAGCAGGCTTCTCAGCTTGAGCGATAATCTTCCTGTAAAGTCCCTGCCGTTTTATGTCCGGTCTATCTGTGCAATACACAAGAAAGGCAGTCATAGTCGACAGATGCAGAACATAACAATAAAAGAAAGACGCCATGAGCGCACAGAAAGGGTCATACCTGCTGGGCCGTCATAGAAGGTGGAAAGCGGCCAATACAGATAAGCCACCTCCTTCGAGCGGGAAGCAGCCTCCTTCACAAGCCAGCATACGTCACCAATGGTTTGGCACTTCTCCGTCAAGGCAGCCAAGTCTTTATGTCCATGGAAGTCGAGGCAATGAAAGAGACCGAGATAATCCATGCACCAGCCGTCAACATAATGAAAAGAAATGAAAAGCGGCTTATTCAGAATGCCAGCTATCGGGTTCTCTACTGACAGCCCGTGAACATTCAGCAGTACAAAAAGCCAAGAGGTGTGCTGATAATACGTCTGGGTGCGGTCTTCCCTCCGCACAAACGTCCTATAAGGGTGAAATCTGTCCACCGGGCCCCTCCAGGGGGCTGCTGTCGGGAGAGGCTCCTCTGGGGGAAATGGATACTGCACCTCCACATGAATACTCCCTATGTGGCCCAACTGCCTCAAGTCCTTCGAAAAAACATCTTCATTGATCTCAGAAAAGACAGGAGTGGGTATTTCAGAGCCTTCCTCTTTTAAGGACCGACGCCTGGCAATATATGTGTCCGCCTCCTTCGGATGCTGTGAATAGAGCCTTTTCAGATGAACCTCATCAATTTCAAACACAGGCCCTGATTGCCGCTTTAAGAAAGAGCGCTCGGCCACATCCCAGAAGGCGCCTCTGCCGTCCTTAAAAAAATTGGTGCAGGTATTCCACCACTTGATGTATTCTGATGTGACACGGGGAATATGATTAGAAACGGTCGGGACCCTGAAAGTTACGCCCTCTCGGCGATGAAAGAAATCCCACCATATCCGACCGTCACTGGCAATGGAGGACCCATGCTTGGCACGGCTGTCCAAAGGAAACTGAGCAACTGATGGAGGAATATGCTGATCGTAGCCAAAGTTTCTGCTAAAACGGAATGGGTAATAGGGCTCCAAAATGAGCAAGCCTCCCTTCCTGAAGACCAATACACTGGGTCGGATAGCCATAGCCCACCTTACCAGTTCTGGTTCTAATATGGGCCGGGTGGCATTGGCCCCCGAAACAGGATGGACATAAACTTCTACCTCCTCCATTTTACATTCCCTCTGAGGGTCTACTAAAGGAGCCGAACCTGCTGCCAAGCTCCAAAAATGAATACTGCCAGGAGCATCTACAGGCACTCTTGTCAACCTGCCCCTTATCTTAAACAGCTGCTCTGAGAAGAGACCGGGTTCGGCGCTAGCAAACTCAATCATCTGAGGGAGCAGTGTGTCTGACTGCAAAGTTCTCGGGGCCAGCTCGGGGAAAATGCTGCAAACCCAAGCATTGAAGAAATGAAATGGACCTACAGTCCGTAAGGAACGGGGAACCGGATGTCTATGCAAATCTCCCAGCGATTTGTAAACTAAACACAAATCCGCCGGGCACAGAGACAGTCTCATCCCCCAGGCCATCTGACAGGCCGGATATATAGCCTCCGATCTGATAGTCGTCTCGTCCCCTTGGGGGAGAGCGAAAGTGCACAGCCAGAAGGTCAGATAAGCTGCACAATGAGTAATGGGGTCAACCCCTGCTGGGTTCGGGCCGTCTACACCTGCTCAGCGCAGTGAAGCCGGTAATGCTGATTTGTAACGAGGGGCCCTGATCTGCTTACCGAGAGTTGGTCCCACGGAAGGGAAGTCTGTATACTTCAAGGGACCCCCGAAGAAGTACTGTATCCACTGTCCTACACGGACTCTCAATCTGCTGCTCTTTTCCCGGGGTTGATATCCTTTGGAAGATGCCCTGCTATAGGCCAGACAAATGGTCCGATAAGCTTTCATCAGATACCGGTATGCATATCCAAAAGAATATCTACCCTCTCCATCAGAGGCGTCCTTTATAGAGTCGTCTAGACAGACCTCCTCATATGGCTCCCCATCTATAGGCAGTCCTAAAAGCTGCGCAAGACTCCAAAGATCGAGAGAAGTCTCGCCTTCTGCTGTATAGAACGTATTAAACTTTGGACAGAACACTTCAAGCATGCCGCAACATAATCCCCGAGAGATGGGATAGCGGAACCTGGAGGCAAATACACTATGATATACCCCAGCTCTAATCAGTAAAGGAGTGTATTCCTTCAAGATAGATTCTGTAAACTCCACTGCTCCTACCCTGAAGAGATGGGCGTCTGTCACTTTAGCATCTCCAAACCAGCCGACAGCCAGCTGATATTTAAATTGAATGGCCAGACAGTTCAGAATAAATGGCTCGTCCCTATAACCCCACTTCACAGGAGCTAGGAAAAGTCCAAAGTTGGGCTTCTCCCGATGGACGCGACCGGCTGCATGGTCCCACCTTGCCGGGGTAAACTCTGGAGCATGGGTCAGCATCTTCTTCTCGGCTCTAATTCAAAAATGCCCAGCACGGCATTCCAATCCCTCTGCTCACCCGGGAGATATATGGCTCGGGCGCGATAAATAGAACCCTTCATGCTGTCTCTATCAGCGAGTATTGCCACTTCCACAGACCGAGCAAGCAGGAAATCTTTCATTCCGCCTATGGTGAAGGTCCGGATAAATGGCAGTAGATGACGATCCTTCGGCAGGTCCGGACGGTAGTCAGCAGCCCTTCTGAAATCAATCCCTTCTGTGGAAGAATAGACTTCGGAAGACGGCACTGTGTCAGTCTCGGAATCAGAGGACTCGTCGACAGTGGCGATCTGGTTATAGCCAAAGCTCAGACTATTCACATTCAGCCAGTTGAATAAAGCCCGAGATATGTCCGGCTGAGCCGATGAACTCGCTCCCACAGTCATGGAAGCCGCAGCAGAAGAGTCGGAAGCCATGTCAGTGACTGCAATCAAGAAAAGATGAAAATAAGCATCGGAAAGACGAATGATCATGTGATGATTGAATAAATAATTCTAATTAAATTTCGGTAGCATCTCCTCTTGTCTGGGGTCTGCCCAAGAAAAATAGGGAGTCACCCACCAAGAGGGAGTGATCCCGAGCATAAAATGGGACTCAATCTCACATAATGAACCTACCCGAGAATGAATGGGTCAAAAAGGGGGGAAGACGACAAGGCTCTCGGAGGGGGGGGAGCTCACCGCCGCCGCCGAGATGAAGAGAGAGAAGGAAGAGGTAAGAAGTGAGGTAAAAACCCTCTCGGGGGGGTTAAAAAGAAGAAGCAGGAGAGGCTTCTCGGCGCGAAGAAAAGCGCGCCGAGAACCCCCCCTGTCGGCAGAAAAAAAGGAGCGCGCCGAGACGACCCGCGCCGAGGACCCCGCCGAGACGGCCCGCGCCGAGAAGGCCGCGCCGAGATGCCAGCGCCGACGACAGGCCGCGCCGAGAAGTGCCCGCGCCGAGAAGGGTCCTACCTCGCACCGAGAAGCCCAAGGCAAGGCCAAGAAGGCTCCAAGTTGCTGAGAAGATATGGAAATGAAAAACATGAAAATGAAAGATACATGTGCATAATATTGCTGCAGCAAAATGATTAAGCCGAAGAACAATGTCAAAGAGAAATGGAGGAAGATACCCTCGAATGATGAAAGGCACCTGCAGACCCCGTGCCGCTTATTCTGCGCTTACGCCGCCCGCAGGTGGGGGGCATTTGTTGACACCTTGAAAATGAGCAAGGGCAGAGACAGAATTGAAAGGAAGATCAGACCAATAGTGAATGATCAATGACGAAGTTCGTCAACCATCTAACCGACTGAAGCCTTTTCCCGGCCAAGCTGATGTCCGATGCCATTGTCAGTCAGACGACGGCACTGATGAAATAGCAGTCACCTGGCTGAAGTCTTTCCAGGATAAAGCTGATGTCCGGTCTTGTCACCGTTCCGGTGACGATACCAATGAAATGATGTCCGGTTTTGTCATCATTCAGATGGCAACGCCGATGAAACCCCGGTCTACCGACTGATGAAAAACCTATGAATGATCTCAATAGAAACTATGTCACCAATGGAGGGCCCTTTTGGGTGCTGATGTACTTGAAGGACCAATAAGAGGCCTAGTCTAAAAGACCTAAGTGGGCCTATAAAGTGGCGCCGGGATCCTCTTGTCGAAGCCCAAGAGCTGCGCCGAGAAGCTGAAGTCCTGCGCGCCGGGAAGCCCCTCAGTTGAGGCGCGCCGTGACAGGCCTGCCGAGAAGATACAAAATACAGTTATAAAACCCCCTTCCCCTCGAGGAAGAAAGGGGGTGGATGATAGAAAAAAGAGGGAACGAAAGAGAAAAGAGAGAAGAGACCAACAGAGCAAGAGAGAAAAAAAAGAAGAAGAGGAAGAAGGAGAAGAAGCTCCAGGTGGGCAGCTGGGGAGGGAGAGGAGTCAATGCTCCGCCCTCCCCCCATATTTTCTTTTCTTCTCCATGTAATCTTACGAGTCTTACCTCGATTTATCGAATGTAACCGTGATATCCCGGCCTTCGTTCTATTTCCCTTTCCCTCATTTCCCCCTTGTGATTGGTGTAAGTTTGGGATGATGCAATGGAACGAAATGCTTTGATGGCCTATTTGGGCGTTTCCCCATTTTCTTTCTTCTTCCTTATATGTATCCATGTTTCTGGTCCGACTGAACGTGAACTGATGAAGCCTTCCCTTCTCTGGTTTCTCTCGAATGAGTGCTGCTCAATGTCTTGAATGATCGTTCTGATGCTTCAGGTTTCTATGCTCCGATTGTTCTTCCTGGAGGAATGTCGAAGGAAGAGTCCCAATCTTCACACCCATGGGTTATTGAACTCTATCCTCTCACCCCTTCAGTGATGCCTACGCTGGGTAGTCTCCCCATCTTTCATTTCATTTTTTTTTCCTTTTTCTTAAGCCATCAAGGTCACCCCAGGAATCAGGGACAGTTATCCCTTGGTTTCCCTGGACGGCCGGCGACAGAAAAACATATCTCCAGAGGGTTTTAAATGGGTGGTGATCTCGATCCCTCCATAAACTTTGCCTTCCAATGATCCCCTAGCACTGCCCCAGCAAAGCCCTTGGCTTCCCCCCTCATTTGCATCCTAAATTCCCAGCCGTTACCTGAATCCCAGAAAGAAACCCCAAAAGCAGAGTGCCGTAGAACCCTGAAACACATCTCGGCGCCCTCATCTATCTCGGCTCCAAGAACAGTAGAACAGGTGAATAGCCCTCGGCGTGAGCCTTCTTGCGCCGAGAACCCCCTTTAACACTTCCTCCTCGCGTCGGGAAGCCTACGCCGAGAACCCCCTGGCCTCCTCTTCATTGCGCCGGGAACCCCGGCCCTCTCACCTTGGCGCCGGGAACCCCCGACCTTCTTGATATTGGCGCCGAGAACCCCCTGGCCTCCTCCTCATAACGCCGGGAACCCCGGCCCTCTCACCTTGGCACCGGGAACCCCCGGCCTTCTTGCCATTGGCGCCGGGAGCCCTGGCCTTCCCGTTTTGGGTCATGCCGAGAGCCCGTGCCCATTCAGAGTGCGCCGAGAGCCTAATCTGCCACCCAATGAACCCCAACACCCATAGCAAACCCACACAGGGATATCCGTGGATCACCAGATATGTCCCGGGGATAAAATTAAAGGGAGTCAGACTCCCTTATGTTCCATCAGTTCGTGTCGGGATTACGACAACCCACCCCCCTTTTAGCTCCGGTGAGCTCTGCCAATGCATGAGTGCCACCAGCTCTTATAAGGGAAGAGTCAAACATCGCCCCGGGGCATACATGTGTAATGTGGGAGGTTCGGCCTCTCTATCTCTCGGCTTTCATCCCGGCACTCCGTGGGTGATAGCCTATTCTCCCCTGGGCATGATCTGGATCAAGGGGAAATGATGTCGAAATGTTGATCGATGCTTTAAAACCCCATCATGGTTACAGCTCAGTCTGCCTGTGATTGAAATCCGCCTTCTCCCCTTTCCCCTTCACCCAGTTTTTGAACCGCTGATTCAACGATATCGTCTGTTTCTGTGGTTGATGTTATTATCTTACCCACCTTCCTGGCCCTGGTATGAAGTTTAAAATTGTGAACATGAATATCTGTTTGCCTTATGAGGGCTCCTATTTCGGCGTTTAATCAAGGGTTGTCCTTCTTAGGAAGGGCGTAATTAACGTCATAGCCTTTATGGTATGACGGACTTCCGGTCCCGACTTAGACTTCACAATCGACTGACCAAGTCCGATCGAGCGCATAATAAAAATTGTCACCATGGTGACTGGCACGCCAATAAATCAATAAATAAACAAATAAAATTAAATAAGATAACGGAAGAAAAATCCCGCGTCCACAGCACCACCATTACGTTCCAACAATTGGTATCAGAGCAGGCTCTGGTTCATCAGATCCAACGATTTGTAGATTATCCTGCCAGCATTTGGTGTTATTTTTGGCTGTGATTTAACGGTCTTAGTTAATTGCTTTGAATTGCTTGTAATCTGTTTTAATGGCCCATCCTCCTATTTTTGATGGATCTAATTTCGAGGAATGGCTAGGAGGCTTATGCGTTTATGTGGATTCCATCGATTCCAATCTATGGAATCTTGCAACAAAAGGCCCACATAAACTACCTCATGATCAGACCAAGTGGTCTAATGAGGATAGATTGAAGGATAGTGAAAACAATATGATTCTTAATATATTGAAAGCTGCAGTTAACACTAACATATCTCCTTGTGTTCTCAGGTGTACTTCTGGAAAGGAAATATTTGATAGAGTGACTGTAACACATGTGGAACAAGAAGAACAATGCCTGATGGCCAACCAGAGTGATAAACAGGATGAAACATCATCTCAGGTAAGCTCCGGATCAGAAGATATCTCGTTTGATGAATTGGTAGTGATGTATGAAGAACTGCTAGAGATATCTAGGAAATTGAAATATGAGAATAAAAAGCTGAAGAAAAAGATTGATCAAAACTGCTCTAATTCATTTGTGAAAATTGTTCAAAACTGAAAATGTCTCATGATGCTTGTTTAATTGATATTCAGAATTATAAGAAACAATTAGAAGGTTTTGAAAATATTGTTTCAGAAATGAATGAACTGAAGTCTGAGAATGAAATCTACAAAAGACAGATTGTAGAGAATAATGAAAAGGCTAAAAGACTTCAAGAAGAAAATCAAGCTGAACTTGTCAAGCATAAAGAACAAATGTCCTTGCTGAAAAATGAAAACAATGAACTTGCTATTAAGATTTCTGAACTAGAGAATAAACTGAAATCATTAGGAGATGATCAAATCCTACTGAATGAACTGGTTCAGAATGAACAAATTGTAAAAAAAATGAACAACTGAAGCAATTGAACAATGCTATATCTGAAAGACTTCTTGCATTAGAAAAGGGAAAAATTATTTGCAAAGAAGAATTTGAAAAACTGAGTAATCTGGAACAAGAACTTGAGAAATATAAAACTGCAAACAAAGTGCTAAGTGAATGTGTTAATTGTAGTGAACAGGTGATTGATGGTTATGAATTACACATTGCTTCTCTAGAAAAGAAAATGTATGACTTAAAAAACTCTCTGTCAAAAACTCTAAAAGATAAAGAAAAGTCAAAAGCCGCCTTGAAAGATGACGTGAGTAATCAAAGTGAGGAGATCGAAAACTTTTCTGAAACAAAAAGGGTCATTAGGAACCAGCTTTACACCACATTTGTCCGAAGCACTGATGTAGCTGGAACCTCTATGACATCTCCAAAGAAATCTGCTGCAGTTAAAACTCAAAAATAGAATAAAAATTTGAAAAAGAAGAAAAATAAATTGCATGCTCAAAAATCTCTGACCAAGTTGTTCTCTGTTAAAAGAAAAATTGTTAAATATTTTTATTGTGGAAATTTTGGTCATGAGATGAATGATTGTTTTATCATGAAGAATGATGAATTAAAATCTGATAGAATTCATGTTAGGAATTCTAATATGAAGAAACCTTCTCATATTCAAAACAAGAGAATTAGATGCTTTTACTGTCATAAAGTAGGTCATCTCATGCATGAATGCAAAGTAATGAAACATGATGACTTCAATGCTATAAAATTGCATGATATGAATGTTCATGCTAAAAATTATGCAACTCATAAGAAGAACATTCAATATTTTTATTGCGGTAAATTGGGCCACATTACTGCTCAATGTTGGCATAATCAGGGAAAGAAAGTTCATTCTGGATTTGTTAATTTCCATGTTAACAAATATGTTTTTGATAGAAATGATTTTGATTCTAGAAGAAAGCACATTGTGTGCTTTGAATGTGGAAAGCATGGCCATACAGTCAAGGACTGCTGGCATGCTCAGGGAAATGGATTGAATTCAAAATCTGTAAAATTTCCTGTTCTCTATGCTGTTGATAGAAATAATTTGATTAATGAAAGGAAAAACTCTTCATGCTTTGAATGTGGATAGCCAGGCCACAGAGCTGCTGATTGTTGGCTGGTTGGTTTTAGTAAACAGAATTTTCATTCTGCTAATAAATTTCATGATTACAGTAATGTGCATAAAAAAAGTTTTAAAACTGATGGATCATGCCATTACTGTAGACAGTTAGGGCATTGTATGTATAACTGTCATCTCATGTGTTTTGATGATAAACAAGCTGAAAAACTGTTGAGAACACCTGCCAATGGTATCACTGCTAATTCAGGTTCCAAGACCTCTTGGGTACCTGCTTGTGCAAAATAAAGGCTATTTTGCAGGTGTGCCTTGGGCTGAAGAATATTTTTAGGGGTAATAAACCAAGCCACTCAAGAATGAAAACCCCAATTCTGCATTTCCCAGGTATGTCATGTTAACTCTGCTCAATTTCTGTCATTCAAGTTTTTCTATCTTTAATTACTGCATAGCATGTTAAATTTATTTTTGCATATTCATTCATCATCTGCATTGTGCAATTTGAATCCTCTGAATTCTGCTCATCTGATATTTATGCTTTGCACTCAACTCTGTTGACAGACATTCTCTAATTAGAAATCTCTGAAAACATCTGAATTTCACATGATTTGTGTTTTGATGTGTGTCCGAATTTGCATTGTATCCTTTGAAAATCTGATGCATATAGGACTGCATTGGCAGTACATTGTCATGCATGACCACTATGGTATATCAAATGGTAAGCTACTAAAGGGCAGATGAAATCTGTCTGGAGGTTCTTACTATGTGTGAGGTGGTCTTTTAGATCAAGTCCTCTGCCTGGTACCATGGGTCATATAGTACATAGGGCAGTCCATACATTCATAAGCATAGTTCATGATTTACCGTGCATAAAGTGTCATGCATTTGTGGCATTTAGAATTCTGGATTATAGTGCATATAGTCAGGGGGAGTCTGGTTGTCCCTGCATGATGGTCATGCCACTCATGTACTTGTACTGATTTTAGGAAAGCCACTGCATATGCATGCATGTAGTGACTGCATTACATTTCACTTATTTTGAAAACTCCAAAAAGAAGTGACTCACTGCATATAGATAGGGGGAGTATTTTAAATACTTCAGTTGTGTCATTTCTTGAACTCTTCCTGTCCAACTATATGATTTATTTTGCCAGATCTGTCATTCTAGTGACTCACATCATCAAATGATCATTGTTGGCAGATTTCCAATTGATTCTCATCTAAATTCTAAAATCTGAAACTCTGTCTACTACTCCTTACTTAGCTGAAGGAGAGCTTCATTTGATCTGATTGAATTCCAGACTTTGCTTCTAGCTTCTGAACCTCTGTTCAATCTCAATCTCATAATCTTTGCTGCATAACTTGAAATGTCTATCAGTTTACTGCTCTTCAACTAAGCTTATTGAAAATCTGGCTGATTCACTTTGATAAACTTTGTAACAAGCATGAGTTTTGAAATCATCATTTTCTATGCATGCTTGTTTATATTTCTGATGGTTGCTGCTGCTTATTCAATAACTGAACTGAGATTTGAAGTAAACCTTCAGTCTGAAGTATGCTTCATAAATGTTAAAACATTTTTAATGTGGAATCTTCCATTATACAGGTTTAAGAATATTTGTTGGTTTGGAATTGGTTTAAGTCTAATGTGCTCTTAAGTCTGAGCTCAAAGAACTTGAAAATATCTAATTCAATTTTTCAATAAACCTTAATTGTTTGGCTTATATAAGTTCATGTAAGACTTCCTGAAATCTGAAAAGTTGAAACCTGATTTACTTTGGTTGAGATGCATAGTGTAAGTATTATTCTTAAACATTAAATTTGTCTGAAACTGTCCTAAAAGAAATATTTTAGACAGAGCAATGACTGTGGTTACTGAGAAACCTGTCCAAAGGACTGTGTCATGAAGTACCATAGTTAACTCTGCTTAGAAATCATTGAAAATAATGTGAAAATATGGCAAAGCAATGGCATGGATGTATCAAGTAACTGGGGATTCTGGCCTCTAATAAAGGTGTCTCCACATGCCAAAGATACTTCTAATGCTACCTATGTTCTCAAAATAGAGAAGCAGTACGGTTATCACACTGAGTAACTGGGTCACTTCACCTAAGACGTGTTGTGCCTCATGTAAAAAGGTGTTGATTAAATCAAAATTGCTCATTGAAAAATAAATTGATGCTCAATAAGAAAAATCAGAAAAATATGTGCATCAGAAAATTTTTGCAAGAAAAGTTAAATTTCAGATGCTTTCACGAGTGTTTATTCTCAATACTACCTTATGTAACTCTTAAAGAAGTGATGGAAAGTAAACTGAGTAAGATGGAAGAAGGTTGAACTAGAAGTGTTATATGAGCATTTGGTTCATTTTTATTTAAAATTTGTTTCAGATATGAGTATGGTTTCTTTTGTAAAACTATGTTTACATCATTCTTAAACCATATCTGTCAATCAAAGGTTTCACAAGCTTCTATAGTGGAAGACTCCAAAACCTAAATTTTGGTTTATGAAGTTGGTAACTTATTGAAAAATTATGTATCTCAGGGTCTTTGAAAATTCAATAATGCATTTGCCAATTATTGATCTCTATTATTATCATTGGTCCTTTCAACTGATATTAAAAACTATTCCTGAAACATATGTGTTTTGATTGATCTCTACACATCAGTCTGATTCTTTTTCACTGGATTCCACTATCATATTTCTTTTAGCCAGCAAATCCTGATGGTTCTGTAGACCATACAAATGTGAGGATCCACTGTCATTATTACCTTGTTCACATGCAGCCTTTTGAACTTCAAAATCCTTATGGTTGAATATTCCCGATTGATTCATTGGATAACCAGAGTTCATCCATGTAGGTTCACTCTGTGCATTGACATCATATGCTATACAAGGTCTTCAAACATTTTCTTATCATTGCTCATCATAGAGGAAGAATTGTCTAGTTTGTCTAAGGGGGAGAGTGTGCATCTTGGATGACAGGTCATGCAATGGTTCCAAGTCTGATCACTATACTTCATTCCCATAGCAGGTCTGTATTTTGTTTAAAAAGCATAAAGGAAGAACAGTGTGCCACATTATCTGCATATGTGATTTAATATAAGTACTCCACTTTCTGCCATGTCAACGGGGGAGTATTTGTAGAGTCATATAGTTCCATTTGTTACATATGCATGTCTGCATAAATAAATGCACAAGGGAAGCATTATTTTAATTAATTCTATCATATTATGTTGCCCTCCTTTGTATGAATCTCATGTTGCTTCACATGACATCAATAGATGAATCAAATTATTGTCTTCTCTTTTTGATGAAGTCAAAGGGGGAGAATAATTTGATGAGTCTGTACTTTCCTTCATGAGATGGAATTCATGAGAATTCCTTCATGAGACTCATAGTGTTCCCATCATCAAAAAGGGGGAGATTGTTGGACGTCTATGTTTTGATGATGCTAAACACTATGACTCGTAATGCATGATGTCATACGTGTGTGAACTATGATGTTGTCTGAATTGTCATATATGTTTGACTTGCTGATCTGAACTAACTAGCTGTGATGTGCTTTGTCATGCATGTTCAGGATGTATATGTCATTTTGTTATTCATTACATCATAGTTGGTTTGACTGGTCAACATTAAGTCATGTCAGTGCCATAGTTATAGGTCAATGCATTAAGTTTGGTCACCTTCGTGTTTAGGTTGATCATGATCTGAAGTCTAAGCTAGCTTAGTATAACTCATGCACCAAGGTCAGTGTTAGCATGCATAGTAATGCATTAGAAGTCGATGTTAGTTGAGCATCATGCATAAACTAAGTCGATGCTAGTCTGCACAGAGTCTGTGTTAGCATGTCAAAGAGTCTGCGTCTGTTGGCATCCAAGTCAGTGTTAGCATAAATGAAGTCTGTGCTAGTTGCTGTGTCCTTCGCATGTAGTCCATGCTAGTTGGCATTGTCTCATGCATCAGAGTCCACACTAGCTTGAACAAGTCTATGTTAGCATACTTTAAGGTCTGTGTTACCTTGAAGTGTCATGCATCCAAGTCTATGCTAGCAAGTATAGAGTCTATGTTATGATGCATAGAGTCTGTGCTAGTTGTCTGTGATAGTCAGCATATAGTATGTGCACGTTACTGATCATGCATATAGACAGGTCTGTGCATAACTCATCTTGAGTATACAATGCGTCTGTGTTACCTTGAGTATGTCTGCATTTCAAGTCAGTGCAATGCTTAGTTTGCATGTTTAAGTCTGTGCACTTCACTATGCAAGGTCGGTGTAATTCTTGCATCGGGCTGGCATAAGGTCGGTGCAACCTTCGTTGAAGTTGGTGCACGCAGCACCTCATGCATACATGGTCGGTGCAAGTCTTGACTTGTGCTAACCAAGTCGGTGCATATCTTGTGCTACCACGCATAACGTCAGTGCATATTTTGCCGATCATCATTCTTAAGGTCTGTGCAACATTTCCTGGCTTGCATTTTGGGTTGGTGCACTCTCACGTTTCATCATTCTCAAGGTCTGTGCATACACGTCTTATGCTATACTGAGTCTGTGCATGTTTTGGCTTAAACAAAGTCGGTGCACATCTGCAATAAGTAGAAACAAAGTCGGTGCATGTTTGTGCTTCATGCATATAGGTCAGTGCAATGTGCTCTTTGGTTCAAACAAAGTCGGTGCTAGTTGTGTGGATACATGGTATAGAGTCTGTGCATGTTTGCATGGCAACATATGTAGGTCGGTGCACTTTATGGCGTGTGTATTAAAGGTCTGTACATGGGTGAACAAGCTCTGTGCATCTATTGTTGGATGCTTATTTAGAAGGTCGGTGCATCCGTGCTCTTACCATTCAAGGTCAGTGGAGTGGCCTATTTTTTCCCCACAAATAAGGTCGGTGCATTGTTCTCATCTTGATGTACCATGTCTGTGCACATCTGATCATATGTTACGAAGGTCTGAGCATGCTTCAAGTCCCAGCACATGTAGGTCTGAGCATATGTGCAATTGAAGTCTAAGCACATTGTTATGTTCGAGCATTCTTCTCATCTAAGTTTCTATTAGGTCTGTGCATATTAAAAACTAGCTGACAACAGCATGTTCGACGAAATGCCTCTCTTGTGACTGATAGGTTAAAGACAGCACGTGAGGTCGAGCTAAGACCAGGCACGTGTTCCCAGAAATGGTATAATGCTAGCGGATGGACCCAGGGAGCTAATGATTGGCACGTGATCCTAGGGAAGCATCTTCTGCCACGTGGATTAAGATTCCCTCTGCACCTGACGAGTGGCCTCTCTGAAAAAGGTGGGAATGAGCTTCACTCACGCCCAAGACATGAGCTCTTGGGACCCTGCCTGATGCTTTATATAAAGGCCTCGTCTGCGATCAAAGAAGGGAGCCGAAAAAAGGAGAAAGAGGAAAGAAGAGAGTAGCAGAAGAGGAGATTCTGAAAGAAGAAGAGAAGTGAGAAGAGAGCAGCAGAGAAGAGTAGAAAAGGGAGATTGAGAGAGCGGCAGAGAGCTAGCGAAAAAGAGAAATCGAAAGAGGGAGAGAGAGAGAAAGATAGGAGTAGAGGTGTTGGTTTGAAGAGCTCGTGAGCAAGAAGCATTCAGAAGTCTAGATCTGAGGATCTTTCTGTTCTGTGTTCTTTGGATCAAATCCAAGACACAGTGCTCCTGCGTGAGCTTGTTAGTTTTGGTTTTAATGTCAGCTTTCCGTTGCTGAGTTTTATCATCCTTATTTTCCATTTTACATACCATTTCTTAAGCTGTGTATCAGCAGAGGCTAAGCTGTATTGCCCAGCGGTCAAGCTATTCATCAGCGGTCGGCTAAGCTGTAAGGCTCAGCGCAAGCTGTTAGTCAGCAGTCTATAGGCAGGCTATGAGGCCTAGCGATTTTCAAGCTGTTTGGCAGCGGAATCCACACTCAGGTCTTAGTGTGGGGTGGACGTAGGTCTGGAGGACCGAACCACCTAAAAATCATCTGTGCAGTGGTTTGTTGTGTGTGATTATTGTGCTTCCAATCTACTGATAGATGTATGCATAGGATCGTCGAGATTGTATCCATCTAGTTTTTAAGATTACATTGTGAATAGTGATTTCATTTCTATTAGATTTCGTTGAGGTTCTTCTCTCAATAGATGAATGTTTAGGAACGCTGCTAATGGGTTTCAATCTGAATTGATTGATCTCTTCGATTATTTGAGTAAATTGCTTAAGTGTTTTCACAGTCACCTGAACTGTGATAGTTTATTAATCTGCCAAGATTTAGCTTAAGTTCCATTTCCGTGAGAATTTTTAAAAGGGGATTCATTCACGCCCCCTCTAAATCTTGGTGTGCACCACCATTACGTTCCAACATGAACCTCCTGCTTAGGATGATGCCACTGTCCCCAATCCAACCCCCATTTTTTAGACTTATTGGTGTTACGACAATGGATCGATACTCCAATCGCCTATGCCGGTGCATCATGTGTCTTCTCCTATCCCGAACACCTCTCGCCCCATCCGGCGTTTCCTACACACCAAACCTCCTCCTTTTACACCTCCCATTATACCTCCAATTATACCTTCATTAGCCACCACTACACCGGCCTCCGCCGAACCTCCTACTAAGCCTTCACCGGTTATACCTTCAGTAACCTCCACTCCACCGGCCTCCGCTGAGCCCACCACTAAACCTTCTCCAATTAACCTCCCATTACCGCCACCTTGGCCCTACATTACCCTTTTAACCCCTAACCCAACTACACCTACTTCACCACTTAACCCTTCACCTTTACCCATGGCTAATCCTGAGTAGGCTCCACCCCTTTTTACACTCGAGCCAACCCCGTCCACTTCCGAGCAAAGGGAAAGGCTCGACGTGTTCCCTCCAACACCTTCCATTACACCTCCACCATCCATGGAGCCTTCTGCCTCCGCTTCACCTCCTTTTACCACTCGGAGGGGGTGTATTGTTGCAAGTACTTGTGCCAAAGATGATCGAGAGCCGGGCAAGAAGGAGTTGGCCACAGCTATGCTATTCAAGATGCAAGAGTTTATTTATCGGATGCCAATCTATATTTTTGTGCCGAGCATGGTTGAAGAGGCCAAGTCCCCGCCACTGCTCACCAAAAGAGAATGTCAAGCTTCGATGCCGTGCAAGTCCATGCCCCAGGGCCGCGCAGGGCATCCCTTGTTTCAACCCTCCAATGCCAAATCCATTCTTTCGTAGAAGGGGCGAATGGCCATTTTGTTCAACACTCTTTATACGCCACAATCCATGGGCGAGACGATGCTTCCCATTCCAACTTTCCAACTCCCTCACATTATTGCTCTATACCATCTAAAGGAGTTGGCATTTATTGTTGAAGCTTCGTCACGGGCTTTGATTTTTTCCGTTAGGCCGACTGGCTGTATACTTTCATTGCTATGGAGGGGTGGGCATTCTTCCGCTAAGGGGCCTTCCACTACCCTATCCACCTTCTATTCAACTTCACCCATACTCTTGTCTATCACCAATTTTTCATGGGCCACTCCATGGATAAGGAGGAGGATCTCATCTTCTCATTCCATGCATTTTTTGCACTCATTGCATCCATCGCATCCATTGCATTGCATTCGCATACATTTCCATTTCTTCTTTCCTGAATTTCTGGACACGTATCTTCCCCGCCTTTCGAAACCTCCAGATCCTATGCATTCCCCGTCTCATTCATCTCTATCCTCGGGATCTTCGGGTCCCCTTACACTTCCCGGGCATCGCGCCCCCTCCAATCTTCTCTTAGGGCATTGCGCCCCTTCCCACCTCTTATATCCGGATCCTCCGGATTTTTCTCTGCTTGACAGGCGTCGCGCCCCCTCCAGATTTTTCCTAGGGCATCACGCCCACTCCCAACTCTTGCATCTAGACCCTCCGGAATTCTCTCTCGTCCTCCCGGGGCATCGCGCCCTATGGTGTCTCATTCCTTTGGAATCTCCAGACCTCCCTCTTTGGGCATCGCTCCCCTCTATACCCTCATGTCCAGGTCCTCCGGGTTTCTCACTGATTCTCCCTAGGCATCGCGCCCCTTTCTATCTTCTCCCTTCGGAACCTCTAGATTCTCTATCTCACTCCTTATCCTTCCCAGGGCATTGCGTCCCTTCTCATCCTATTCTTCTGGAACCTCCAGATTTTCCATCTTATCTTCCCTCCGATCTCCCACGGCATCGCGCCCCTTTCTATCTTCTCCCTCCAAAACCGTTGGATTCTCTATCTCACTCCTTATCCCTTCTTCCAGGGCATCGCGTCCCTTCCCACTCCTCTCCTCCGGAACCCCCAGACTTCCTCCTAGGGCATCACGCCCCTTCTGATTCTATTCCTCCGGAACCTCTGGACTTCCTCTCAGGGCATCACGCCCCTTTCTATCTGCTTCCCCCGGAGCCTCCGGACCCTCCATCTTTCTTCTGATTCCTTCTCCTTCTTCTCCAGAACATTGTGTCTTTTATTCTCTTTTTCCTTTTAAATCATCTCTTTTCCCAGGGCATCATGTCCCTCGATATTTTCTCCCTCCGGAACCTCTGGATTTTCTCTACCATGATTCTCCTGCCTTGCCTCCGGACCCTCCAGATCCGCCGCTTTCCATCTATTAATTCCTTCTCTTAATCCCTCCTGATCCCGGGTCCGACCCGACTTCTTCCACATCCATTACTTTGGGCATCTTCTCGTTCTCCCACTACTTCCGACGCTTCAGTCCTCACTCCTCCCCTTAATTTTCTTCTTCTTTTGTACACCGTTCCTTGTGATCAGGGTCTCCGCACCTTAGTGAGGGAGTTCTAGCCCTCGCCTCTTTTCCTTTTATCCTTATTCGTCTGAGTCTGGTCTTGGTACAACTCCTTCTTGTTAAGCCACTTCCAACCTTTGCTTCCAATCCTTTTTATCTGTCACCTGAGGACAAATCCCATGTTTATCAAGATCACCTCCGGCAACTGTTGTTTCATAAGGTTGCATAGTATATTTTTGCATAAGGTTTACATTCATTCCTTCACGCATGGTTTTTAAAATGAATTGCTTCTTAACTTGATTAAGAGTGGTATTTTTAGGCCTTTATCCTAGGTCTTTATCTTTATTGAATTTCAAAAAAAAGTCTTTAGTCTTGCTTTTGCAGCACCTCTAGCTATAAGAACCTCGCGCTGGGAGTTCGGCATTTCCTCCCCGCTTGCTAAGGGCAACCCTTAGCTGGGCACTCCACACACTTCACGGCATCCTCAGTTGGCTTCCTTTGGTAAAACATCGTTGCTGCTTTGGCCATGCCATGGGTATGCATGAAAGTCTTTTCTTTTCACTACTCGGCCAAGTGCAGTCGCAAGAGGTTGACGGGTGAGATGACCAACCAAGGTACTCCCCAATACAGGAGGAGTCTCAAATAGATGCAGTCTTGACCCAAATCAAAATGAGTTTTCATGATATATCTAGCCAAAAAGGGCTATATCAAAGTAAAAATTCAATAAATGTAAAATTATGAGAGAAAGGCATGTCAAGAGAGGCAAAGTTCCCACAGGGAAAAACCATGGTCGTATGCATGTCAAGGGTCTAAAAATCAAAGGCATAAAGCCCCAACGTAACAGACTACCTCTTTGAGGGGTAGTACCTTGGGAGGAATTCAAGTCTCGATATCTCCCATCCTGCATAAGGCTTATCTCAAAATTGTTCTTCTCTTCTCCCTCCAAGGCCGAATGTTCCTCAGGTATGGCCTTAGTAGGGGCACCGTTGACCATGGGTAGTCGGCTATAAGGCGCCACCTTAAATGCACACCCAGCTTTGGACAGTTCTTAGTAAGAGAGGAAGGAACAAGAACCCCAGCTAATAATTTGAATACCCATTGGTGTTACACTAGCATCGCCTAAACCAAAATCCACAAAAAAATCAAATATTTTTCCAAAATCCAAAAAAAATTGAATACCTTTCGAAACCCATAAAAATCGGCATATTCAAAAAAAAAAACAAAAAAATGTATTGTATTTTCTAATGGTGTTGTTTTGTAGGGACATTCTCTTACAAAGAGACCGAGAACTTGGGATGAGTCCTCTTCTCACCCACATCATTGATGACTCATGTTGATCTCCATGGTTTGCCATTCTGGGCACTCTTGATTATCATCTCTCTATCCTTCAGAGTGATTCTTGCCGATTCATGTCGAGTCTGATTATTCCTATCATTCTGGGCAATTTACTGCCAAATCTCTTGATTACTCTGGCTGCCTTGCGCATCATTCTCCTATAAGGCATTCTTGCCAATTTTTTTATCTGGGCATTTTTGATCATTCCAATCCACATCAATCAACTGATTAGCCAAGTTGGTCCTCCTCATGAGAAATAATGCTAAAGCTCAAATGATGAACATGCCTTGCCTTCTTTGATGCCATGTTTTCATAACCATTGCTTTGATGTTTTACTATACTATGCTTTGATGATTCACATGCTAATGATGGTTTAATTCATGCTATTCATGTCATGGCTGCTATACTTCAATTGCTTTATGCTTCATTATGTCTTGGCTGACGAATCTTTGAGAGCAGGAAGAAGCTCTCTTGGTCCCACCATCCAGGCATCATCATCCAAGTCCCCACGGTGTTTGCATCTCATTTCTCAGTTCCCT
This sequence comes from Amorphophallus konjac, assembly GCA_022559845.1. NCBI lineage: Eukaryota > Viridiplantae > Streptophyta > Magnoliopsida > Alismatales > Araceae > Amorphophallus > Amorphophallus konjac. The sequence continues at coordinate 170,223,048 of CM040119.1, read as the reverse complement.
CATGCTTATTGCCATCACCATCTCTTTGTATGTATTTTTACTATATGCTATTTACACTATTAGATTATATCAAGGACCTTGTGGCATTGGTAAATATGAAATTTGAGTTTCCCTTCATCAAAAATAATGATGATTTCAGAGAAATCTTAGTCGCACGTATAGGCCATTGAGCTGTTCAAGACTAGGGAGGATGGTTCCCTTTTGTGAATTGGTGCACAAATAAATGGGCTTCGGCTTAGTATCAGCTCACAGAATGGATTTCTTGACTCAGTCTTGGCAGCTTAACAATATTATCCTTGATTATCTTCTATTTTAATTTGTTATAATTTTTCCTTTAAACCCAGCATGCATTCATGTAGGACTTTGAATCAACATTGGAAAAATCATTCTGATAAACTGATTTTGAGAGTCAATTAACCCTAACTTTTTAAAATATGAGATATTCATTGTCGAATTGAGCCCTCAGTTCGTCTTGTCGCCATTTTGGGCGGTTTTCTCAAAAACTCCTTTGTTTGGATTCTTCATTCTCTAGTTCACAATCTTTTCCTTTGATCCATCTTGGCTGCAACACGTCCACATTGGATGGTAATCGCTCTCCAATGGTGAAACCTACAGGTTTGTGACCTGGGGTACTTCCACCGCGCTAGAAGTTGATCGCTCTTTTTCTCTCCTTCGTGCTCGCGTGCACACTCTTTCCTTTATCCAAACAATTGTTGCTTTCATTGAACCTCTGAGATTGCTTCATCTCGAGCTTTCGATTCAATTCTCATCAGGTGGTGTTGATTGCGTGTCTCATCACACCTTGGCATCTACTTTTCAGTTCGCTCTCACTTCTTTCCATTACATTTCATTCCTCTATGCTTCGCTCCGCTCCATTCCATTCCATTCCCTTCCCTGTCGCTCCCCTGCAAAGCAGACGCCAAGGCGGGACAGCTGTAGACACGCAAAAATTGACATTACTTTGAGCATATCTCCTATCACACCGCGATGCCCAATTTGATCCTCAAATCAACTTATTTGAGTGGTTTTCCCCATTTTTCTTGAATATTCAGCTTTCTTCGACTTTCTCCTATTTTTATGGATTTTTCCTGGGCTTTTCTCCAATTTTTCGGAACATTTTCTTGGACGCGTCATACCCCTTGGACGCGTTTTTACTCGATGACTTATTGAGTAGACGCGATTTCCTTTTCCATTTTTTGATAATTACCAAATTTCTGAAATTCCTGAATACGCGTCTGTCCATATGGACACTATTTCCTTTTTCAATTTTGGTAAGTTTTATAAATTCAAGAATATGCGTCTTTACGTCAGGATGCTATTTCCAATGATATTTTCATTAATTCCTGGAATTCAAGAATATGCGTCTTCTCATCATGACGCTATTTCTTCTGTTAATTACCAAATTCTTGAAATTCAATAAAACACGTCTACACATCAAGACGCGGTTTCCTTGTCAATTTTTGGTAATATTTGACTTCCCTAAATAATTCAAGAAAAGTGCATCCACTCGTCTCATCGCCTATTCATTAACGCGTCTGGGTCCTTAGACGCGTCTTTCCTTACCTAAATTTAATATTCTTAATATTCATGAAATTGTTAATTCGCGTCCAGTACCCAAGACACGACTTCTTTCTTAATTTTGGAAATTTCTAATTTGGCTTGGAATGAGCGACTCAGTGGGTGGACGCCCATTTAATAGGTGACCACGGGGTCTGATGCCATTTCCCTGAAATCTTCCATGTTCGACTGTGGCTCCTTACTTCCTCGTTTTGAGGTCCATTTTGGGGGAAGTCCTCCGGGTGGCTTTCCAAGATGGGGAGGACTCTTCCCAATTTTATCTCTTTCCGTGGTTGATTATCCTAATTATCTTGGGAATTAAACTTCGAGTTTCTCCTATAAATAGCCCTTGCGGCTTCACGTAAAAGGGGGACTTCATACGCAGAGGGGAGGTGCTACCAGATCTTTGGCTCAAGGAGAAGTCTGCCTCACGTCTAAAGCTTCATCCCGCCAGAGACTTCCTCCCGAACGACCATCAAAAGCCACGGCCCTCACAAGAGAATAATAGAGGCTTTTCTTCCACTATTTCGTTCTCTGCGTCTCGTTACTGCATACATTAATATCTGCATGCATCATATTTCTTTTATTTATCTCCACCTTTCTCAACCGCATTGAGAACTCCCAACAGTGCAACACTTGCATGCACCCTTTTTATATTATCATTCATCATATTTCATTCCCACCCTTTTGCATAGGGGTTTTAGGGGCAACACCCTAACAGGTGTGTTCATTCACATGTTTTCACATCATATTATACACTAGAGATTGATGCTACACATCTTGGTTTGCTAATCCATATCTTTTGCTGTTTGTTGTTGTCTTTGTTTTGCAAGGGTAATCTCAACGAAGACTCTCCATCGGCCGGCCGATAGGAAGAGAAGGAAGGCACTCACAATCTCCCCCGCTTTTTTTTCAAGGTATTTATATCTGCGATCCCTCCTGATTTTTATTGTTATATCATTCGAGGCCCACGTGTCCTCTGGCGATCACCCTCCTATTAGTATCCCACGTATGCTCCCTTTCCTTTTCCCCCACACTTAGCCATTCTTCTTAGCTTATTTTTATTCTTTTTATTTTTATCTAAGTGGATTATAAATAGATCTACAGCTGTCGCCTTTGTTGTTTTCTTCTTAGCTTTAGCTGTTGCCAATATCTATTTGTCACCCTTGTGTGACTATTTTTCACCCTTATCTGCCTTGCCCATCTCTTCATTTCTCAGCCTTATAGAATCCATTTGCCTATAGAGTTGCCTCCACTCCTTCCATCTTCCTTCTTGGCCTTCGTTCTTGCTCTCCTCTTCATCTCTAATCTTCTCTCCTTGATCTTGCTCTCATTTTCTTTTTTCTTTTCTTTTCTACTGGAGTGAGCATATTAATGTCTGTTGAAGAAGCTATTGAACAAGTGCTGCTCATGCTTCACTGCTGGACTCATCCAGCTGGACTGCTGGCATGTGCTACGTAGTTAGTTGGCTTCTGGCACTTTGTGACTTCAGGGCATGGCTTGCTGAAATGAATAACTTGAGTGTATCACCGGTGCATTCATCTTGGCATTTCATCGAACTGTTGCTTTCTTGCAAAAAATGGAGCAAACCTATCTCTTAATCTTTAATGATGTTAATCAATCACATCCAATGCTTAAGAGAACTCCAGATTCAATATAGAAGTTGAAGAGGGGCGATCTCGCACTACTCCTGAGCGGGGAAGAGGATAACCACGTAGCCTTGAAGTACGAACTGTAAGAGGGGAAACAGGTCAGGGGTGCCCAGGGATGGATCCCCGGGGAAAACCCTTCGATGCTTAAGTCAGCAAGTGTAGTAGAGCACAAGTGCAAAGAGAGGAGTTAGGAGGAAGATGGGAGCGCGAGATCTCTCTCCACCAAAAGGTGAAGTGGTTCCTACTCAGGGTTTTTGGCTTACCTCTGCACAATAGGGCTCTGCCGGTTTAAATAATGGCTCGTTGAGTGCATGATCCCTGTAAGCTGAGGAGATTCTGTCATGTCCCGAGCGCGGAAGATACTCGGTTGCGTGACGCGTCTATATAGATCGTGTCATTAAAGCGATAAAATTTTTACCATACATAATTACAGAGTGCGCAAAAGACTAATAAAATATAATAATCCAATAGTCCAAGTGATGTTTATTTGATTAACCAAAGGAATTAAAGATAGTCCATGACAAATTCCAAATTTAACAAGACAACACTAGGCTAAGTGCCTTAACATGGTTCGGACAAGTAAACTGACATACTGGAATACAAAGTAGGACTCAAATAGAATTCAAGGACGCGACTAGCTAATGATAGGTGATTGGCGTTCTAGCACTCTTCACTCGGTTTCAACCCCATTCTTGTCGCTATCCGAATCACCTGAAAATGTTAGGAAGCAACTGGATGAGCGAATCGCTCAGTAAAAATTACATCTCAAATTCGAGCAATCTTTACGTGAATTACAACTTGCATATATTATCAGTATGGCTATGCATGACGTACGTACAAAAGAATCAGATATACATGTAAATATAGACATGATGAACAATAAAAGATCAAGAAATGTATAAAGATAGTATATCAAGATTTCAAGTATTTGACAAGCAGTATTTCAAGAGTTTACAGATGTAAATGCCACTTCGGGCAAGCAGAGATTCGTGTATAAGTATGAACTCAAGTGCAAGAAGGATCTCATGTACAAGTATATCTCAGGTACGAGCAAGTAAAAATTCAATTCAAGCAAGTAATGTCAAGTACGTATCAATAGAATTGGCTTTTACCAAGCAAGTATTTTGCCCTTTCTCGGGCCACAAGCCAAGTATTACCCATTCCGGGCCTCGCAAGTCAAGTCAAGCAAGTAAAAAGAGTAAGTGTGGAGTGTCTCAAGTCAAGCAAGTACTCCGGTGCAATGCTAAACACCGTGGTCAATAAACTCCTATGGGCACAAGTACCTTCGGGTGCTCCTCCCAGGACCAGACCGGGCCGTATATGCATAGCATTTCATGTATTACCTTTGACATCCACTCTCATTTATAGCCAATATGGAATTTTAAGAATTTAGAAACGTAGTATTTCAGACGTGATTTTAACTAGTCATTTGGTTATGGATGATTCTAGAGGTGGCCCCTACAGGCTCAAGAGGTTACTCCCGTCGTGTAGCACTTTGCGCCGTACGACCTCAAGAGGTGTCTCCCACAATGTAGCACTTTACCTTGCATGGCACTTAGCTCCTACATTCCCAAATGGTAGTTTAAGAGATTCAAGGTTTGACCATGTAGGGTATACACAAGTAGATTTTTCATGGAACGGAATTTCAAGAACTCATCATACGCAGGAGTATGGATTAGGGTTGTGTTTACACAATTTTCGAGACAGATCAAGATCAAAAGTTATAATTACTGAGTTGACACCTGAGGGTTTGCAAATCCTTCAAATTTTCAATTTTTAGAAGTTTATATATGTATATATCAAATTGGCACCCCTCAGGATGTCTTCATTTAATTGAAGACGTCCTGGAAGTCGTCATTTAAAGAATTGACGCCGGGGGGTTACCCAACCTTTCAAAATTGTGATTTTTCAAAAATTATATATATATATTGAAATTGGTGCCCCTCATGAAGTCTTCAATTAATTGAAGACTTGAGGGCCGTCTTCAATTCAGTAATTGAAGACTTAAGGGCCGTCTTCAATTAATAAATTGAAGACTCTGTGAGCAGTCTTCATTTAACAAAATAAAGACTCTGTGGGCAGTCTTCGTTTAATTGAAGACTTCCAGGGTGTCTTCAATTTAAGTATAGGTTCAACTCAAATTGACGACACACCAATTGAGTTGTTTTCCAAGTGAGTTGTGCTTCGCATCAGAACTGTAAGTTCTGTGACACAAGTTACTGTTCATTTCTCCAAAGTTTCTCCGAATCAGAATCCGAAGACATGGTCAGATGGAAAAAAATCTTAGGGTCAAAGAAGTATATTCTGTCAAAATTTTCAAGGTCCAGTTTATTAGTTATAGATTTTTGAATGCGTTGATTTACTGATTTCTGAAAATTACAGAAAATTGAATTGACGACTTGGCCCATGTCTTCAATTAATTGACGCCCTCGCGGGCAGTCTTCAGTTTTGAAATTGGCACCCTGGTCAGGGGCACCAATTACAGTGAGGTGTCCACTATTCATTAGTGTGAAAAAAGCTCCAAATCAGGAGGTAATGGCACGAATATGTTGAGAAAAATGTCAGGATTCAAGAAACATGTTCATGCAAAAATTTCGTGCTTTAGTTCGATAGGTATGGGTTTTTGAATGTGTTGAATTATCAATTACTGAAAATTTCAGAAATCGAATTGACGACACTGGGGGTGTCTTCATTTAAATGATGACTACTTGCACAGTCTTCAATTTTGTAATTGGCGCCCTTGTCAGGGGCGCCATTTACCACAGAGCTGGGCACCTTAAAACATGAGTATTATGTCTAACAGAGGCTATATATTAAGGTTTAAAATATGGTTATTAAGACTATAAAACTAGTGTGATAAAATACGTTCAAAAACTCATGAAATCATGCTAATAACTAAATTAAACTCATAAAGATCATGGTAACAGTATGTATAGAATCAAGTGTAACAAGCTATTAACATATGTATAACATGGTATTATTCTTGATCATGGTAAAGCCAGGCAATATATATATATATATATATATATATATATATATATATATATATATATATATATATATATAGCATGGTTGACTAGTTATTCAAACTCTATGCATGCATCATTTAACCTATTTAGCTACTAGTTAGGCAAGGATTTGAGAACACCTACCTTTTGACGTGTGATACGAGGTTCAGAAGCTGCAGCAGGATCGCAGTAGGACGCAAACTCGGGAAGAAGACGCTCCTTCAGCACTGACGCGGCAGTAGCCTATGTCAGTGCTACGGAGGGTATTAGATATAGGGATGGTGAGACATTGGTCCCGTGCCGAAGATTCATCGCCCATGAGTCGTGGTCGCTCTTGAAGGCTAGCCCTCGAGCGCTCCACACTCACGCATGGATTCGGACCACCGTGAGGCCACTCCGATTTTTGAGAGTCTACCCCGGAGCAATCCGATTGGTGACTTTCCTTCACCTCTGGCAAGTTCCGATCCGGGGGAGGTGCTGTCGGATTGTCGCCAGGGCTAAGAACGCCTGAGAACAAATGAACAAACCACCTCCGAGAACGAGAACAACCCAAAGTAAAATCCGTGAATCAAACCCCTCGAACAAAACACTTAAGCATTCATGCTAATTCCTCTTAATAAACCACTAAAACGCTTAAACCCCCTCTTCACCAACTTAATCCACCAAGAACAATGAACAAACCAACCAACAAACCGGCTTGTAGGTGAAAGAAAAGAAAACACACTCAATCCCTGTGAACTAAACCATCGGGAGAGTTTATCCCGACGTGCGCTAATCCGGCGTGGTCACTGTTCCCCCACACCGGTTTAACCCTCCACTCAAAACACTCTCCTCCCTCTTTGAACCTAGATCGGCATGCGCCCCCCCATGTTCACCCCAATTCCGACGCGCCCCTACTCACTTCCCGATTCTGGCGCGCTCCCTTGCAAGCATCCTAATCTTGCGTGGCCTTAACCGCCACGCCCTTTTCCCCATTTGCCCCCCTATTCACCCCTCTAATCTGGCGTGGTTCCTATAGCTGCTAAAACGGCGCGCCCCCCTTGCCATCCTATTTCGGCGCGCCCCTGCTTACTTCCCAAATACGGCGCGCCTATATCCGGCATGCCTCCCCCCTTTTGCATTCCTTAATTCGGTGCCCCCACTGTAGCATCCTTACACCGGCGCACCTTATATAAAAAAAAAAGAACAAAAAAAAACACAATTAACTAAATGGAAGAAAAGCTTAAAACTCATAAATAAAATAAAAGAAAGGACCCAAATAAATGAATGAGATAAAAGACTATGAACCACTCTCATGAGAACAAACACCATAACCTTTCTATAATTAAAATTTTGTTCCGGGGGCGCTGCCCCCGGAAACCCCCGCAAGGGGCTCTGCCCCCTTGACCCCTGCGACCTGACCGGGCAGGTCGATCCCCGCGACCTTACCGCGCAAGTCGATCCGCGTGCGAGGGTGCACGATGGTGAGCTCGGGCTCTACACTTAACAATTCACTCCCCCGGACTGGGTGCAAAGAGAAAATCAATGATGCCTTGTGGTATCGGACGTGGACCTTGGAACCCCCGACATGGTCATGATCCGAACACGTCTCGGGCCAATAGTTTGTTAACTCGACCCGCTTCTCCCGGGATCTAATCCCGCAACCCCACATTAAACTTGCCGTGTCTACAACAGACATTTGCACGATTTTATCGTCGTCTTTGATGCTTCGAACGTGGACTCGCGTCCGAACAATGAATGGTCCGACCGTGACCGACATGCACGCATACCTTGGAACCTTCATTTCCCCGGACTGTGTGTGAAGAGAAAATCAATGACGCCCCACTAGATCGGACTTGGATCTCGGGAGCCCTCGCCCGGATGTGACCATGATCCGATCTTATCCCGGGCCGATAGTTCGTTAGCTCGACCCGTCTTTATCGGGATCCGATCCCGCACCTACAATAAACTTGCCGTACCTTCGGCAGACATTCATACGATTTTATCGTCGTCCTCGACGCTACTAATACGGACTTTCGTCCGAATAATGAATGGTCCGTTAGTGACCGACATATATGCCGGGATCTAATCCCGCACCCACATTAAACTTGCCGTACCTACGGCAGACATCCGTGTGGTTTTGTTGTTGTCTTCGACGCTTCAAATGCGGACTCTCGTCCGAATGATGAACGGTCTGTTAGTGACCGACATACATACTGGGATCTAATCCCACGCTTGCATTAAACTTGCCGTACTCACGGTAGACGTTTGTACGGATTTATTTCCATTTACGTCTTGCCTTCAATACGGATCTTTGTTCGAACATAAAATGGTCCATGAATGACCAACAAAATATGAATGGAACGAGACGGCTCTCGTCATCCCCGGACCCTTTGCATGGGAATATCAATAAGGCCTCAGTGGGCCATGCTTAGACCTCGGGTCCACCCCGATCATGGTCATTGCCTGACCCATATCCTCGGCCTATAGCCCGCTCCCTTTGAATGCACATTGGTTCTCAGATCTGGTCCCAGGACATCCTCCCGTTACCCCCTTGGCACCGGAAATATTGACGATGCCCACGCGAGCCCGACTTCGACCGCGGGGGGCCCACCGCAGTATGGTCATAGGTTGATCTTGCACTGGGCCGACAAACTTATCGGTTTCCGACCGCTCTAACCGGGATTTAATTGGACGTTTCCCATCCCTTTGAACAATAAATTTTCCGTACCCGAGCATACATATGCTCTGGTTTTCTCCGTGATGATCATGATTTTCTGAAGCCGGACGCTCGTCCGAATATCAAAATGGTCCCTTGAGTGACCGACATATTTCGAATGCTTGCTTCCCTAGACATAGGGCTTTCCGACTGATTCGAGACCGTTATCGGCTTGTTTCTCTCGATATTGTTTCCTGGCCATGAGGCCCTGATTCCCGGCGATTAATCAAGGGTGTTCCCCTCTCCGAGGGGATGTAAATAATGCCGTGACCTTTATGGCACGATGGGTTCCTGTCCGGACACGAACCACACAATCGTCTGATTAGTCAGATCGAGCGCACAATAAACTGTCACTTTGCGACTGGCACGCCCACGCACTTAATAAACGAATAAACCCACCGAATAAACCGACTTAAAGAAACAAACGAACGAGCGTGTCGAAAAGTGCGTCCACATCACCACAGTGGCATACAAAGGCCACTGTAATCGTGGATTCAAAGGATCTCAGCATCTTGAAATTGGACGAGCTAATTGGCTCCTTGATGACTTATGAAATCAACATCAAGAGGAGCGAGGAGGACCACAAAAAGAAGAAGGTAGTCACACCTTTGGCCCTAAAAGTGAACCCACAAGATTCAGAGGACAGTGACAATGATTCAACCGGCAACACTGAAGATGAAGAGCTAGTTGCCATGATCACAAGAAGAGCAAGAAGATTCATCAAAGGAACAAGAAAGTTCGGAGGTCAATTCAGAAAAGGACCAAGGAAGCAAGGTCATAACAAAGGTGAGAGTAGCAAGAAGGAAGAAGTAATTTGCTACGAATGCAAAAAACCCGGCCATATGCGGGGTGAGTGCCCCGATCTGATGAAAAAGTTCAAGAAAGGAAAATTCAAGAAGCTCAAGGCCATGGTGGCCACTTGGAGCGATGAAGATGAGGAAGAGTCCAGGAATGAAGATGGACTAGATGAGCTGGTCCAGAATCTATGTTTCATGGCAAATGATGATGATGGAAATGAGGTAGATTCTGAAACTGAAACTCTCACTTGTGAACAATGGTAAATTGCATATGAGTCGTTATATGAAAAATGTAAAAAATTTAGATCTGAAAACAGACATCTGAAAAAGAAAATTGAGCATCGTCCTCATGCTGAAAACTCATGTGAAAATTGCCATGTGTTGAAATCTGAAAATGAAAATTTGAAACATGAGAATGAAATTCTTGCATCCGAAATTGAACTGTTTGAAGAAGAAATCTCATGTATGAGAGAAGAACTATCCACACTAATTAAAATGCATGATGATTTGAAACGTAATCTGGAACAAGAAAAGATTGAAAGCATGGCATGCAATCAAGCTAAAGAAAAGGCTGAAAATCAAGTTCATTCTCTAATGCATGAAAATCATGAGTTCAAGGATGCTATTGCCATTTTTAAAAAGGGGAAAACTTTACAGTCTGAAACACATTCAACTCACATGCCTCCCAGAAGTTCATCTCCATCCACGTCAAAAACACATGTGCATAATTCATCCTTGAATAAAGGAAGGAGAAGAAACAAGGACAGAGACATTACATGCTTTTATTGTGGAAGGTTAGGCCATGATATGTATGATTGCATAATTTTGAAATTTGATGATGAAAGTTTTGCTAGAATGAGAAATAGATCATACATATCTCATGTTTCTAACCATCATGGACCCAAGCTTGCTTGGGTACCAAAATTTGCATAAGTATGATTGTTGTGACTGCAGGTCTGCTTGAGAGCTCAATGGAATAGGTGATATTTGGATAGTGGATGCTCTCGACACATGACGGGAAACAAAGAATTATTTACGGACCTGCATGAAAAGGATGGTGGAACAGTGGCATTGGTGGTAAGGACAATGGCAAAATCATCGGAGAAGGTAAGATAGGTAAGAATCAAAATCATGCCATTGGGAATGTCTTGCTCATGAAAGGATTGCATCATAATCTTTTGAGTATAAGTCAACTTTGTGATAAAGGATGCAATGTGATTTTTGATTCTAACTACTGCACCGTTGTAAATAAAAATACTCATGAGATAAAGTTCATTGGTCTCAGGCATAACAATGTATATATGATTGATTTGGATGAACCCTCTCATGAAAATCTGTGTTTGGTTGCAAGGAATAATGATGATGTTTGGCTTTGGCATCACCGACTTGGGCATGCTAGTTTTAATGTTTTGCTAAAACTGTCTCGAAATGATTTGGTTGTTGGATTGCCTAAGCTGAAGGTTACTAATGAAGGAGTCTGTGGGGCGTGCAGCACGGGTAAGCAAACAAGGACATCATTCAAGTGCAAGAATGATGTAACTACATCAAGGCTCCTTGAGTTAATCCACATTAACCTATTTGGACCAAGCAGAACACATAACTTGGGTGGTAAACTATATGGGTTTGTCATTGTGGATGATTACTCTAGATTTTGTTGGGTTTACTTCCTTTCACATAAAAATGATGCCCTGACAGAATTTGAAGCATTCTGCAGGGTAGTCCAAAATGAAAAGGGGTGTTGCATCAAGGTCGTGCGGAGCGATCACGGTAAGGAATTTGATAACCATGAGTTCAACAATTTTCGCAGGGCTCAAGGCTATACGCATGACTTCTCCGCACCAAGAACCCCTGAATAGAATGGTGTTGTTGAAAGGAAGAATAGGACGCTAATTGAGATGGCAAGAACCATGCTAAACGAGAATAATTTGCCGAGGTACTTTTGGGCTGAAGTAGTGAACACTGCTTGCTACATTGTCAATCGCGCCATGGTAAGACCACTATTGAAGAAAACCCCTTATGAGTTGTACCGAGGTAAGAAGCCAAACATTTCCTATCTTAGACCGTTCGGCTCAGTTTGTTACATTCACAATAATGGTAAGGTGGACCTGGCTAAATTTGACCCCAAAAGTGACAAAGGTATATTTCTTGGATACTCTCTTAGCTCAAGAGCTTATCGAGTGTATAACTTGAGAACTCTTGTAGTTGAGGAAAGCCCCCATGTCATCATTGATGAATCATCTTCTAAAAGCACTAATGAAAATTCTGTATTGCAGGATGATGTATTGAATGACGGTAATATCAAAAAGATGGAAAGAAAAATTGAAAAATAAGAAGTAAAAGAACCACAAGAAGATGAAGCAAATCTGGAAGATCAGTTGGAACAACAGCTTCCAAGGCAATGGACTTTCGAAAAGGACCATCCGCCAGAGAATGTGATCGGCAATGTTGAAGACAGAACAAGAACACGAGCCTCCTTCAGGGAAGCTGAAAATCATGACTATATTTCCTTACTTTCCCAGTTTGAACCTCACTCGTTTGAAGAGGCTTTGAAGGATGAGTCTTGGATCATGGCTATGCAAGAAGAACTACACCAGTTCCAAAGGAACAAAGTGTGGTTCCTCATGCCATGTCCTAGGAACCACTCAGTGATCGGAACAAAGTGGGTTTTTCGAAACAAAACAAATAATCAAGGAGTGGTAACTAGGAATAAGGCCAGGCTAGTAGCTAAAGGCTATAGCCAAGAGCCTGGAATTGATTTCGATGAGCTTTTGCTCCAGTAGCAAGACTCGAGGCTGTTAGAGTCCTATTAGCATTTGCATGTTGTAACAACATTAGATTGTTTCAAATGGATGTTAAGAGTGCATTTTTGAATGGCTACATATAGGAGGACGTGTACGTGGAGCAAGGGGTTTGAGGACACAAAGCATCCAGACCATGTGTACAAGCTAGACAAGGCACTCTACGGTATGAAACAAGCACCCCGGGCATGGTATGAACGGTTAAGTGATTTCCTCATTCAAAATGGATTCAAACGAGGTAATGTTGATCAAACCCTTTTCACAAAGTTGAATGGTGAGGAAATCTTAATTGTTCAAATTTACATAGATGATATTATTTTTGGCTCCACCAACGATGCTCTCAGCAAAGACTTTGCCAAATTAATGTAAAGTGAGTTTGAAATGAGTCTTATGGGAGAACTGACATTCTTCTTAGGATTGCAGGTCACACAGATGGCTGACGGTATGTTCATACATCAGATGAAGTATGCATTGGAGCTGCTAAAAAAGTTTAACTTGATCTCTACCAAACCACAACCAACTCCCATGTCCACCTCAATAAAAATTGATCAAGATGAATCAGGTAAATCCATGGATCAAAAACTTTTCAGAAGCATGATAAGTTCCTTGTTATATTTAACTGCCAGCAGGCCTGACATTCAATTTGCTGTGTGTTTATGTGCACAATTTCAGTCCAATCCAAAAGAATCACACATGTCGGTTGTTAAACGAATCTTTAGATATATCGCTGGTTCAAGTAATTTAGGATTGTGGTATCCGCATAATTCGAGCATTGATTTAGTTGCTTATTCTGACACCGATTATGCGGGTTGTAAAGTGGATCGGAAAAGTACCAGCGGGTATTGCCAATTTCTTGGGGGGTGCGTGGTCTCATGGGCCTCCAAGAAACAAAACTCAGTGGCTCTATCAACCGCTGAAGCCGAATATGTGGCTGTCGGGAGTTGTGTTGCCCAGGTGCTATGGATCCAACAACAAATGATTGATTATGGTGAATCCTTCAAAAACACTGCAATTCTTTGTGACAACACATTAGCCATAAATCTATCCAAGAACCCTGTCCATCATTCTTGCAACAAGCATATTGAAATTAGACATCATTTCATTAGAGATCATGTTTGCAAGGGTGATGTAGATATCAGCTTCATTGAGACAGATCATCAAATTGCCGACATTTTCACAAAACCCCTCTGTGAAGAGAAATTCACAACCATTAGAAGAGAATTAGGGGTCTGTAGAATAGAAGAGTCTACATCATGATTATGTGTGTCAGTGTGTGTATAGATCACCTCATTACATCCATTTGCATTAGTCATATGCTAGTTTATATTTTCCTTGTCATACATGTGCATCAAGTTGTGTGAAAAATCATAAAGACCAAAAACATTGCATGATCAATTATCTTCGTGTGTTCTTGCATTTCTTCTATCTATATTATATTCCCACATATTTGTTGTCACTTCTATGGCCAATTATGACCTTGAATACGTTTGCATGCCATCGATGGAGCAAAATTGTCCTAATTCTGAATTCCGGAGCAATGGATATAAGCATGCCAAAATATGATCTTAAAATTAATATGGTAATTCCCCAATTGTTTAAAACCTTAAAAACACTCTCATTTTCATTGATTCCACTTTTTTTTTCATTGGGGACTCGAGCCTAACATTTATTTTGGCCCTCCGGTTATTTTTCGAACCTTCTGCTGAATTTTAGTAAAGGGGTCGACCCCTGGGGTCGACCCTCGCAAAAATAGTTTCTGTCGGGGTTTAAGTTTCAGGGGTTGACCCAATGGGTCGACCCATTCCGGCGGCACGTTTCGTCTGCGTCCGGCCGTCCGCGAATGGGGTTCTAACCCTAAGTTAACCCCTCCCATGCCTACATAAATACTTATAACCCCCTCCAAGGCTAGCCACCACCTCTTGCAAGCCCTAAAAACACATTCTTAGCTCCAAAATCTTCCAACCCTAGCCGCGGATCTCCCGGTGGCTACCCGCACGAGTTTCACTCCTTCGAGTCCAAGGATCGTTCCTTCCTCCTCCAATCTCTTGAGGTACGCTCTTGGTGTGTGTGGAGGATCATAAATTCTTTTGTATAGCTTTCCTCTCCGGTTGAACCATCTCACTCTATACCACATCATGAGGCCCTTTCGATTTTTGTTTAGATGGCCCCAAGGAGACGTCCATCTCGCCGAGGTGAAGAATCGAGCATAGCAAGAGAGCTTGGCTGTAAACGAGCCGAACAATGTGCCGCACTACGTGGTCACCCGTCGTCCAGCAAGGTGCTCGATCAGAAGGTTCTCCGTCCCCGGGCAGTCAATTTCGGTAATCTGAGCAACCATATTCCAAGTCTAGTTGATGTCATTTGTAGTCAGCCGAACTTGGACATTTTCATGTTTGCCCACCGACGGTTATATCCCAACTTAGTGCATCAGTTCTATAGCAACCTGTCAATGGCCGGTGACAATCCCATCTCTAAGGTCAATGGGGTTCAGATTATTCTTTCCCCATAGCTACTAGGCGAAGCATTTCAGCTTCCTCA
The DNA here is from genome assembly GCA_022559845.1 of Amorphophallus konjac. NCBI lineage: Eukaryota > Viridiplantae > Streptophyta > Magnoliopsida > Alismatales > Araceae > Amorphophallus > Amorphophallus konjac. The sequence goes on along the minus strand of CM040119.1, from coordinate 170,208,000 downwards.
TGTGGGATATGCTTTTGGTGATATTCTTGTTCGAGAAGATACAATTTATCTTTACATGACTTCTAAAGATCGAGCAGGCCGTTCCGTTGCTGGGTTGAATGCCAATCGCTTCCCTAATGTTCAACACATTCTTCATAGAATGATTACTACCATTCTGCTTCCAAGAGGGGGAGGACATGACAAAGTAACAGAAATCCATATGTTTCTTATTTACTGCCTCTTGGATGGGATTCCAATCAACTTTCCAGCACTTATTTTGTAGCATATATGCTCGAGCATCAAACACAAGAATCAAACTTTGCCTTATGCTGCTGCATTAACTGCCATTTTCCAATACAAGGAGATAGATCTTTCAGCAGAATCTTCACAGACTATGCGAGATGCTGACATTTTTACCAATCACTCAATCTGTCACAACATGGGCTATGTTATGCATGATGCTGAATTAGTTCGCCAGCTGAAAAGTGCCATTCCAGTTGTAAGTTCTGAAGAGGATGATAAGGCTGAAGAAGAACAAGATGGGGAGGGATCACCCCCTGCTCCTGCGGCAGATATACCCTCCGAGGCGGCCAGGCTAATCATAGATCGTTTGGATCACATTGATGAACGGTTGGACAAGTATGGAGAGACCTTGGAAGTTATTGAAAACGAACTTCATGATCTGAAGCTTTCTCACCAAGAATGCACTCAATCATTCACCAATGCCTTGGCTCATCACACCCAACTTTACCACAAAATTTTGGATTATATCAGGCATCCTCCAAGTCCACGCACTTCGGATGATCATTAGGCCGTTGCACTTCATTCACATGGCACACTTCTTATCCCGTTTCACCCCCTCTTTTTGATGTTGCCAAAGGGGGAGAAGTTTTGTCTATATATGTGCCCGGCTAGCTATTCGGCGCAGCTACTTATAGTCTATGTGTGATGTATGCTTGCATGCATATGTGTTGCATTCTCATATTGTATTTGCATTCATGTACTGTCTTAGGTGCCGCGTTGTCTTCTAAATCATGGCATGGCATCTTGTTGCTTTGTACTTCACTTCCCCTTGTTAATATATTCAGTTTATGGCTATGGTTGTTCTTCCAATTCAATTGTCGGTAAGTATTGTTGGAACATGCCTCTTATTGATCAATTTGACAGAGGTCCTATTATGGTTCATGGTTGTGTGATGGAAGGTCAAGTGCTTCTCATGTTGGTCAGGCTCCTTGTTATCTTACAACTATTTCTTGGCATATAGTTTCAAGTCTGTCTTTCGCAATATAATATTTTGTCATCATCAAAAAGGGGGAGATTGTTGAACCCCCTCTTTGTGAGTATATTTAATGATTTTTAATGATGGCCAAACACTATATATTTGCATGTTAAAATGTTCTAACTTGTATGCCATGATAAGCTTTGGAAGTACAGGAATCACCTCTGTTGGTAAGATGTTCAAGCTTAATTTGCAAACGCCAAAGCTAACTCAGAATGCATGTCTTGACAGGGGCAAGAAGGCAGTTAAGGACTTGAATGACACAAGGACATTTGGTGAGATCAATCCTAGCTCTTTTAATATCCTTGTTGAAATTCATGCCTTAGATTCATGCATTTTATTGGTGTAAACTCTATTCCTTAACTCCACTAGGTTGGCACCATTTCTAGGTGGTTTTTACCACTTTCTGGATGTTCTGGCTGCAAGGGTCGACCCATGTAAAATTCTGTTTAACAGAATGCTCCAAGCATGACGGTCGACCCCAAGGGTTGACCCCTATAACATTTCTTTTTGGCAGAATCTTTTTGAATGAGGGTCGACCCCAAGGGTCGACCCATTGCTCCAGAAGTTGTTTACCCTCTTCGAGGGTCGACCCCAAGGGTTGACCCTTTCGGGTCCGACATCCAGCCGTGATTTTTGACCTCCGTTTCTTTGCACTAAAAGTCTTCCTATCCTAGTCCAACCTCCACAAAACATTCCACAAAATGTGGATCTGGTTCCCTATCTTTTCTTGACTGTCCTAAAACAATTAAACAAGTCCATGTGGCTTAGGAAAAAGACGATGCTAGGTGAGATTAAAAGAATAGAAGGCCCTTTTAAATAGATATATATGTTTTTGGTGTGCAGGGTCACAGCAAGAGCTCCCAAGCCTTCTTCCACCTTGATCTAAAGCTAAAAGTGAAGGGAAGGGGTTGGAATCAAGTCCCCATATCATCTGCAATTGGAAGCTGCAAGGGAATTCAAGCTACAACTTCATTTCTGCACCATTCTCCTCCAGTCTTCCTCCAAGATCAACTGTTCCTCCTGAAGAATCATTCAACTACCTTCAAAGAAGTGAAAGGGGGAGCTTCAACCATGATAAATCTTTCTTCACTCCCTATTCTCTGAATCATTCAAGTTTGAGCATGAGCATCTGTTGTAAAACTTGATTCATATTCTTGTGTGTGGTGTTCGTGCTCGGAAACATGAATGTGTGTGTGTGTGTGTGTGTGTGTGTGTGTGTGTGTGTGTGTGTGTGTGTGTGTGTGTGTGTGTGTGTGTGTGTGTGTGTGTGTGTGTGTGTGTGTGTGTGTGTGTATGTGTGTGTGTGTGTGCGTGTTTGGCAGCCCAGATCGGGTGCCGTGTGTGAGAGTGTTTGCTGTTATACACAGCATGTGTGTGTGGCTCACTTCATAGTGAAGTCTTGATCCTCACGAGTGAGGGGTGGACGTAGGGGACACGGCAGTGTACCCGAACCACCTAAAAATTCTGTGTGTCTCTTGTGGTTTGTCTTTTCGCTTCCTTAATCAAGTGGGCTTCACGGTGAGTTGAGCATACACCTATTTCATTGTCAAACATCTACATTTTTCACACGCATTAACAAGTGCATCCATGTTTCGGTGAGTTCTAGTGCTTGCATGCTTAATTTACAAGTTTTCTCGTAGAAGTAAATTTTATTGGCCAATCAATTCACCCCTCCCCTCTTGATTGCCGCCCTTTGGGACTCAACACAACACATCCCCTCCGATCAGTCTCATAATAGCCCGGAAGCTTTCCAGAAAATGTGGTATCCCGCAAGTCTGGATAAGGAACTGAGGCGCGTCTCTCAGCACCCGGGGTTGGGCTTCACCCTGGAAGAATATTACTATAGTGGGCGATACAAGGTGGACACCATCTCCGTCTTCTACCCTGCTGAAGATAGCCCACTGGGGGAAGCCTTTGATGAATACCTGGCAGAAGCTGAATATGCTAAGCTGGCTCAGCCCGGATATCAAGAAGCAGAGACCGTCATTCCTTGCCGATGCTGGGAGCAGGTCTATCCCGAAGAGGCGGCCCTTCAAGCCAAATTTGATACGGCTAGCAGTAGCGAAGCCGAAGATGTTAAAGAAGCAGGGACCCCTCCCTCCAGTGGAGTCCTACTGATGATGACCTCAGCACCTCTCCTGCCAATCGGAGAAGCATCAGCCGACTCCGATCAAGAGGCACATGCTGCCAGGAAAGAAAAGGCCACTTCTACAGAAAATACAACTCCCTCAGAGGGCGAGGCCTCCTCAACCTCTGCCACAAGTCCGGGAGTCTATCCCAGCCCGACAATAAGCAACCACTAGCCTATCATGACTACAACTCTATCTACGGGGGGTGAAGCTGCTCTCTCGCCCTTAGAAACTGCAACGGTCGTGGACTTGCTGAGGGAGCAATCTGCACAGCTGCTACTGAATGAAGCAGAGGACTCCCTGGAGGCTCTGATGATGTCAAATGAGGAAATCGAGGTCCTCGGCCCCAAAGACAGCATTCCAAATTTCATCGACCTCCAACCGGCACCTCCGGAGATAGAAGATGGAGGCCAAGCTACAGTCGACGAGCTGATAGAAGTCAACCTAGGAAGCGAGGAAGACCCTAGGCCTACCTTCCTCAGCGCCCAGTTATCCCCAGAAGAATGGGAGCTGTATATCCAGCTGTTGCAAGAGTACCGGGACTGCTTCGCCTGGACTTACAGAGAAATGCCAGGTCTGAGCCCTGCAGTTTCGTAACATGAGCTGGCAATCAGCCATGAAGCCGAGCCAGTGAAGCAACCATGATGGGAATCGACGCCGAGCATGTACATTTTATCTTGCATTTATGTCCTTTAATTTATTTTTATATTCATGGGAAAGTATATGCGCAATTGTAAGGTTTTGTAAGCCAATGCGTCATTCCCTTGGATTGTGTGGGTTTCTATGTAATTTGCCAGTAGGTCCAGCAAGGGGGCCCCAGCCCTTTCCCATTGGTCCATGTCACCCATGTGGGGCTGGCCAACCATCCTAGGTGGCCATCTAGAAGGGTTGAATGCCAAATGACACATGGGTAGACAAGTGGTTAAAATTTTCAAAGGTAGGCTACCTACCCATTCAACGCTTTCACCCTAGTCAAGGGGGCGCCCCCTTCCACTTGGATTATTTTATTTTTTTTGTGTGTTGATCACATTTAATCTAGGCCATTCCTTCCCCATCCCTAGATCCAATGGTGGAGATTGGATTTGATGTGTAGCATATATATACTTGTATTTTTCCATTTAGAATAATTAATGAAAGAAAAAAATTCCATTTGGAGCCAAGAGCTTGGTGCGCCCCCTTCCTCCTCTCCTCTGGTTTCATCTTCTCCAACCCCCAATTCTAGAGTGGATCCCCTCTCTCTCCTCCCCCTCAATCTCTGAGTTCATCTCCGGTGCCGCTGCCGCCATTCGTGCCGCCAACGAGCCGCCGCGACGCCGATTCTGAAGTGCTGCCAAGGTTCTATTTTACATAATAGAGGTCTACTACGAGAATTCCTGTGCTCAATTTCGACATCTTCTTGATCTGAAATTTTCAGGGTTTGTTCCCCACTTGAAACCCCATATCCACAAAATTTTTCACGCCCAAATTCCTTCTTTTCCTATTTTCCCATTTTTGGTTTTCAACCCCTTCCCAGATCTGTCAACTATCTGTTCACTGTGACAGTCGGCCTGAGTTTCCCATATTCGACCCTTCTTTTGATTTTCCCAAGAACCCCAATTTTATTTGAGAATATGTCCACATTCCCCTATCTCCTCTAATTTTCTTGATTTTTGTTTAGCCCTCCACATATTTTCTAAAATTCGTCCAAGTTCCTATCTACAGTTCTGTCAGCCTGTTTCAAGATCCGACCACCAGTCAGTGTAAAATTCATAGTAAATCTTCGTCTCCACCAATCCCTCAATAAAAATTACTGCCATTTTCCACTCTTTCCCCTCCACAACTTTGATGAAGGGCTCAGGAGCTGAATCGGATGTCTACCTCGCGGTCAAAGGCAACTCTCAGGAAAGTTCCCTATTGTTCTGAGAGTTCGGGTACTGTACAACAGCAACTTCAAAAATAGTTAAGGCCCTGATCCGTGAAGAACCAGCTTCTCTCTCCAATCCTATCTTGAATGATTTGGAGAGAGCTTTCCAACGGTACCTCCTGATCATCGATCCAACATCGGGATTGGTCGCAGCGAGCGATCTCACCGGAGCGCGCGCCTAAAAACAGCAAGTGCAGGTTCGTGGCCGGTTATTCCGGCGGGTGTCGATCGGAGCCGCCCGGCCTCTGACCGGCGTTCCAGCGCACCGTCATCCCAGGGAGCGTTCCTACGGGTGTCCCCCACTACAGCGATGCCACCGGGTCCCACACGGCCCCTCCTGCCAGCACGTGGGCCCCACAGTCGTGAGTACGTGTGCTGCCGAAGCTACGCGTGAAGCCGCCCGTCAACCCGAAATCGGTCCTCCCGGGCCCACTTGTGTAGCCGTTTACCTCCCTGCGTGGAGTGGGCAGTTATTCATTATTGTAATATTTGTGTACTAATTGTCCCGGGAGTACGAGTTCGGCCGGGTCCGTCTTCCCCACACCGAGAGCGTGGAGGTATCGTATTCGCTCCCTTACTCGGCATTTGCTATATTCATATATATCTCTTATGCCTCTGCTAGAGAGCATGTTGTAGGGCCGTTAGCTATATATATATTGTTATATCACTGCTGCTGCGAGAGAGAGAGTGACCGTCCTGTGACCCGATCCGGGCACGAGAGAGAGCGGACCACCCTAGCTCACTGCCGGTTTCTCAACCGGGCACGTCCGACGCTTCCCTCGCTAAGGGACAATCACGAGCTCATCTAGAGTCCGAGGATCGCATTCCTAATTCGAGTCGTGTCCGTGGTCCGTCCCGCATCAACTTGGTATCAGAGCGAGTTTGAGTCTAGGGTGTCAAAAAAAAGTGTCATTTACGTCTAGCCATTAGTCATTGTCTAAGTCGTGTTTAGGGTCATCATTGTTTTAAAACAAAAAAAAAAGTGTGTCTTTGCATTGCATCCCAATAACCCGGTATATCAAAAGGTGTTGTCCGAACGTTAGGCTACGCCTATTGGGAAGGTCGCACACTTGCGCGAGTGATCTTCAGATCGGTTAACTCTGCCACGTGCCGAGTTTTGGTTACGTCTAGGTGCATCATCTTGTAGTGTGCATTTGCATTAGTCGGTGTCTCCTACTCCGTGTCTTGCATGCCCACTCATCGAGGTACTCAATACTCACCCCCACCACCACCTATGGCGGAATCCCGAGTCTATAGTTCCGATGAAGTGGCCACAATGTTCCGAACTCTTATGGGGAAAATGGATGGGTTGAGTGAGCGCATGGATGTGTTAAGTACTCGAGCGGATAGGATGGAAAGGTTGAGTACTCAAGTGAATGGCCTAGGCACCCGCCTAGAAGAGAGGATGAAGGCCGTAGAGGATAGGGCCGTCGGGTCGAACCAGTCCATTCAGGGATTGGTCGGGAGAGTTGCCGCACTAGAGAAAGGACCAGCCGAGACACACCCTATTGCCCCAGTCCAGGCACCCGTCCCACCTACACAAGGTCAACCGGAGCCGGTTCACCAACCCGCGACTCCAAGGGTTCAAGGGGTAGCTGTTAGGAGGCACGAAGTCCCCGAGGTGCATGACTATTAGTCCGATAATGAGCATCAGGGACATGGTCATGATCATCGCCCTACACGGCGTACCCACGACTAAGATATGGATGAACGGGCCCTTTGGACCATTCGGGCCGACCCTCCCACCTTTGACGGGTCCTTAGACCCAAAGGTCTATCTTGATTGGGAGGCTGGCATGGACCGATATTTTGAGTGGTTCGAGATGTCAGACCAACGGAAGGTCAAGTTTGCCAGGATGAAACTTTTAGGTCAAGCACAAACATATTGGAGGAACATGGAGAATCTATTGTTTCATCGTCATGAACCCCCGATCGATATGTGGACCGAGATGAGGGAGAAGCTTAGGAAGAAGTACCTCCCTACCTCCTACCGCCAGCGTCTTATAGAGAGGTGGCAAAGCCTCACCCAAGGAGACCGGCCCGTCTCTGATTACATCGCCGAATTTGATGAATACTACTTGCGATGTGATGCCACGGAGGAAGATTCCCTTACCGTCTCTTGGTTTCGGCGTGGTCTACGGCCGCACCTACAGTATGAGCTTCTCTGCCGCAAGGTGGACAAGTTGGAGGATGCATATCAAGTTGCTCTCGAGATGGAGCAATTCGAGGGAGAGTTCGAGTCTATTTCACGGTTGGGCCCCGCTCCTCCCCGTAGTGATTCCCGTGGCTCCTTAGGCTCATACCCGAGGGGACCCATGGCTCATCCTCATGAGCCCGCTCGTCAGGAGCACTTCGCTCCTAGACCCCGACCTCCCCCACCACGGGATCTACCTCCACCCCAACCACCGGCACCCGTTGCCCGTCCCCTGGCAACCATAGCCCATCCCCTGGCCCCTGACACTTCCTTCACTATTACCCACGGCACCTACACCTCCACCTTTGTTGCCCACACCCCCTACCCGTCGGGAGGATAGGGGTAAGGCCCCTCTCATCGGAGAGAGTAGTAGGTCTCGTCTACAGTGTTTCCATTGCCATGGGTTTGGCCACTTCGCCAACCAATGTCCAACTCGTGCCACACTAGCCCTAGGGGTTGAAAAGGCCTTGCCTTTTGAGCTTGAACTTGTCACTTATGAGGCCGATCAGGCCCTAGCTGAGGAGTACTATGCCTTGGGGGAACAGCTGGAGGATTCTCCCGCAGTTCAGGATGCAGCCGCTTAGTGGGACTGATGCTACCACCTTAGTCTAGGGTCGTATATGAGTCAGTGTGTTTTCTTTGTGTGGTTTGTTTGTGTGGTGTGTTTTGAGTCGATTGTTTGTGTGGTTTGCATACGTGTGTTAGTGCATGGTGAGTCTGCATGTGTCTTGTGCAAGCTCGTTGTCGTTCTCTTATGAGTAAGAGGCGATTAGACTCTCTCGATGAGTATGGGATTGGTTCTACATCTATACCCAGATCAGTCACCTACAGGGACCCAGCGATGATTCCTAGTGAGTCTTCGAGCCGTCACCTCCCCTTTTGAGAGTGCCCCACTCGGAGTGTCCACCTTTAGCCTATAGCAGTTCGTGCATATCGAGTATATATGGAATGAGCAGGTGACGATCACTTGGAGTGGAACATACCCGCGCTACTTGGCACGGTGACGGATCCGCCGGTGTACTCGAGCAGCCACACCCCTTACTCGACGGGGTCGAGTTCCTCCAACCTAGGGAGAGTTGATGGGAATCGACGCCGAGCATGTACATTTTATCTTGCATTTATGTCCTTTAATTTAGTTTTATATCCATGGGAAAGTATATGCGTAATTGTAAGGGTTTGTAAGCCAATGCGTCATTCCATTGGATTGTGTGGGTTTCAATGTAATTTGTCAGTAGGTCCAGCAAGGGGGCCCCCAGCCCTTTCCCATTGGTCTATGCCACCCATGTGGGACTGGTCAACCATCCTAGGTTGCCATCTAGAAGGGTTGAATGCCAAATGACACATGGGTAGACAAGTTGATGGGGTCATCACCATCCGTCCAGACACTCTCGACCATTCTCGTCACCCCGGAGGCGTACATCATGGTCTAGTCATTTATTTTGAGTCCTATGTATGTTTCTTTATTTTATTTGAGTCATATCATTGTAATTTACCTTTTATTTGAGTCATGTCCCTAGGTCTTGTGCTTATTTCCCTAGGTTTGAGTGTCATTAGGTTTATTAGTTAGCTATTGGGCCCAATTCGTTGGGCTTGGCCTAGGGGCGCCTTTATCTTGTTGGTTATTAGTCAATGTGTCAAAAGTCAGGGTTTTATTGTAAATTGTGGGATCCCTATAAATAGGACCCCACTCTCTCCATTTTGAGGTAATGAATCAATGAATGAAAAACTTGCCATTTTGAGAGTTCAAACTTCTTATCTAGTGGAGAGATTCCATTATTTGGGTGAGAGACCCTAGGGGAGAGATTCCCCACCCATCCCTCTCTTAATCTCTCTCTTTCACTCCCCTTTCTCTCTCCTCCACACCTAATTTCAAAAATTTTCTCTCTCCTCCCTTCCCAACCACCACTCTCCCACCAACCCCCATTAAAGGCCACTCCCCTTCCCCACACATCCCATTACTCCACCCCCTAGTCCCAAGAGAGCTTCCACCAATCCTAGCTCCACCTCCCAACCCCCAACTACCCCACCCACTTCCCCAAGCACCGTTCCCTTCCCCAACACAACCCCTCCCATCCCCAAGACCACCATTGAATAAGGAAAATTCAAACTCACCTTCCCTCCACCCACTTGTGCCCCCCTCACCTTCCCCTCTCCCTCCAAGCCCAAATTCGCAGCTCCTCTCTCACCCATAGCAAACACCCCCTTCCAGCCCCCATTCTCCCCTTCCCACACCTTGAAACCCCCCCTCTAGACCCCCTCATAGCTGGGGGTTGCCCTACACACAACCACCTCATTTCCCCTCCCATCTACCCCATTCCCCATTACCTATCTCCACCCTCTCAAGTTCTGGTTGCAGGTAGCAGATTGGCCGCAGGTTGCAGAGGCCACCCCGTCGTCCCTAGGGAGCTTCAGGTGGCATACCATACATCAATGGAAGCGTCTGCCTGTCTTCTTCGCAACAGTGGTGGTCCTATCCTATTCCGAGTTTGTTATCGACCAGGAGAGCCATTATCCGACAACTGCGCAGATCCCCCCTGGAAGGAAACCAGAGCTGGATTGGAATCCCGACTGCGACGATCGTGTTGGGAATCGGATCAAGAGTTCTTCTTCAAACATCTTCTACTACGAGTCTTCTAACATCTCCAAGAAGCAGAGCCCCATTTGCCGACCGGACCTGAAAGTTATTAATTTTCTCCCTCGGGTGCTTGGTTCTGCTTCCACTTAGTCTGCACCGACCCCTCCTCAGTGTTCAGAGCCTAGCCGTCGACCCCGACATCAGCTGGCATCCTCGTCAGTCTTGCTTCAAAGAGGACTTATCAACGGCTCCAACGACTCTGGCGGCACCAGATTATGAGCTATGGAGCGACCGTGGAAACCTCTGCTTCCTGCTGTTGGTAACCTGAAGCTGTCAGATCCGAGGGTCTGCCACCCTGTTCAAGCCCCTACCCCGACCAGCAGCGGTGCCCAAAGAAATTTACAAAATTCAAGCATCATCCAAATCCAGCTACGAAGAATCTCCAAGTAGTTTCATCTGCAAAAATATTCGGGGCTGATCACAACGTCCAAATACCTGACGGTCTATCCTGAGACACAGTCAGCGGGCAGATTCGGCTTCGACTTCCCTCTCTTCACTTCTAGCTCGAATTCCCTTCCCCGCTTGGCCGGTTGAAGGCCCCTCCCTGCGTGGAGGTCGTATTGAGTGTATTCATTGGCTTCCCCTCCCCGAGATCCCCCCCTTGCATGTGGGTAGTTCATGTATTATTTACACTCGTAGGTTTGAAGCTTCATAGACGCGGTGTGCGGGTGCCTCCCCTCGCCTCCCCGCTCGCCCCCGTCTCCGACCGGAGTCGGTTTCTTCAAACCGGCTAGGTGAGAACTCTTCCCTTGCTCTCAATTATACTTGTTCATTTAATATTCTTCAATTGCGCCGTCGGTAAGGAAGAGAGCACCCGATCTTAGGCTCCACCACACTTTGTGCGACCACCGTGGGTGTGAGTGAGTGATCCACGTCCCTCGGCCAAGGCCAACACATTGAGTTGAGTATCCGCACCTCAAGGGGAGGTTTGCCTTAGACTTTGCTAGCCCTCTACCAGCAAGGGGCTTGTCCCATTTTATCGACTCGGCATCCCCGAGTTACCCCCGGGTTAAAGTGTGTGCGCCATACGAAGGTCCGCTTACGTAGGCTTCATAGCCTTGTGGTTGTGCTTGTTAATTTAGGTCCGAGGGTGTGTCACATCAAGTGGTATCAGAGCAAGTTTTAGACTTGTCTCTACTAAGTCTAGTCCTTGGGCACATTTGCATTCATCAACATGGCTACCTCTCTTTGGTCACATTCATCCCACTCGACCCCCCACAAGGGACCGATCAACCCTCCATTTGACATAATCTCTTTTGAGGATCTCCTCTTCGATGGATCATGCTATAGTGCCTACCTAAAGTGAGAGGTCACCATGGAAAAACACTTTGAGAGAACTATTGTTTATGGACCCGCAAGAGTCCGCGTTGCCATGGGGGAATTTCGGGGTCAAGCCAAGGAAAAATGGAGGAACATAGTGGGCTTAAGGGACGTTAGGAAACAAGAACCCATTTCCTCATGGGATGATATGAAGAAAGAACTTAGAAAAATCAACATCCCCAAATATTCCCACCCCTTCTACTCAAACACCCCTAGCCCGAGGTGCACTACCACTCCTCCATCCCCACCCGACAAACTTGATACCACCTTTAGGCCTCCTCCCCCACCACTCCCAACAAATCACTTCTCAACCATCATAACTACACTTCGCGACCAAGTCCTCTCCCTAAGGCCCAAATAAACCAAGCATCCACCTCTCCACCAAATCCCCTAAGGGTCCCCACACTCCAACCAAAACCCCCTTCCGCAAACCTCACTATCCAAACTCAATTGGCCCCCACTTCCCCCCCTCCACAACCGGTCGATCCCAAGGGGAAGAGACCCCTAACCGACCCGGTTTCCCCAATAAGGACCACCATTCAAACACAAGTGGACCCCGTGTCCATCCCTCCACCTAGACCCATGACGGCTACCACCACCCAACCCACAATTCCTCACCAAACCCATACCCCACATCTCCCCTTGGTCCCCACCACTACCCCTTTCATCGTCCCCTAAAAAGGGTACACCCCCCAAAACCCATCAACCAAAATCTTGTCACCCAACCCACCTTCCACTTCCAACCCCAACCTAGGCCTCCACTACTTCCACTCCCAAACCCCACTCTACCAATCCCAATCCAAGTTTCCCTTTACCCTCCACCCCGGGAGCACCACACACCAACCCTCATCACCCCAAAAGACCCCCTTACCTCCTTGGTAGAAGAACTCATACCCGATCCAATAGTTGTGAGCACTCCAAACCCACCCCCCACCTTGGAGGAAACCCAAGTCCAAGTTGAAAAAGAAACCTCACACGATGGTCTTTACCTTACACCACCCTCTCTAGTAGGGGCGGAGCTCATCTTAGGAGAACCCATTGTTAGTTGGCTAAAGGAGAGCCCAATTAGAGAGATCCCGGCCCATGTTTTCCCTCCCATAGAACAAGACCTTCCCATAGTGCCTTTCTTCTCCTATCACACCACAATACAAGCATCCTATCAAGTGGAGACCTTAGAGGACCTTCTCAAGGGCATAGCATGGCAATTAGAGATGACTAGCATGTTGACCCCTATGGTCGAACAACCTAGGAGCCTTAGCCTCCTACACCTATGCATAGGGTCTATCACCTCGGTTTGCACCATTGGTTGCTACACTAGCGACCTCCTTCTATTCCTCCCTACATCCAATGAGCCCAACCTTCTCCTTGATTTAGAGCTTCTTATCTCAGGTAGAAAGCCAAGCCCTCCACTCATGGCCGACCCACCTGCCAAGAACATTGGCCCAACTATCATGGAGAAGGTTGACTTAGCACATTTTGAGGATCTTGAGGACATGGAGTTCCTCCCCCTAGGTAATCCATTTTATGATCCATATGATCCATTCCAATGGGAGTCAAGAGACTCGTGTGACCCAAACACTTTATCCACCACCCACCTTTCCCTACACCAACTCACCATGTTTGACCCAATTCACTCCATCTTAGACCCGGGTTACACCTTGGGAGCCATGACCTTGCGCCACATATCCCTAGGTAATAAGGTTGTGCTCCACCCCATGATGACCACCTTCTTAGATCCATTCGACCCTTTCCAATGGGAGTTCAAAGGTTGTCCCACACCTATACACATGGAAGTCACTCATAGGAAAAATATGCATGTGTCTAGACTTACCACACCACTTGGCATGAACACTATGTTGGGTCCATTCATTCATATCACCCACATGTCAAGTAGAAAGCATGAGTGGTCCATATTCGGATGTATTGGTCCACCATCATTCATCATGGGTCTTAAGCATGTCAAAAGCATCTACGGATGTCTGGGTCCCCCGACATTCATCACCACTTTACATGATAGGTTCACATATGGGTGCCCCGGCCCACCTAGGCCCACCAAAGTCTACATGACAACATTGCATGATAAGTCCACATATGGTTGCCCCGGCCCACCAAGGTTCATCAAGGTCCATATGGCATCTTGGCATGATAGGTCCATCTATGGTTGTCCAGGTCCACCCATAACCACTAAAAGGATAGCATTCACAAAATTGCATGATAACCTTGCAAGCGCATCAACAAGAGTCATGAAATCTACAAAAGGCCGACCGACTCAATGGCGTCACCAAGAAATCTAAATGGGTGATTCCGGGATGGTGAGGAATGAGAGGCTCTCACATAGAGACAACTCAAGATTGAGGTTTTGTGGGATCAGCCCCTTCCAGGTTTTGAGGTGCATTAGCCCCACTACTAAGTTAGGCCTCCTCAAGGGATACGGAGTTAACTTCAATTTCAATGTGGAAAGCCTTGTGCCACACAAGGGACCCACGGTGGCACCAAGTGAGAATTTCAAGCCCCCTTCCTCCCTTGAGAGAGCACCCACCCCTCCCCATGTGAGCACCATCAGGCCAGAGAGCCCGACGTAAGCAACTTGAGAGAATATTGGATGAACAGGTAATCATCACTCGGAGCAAGGTGAACGGGCTCTACCTCGCTAGGTGGAAGAATCGGCTTCTTTCGGAAGACATGTGAGCGGTACCACCTCTTACTCGACGGAGTCGAGTTCTCAGCACCCCGGGAGTATGATGGGGTCATCACCATCCGTCCTGACACTCTCGACCATTCTCGTCACCCCGGAGGCGTACATCATGGTCTAGTCATTTATTTTGAGTCCTATGTATGTTTCTTTATTTTATTTGAGTCATATCATTGTAATTTCTCTTTTATTTGAGTCATGTCCCTAGGTCTTGTGCTTATTTCCCTAGGTTTGAGTGTCATTAGGTTCATTAGTTAGCTATTGGGCCCAATTCATTGGGCTTGACCCATGGGCGCCCCTATCTTGTTGGTTATTAGTCAATGTGTCAAAAGTTAGGGTCTTATTATAAATTGTGGGATCCCTATAAATAGGACCCCACTCTCTCCATTTTGAGGTAATGAATCAATGAATGAAAAACTTGCCATTTTGAGAGTTCAAACTTCTTATCTAGTGGAGAGATTCCATTATTTGGGTGAGAGACCCTAGGGGAGAGATTCCCCACCCATCCCTCTCTTAATCTCTCTCTTTCACTCCCCTTTCTCTCTCCTCCACACCTAATTTCAAAAATTTTCTCTCTCCTCCCTTCCCAACCACCACTCTCCCACCTACCCCCATTAAAGGCCACTCCCCTTCCCCACACATCCCATTACTCCACCCCCTAGTCCCAAGAGAGCTTCCACCAATCCTAGCTCCACCTCCCAACCCCCAACTACCCCACCCACTTTCCCAAGCACCCTTCCCTTCCCCAACACAACCCCTCCAATCCCCAAGACCACCATTGAATAAGGAAAATTCAAACTCACCTTCCCTCCACCCACTTGTGCCCCCCTCACCTTCCCCTCTCCCTCCAAGCCCAAATTCGCAGCTCCTCTCTCACCCATAGCAAACACCCCCTTCCATCCCCCATTCTCCCCTTCCCACACTTTGAAACCCCCCCTAGACCCCCTCATAGCTGGGGGTTGCCCCTACACACAACCACCTCATTTCCCCTCCCATCTACCCCATTCCCCATTACCTATCTCCACCCTCTCAAGTTCTGGTTGCAGGCAGCAGATTGGCCGCAGGTTGCAGAGGCCACCCCGTCGTCCCTAGGGAGCTTCAGGTGGCATACCATACATCGACGGAAGCGTCTGCCTGTCTTCTTCGCAACGGTGGTGGTCCTGTCCCATTCCGAGTTCGTTATCGACCAGGAGAGCCATTCTCCCACAACTGCGCAGATCCCCCCTGGAAGGAAACCAGAGCCAGATTGGAAGCTCGACTGCGATGATCGTGTTGGGAATCGGATCAAGAGTTCTTCTTCAAACATCTTTTACTAAAAGTCTTCTAACATATCCAAGAAGTAGAGCCCCATTTGGCGACCGGACCTGAAAGTTATCAATTTTCTCCCTCTGGTGCTTGGTTCTGCTTCCACTCAGTTTGCACCGACCCCTCCTCAGTGTTCAGAGCCTACCGGTCGACCCCGACATCAGCTGGAATCCTCGTCAGTCTTGCTTCGAAGAGGACTTGTCAATGATTCCAACAACTCTGGCGGCACCAGATTCTGAGCTATGGAGCGACCGTGGCAACCTCTGCTTCCTGCTGTTGGGAACCTGAAGCTGTCAGATCCGAGGGTCTGCCACCCTGTTCAAGCCCCTACCCCGACCAGCAGCGGTGCCCAAAGAAATTTACAAAATTCAAGCATCATCCAGATCCAGCTACAAAGAATCTCCAAGTGGTTTCGTCTACAAAAAAATTCAGGGCTGATCACAGCGTCCAAATACCTGATGGTCTATCCTGAGACACAATCAGCGGGCAAATTCGGCTTCGACTTCCCTCTCTTCACTTCTAGCTCGAATTCCCTTCCCCGCTTGGCCGGTTGCTGGCCCCTCCCTGCGTGGAGGTCGTATTGAGTGTATTCATTGGCTTCCCTTCCCCGAGATCCCCCCCTTGCATGGGGGTAGTTCATGTATTATTTACACTCGCAGGTTTGAAGCTTCATCGACGTGGCGTGCGGGTGCCTCCCCTCGCCTCCCCACTCGCCCCCGTCTCCGACCGGAGTCGGTTTCTTCAAACCGGCTAGGTGAGAACTCGTCCCCTGCTCTCAATTATACTTGTTCATTTAATATTCTTCAATTGCGCCGTCGGTAAGGAAGAGAGCACCCGATCTTAGGCTCCACCACACTTTGTGCGACCACCGTGGGTGTGAGTGAGTGATCCACGTCCCTCGGCCAAGGCCAACACATTGCGTTGAGTATCCGCACCTCAAGGGGAGGTTTGCCTTAGACTTTGCTGGCCCTCTACCAGCAAGGGGCTTGTCCCATTTCCTCGACTCGGCATCCCCGAGTTACCCCCGGGTTAAAGTGTGTGCGACATACGAAGGTCCGCTTACGTAGGCTTCATAGCCTTGTGGTTGTGCTTGTTAATTTAGGTCTGAGGGTGTGTCACATCACAAGTGGTTAAAATTTTCAAAGGTAGGCTACCTACCCATTCAACCCTTTCACCCTAGTCAAAGGGGCGCCCCCTTCCACTTGGATTATTTTATTTTTTGTGTGTGTTGATCACATTTAATCTAGGCCATTCCTTCCCCATCCCTAGATCCAATGGTGGAGATTGGATTTGATGTGTAGCATATATATACTTGTATTTTTCCATTTAGAATAATTAATGAAAGAAAAAAATTCCATTTGGAGCCAAGAGCTTGGTGCGCCCCCTTCCTCCTCTCCTCTGGTTTCATCTTCTCCAACCCCCAATTCTAGAGTGGATCCCCTCTATCTCCTCCCCCTCAATCTCTGAGTTCATCTCCGGTGCCGCCGCCGCCATTCATGCCGCCAACGAGCCGCCGCAACGACGATTCTGAACTGCCGCCAAGGTTCTATTTTACAGAACAGAGGTCTACTACGAAAATTCCTGTGCTCAATTCCGACATCTTCTTAATCTGAAATTTTTAGGGTTTGTTCCCCACTTGAAACCCCATCTCCACAAAAAGTTTCACGCCCAAATTCCTTCTTTTCCTATTTTTCCCATTTTCTATTTTCAACCCCATCCCAGATCTGTCAGCTGTCTGTTCACTGTGATAGTCCGCCTGAGTTTCCCATATTCAACCCTTCTTTTGATTTTCCCAGAAACCCCAATTTTATTGGAGATTCTTTCCACCTTCCCCTATCTCCACGAATTTTCTTGATTTCTGTTCAGCCCTCAACATATTTTCTAAAATTCGTCCAAGTTTCTATCTACAGTTCTGTCAGCCTATTTCCAGATCCGACCACCAATCAATGAAAAATTCATAGTAAATCGTCGTCTCCACCAATCCCTCCAAAAGAATTATTTCCATTTTCCTCTCTTTCCCCTCCACAACTTTGATGAAGGGCTGAGGAGCTGAATCAGAAGTCTACCTCCCGGTCAAAGGCAACTCTCAGGAAAGTTCCCTACTGTTCTGAGAGTTCAGGTACTGTACAACAGCAGCTTCAAAAATAGTTAAGGCCCTGATCCGTGAAGAACCAGATTCTCTCTCCAATCCTATCTTGAAGGATTTCAAGAGAGCATTCTAACGGTACCTCCTGATCGTCGATCCGACATCGGGATTGGTCGCAGCGAGCGATCTCGCCGGAGAGCGAGCCTGAAAACAGCAAGTGCAGGTCTGTGGCCAGTTATTCCGGCGGGTGTCGATCGGAGCCGCCCGGCCTCCGACCGGCGTTGCAACGCGCCGCCATCCCAGGGAGCGTTCCTCCGGGCGTCCCCCACTACAGCGGTGCCACCGGGTCCCACACGGCCCCTCCGGCCAGCACGTGGGCCCCACAGTCATGAGTACGTGTGCTGCCGAAGCTACGCGTGAAGCCGCCCGTCAACCCGAAATCGGTCCTCCCGGGCCCACTTGTGTAGCCCTTTACCTCCCTGCGTGGAGTGGGCAGTAATTCATTACTGTAATATTTGTGTACTAATTGTCCCCGGAGTACGAGTTCGGCCGAGTCCGTCTTCCCCACGCCGAGAGCGTGGAGGTATCGTATTCGCTCCCTTACTCAGCATTTGCTCTATTCATATATATCTCTTATGCCGCTGCTAGAGAGCATGTTGTAGGGCCGTTAGCTATATATATATTGTTGTATCACTGCTGCTGCGAGAGAGAGAGTGACCGTCCCGTGACCCGATCCGGGCATGAGAGAGAGCCAACCACCCTAGCTCACTACCGGTTTCTCAACCGCACACGTCCGACGCTTCCCTCGCTAAGGGACAATCACGAGCTCGTCTAGAGTCTGAGGATCGCATTCCTAATTCGAGTCGTGTCCGTGGTCCATCCCGCATCAAACCACCACGGCGCATGAGGCTGGAGCTCATCACTCAGATTTGTACAGAAGTCGACAAGCTCATTGACGTGGGATTCGTCGAAGAAAATCAGTACACCACGTGGCCGGAAAATATCATCCCCGTGAAGAAGAAGAATGGACAGATCCGGATATGTGTTGACTTCCGAGATCTGAATAAAGCCTGTCCCAAGGATGACTTTCCGGTGCCAATAACGGAAGTCATGATTGATGCTACAACCGTCCATGAGGTCCTGTCATTCATGGATTGGTCGTCCAGCTACAACCATATATGGATCGCGGAACATGACCGGGTCCACACTACTTCCGAACCCCTAAAGGCATCTATCACTACAAAAGGATGCCGTTCAGACTGAAGAATGTTGGCGCAACTTATCAGCGCACAATGACCAAAATATTTGTTGAGTTGCTCTACCACAAGGTCGAGTGCTACATAGATGATCTGGTGGTCAAGACCGGAAGAAAAGAAGACCATCTGCATGACCTCCGAATCATTTTTCAGTGGCTGAGGCACTATGAATTAAAAATGAACCCTATGAAATGCACGTTCGGAGTATCGAGCAGAAAATTCATAGGTTTCATTGTTAGATACCGGGGAATCGAGATAGACCCCGCAAAGATCAAAGCAATTCAGGAGCTACCTGCACCAAGGAACCTCTCCGAGTTGAGATCACTGCAGGGCCGCTTGGCTTATATCCGGCGGTTCATTTCTAATTTGTCAGGGCGATGCCAGCCTTTCCACAAATTGATGATGAAGGATGTTCCCTTTTACTGGGATGAAGATTGCCAGATAGCCTTTGACAAGCTGAAAGACAATCTGAAGACTCCTCCAGTGCTGGGCACACCGGTGAAGGGACAGCCGCTGATATTATATATAGCGGCCACACACAACTCTTTGGGACAATGCTGGCCCAGAATAATGAAGAAGGGAAAGAACAAGCCATTTATTACCTCAGTCGGAGACTGGTCAGGACTGAAGAGAAATATACTTATATTGAGAAGATCAGTCTGGCACTGGTCTTCGCAGTCAAGAAGCTTCGACACTATATGTTGTCACATGAAATCAGCCTGGTATCCAAAGAGGACCCGCTGAAATATATTATGTCCCAACCGGCACTCAAAGGTCGCTTGGGCAATTGGGCGGTGATCCTTATGGAGTTTGATATCTCCTACGTGCCGTAAAAGGCTGTCAAGGGCCAAGCTATTGCATACTTCCTCGCCGAGCACCCAGTACCGGGAGACTGCCCGCTGGAACTGGAGCTTCCTGAAGATGAAACCCTGGAAACCGCTCAAGTGCAGCCCTCCTTGTGGCAGCTATATTTTGATGGCGCTTCCAGAATTGACACCTCGGCCATTGGGTCAGCCAGGGTCAGAGCAGGGTCAGGCATAGTCCTGAAATCTCCAGAGGGAGAAGTTGTGCACACATCTTGCTCAATAAACAAGCCTTGAGCAAATAATGAAGCAGAGTATGAAGCCCTAATAATCGGGTTGCAGATCGCACTGTCCATGGGAATTCAGATGCTGGAAGCATTCGGAGACTCCATGCTAGTTAAAGAAATAGCTGGAAGGAGAGTTCGATGTGCGAAAGCAAGAGATCCTCTCCTACCATCGGCTGGCAACCCGGCTGATGTCAAGATTCTACTTCATCAGCATCAAGCATGTCAACCGAGGCCAGAATGCTCAAGCGGACGCCCTCGCTAAATTGGCCAGTTCTTTGGCAATCCCGCCAGACACAAGCCTGAACATAACAGTGATCAACCGCCGGCAGGTCCCCAGTGTGACAGAGGTCTTGGCCGAAGAGCAGGAGAATGAGGTGGTAGCCGTCGAAGAGGTTCAATAGCTCGATTGGTGAGAACATCTCCTACGATGGTTCCAGCATCATCAGCTCCTAAAGGAGAAAGAATAGAGAATGAAACTCCTGAGGGTCAAAGACTCTTACGAGATAAGAAGTGGAACCCTGTTCTGAATATTGGCGGATGCCCGAAGGAAAGTTCTGCTCTGTTGCTTATCTTCAGCAGAAGCTGGGCAGGTGATGCAAGAAGTCCATGCAGGTGCAGTCGGAGCGCATTAGGCCGGCCCGAAGATGAAAATTGAGATAAAGAAATTGGGTTACTATTGGCCCACTATATTTGATGATTGCTGCAAGTTCGCCAAGGCTTGTCAGAAATGTCAAGAGCACGCCAATGTGTCAAGGAGACCTCCAGTGCCGCTACACCCCACCACACCGAGCTGGTCGTTTGCTCAATGGGGTACGGACGTGGTAGGGCCAGTGCCAGCATCTTCATCAGGGTGCAAATACATCTTAGCAGCTACAGATTACTTCTCCAGATGGGTAGAGGCAGTAGCACTAAGAGAAGTGACGGGAGAATTGGTCGCAAGATTCTTCCGGCACAATGTAATATTCCGGTTCTAGATTCCCAGCCGAATCATCTCTGACAACGGCAGCCATTTCAGAAACCAAAAGGTTTATCGGCTAGCTGATAAATATAAGATTGACTGGAGGACATCATTCCCCTACAACCCTCAAGCCAATGGACTTGCAGAAGCCTTCAACAAGACGCTCTGCACATTGCTGGCAAAGACCGTAAAGTCCAATAAGAAGGACTGGGAAGAAAAGATGTACGAGGCGCTCTGGGCCTATCGTACCGTCTATAAAACCCCAATCGGCTGTTCACCATTCTCCCTCGTGTACGGGTCGGAGGCTGTGGTGCCAATTGAATTAGAGGTCCCCTCGTTGCGAGTCCCTATCCAACGTGGACTAGTCAGCAGTGAACAAACTAATGTAGAAAGAAGATTGGAAGAGCTTGCCGAGCTCGAAGGAAAGTGTCTCCGTGCGCAACAAAACATTCAACTCTACCAAGCCCGCATGGCTCGTGCTTTCGATAAACTTGTCAAAGGACGGGAATTCAAGAAGGGTGACCTGGTGATGGTTAAAAGAAGAGAAGTGATGGCCTTAAATCCCAAAGGGAAGTTGGTCGAAAACTGGGTCGGACCATACATCATCCGCCGAGTATACGAAGGGGGCGCCTATGTCTTGGTAGACCATAAAGGAGTCGTCCAATTCTCTCCCCTCAATGGAAAGCATATAAAGCTGTATCACACAGTGCAACAGGCATTCCCTAAATAATCGGAATAGCCCCACCTTGGTCTAGTGGCATTCCGCCTTGGCTGAGCTACCTTCCTCTTGGTCTAGTGGCACCCCGCCCTGATCAAGCTACCCATACCTCAGTTTAGTGGCACTCTCCCCGGACCGAGCTCGCATATAATAAACAGCGTTGCCATTACGGGCCTTACGCCCGAATCGGCACAAATCTATCCCCTGCGTCAGCATTGCCTTCGTGCTGACGAATAAACCCTCTTCCTTGATGCAAGACTTTGTGTCCTAGCCGACCCTTATACAGCATTGCCATTACGGGCCTTACGCCTGAATCGGCATGAATCTTCCTTTGCGTTAGCATTACCTTCGTGCTGACGAATAAACCCTTCTTCTCGGCGCAAGACTTCGTGTCCTAGACGACCCTTATACAGCATTGCCATTACGGGCCTTATGCCCGAATCGGCACAAATCTATCCCTTGCGTCAGCATTGCCTTCGTGCTATGAATAAATCCTTCTTCTCGACGCAAGACTTCGTGTCCTAGCCGACCCTTATACAGCATTGCCATTGCAGGCCTTACGCCTGAATCGGCACGAATCCTCCGTTGCGTTAGTATTGCCTTCTTGCTGACGAATAAACCATTTTCCTCCGCACAAGACTTCGCGTCCTAGCCGACCCTTATACAGCATTGTCATTGCGGGCCTTACGTCCGAATCGGCTCAAATCTCTCCCTTGCGTCAGCATTGTCTCCTTGTTGACGAATAAACCTCCGCTTTTCTTGGCACAAGACTTTGTGTCCTAGCCGACTCTCTCAACGTCCTTCTATTGCATGTTTCAAAAAAAAGAGAAAACAAAATGGGGTTAAAAATAAAGATACCCCACTGGACTTGTTCCTGTATTCGGAACAAGGGCAAGAATGGTTATAACCCGGCTGCGACGAAAAATCGAAAGGGCGCTGCGGGCAAAATCGGGTACCCCGCCACGTGAAAACCCAAAAGGGCGCGTGGGCAAAAGCAAGTGGGGGATGGCTCTGGCGATAACCCGAAAGGGCGCTCAAGCCATTAAAGTGGTAATCTAAAAGTTCCTCTTCTTTCTCCTCCTAATGAAACTCCAGAAGGGACAATCATCAAAAGTTCCACCGGAGATCCCCTACCAAACCCATGTTCGACCCTCGTCATCATCGACGAGATCGATCGACCCCTACGTTTAACTTGGACCTTTCATCCCTATTAATGAACATACCCTTGCTTCGACATGTAACCCCTGTCGATGAACAAACCCGTGTTCGACCCTCGTCATCATCGGCGAGATCGGTCGACCCCTACCTTTGACTTGGACCTTTCGTCCCTGTTAATGAACATACCCTTACCTCGATATGTAACCCCTGTCGATGAACAAACCCGTGTTCGACCCTCGTCATCATCGGCGAGACAAGTCGGCCTCTATCCCTTAACTTGGACCTTTAGTCCCCGTTTAGAGCTATATAGCCTTTGCTTCGGCATTTAACCAATGTCGACGAACTAAACCAGGGTCCAACCCTTGTCATCATCAACAAGGCCGGTCGACACTCTAGCACGCAAGCTCTCCCTTGCTCCGAATTCTCCACGGAGTACCAAAAAAAGAAGAAAGAAACAAAAATGGGTTTAAAAATAGAGATACCCCGCCGGTCTTGTTCCCAAGCCAGGACAAGGGCAAAAATGACTATAACCCGACTGTGGTGAAAATCCGAAAGGGCGCTACAGGCAAAATCGGGTACCCCGCCACACGAAAACCCGAAAGGGCGTGTGGACAAAAGTAAGAGGGGGCTAACTTCGGTCAAAACCCGAAAGGGAGCTTGAGTCAGTAATGTGATAAAAAATTAATGAATAAAAAAAACAAAACAAAATGATGATGTAGTTACGAGGTTACCCTCGTTCATCATTCCACTTCCAGCTACCTTTTCGACCCTTGTCACCATCGACAAGATCGGTCGCTACCTTTTCGGTCCTTGTCACCATCGGCAAGACCAGCTACCTTTTCGACCCTTGTCACCATCGGCAAGATCGGTCGCTACCCTTTCGGTCCTTGTCACCATCGGCAAGACCGGCTACCTTTCGGTCCTTGTCACCATCGGCAAGACCGGCTACCTTTTCGACCCCTTTCACCATCGGCAAGATCGGTCGCTACCTTTTCGATCCTTGTCACCATCGGCAAGACTGACTACCCTTTTCGACCCTTGTCACCATTGGCAAGATCGGTCGCTACCTTTTCGGTCCTTGTCACCATCGGCAAGATCGGCTACCCTTTCGACCCATGTCACCATCGGCAAGATCGGTCGCTATCTTTTCGACCCTTGTCACCATCGGCAAGGTCGGTCGCTACCTTTTCGGTCCTTGTCACCATCGACAAGATCAGCTACCCTTTCGACCCTTGTCACCATCGGTAAGATCGGTCGCTACCTTTTCGGTCCTTGCCACCATCGGCAAGACCGGCTACCCTTTCGACCCTTGTCACCATCGGCAAGATCAGTCGCTACCCTTTCGGTCCTTGTCATCATCGGCAAGGCCGTCTATCTTTTCGGTCCTTGTCACCATTGGCAAGACCGGCTACCCTTTTGACTCTTGTCACCATCGGTAAGATCGGTCGCTACCTTTTCGATCCTTATCACTATTGGCAAGACCGGCTACCCTTTCGACCCTTATCACCATCGGCAAGATCGGTCACTACCTTTTCGGTCCTTGACACCATCAGCAAGACCGGCTACCCTTTTCGACCCTTGTCACCATCGGCAAGATCGGTCGCTAACTTTTCGGTCCTTGTCACCATCAGCAAGACCGGCTACCCTTTCAACCCTTGTCACCATCGGCAAGATCGGTCGCTACCTTTTCGGTCCTTGTCACCATTGACAAGACCGGCTACCCTTTCGACCCTTGTCACCATCGGTAAGATCGATCGCTACCCTTTCGGTCCTTGTCATCATCGGCAAGGCCGGCTACCTTTTCGGTCCTTGTCGCCATCGACAAGACCGGCTACCCTTTCGACCCTTGTCACCATCGGCAAGATCGGCCGCTACCCTTTCGGTCCTTGTCATCATCGGCAAAGCTGGCTACCTTTTCGGTCCTTGTCACCATCGGCAAGACCGGCTACTCTTTCGACCCTTGTCACCATCGGCAAGATCGGTCACTACCTTTTCGATCCTTGTCACCATTGGCAAGACAGGCTACTCTTTCAACCATTGTCACCATCGGCAAGATCGGTCGACTTCCTATCGACCCTCATCACCATCAACGAGACCGGTCGACTTTCTATCGACCCTTGTCATCATGGACAGGACCGGTCAACATCCCCCTAACCTGGACCTTTCATCCTCGTTAAGCAATAAACTTCTTTTGCTTCGACATGTAACCTCTGTCGATGAATAAACCCTACCCTCAGTTTTTGTCACCATCAACAAGTCTGGTTGACAAGCCTTCTGACTTTATTTCCCAGCCCTAGGGGGCCTCTACACCTCGGTCCCCCGGACTTGCGGCCTACACTGGCCGTTGGTTCCGAGAATGGTCACGACGTAGTGGAGCGAACACCTCACCCCTTTGCTGAAGGCGTGAGCATTCTCCTGCCCTAATGACTCATATACTCGGACTAGAGTTAACTGGCGAATAAAAAAAAAGAGGAAAAGGCCAATAAAAGAATGGAGTCGTCATTCAGCAGAAAATGATGATATTTCATTCCTATGAAACAAAAGATACATGTTACGTGGGGCATACCCCGGGGTACATAAACTCCATCAAACAAAAAGGGGCAAATAGAAGAGACTATGGCAGCGGGCGTTGGAAGATATCCTCTAGCTCTGGAATACCCAAGGAAGGATGGCGGGTTAGTTCTTACAGTCTAAACTGGGCAGCCTCCAGATGGGACAGTTTATCTTCGAGGGAAGCGACTTGTGCCTCGGCCATTTCTACTTCCTCTATCTTTTGGACTTCCAGACGCTTTGTTTCCTGAAGCTCAGCCTCTGCCCTTGAAAGTTCGGCATGCAGCTTTGCTATCCGGGCCGTAAGGAAACTTCGGCGCTGCAAGGAGGCACTAGCAGCATCCCTCATCTACGTTGCAGTCCCTTTCAGATAGACGAGAGCCGCTCAGCATTCAGCTCGCTCTAATGTTATGGCCGTCAGCTGGTCAGCTACCTCCCGGTCTAGGAACTCCCTTCTGTTCACATATTTCAGCAACAGAATTACCCGTGGAGTCCAGTCATCCATGGGGCAGCCGAAAGCCAACAGCGAACGGGAAAAGTGCTCTATCAAGCCCCTCAGCTGAACATAAGTCAAATCTCTGCTGGCCGCTATGGTCTGCTGAAGGGTCCCTAAGAACTGCCACACGAGGTCGCTCGATGACTGGAGACCGAGTGGTGACGTCTCAGGAAGTTTGAACTCCACTCTGCTATCCACGGTGGCCCAGAGATCAATGCTCGTCCCAGAAGACGACGACAGCATGATCTGCAATGCACTTGCACTAGGACCAACTGCAATAGCTGATATGGTAGCTGGAGTCTCGATGACGGCAACTTCCCTGCCAGCCCCTTGGGATGAAGCTGCAACAGGAACATCAGTGGCCGAGGACATCTGCTCCTCGCCTCCAACCTGGCTGACCCCCATATGGCCAATTTCAGCAATGAGAGCCAGGGCCCCAGTAGTCCCGGCTTCCTCTTTAACGATCTCTCCCACCTCCATTTCGGGGGGGCCACTCTTCTCTAAGACCGACTGTCGTGCGACTTCCAATGGCCGGGATTCCTCGACTGCCACTGACTCGTCGGCCCTCACGAGTGCTCCCGGTCCTGTTGGACCCGCTGCCGCTGCATAGTCCTTGGGATATCGCAGGGTGATAGGCCGCAAGACAGGCGGGAAGGTTGCGCGACCCGCAACTAGAGCCGGAAGGGGTATCTGCACCGTTATGGTTGGCAGCGCCACCTCAGTCTGTAACAGATATATATATATATATATATATATATATATATATATATATATATATATATATATATATCAGAATGCTGAAAAGAAAAAGAAAGGAAGGACAACAAGCGCCGATCGTGGGGAATTCCTCACCTCAACCGGCACTAGGCTCAAATCTCCAAGGGCGCGGCCCCAGACCCTTCACTTACGAGTGATCGTGACGGCCCAAGACCGCTCCATGGCAACTGGGGTGGGCTGAAAGTCATGTGATCACTTTCATAATCTGAAGACGCCCCGGCATCCTCAGTCTCTGTGTCGACCGGTGGGAACTCCTCGTCACTAGAACCGCCACCGTAATCGACCTGCTCAAAGGAAGAAGACTCCTCTGCTCTTTCTGGATGCTCCACCATCAGAGCAGGAACCTCGCTACGAGAAGCATCACCATCAGTAGGGACTTCCTCCATGGACTCCACACTAGGAGCAACAGTTGATGGGATCTTAGGGGCAAGCTCGCCTTGCTCCCCAGCAATAGCTTCCTCCGCACCCCCTACTCCTAGAAGTAATGTCGGTTGCATGTCAACTGAAATTTATGGCAAGAAATAGTCAAGCCGACAGAAGACATGAAGACTCGCGGTGGTGTCGCGATTAAACTATAAATTACCTTCCATTTCCTGCCTGGGCGTTGGAGAAGGTAGATCTCTCTCTACGAAAGCAGTAGGGATTTCCTCTGCCCCTTCCCTAGCTATGGCACCTGCCGTCGCCTCTAGCCCGACGACCGTAGCGACTGTGTCGGCAGCTGTCAACACGGATTAGCCAGAGCTGCTAAAATGAGCCAATGAATTCTGAAGAAATGAAGAGCTTACCTTCAGCTTCTGGCCCTTACGTGTGAGAAGCCTCGAACTCTTCAAAGGATACCATCGGAGGAAGAACTGTCACGCCCCGAGCGCGGAAGATACCCGGAGATGCGCGACGTGTCTATATCAATCATGTCAATCAGAGTGGTCGTGTATTCGACACAAAGACAGAGATGCGCAAAATAGCAAGATAACCCAATCCTTTATTTCATAATGGATAGACTATTACAAATCCAATACTCTGTTTAACAAAAAGGAAAAGAATACATATTTGACTCAAGAAACTATGGAAAAGACTAGACGACACTTGTAGAAGCTCTATCACTTTCACTCTTGACCATTCCCATCCGATTGACTTCCATCGTCGTCGGACTTACCTGAAAAAAAGTAGAAAGGGACAAACGGAATGAGCGAACGCTCAGTAGGAAATTATATCTCAAGTACTAGCAAGGGGTTTAAGTAATTACATCTTTCATGAATGCAATAAAGCTATGCATGCTCGCATAAAACGACAAGATAGAGAGAATGTAATATCAAGGAAATAAGATGAACTTAGTCATGAACTTCCAACAAGATGACAAGTATATTCAAGGTATTCAAGCAGGCACGTTTAACAAGTCATGTCAAGAACTTTGGCTATCATGTATCAAGCAAGTAAATTACCCTTTTTCGGGCCACGCATTTCATGTAAAGTCAAGTACGATTCAAGTACAAGATGTGTGTGGAATGTCCAATCAAGCAAGTCAAGTACTCGGTATAATGCCAGATACCTTATCATTTTAACTCCCATGGGCACAAGTACTTTCGGGTGCTCCTCCCAGGACCAGATCGGGCCCTATATGCGCAGGCATTTATCATGTGTTTTGACATCCACTCTTGTTTATAGCCAACATAGAATTTCAATAATCAAGCTTGTAGACACGTATGACAACTTTGATAGAATAGAGTCCAAAATATGACAAAGGACATAGAATGGCGATAATAACGGTATAACCACGATATCGATAAAACTAGGTAGAACATGATTCCCTTAACTTGGGTACCATGACAAATCAGTATGGACATTCTTTATATAGAATTGAGGTCCACATGAACAGTATATCAAAGGTAAGATACCCTCATTCTTATCACAGAATTGGGGTTTACAAGAACGACATGATATGGCATGATATCATCATCCCATTAAGAATTTCTTATGATATACTCTTTGTATAATCATAAGGGCCGGTATCCCATGTTTCTTTAGAGTGACATGGCATCAATGGTGTAATGGGTCTTTAGGGTACAACCAGCTCAGTCGGCCTTGAGGGAATCCAAGGCTACGAGGAGTCTTACGGAGGTCTCTATGACTAACTCGCTAGTCCAAAGGAACGGAATGTCCAATGGAGAGCTTGTATGTCAATGAGAGTTGAGTGTGATCTATAAATCAACGTAAAAAGTGGGACTATACTCACGGAATGGAGAATAGTGCCGATATATATATATATATATATATATAATATGAAACCATCGGTAATAGAATCAGGTTACAGTAAAATAACGACTTGAGTAAAGTCGTGTATTAAATAATTAACGCCTAACATGAGGGCGTTACATATATTGCCAACTTGCAGAATTTTCATTATTTCGTTAATTTATCAAAAACACGCCTTGCCTGGGGGCGTTTATTCAAAGTTGAGATCAAAAACACGCCTTGCCTGGGGGCGTTTATTCAAAGTTGAGAGAAAAAAAAACACGCCTTGGTCAGGGTCGTTTCTTCAAGATCTGACGACTACACCAGAAGGCGTCTTATTGTTTACATATTTGACAGAATACAATTAATTTTTTTCAGGAATTATCAAAAACGCGCCCTGGGCAGGGGCGTTAATATTTAATTCTATTTTTCAGAATATATAAATTTCAGGATTTTAACCGATACACGCCCTAGGAAGGGGCGTTACCTTTCAGATTCACGCCCTATGAGGGGGCGTTAATATGTGGAAAACGACTTTGTCCAAGTCGTTAATTCAAGTTCCTTCAGAACTTTAAGGACAGTAACAATTTCAGGATAACAGAGGAACGCATGTAATATCATGACAGTAAAGTTAGCAGGTTGAAGACAGAGGATCATGCATTATTTTATAATCATGATTTCATAGATAATCAATTCTTAAGAGGTGTGATTAACGGTTTTAAAGAAATTAACGCCTGAGTACGGGGCGTTAAACATGAAATTAACGACCTGGGAAAAGTCGTTTCATGTGAATTAGCGCCCTTGACAGGGGCGTATCTTTCAAAATATTGCAGAAAACGCATGAAAACTATAATAACCGTATGCATGACATGCTTATATATATATATATATATATCTTGCATTAATTTTATTTGGGCTACAATAACTTGAGAAAACCTACCTTAATATGATTGAACTTGACGAAGGGTTTGAAGGATCGGAAACTTTAACCGCAACTTACGAACAGTGGGATCAAGGAGAAGAACTGCAGTTTTCCCATAAGAAAAGAAGAAACATTAGTATTTCTTCATACTTTCTGACCGAAAGGAAAAAGGAAAAAGAACAATACCTTTGTTCTTCATGTACGCCGCCTTCTTAACCTATAACAGAAGAAGAAGATGAAGAACAGTTAGTTCTTCATGCAACAGACGTAGAGAATTTAGAGGAACTATTCCTCTCTCACGTACCTTGCAGCAGTAGTTCGTCCAAATAGATTTAGGGTTGGCCGAACAGGTTTATTTATAAGACTTTGGAAGTCCTATTAGAGTTAGTGATTGTGTGAGGGTAGTATATCCCTAATAGAGTCCTTACTCTATTAGACACTTACTAGATTAGGTTAATCTTTCCCTGGATAAGCTCTGGGTTCGAACGGTTCACGAACAGAATTAACGCCTTTGGTCAGGGCGTGTATTCTTTAATTAACGCCTTGCATAAGGGCGTTTCTTAAAAAGCGCCTTGAAAAAGGGCGTTTTCGTGTTTTAAAACACGCCCAAGATAGAGGCGTTTCTTTTACTTACCCATTTGGTCGCGTGAGAACTGACGACCATAGGTGTGGGCGTCCTTTCTTTATTCACGCCATGGATAGAGGCGTTTCTTTATAAATTAACGTCTTAATAAGAGGCGTTATTTTTAATTTGTTTTATTTCATCCAATTAACCCTATTCCTTTTATATATATTACTTCTGTAATATATATGTTTTAATTCATTTCAATTATTCATTTATTAGGGTTGCTACACCCTCCCCCACTTAAAAAGAATTTGGTCCCCAAATTCAATATATATATAATTATACACGTGGAGAGTGTAGGACATATACCTCTTAGAATAACTCGGGAAATCGTTTCTTCATAGATTCTTCGGTCTCCCATGTCGCTTCGCGTTCAGGATTCTTATTCCATTGCACCTTAAGCATGGGAATAACCTTATTCCTTAGAGCTTGTATTTCTCGATCTAATATCTTTAAAGGCCTCTGTTCATATGTGAGATCTTTCTGGATCACCAGATCTCCATGTTCAATAATATGAGAGGGGTCGTGCACATACTTTTTCAACATGGATATGTGAAATACATTATGTACCTCGGACAATTGAGGAGGTAATGCGATGCGATAAGCAACCTCGCCAACTCTTTCGAGTACCTCAAATGGTCCGATGAATCTTGGCGTAAGCTTGCCCTTAACACCAAATCTTCGTATGCCACGTCCAGGGGAAATTTTAAGAAATACATGATCTTCAACCTGGAATTCAAGATCTCTTCTCCTGGTATCAGCATAAGCCTTTTGCCTTGTCTGGGCAATTTGTAATCTTTCTCTGATTACCTGTATCTTCTCAGTTGTATCCCTTACCATGTCTGGACCTAATAGTTGTTTCTCTCCAACTTCGTTCCAACATATGGGAGATCGGCAACTCCTTCCGTATAAGGCTTCAAAAGGTGCCATTTGGATACTAGCTTGGTAGCTATTATTATATGCAAATTCAACTAAAGGTAAGTGGTCATGCCAGCTTCCTCCAAAGTCAATAATGCATGCTCTCAGCATATCTTCAACAACTTGATTAGTTCGCTCGGTCTGACCATCCGTTTGTGGGTGAAAAGCAGTACTAAAGTTGAGCCTTGTTCCCAACGAATGTTGTAATCCCTTCTAAAAATGAGAAGTAAAACGGGGATCTCTATCAGACACGATTGAGACAGGAATTCCATGTATCCTGACTATTTCTTTGATGTATAGTGCAGCTAGCACATCAATTGACCATCGGCTTTTGATTGGCAAGAAATGTGCCGATTTAGTCAATCGGTCAATGATAACCCAGATTCCATCATGTCCTCCTTTAGATTTAGACAAACCCATGATGAAGTCCATACCAATATCCTCCCATTTCCACTTAGGAATATCTAGAGGATGTAGTTTTCCCGCAGGCTTTTGGTGTTCCGCCTTGACCTGTTGGCATGTGAGACAGCGTGATACATAGTCCGCTATTTCTCTTTTCATATTAGGCCACCAAAAGTTCCTCTTTACATCTTGGTACATTTTGGTTGATCCTGGATGAATAGTGTACCTTGATCGGTGAGCTTCATCTAAGATCTTCTTCTTTAATTCCGGACAATCGGGTACACAAGTTCTATCTTTGAACGATAATCTTCCATCAGAAGTTAGTTGAAAATCAAATTGTCCTTCTAATCTGCCTTTGATTTCTACTAATATAGGATCATCATCCTGAAGTGTTTGTATCTCAGATAACAAATCTGACTGTATGCTTACATGAGATAGTGTGACAATCTTGGATTCCGTGTCCAAGCTTATATTGAGCTCGGAGAATTGTTCAAGTAACCTCCATTCTTGCATCATACAATTTGCTATCATTGCTCTCGGCTTTCGACTAAGGGCGTCAGCAACATAATTACCCTTTCCGGGATGGTATTGTATATTGAAGTCGAAGTCCTTGAGATATTCTAGCCAGCGTCTTTGTCTCATGTTTAGCTCCTTTTGTGAAAATAGATATTTGAGACTTTTGTGATCGGAGTATACAGTAAACTGTGCTCCATATAAGTAGTGTCTCCATATCTTTAGGGCAAATACTACCGCGGCCAGTTCTAAGTCATGGACGGGGTAATTCTCCTCATGCTTCTTCAGCTGACGTGAAGAGTATGCTATGACCTTTCCTTGTTGCATTAGGACACATCCGAGGCCAATGCCAGAAGCATCAGTGTAGACCTCGAATTTCTCTCCTTCTATCGGTAGAGCTAACACAGGAGCTGTAGTGAGATGATCTTTGAGAGTTTGGAAACTTCTTTCACATTCCTCACTCCATTCATATCGGATCTCCTTACGAGTTAACCTTGTAAGTGGCACGGCGATCTTAGAGAAATCTTTGATGAATCGCCGATAATAGCCTGCAAGACCTAAGAAACTTCTGATCTCGCTTGCATTAGTGGGTCTTTCCCAGTTTCTTACAGCTTCAACCTTTGACGGATCTACAGATAAACCGTCCTTGGATATGACATGTCCGAGAAAAGCCACTTCTTCAAGCCAGAACTCGCATTTGCTGAGTTTAGCATATAATTGATTTGTCCTCAAGACTTGCAATGCAATCCTTAAATGCTCTTCATGTTCTTCCTTAGTCTTATAATATATCAATATATCATCAATGAAGACTACTATGAATTGATCCAAGTAAGGCCTGAATATGCTATTCATTAACTGCATAAAGGCAGCAGGGGCATTTGTTAGTCCAAAAGGCATAACAACAAATTCGTAATGGCCATACCTGCTTCTGAATGCGGTCTTGTGAATGTCATCATCCTTGATTCTTAATTGATGATATCCCGACCTGAGATCAATCTTGGAGAAATATTTGGATCCTGAAATCTGATCAAATAACTCATCGATTCTCGGCAGTGGATACTTGTTCTTGATAGTAAGATGATTCAACTGTCGATAGTCGATACACAATCTCATGGATCCATCCTTCTTCTTTACAAATAAGACTGGTGCTCCCCACGGGGAAGTACTTGGTCTAATAAACCCTTTTCGGATTAGTTCCATCAACTGCTCCTTCAACTCCTTGAGTTCAGCAAGGGACATTCTATATGGTGCTTTTGAAACAGGACCAGCACCAGGGACTAAGTCAATGGTGAAGGCCACTTCTCTTTGAGGGGGTAATCCCGGCAAATCTTCTGGAAATACGTCTGGGAATTCTCGTACTACTTGAACGTCTTCTATCTTGGTTTCCTTAGCTTCTTTAATAGTGACAAAAGCAAGGAAGGATACACATCCTTTCTTGACGAGCTTGCTTGCTCGAAGAGCCGAGATAAGAGGGGATTTGCTTCGACTCTTAGGACTAGTATAAGTCAGTTCCGGAAATTCCTTGAAAACAATCTTGCTATCACGGCAATCAACCGTTGCCTGGTATTTGGATAACCAATCTGCTCCTAGTATAACATCATACTCTTTTAGATCTAAGCAGATAAGATCAATAGGAAAATTCTTTCCTCGAACCAATACCTCACAGTTTTGGTAATGATGTGTGATATCCGTCTCGTTTCCGAGAGGAGTAGACAATATTAACTTCATCCATTCTGGTTCTAGAGGTAATGGGTCAGCAAACTTTTTGGAAATAATGGAATGCGATGCACCCGTATCAAATAAGACATGTGCATATTTGGAACAAATTTTTAATGTACCTTCCACCAATCCGCCTTCTTCTTCTGGTTCGGTCTCTTGGATCGCATGAAGACGCGCGTTCCTTGTCACTGGGCTTTTACCCTCACCGTCTTGGTCATTCATTAATGGACAATCGGGAATCTGATGTTCACTACTCCCACAACGGAGACATGCTCCTAATTTCCTCCAGCATTCTTCTGTTTTGTGACCAGCCTTGTCACAATGCTTGCATACTACGTTTGAAGGTGTAGTGGTGATAGAGAAAGGCTTGGATTTCTTGAACTTCTGATCTTGAGAGGAAGAACCTCCATTATTGGGCCTCTTCTTAAAGTTGGGCTTAAAAGAACCCGAACTTGTGACTTGCTCCTTTTTGTCTTTCCCACGGATCCTATCAGATAGTTCCGTGGCATCTTCAAGCAACTGAGCTCGGCGCACTATTTCAGTATAAACTTGAATATCCATAGGCGCCAGTTGAGTAATGTAGTGGGGCCTAAGCCCATTAAGAAATCTACGGGCTTTCATCTTTTCCGTGCTAATTAAATGCTTAGCATATCTAGACAGTCTAGAGAACTGTGCTTCATAATCAGCCACCGATAAAGATCTTTGCTTTAATGCGGCGAATTCGGCGGCCTTCTTTTCCTGGACCCTATCAGAGAAATATTTGGCGTTGAAATATTCAACGAATTCTCCCCATGTAACTTGAGTTGGGTCAATTGTAGCTTCAATCGACTCCCACCAGCATCTAGCATCCTTTTCTAACTGGAAAGTAGCTAATAAGACTTTGTCCTGATCCGTGCATTGCATAACACGGAATATACGTTCAATCTCCCGAACCCAATGCTCGGCATCGTCTGGATCGGTCGATCCCATGAACTTCGGGGGATTCATATTCTTGAATGCTTGGTGTAAGCTTCCAGCTCGTGGAGCACCACCTTGTGCTACCTGTTGTAGCACTTGGGTCATCCCTTGAAGGGTACGCTGCATGTTGCCCCATTGAGCACGTTCGGCAGCCATTATCCTACAATTACAATAGCTATGTTAGTATTATATCACTATGATCTTATAAAGGACTCATTGATCATTTAACCCTTGGTTCTACCCACTCTCACTTGGTTAAAGGTTTTGAAACCTATCCTTGGACTTGGGTTTCCTAGGAATTGAATACCTTAGGCTCTGATACCACAAAGACTGTCACGCCCCGAGCGCGGAAGATACCCGGAGATGCGCGACGTGTCTATATCAATCATGTCAATCAGAGTGGTCGTGTATTCGACACAAAGACAGAGATGCGCAAAATAGCAAGATAACCCAATACTTTATTTCATAATGGATAGACTATTACAAATCCAATACTCTGTTTAACAAAAAGGAAAAGAATACATATTTGACTCAAGAAACTATGGAAAAGACTAGACGACACTTGTAGAAGCTCTATCACTTTCACTCTTGACCATTCCCATCCGATTGACTTCCATCGTCGTCGGACTTACCTGAAAAAAAGTAGAAAGGGACAAACGGAATGAGCGAACGCTCAGTAGGAAATTATATCTCAAGTACTAGCAAGGGGTTTAAGTAATTACATCTTTCATGAATGCAATAAAGCTATGCATGCTCGCATAAAACGACAAGATAGAGAGAATGTAATATCAAGGAAATAAGATGAACTTAGTCATGAACTTTCAACAAGATGACAAGTATATTCAAGGTATTCAAGCAGGCACGTTTAACAAGTCATGTCAAGAACTTTGGCTATCATGTATCAAGCAAGTAAATTACCCTTTTTCGGGCCACGCATTTCATGTAAAGTCAAGTACGATTCAAGTACAAGATGTGTGTGGAATGTCCAATCAAGCAAGTCAAGTACTCGGTATAATGCCAGATACCTTATCATTTTAACTCCCATGGGCACAAGTACTTTCGGGTGCTCCTCCCAGGACCAGATAGGGCCCTATATGCGCAGGCATTTATCATGTGTTTTGACATCCACTCTTGTTTATAGCCAACATAGAATTTCAATAATCAAGCTTGTAGACACGTATGACAACTTTGATAGAATAGAGTCCAAAATATGACAAAGGACATAGAATGGCGATAATAACGGTATAACCACGATATCGATAAAACTAGGTAGAACATGATTCCCTTAACTTGGGTACCATGACAAATCAGTATGGACATTCTTTATATAGAATTGAGGTCCACATGAACAGTATATCAAAGGTAAGATACCCTCATTCTTATCACAGAATTGGGGTTTACAAGAACGACATGATATGGCATGATATCATCATCCCATTAAGAATTTCTTATGATATACTCTTTGTATAATCATAAGGGCCGGTATCCCATGTTTCTTTAGAGTGACATGGCATCAATGGTGTAATGGGTCTTTAGGGTACAACCAGCTCAGTCGGCCTTGAGGGAATCCAAGGCTACGAGGAGTCTTACGGAGGTCTCTATGACTAACTCGCTAGTCCAAAGGAACGGAATGTCCAATGGAGAGCTTGTATGTCAATGAGAGTTGAGTGTGATCGATAAATCAACGTAAAAAGTGGGACTATACTCACGGAATGGAGAATAGTGCCGATATATATATATATATATAATATGAAACCATCGGTAATAGAATCAGGTTACAGTAAAATAACGACTTGAGTAAAGTCGTGTATTGAATAATTAACGCCTAACATGAGGGCGTTACATATATTGCCAACTTGCAGAATTTTCATTATTTCGTTAATTTATCAAAAACACGCCTTGCCTGGGGGCGTTTATTCAAAGTTGAGATCAAAAACACGCCTTGCCTGGGGGCGTTTATTCAAAGTTGAGAGAAAAAAAAACACGCCTTGGTCAGGGTCGTTTCTTCAAGATCTGACGACTACACCAGAAGGCGTCTTATTGTTTACATATTTGACAGAATACAATTAATTTTTTTCAGGAATTATCAAAAACGCGCCCTGGGCAGGGGCGTTAATATTTAATTCTATTTTTCAGAATATATAAATTTCAGGATTTTAACCGATACACGCCCTAGGAAGGGGCGTTACCTTTCAGATTCACGCCCTATGAGGGGGCGTTAATATGTGGAAAACGACTTTGTCCAAGTCGTTAATTCAAGTTCCTTCAGAACTTTAAGGACAGTAACAATTTCAGGATAACAGAGGAACGCATGTAATATCATGACAGTAAAGTTAGCAGGTTGAAGACAGAGGATCATGCATTATTTTATAATCATGATTTCATAGATAATCAATTCTTAAGAGGTGTGATTAACGGTTTTAAAGAAATTAACGCCTGAGTACGGGGCGTTAAACATGAAATTAACGACCTGGGAAAAGTCGTTTCATGTGAATTAGCGCCCTTGACAGGGGCGTATCTTTCAAAATATTGCAGAAAACGCATGGAAACTATAATAACCGTATGCATGACATGCTTATATATATATATATATCTTGCATTAATTTTATTTGGGCTACAATAACTTGAGAAAACCTACCTTAATATGATTGAACTTGACGAAGGGTTTGAAGGATCGGAAACTTTAACCGCAACTTACGAACAGTGGGATCAAGGAGAAGAACTGCAGTTTTCCCATAAGAAAAGAAGAAACATTAGTATTTCTTCATACTTTCTGACCGAAAGGAAAAAGGAAAAAGAACAATACCTTTGTTCTTCACGTACGCCGCCTTCTTAACCTATAACAGAAGAAGAAGATGAAGAACAGTTAGTTCTTCATGCAACAGACGTAAAGAATTTAGAGGAACTATTCCTCTCTCACGTACCTTGCAGCAGTAGTTCGTCCAAATAGATTTAGGGTTGGCCGAACAGGTTTATTTATAAGACTTTGGAAGTCCTATTAGAGTTAGTGATTGTGTGAGGGTAGTATATCCCTAATAGAGTCCTTACTCTATTAGACACTTACTAGATTAGGTTAATCTTTCCCTGGATAAGCTCTGGGTTCGAACGGTTCACGAACGGAATTAACGCCTTTGGTCAGGGCGTGTATTCTTTAATTAACGCCTTGCATAAGGGCGTTTCTTAAAAAGCGCCTTGAAAAAGGGCGTTTTCGTGTTTTAAAACACGCCCAAGATAGAGGCGTTTCTTTTACTTACCCATTTGGTCGCGTGAGAACTGACGACCGTAGGTGTGGGCGTCCTTTCTTTATTCATGCCATGGATAGAGGCGTTTCTTTATAAATTAACGCCTTAATAAGAGGCGTTATTTTTAATTTGTTTTATTTCGTCCAATTAACCCTATTCCTTTTATATATATTACTTCTGTAATATATATGTTTTAATTCATTTCAATTATTCATTTATTAGGGTTGCTACAAGAACGATTGCTGGTTCCTTTTCTGCGGCCTTCCTCCGGCGTGCCCGTGTTACTCAGGTCACTGTCGCGTTGTCCTTCCCAACGGCCTCCCTCAACTAGGATCGGGTCCCCTTTCTCAAATCTCCAGGAGGCAGTGGTATCGTGGTCGGGGCTGGCTCAGGAGTCCCGAAGTACGCTGGCTTCTGAGCTTTCAGTATCAACTCCCTGAAGTGCCGAGTCTCCTCCAAAGTGGGCCGGACTGAGTGCACGCCACGGTGAGAATGATATATGTTGCAACAAGGAAAAAGAAACTTGGCCAAAGTGCTGAAGCAAAGAGAAGAAAGATACCTGTTGGCCCTGTGTAGAAGGGGAAGAGAGGCCAATAATACAGCGATGGCAGTTTGTCCCTCGAAGCTGCCTCGCGAATAAGCCAACATAAATCTCCTATCTTTTCACTATGCTCGGCCAGCAGCGCCAGATCCTCGTGGCCACGAGAAGACATGTGATAATATAAGCTCAGGTGGTCCAGCCCCCATCCGTCAGCATATTTAAATGAGATATGAAGGGGCCGATCCAGAATGGCTTCGCTAGGGCTACCCACTGAAAGCCCGTGCCAGCGAAGAAGCGCGAACAGCCAAGGGGTGCTGTCATATAAAGCATCACGCCTGTCTTCCCTATGGATGAAAGTCCGATAGGGGTGCAGCCTGTCAACCTCAGGGCGCCAGTCGGCTACAATCGAGATGGGTTCCTCCACCAACAAAGGGAGTTGCTGAAGAACCACCCTCTCACTGCTTACGCGGCATAGTCCCCGAAGCATCTTCACATAGTCGTCCTTGCTGATTGTGGGCAACTTTGGATTGACTTTGGTCGAGTGGTCTTTCGTGGCTTTTCGGGATTCCAGATAGGCCCTCACTTCCATGTTGGTCCAAGATTTCAGCTTCTTCAAATAAGAGGGCTCAATATCAAGGGCTGGCTCCGGCTGGGAGTCCAGAAATCTAAGCTCCGCTACGGCCCAGCACTCTCGGTGGGAGCTCCTGTAGAATCCCGTCCGCACGTTCCACCACTTGATATACTTAGAAGTTACGCGGGGGAAGCGGGCAGGGGTTGGCACCCTGAAAGAAACATCTTCTCGGCGGTGGAAGAAGTCCCACCATATCCGGGCATCATCATTTGAAACTTGCCCGGCTCTGTGCCTATTGGGCAACGCAAATTGTGAAGAAGAATGCGGAATGTGCTAGTCGTAGCCAAAGTTCCAGATGAAGCGGAACAGATAATACGGCTCCAGCCACAGAATGCCGCTCTTCCGGAATACAAGGATGCTTGGTCTGACAGCCAGCGCCCAGTCAACTAACTCCTGCTCCAGGATGGGCCTTGTACACTTGGCCCCAGAGATTGGATGGATATACTCCTCTGTCTCGAAGTGATGGGGACATCACCTCCCATGCCCACGTTCACAGCTCATCTCCTCGCCCCGGTTGCATCCGACATGGTCTAGTCATTTAATTTTGAGTCCTATGTAATTTTTATTTGAGTCGTTTGATGTATTTTTCCGTTTATTTGAGTCATGTTCCTAGGTAATGTGTTCATTTCCCTAAGTTTGAGTGTCATTAGGTTGTCTAGTTAGCTATTGGGCCCAATTCATTGGGCTTGGCCCAAGGGCTCTCCCCTACCCCCTCGGTTATTTGTCATTGAGTCAATTGTTAGGGACTTTTGTAGAAATGTGGGTTTCCTATATATAGGACCCCATTCCCCCCCATTTCAAATTAATGAATCAATCAATGAAAAATTGCCACTTTGTGAGTTCTATCTTTATTTTTATGGTGGAGTGAATCCATTAGTGAGGTGAGAAGTCTTAGGGAGTGAATCCCACCCATCCCTCTCTTAATCTCTCTCTTTCACTCCCCTTTCTCTCTCCTCCACACCCAATTTTGAAAATTTTCTCTCTCCTCCCTTCCCAACCACCACTCTCCCACCTACCCCCATTAAAGGCCACTCCCCTTCCCCACACATCCCATTACTCCACCCCCTAGTCCCAAGGGAGCATCCCCAATCACTAAGCCACCCTCCAACCACCTCATCCCTTTCCCAAGCACCCTTCCCTCTCCCCCATGCAACCCTCCACCTCCCAAGACCATTTTAATTTGAATATCCCCTTCCCTCCATAGCCCAAAGTCGCCCAACTCCTTTCCCCATTGAGTAGGCCACCCCCATCCCCTTCCCTCCACTCCACTCTACCAAGAGCAGCCACCCCATCACCCTTCCTCTACCTTGGCTGAGAGCCTGCAGAGAACTAGTGGAGTGCAGCAGTGACCCCGTCTTCCCCCTGGCATCTCTGGAGGTCCAAGAGCTATCGTCGGAAGCGTCTGCCTGTCTTCTTCGCGACGGAAGTGGTTTCGTCATCGTCCGAGCACTGTGCTGCCCGGGAGAACCGTTCTCCCTCGACTGCACGAAGCTCTCCTGACAGAGCACCTGAACGTGATTGGAAGCTCTGCCACGACAAATCCAGCGTGAATCAAGACAAGAGCCCTTCTGTAAAGTTTTTCCTCCTTCTGTCTACTTTCAGAACCAAGAAGCGGAACTCCGTTTGGCATCTTGTAGCAGGAGTTATCAATTTTCTCCCTCAGCCATGCGGTTCTGCTTCCCACAGTCTGCACCGACCTGTCATCATTGTTCAGAGGCCCCTGGTCTTCTCCGGCATCGTTTGGCTTCCTCGTCAGTTTTTATGCAAAGAGGACTCGTCCACGGTTCCAACAACTCCAACGGTGCTCGATTCTGAGTTCGGAAGCTGTCGGGGAAACCTCTATAACCTGCTGTTGGAAACTAGGAGTTGCCAGTCCGAGACTCTGCCTCCCTGTTCGGGCCTCCACCCAGACCAGCATCGACAACAGAAGAAATGAATAAAATTTGGACGACTTCCCCGGCCTACTACGAAGATTTTACAGGTGGTTTCGTCCCCAACAAAGTTCGGTAGCAGTTGCAGCAGTCAATTCATCAGTCTCCTGTCAGCACCCATAGAACTGGGCAGGATCGGCAACCTCCCATCTTCGGTGTTCCCTTCTCAAATTCCCCTCCACGCTTGGTCGGCGGAAGGCTCCTCCCTGTGTGGAGGTAGTGTTTGGATGTAACTATCATCTTCCCTTCCCCACGATCCCCCCCTTGCATGGGGTGTAGTGTTGTAATAGCTTAAACAGGTCAAGCTACCCCGGCGCGGCGTGTGGGGAACCCACGGTTCCCCGCTCGCCCTCGTCTCCGAGCGGGACCGATTTCTTCAAACCGGTCGAGTGAGTGCTCCAAAACTTTGCTCTAATTCATGCTTGTTCTTTCAATATTAGTTCATAAACTCCGCTGGCCGTGACGAGAGCCCGATTGATGGGGACATCACCTCCCATGCCCACAGTCACAGCCCGTCTCCTCGCCCCGGTTGCATCTGGCATGGTCTAGTCATTTAATTTTGAGTCCTATGTAATTTTTATTTGAGTCATTTGATGTATTTTCCCTTTTATTTGAGTCATGTTCCTAGATCTTGTGTTCATTTCCATAAGTTTGAGTGTCATTAGGTTGTCTAGTTAGCTATTGGGCCCAATTCATTGGGCTTGGCCCAAGGGTTCTCTCCTACCCCCTCGGTTATTTGTCATTGAGTCAATTGTCAGGGACTTTTGTAGAAATGTGGGTTTCCTATATATAGGACCCATTCCCCCCCATTTCAATTTAATGAATGAATCAATGAATGAAAAAACTTGCCATTTTGAGAGTTTACACTTCTTATCTAGTGGAGAGATTCCATTTTTTGGGTGAGAAATCCTAGGGGAGAGATTCCCCACCCTTCCCTCTCTTAATCTCTCTTTTTCACTCCAATTTCTCTCTCCTCAACACCCAAATTCGAATTTTCTTCTCTCTCCTCCCTTCCCAACCACCTCCACTCCCCACCTACCCCATTTAAGCCTCTTCCCATTCCCCACAACCCTCATCAATACTCCACCCCTTCCCAAGACCCCCTCCACCAATCCTCTCCTCACCATCCAACCCCAAACTACCCCTCCCACTTTCCCAAGCACCCTTCCCACTACCCCAAGCACCCTTCCCTTCCCCAACACAACCCCCCCATTCCCAAGACAAAAAATTAACCCCACCCTTAAACCTATTTTCGAATATCCTTTCCCTCTCTCCATTCCAACCAAATTCGCAGCCCCCACTACCACCATCTATTGGACCCTCTTCCAGACCTTATTCTCCACCTCCCACACCTTAGAACACCCCCTCCAAGACCCCCTTACAACCAGGGGTCACTCCCACACTCATCTACCCCCTTCCCCTTCTTCTTTCTTGGTCATTGGAAGCTACTTCGAAGTTACAGTTTGCTGTCCAGAGGTTGCAGATGAACCAGAAACTTGCAGTGGCCACCACGACTTCCTCCGGATGAGTTTGAAGACCCAAGAGCCATCGTCGGAAGCGTCTACCAGTCTCCTTCGCAACAGAAGTGGTTTCATCTTCTTCCGATCTCTGAGCCGTCCAGGAGGTCCATTCTCCCACAACTGCGCAGTTCTGCCTCGGCTGAGGACCTGAGCCAGATTAGAAGCTCTGCCACGATGAACGCCGAAGGAATCAGTCCACGAGTTCTTCTTCAAAGTTCTTCATCGCCAAGTCTACTTCCAGAATCAAGAAACATAACTTCATTCGGCGTTCATGATCCAGAGTTCTCATTTTTATCCCTCAGCTACGCAGATCTGCTACTCATAGTCTGCACCGACCAGTTGCCATTATTCTGCATCCCCTAGTCTTCTCTGACATCGGTTGGCTTCCCCGTCCATTTTGCTGCAAATAGGACTTGTCCACGATTCCAACGACTCTGACGGCGGTTGATTCCGAGGTCGGGAGCTGCCGGGGCATCCTCTGCAACCTGCTGTTGGAAACCAGGAGCTAGCTCTGCAGAGATCCTGATCCGAAGAGAAAGCTTCACCACGACAAACCCTGGAGAAATCAGGCCACGAGCTCTTCTGAAAAGTTCTTCCTCTCCC
The DNA here is from genome assembly GCA_022559845.1 of Amorphophallus konjac. Classification (NCBI taxonomy): domain Eukaryota; kingdom Viridiplantae; phylum Streptophyta; class Magnoliopsida; order Alismatales; family Araceae; genus Amorphophallus; species Amorphophallus konjac. The sequence goes on along the minus strand of CM040119.1, from coordinate 170,164,720 downwards.
TGTCTACTTTCAGAACCAAGAAGCGGAACTCCGTTCGGCATCTTGCAGCAGAAGTTACCAATTTTCTTCCTCAGGCGTTCGACTCTGCTTCCCACTATCTGCATCGACCACTCCTCACTTTTCTGAGTCCTCTGATCTTCACCGGCATCTTTTGGCATCCATGTTTCTTCTTCTGTAAAGAGGACTCACCTACGGTTCTAACAGTTCCAACGGCGACTGATTCAGCGTTAGGGAACGGTCGGGGCAGCCGCGTCTTCCTGCTATTGATAGTCTGTTGCAGACAGTCTGAGATTCAGCAACCCTGTTCGTACTCTAGCCCGGGCCGCCAGCGACCCCTGATGAAATTGGAAAAATTCAGAGGCACTCTTGTTCCAGAGACGAAGAGATCCCCATTGGTCTCACCCTCAGCGAAATTCCAGAGAGAGTTCTGCGGCCTCCACACCCTCTATCTATCACTATTATAGAGAGAAGGCTGATTCGGTGTCATCACTTCTTCATCACTCTTAGCACTAGTTTCCCCTCACCGCTTGGCCGGCTGAAGGCCCCTCCCTGTGTGGAGGTAGTGTTTGGATATAACTATCATCTTCCCTTCCCCACGATCCCCCCCTTGCATGGGGTGTAGTGTTGTAATAGCTTAAACAGGTCAAGCTACCCCCGGCGCGGCGTGTGGGGAACCCACGCTTCCCCGCTCGCCCTCGTCTCTGAGCGGGACCGGTTTCTTCAAACCGGTCGAGTGAGTGCTCCAAAACTTTGCTCTAATTCATGTTTGTTCTTTCAATATTAGTTCATAAACTCCGCTGGCCGTGACGAGAGCCCGATCCTTAAGCTCATTTGCTATAAGTGGTCATCGTGGGAAGAGAGTGGAACCCGTGCCCTTTGGCACTTCGTCGGACCCTTGATTTGGGCAGCCGTACCCTTGGGGAATCAAACCTTGGCCTTGCTGGCCCTCTACCAGCAAGGGTCTAGCCCACACAACCTCCCCTTGGCATTGCCAAGTTACCCGGGTCTTAGTGAGCATCGGGTGAGCGGTTGCTATTATCGGTCCGTTTTGAATGCTTAATTGTGCTTGCTTGTTGAGTCCTAGGTTGTGTCACATCAATTGGTATCAGAGCAAGTCATTGACTTGTCTCTACAAGTCAAGTCCTAGGGCATGCTTGCATTCTTGTCCGAACCGTGCATTGTCAAACCCATCATTGTTAACATTGAGTCTTGGGTCACATGGCCCCTCTCCCAATCATATCCCATGCATGCTTACCTAATGGAGAGCCTGTAGAAATTGATTTCATTGACCTAGAATCTGAAAATTGTGTGTCCCCCGATATCATTACCTCTCTTTGTAGGACCCGACAAATTGTGCACAATGGAGACCAAGTCTTTATTGAATTCCATAAATGGTTCGGGAAAACTAAGTATTTGGATGGGGCTTGGTGTCAAAAGGGAACATTGGCGGGTCCATGTATAATCCTAGGTAAGAAATGGTTAGATGAAAGGTATGCCGACATCGACCCAACACGTCGGAATTGCCTAGTGCATCTGCCACACCTTTCGGGAACCTTTAAATTCAACAACCTTGTATTCTCCCCCCCGCGGGAATCCCGCCCTTGTTCACCACCCCGGGTGCACCATACTCTGGCCATCATCACCCCACCATCAAAGAACCTTCCCACTCCATTAGCTTTGGAAGAAGTAGTCCACCCACTTTACCACATGAAGACAAATACCTCTCGGGAACCTATCCCCTCCATGGAGAGCACCCATGCCCCAATTGAAGAGGAAGCCTCGCATGAGGATCTTCACCCTCCACCACCCCCTCTAGATAAGGCCGAATTCATCTTGGAAGAGTCCCTTATTAGTTGGCTAAAGAAGAGCCCAATAAGAGAGATCACGGCCCACGATTGCCTTCCCATAAAGGAAAACCTTCCCATAGTGCGCATCTCCTCCTATGACACCATAATCCAAACATCCTACCAAGTGGAAACCTTAGAGGACCTTCTCAAGGGCTTAGCTTGGCAATATGAGTTGACCGGCTTGTTGACCCCCATGGCCCACCAATCTAGGAGCCTTGACCTCCTACACCTTTGTGTCGGGTCTATCACCTCGATTTACACCATTGGATGCTACACTAGTGACCGCCTTCTATTCCTCCCCATACCCGAGGAGCCCGACCTTCTCCTCAATTTGGAGCTTCTTATATCGGGTGGAAAGTCAAGCCCTTCCCTCATGGTCGACCCACTCACAAAGAACTTTGGCCCAATTGTCTCATTAGAGGAGGATGACCCACCACCACTTGAGGATTTTGAGGACATAGGGCCCCTCCCCCTCGATAACCCTTTATATGATCCCTTTGATCCCTTCCAATGGGGGTCAAAGAACCCATGGGGCCCAACCACCTTATCCACCACCCACCTTTCCCTATCCCAACCCACCATGTTTGATCCAATCCACCCCATCCTAGACCCGGGTTACACCTTGGGAGCCATGACCTTGGGCCACATATCCCCAGGTAATAAGGTTGTGCCCCACCCCATGATGACCACCTTCTTAGATCCATTCGATCCTTTCCAATGGGAGTTCAAAGGTTGTCCCACACCTATACACATGGAAGTCACCTTTGGGAAAAGCATGCATGTGTCTAGGCTTGCCATACCCCTTGGCATGAACACTATGTTGGGTCCATTCATTCATATCACCCACATGTCAAGTAGAAATTATGAGTGGTCCATATTCGGATGTCATGGTCCACCTTCATTCATCATGGGTCTTAAGCATGTCAAAGGCATCTACGGATGTCCGGGTCCCCCAATATTTATCACCAATTTGCATGATAGGGCCACCTACGGGTGCCCCGGCCCACCTAGGCTAACCAAAGTCTACACTGCATCATTACACGATAGGTCTACTTTTGGTTGCCCAGGTCCACCCATCACCCCTAGAATGTCTGCATTCACAACATTGCATAAAGAGATCCGCAAGCACATTAGCAAGAAGAATGTGACTTATAAAAGGCGAGCCGACTCTAATCGACGTCACCAAGAATTCCATAAGGGTGACTTTGTTATGGTAAGGACGGAGAGGCTCTCCCTGGGAGCCATCTCCAAATTGAGGCCACGTGGGGCTGGTCCCTTCCAGGTCCTGAGGCGCATTGGTGTAAATGCCTATGAGTTAGATCTCCCCGAGGAATATGGGGTAAGTCCCACATTCAGTGTCGCCCACCTAGTGCCATACAAGGGACCCACGGTGGTACCTAGTGAGGATATTGAGCCTATTCCCTCCGTTGAGAGAGCACCCACCCGTGAGGAGAGTCTACCAGCCAAGAGAGCCCAGCGTGAGCGCATTGAACGAATATTGGATGAACAGGTCACTACCACCAGGAGCAAGGTATACGAGCGTTATCTCGGCAGGTGGATGGATCGGTCTCGTTCGGAAGACTTGAGGGCAGTACCACTTCTACACCCTCCAAGGAGGGAATGACACTTACTCGACGGAGTTGAGTTCTCCGCACCCCGGGAGTATGATGGGGACATCACCTCCCATGCCCACGTTCACAGCTCGTCTCCTCGCCCCGGTTGCATCCGGCATGGTCTAGTCATTTAATTTTGAGTCCTATGTAATTTTTATTTGAGTCATTTGATGTATTTTCCCTTTTATTTGAGTCATATTCCTAGGTCTTGTGTTTATTTCCCTAAGTTTGAGTGTCATTAGGTTGTCTAGTTAGCTATTGGGCCCAATTCATTGGGCTTGGCCCAAGGGCTCTCTCCTACCCCCTCGGTTATTTGTCATTGAGTCAATTGTCAGGGACTTTTGTAGAAATGTGGGTTTCCTATATATAGGACCCATTCCCCCCCATTTCAATTTAATGAATGAATCAATGAATGAAAAAATTTGCCATTTTGAGAGTTTACACTTTTTATCTAGTGGAGAGATTCTATTTTTTGGGTGAGAAACCCTAGGGGAGAGATTCCCCACCCTTCCCTCTCTTAATCTCTCTTTTTCACTCCACTTTCTCTCTCCTCAACACCCAAATTCAAATTTTCTTCTCTCTCCTCCCTTCCCAACCACCTCCACTCCCCACCTACCCCATTTAAGACTCTTCCCATTCCCCACAACCCTCATCAATACTCCACCCCTTCCCAAGACCCCCTCCACCAATCCTCTCCTCACCATCCATCCCCCAACTACCCCTCCCACTTTCCCAAGCACCCTTCCCACTACCCCAAGCACCCTTCCCTTCCCCAACACAACCCCCCCATTCCCAAGACAAAAAATTAACCCCAACCTAAAACCTATTTTCGAATATCCTTTCCCTCTCTCCATTCCAACCAAATTCGCAGTCCCCTCTACCACCATCTATTGGACCCTCTTCCAGACCTTATTCTCCACCTCCTACACCTTAGAACACCCCCTCCAAGACCCCCTTACAACCAGGGGTCACTCCCACACTCATCTACCCCCTTCCCCTTCTTCTTTCTTGGTCATTGGAAGCTACTTCGAAGTTGCAGTTTGCTGTCCAGAGGTTACAGATGAACCAGCAACTTGCAGCGGCCACAACGACTTCCTCCAGACGAGTTTGAAGACCCAAGAGCCATCGTCGGAAGCGTCTACCAGTCTCCTTCGCAACAGAAGTGGTTTCATCTTCTTCTGATCTCCGATCCGTCCAGGAGGTCCATTCTCCCACAACTGCGCAGTTCTGCCTCAGCTGAGGACCTGAGCCAGATTAGAAGCTCTGCCACGACGAACCCCGAAAGAATCAGTCCATGAGTTCTTCTTCAAAGTTCTTAATCGCCAAGTCTACTTCCAGAATCAAGAAACAGAACTTCATTCGGCGTTCGTGATCGAGAGTTCTCATTTTTCTCCCTCAGCTACGTAGATCTACTACTCATAGTCTGCACCGACCAGTCGCCATTATTATGCATCCCCTAGTCTTCTCCGACATCGGTTGGCTTCGCCATCAGATTTTGTGCGAAGAGAACTCCTCCACGATTCCAAAAACTCTGACGGCGCTTGATTCTGAGGTCGGGAGCTGCCGGGGCATCCTCTGCAACCTGCTATTGGAAACCAGGAGCTAGCTCTATAGAGATCCTAATCCAGAGAGAAAGCTTCACCACGACAAACCCCAGAGGAATCAGGCCATGAGCTCTTCTGGAAGATTCTTCCTCTCCCTGTCTACTTTTAGAACCAAGAAGTGGAACGCCATTCGGCATCTTGCAGCAGAAGATACCAATTTTCTTCCTCAGGTGTTCGACTCTGCTTCCCACTATCTACATCGACCACTCCTCACTTTTCTGAGTTTTTTGATCTTCACCGGCATCTTTTGGCATCCCCATTTGTTTTGCTGTAAAGAGGACTCACCCACGGTTCCAACGGTTCTAACGGCGACTGATTCAGAGTTCGGGAACGGTCAGGGCAACCGCGTCTTCCTGCTGTTGATAGTCTGTTGCAGACAGTCCGAGATTCAGCAACCCTGTTCGTACTCCCGCCCAGGCCGCCAGCGACCCCTGAAGAAATTGGCAAAATTCAGAGGCACTCCTGTCCAGAGACGACGAGATCCCCACTGGTCTCACCCTCAGCGAAATTCCAGAGAGAGTTCTGCGGCCTCCACACCCTCTGTCTATCAGCTATTACAGAGAGAAGGCTGATTCGGTGTCATCACTTCTTCATCACTCTTAGCACTAGTTTCTCCTCAGCGCTTGGCCGGCTGAAGGCCCCTCCCTGTGTGGAGGTAGTGTTTGGATGTAACTATCATCTTCCCTTCCCCACAATCCCCCCCTTGCATGGGGTGTAGTGTTGTAATAGCTTAAACAGGTCAAGCTACCCCGACGCGGCGTGTGGGGAACCCACCCTTCCCCGCTCGCCCTCATCTCCGAGCGGGACCGGTTTCTTCAAACCGGTCGAGTGAGTGCTCCAAAACTTTACTCTAATTCATGTTTGTTCTTTCAATATTAGTTCATAAACTCCGCTGGCCGTGACGAGAGCCCGATCCTTAAGCTCATTTGCTATAAGTGATCATCGTGGGAAGAGAGTGGAACCCGTGCCCTTTGGCACTTCGTCGGACCCTTGATTTGGGCAGCCGTACCCTTGGGGAATCAAACTTTGGCCTTGCTGGCCCTCTACCAGCAAGGGCCTAGCCCACACAACCTCCCCTTGGCATTGCCAAGTTACCCGGGTCTTAGTGAGCATCGGGTGAGCGGTTGCTATTATCGGTCCGTTTTGAATGCTTAATTGTGCTTGCTTGTTGAGTCCTAGGTTGTGTCACATCACTGATCCTTAAGCTTATTTGCTATAAGTGATCATCGTGGGAAGAGAGTGGAACCTGTGCCCTTTGGCACTTCGTCGGACCCTTGATTTGGGCAGCCATACCCTTGGGGAATCAAACCTTGGCCTTGCTAGCCCTCTATCAGTAAGGGCCCAGCCCACACAACCTCCCCTTGGCATTGCCAAGTTACCCCGGGTCTTAGTGAGCATCGGGTGAGCGGTTGCCATTATCGGTCCGTTTTGAATGCTTAATTGTGCTTGCTTGTTGAGTCCTAGGTTGTGTCACATCAATTAGTATCAGAGCAAGTCATTGACTTGTCTCTATCAAGTCAAGTCCTATGGCACGTTTGCATTGTAGTCTTCATCAGTCCGACCCTTGCATTTATCCCCCGATCATCATGGCCACCTCCTACTTAGCCTACTCGCCACGCATGGACTTCATCCTAGATAGGGATATTACCTTTGACGGATCACATTCTAGTGACTATCTTAGGTGGGAGGCTACCATAGAAAAGTACTTCAAAAAGACTTGAGTATATGGACCGGCGAGAGTCCGAAAGGCCAAGGGACGACTTTGGGGTCAAGCCAAGAGTAAGTGGAAACACATAGAGGGCTTAAGGAGGGTTGGAAGCCAAGAACCTATTCACTCATGGGAAGAGATGAAGCTAGAACTTAGAAAGATCTACACCCCCAAACATTCCCACCCCTCCTACTCAAGCACCCCTAACCCGAGGAGCACTACCACTCCTCCATCCTCACCCGGACAACTTGAGACCGCCCTTTGGTCTCCACCCCCACCACTCCCAACAAATCACCTATCAACCATCATAGCTACACTTCACGACCAAGTCCTCTCTCTTAAGACCCAAATAAACCAAGCAACCACCTCTCCACTAAATCCCATGAGGATCCCCACATCCCAACCAAAACCTCCTTCCACAAATCTCACTATCCAAACCCAATTGGCCCCCACCTCCACCCCCCCACAACTGGCCAATCCTAAGGGGAAGAGACCCCTAACTGACCAAGTTTTCCTAATAAGGACCAAACCTACCCCTCCATTTTTCCCTATAAGGGACACTCCCCCCAAGACCGGCCAACCCAAGCCACCCCAACCAACCCATCTCCCACTCCCTCCCCCAAAACTCCCATGTCCTAGTCCCCCACTACTTCCCCTCTCTATCCCAAACCAAGTTTCCCTTTACCTTCCACCCCGGGTGCGCCATACACCAACCCTCATCACCATACCACCAAAAGACCCTCTCACCACCTTAGAGAAAGAACCCATACCCGATCCAATAGTGGTGAACACCCCAAACCCACTCCCTACCATGGAGGAAACCCATTACCAAGAAGAAGAAGAAGCATCACATGGTGACCTTCACCTTACACCACCCTCTCTAATTAGGTCCAAACTCATCTTAGAGGAACCCCTTATTAGTTGGCTAAAGAAGAGCCCAATAAGAGAGATCACGGCCCACGATTGCCTTCCCATAAAGGAAAACCTTCCCATAGTGCGCATCTCCTCCTATGACACCATAATCCAAACATCCTACCAAGTGGAAACCTTAGAGGACCTTCTCAAGGGCTTAGCTTGGCAATATGAGTTGACCGGCTTGTTGACCCCCATGGCCCACCAATCTAGGAGCCTTGACCTCCTACACCTTTGTGTCGGGTCTATCACCTCGATTTACACCATTGGATGCTACACTAGTGACCTCCTTCTATTCCTCCCCATACCCGAGGAGCCCGACCTTCTCCTCAATTTGGAGCTTCTTATATCGGGTGGAAAGTCAAGCCCTTCCCTCATGGTCGACCCACTCACAAAGAACTTTGGCCCAATTGTCTCATTAGAGGAGGATGACCCACCACCACTTGAGGATTTTGAGGACATAGGGCCCCTCCCCCTCGATAACCCTTTATATGATCCCTTTGATCCCTTCCAATGGGGGTCAAAGAACCCATGGGGCCCAACCACCTTATCCACCACCCACCTTTCCCTATCCCAACCCACCATGTTTGATCCAATCCACCCCATCCTAGACCCGGGTTACACCTTGGGAGCCATGACCTTGGGCCACATATCCCCAGGTAATAAGGTTGTGCCCCACCCCATGATGACTACCTTCTTAGATCCATTCGATCCTTTCCAATGGGAGTTCAAAGGTTGTCCCATATCTATACACATGGAAGTCACCTTTGGGAAAAGCATGCATGTGTCTAGGCCTACCATACCCCTTGGCATGAATACTATGTTGGGTCCATTCATTCATATCACCCACATGTCAAGTAGAAAGTATGAGTGGTCCATATTCGGATGTCATGGTCCACCTTCATTCATCATGGGTCTTAAGCATGTCAAAGACATCTACGAATGTCCGGGTCCCCCAATATTTATCACCAATTTGCATGATAGGGCAACCTACGGGTGCCCCGGCCCACCTAGGCTAACCAAAGTCTATACTGCATCATTACACGATAGGTCTACTTTTGGTTGCCCAGGTCCACCCATCACCCCTAGAATGTCTGCATTCACAACATTGCATAAAGAGATCCGCAAGCACATTAGCGAGAAGAATGTGACTTATAAAAGGTGAGCCGACTCTCATCGACGTCACCAAGAATTCCATGAGGGTGACTTTGTGATGGTAAGGACGGAGAGGCTCTCCCCGGGAGCCATCTCCAAATTGAGGCCACGTGGGGCTGGTCCCTTCCAGGTCCTGAGGCGCATTGGTGCAAATGCCTATGAGTTAGATCTCCCCGAGGAATATGGAGTAAGTCTCACATTCAGTGTTGCCGACCTAGTGCCATACAAGGGACCCATGGTGGTACCTAGTGAGGATATTGAGCCTATTCCCTCCGTTGAGAGAGCACCCACCTGTGAGGAGAGTCCACCAGCCAAGAGAGCCCAGCGTGAGCGCATTGAACGAATATTGGATGAACAGGTCACTACCACCAGGAGCAAGGTATACGAGCGCTATCTCGACAGGTGGATGGATCGGTCTCGTTCGGAAGACTTGAGGGTAGTACCACTTCTACACCCTCCAAGGAGGGAAGGACACTTACTCGATGGAGTCGAGTTCTCCGCACCCCGGGAGTATGATGGGGACATCACCTCCCATGCCCACGTTCACAGCTCGTCTACTCGCCCCGGTTGCATCCGGCATGGTCTAGTCATTTAATTTTGAGTCCTATGTAATTTTTATTTGAGTCATTTGATGTATTTTCCCTTTTATTTGAGTCATGTTCCTAGGTCATGTGTTCATTTCCCTAAGTTTGAGTGTCATTAGGTTGTCTAGTTAGCTATTGGGCCTAATTCATTGGACTTGCCCCAAGGGCTCTCCCCTACCCCCTCGGTTATTTGTCATTGAGTCAATTGTCAGGGACTTTTGTAGAAATGTGGGTTTCCTATATATAGGATCCCATTCCCCCCCATTTCAACTTAATGAATCAATCAATGAAAAATTGCCATTTTGTGAGTTCTATCTTTATTTTTATGGTGGAGTGAATCCATTAGTGAGGTGAGAAGCCTTAGGGAGAGAATCCCACCCATCCCTCTCTTAATCTCTCTCTTTCACTCCCCTTTCTCTCTCCTCCACACCCAATTTTGAAAATTTTCTCTCTCCTCCCTTCCCAACCATCACTCTCCCACCTACCCCCATTAAAGGCCACTCCCCTTCCCCACACATCCCATTACTCCACCCCCTAGTCCCAAGGGAGCATCCCCAATCACTAAGCCACCCTCCAACCACCTCATCCCTTTCCCAAGCACCCTTCCCTCTCCCCCATGCAACCCTCCACCTCCCAAGACCATTTGAATTTGAATATCCCCTTCCCTCCATAGCCCAAAGTCGCCCAACTCCTTTCCCCATTGAGTAGGCCACCCCCATCCCCTTCCCTCCACTCCACTCTACCAAGAGCAGCCACCCCATCACCCTTCCTCCACCTTGGCTCAGAGCCTGCAGAGAACCAATGAAGTACAGCAGGGACCCCGTCTTCCCCCTGGCATCCCTGGAGGTCCAAGAGCTATCGTCGGAAGCATCTGCCTGTCTTCTTCACAACGGAAGTGGTTTCGTCATCGTCAGAGCACTGTGCTGCCAGGGAGAGCCGTTCTCCCTCGACTGCGCGAAGCTCTCCTGACAGAGCACCTGAACGTGATTGGAAGCTCTGCCACAACAAATCCAGCATGAATCAAGACAAGAGCCCTTCTGAAAAGTTTTTCCTCCTTCTGTTTACTTTCAGAATCAAGAAGCGGAACTCTGTTCGGCATCCTGTAGCAGGAGTTATCAATTTTCTCCCTCCGCCACACGGTTCTGCTTCCCACAGTCTGCACCGACCTGTCGTCATTGTTCAGAGTCCCCTGGTCTTCTCCAGCATCGTTTGTCTTCCCCGTCAGTTTTTCTATGAAGAGGACTCGTCCACGGTTCCAACGACTCTGATGGTGCTCGATTCTAAGTTCGGAAGCTATCGGGGAAACCTCTGTAACCTGCTGTTGGAAACCAGGAGCTGCAATCTGAGACTCTTCCTCCCTGTTCGGGCCTCCACCCAGACCAGCATCGATGACAGAAGAAATTAATAAAATTTGGACGACTTCCCCGACCTATTACAAAGATTTTCCAGGTGGTTTCGTCCCCAACAAAATTCGGTAGCAGTTGCAGCAGTCAATTCATCAGTCTCCTGTCAGCACCCATAGAACTGGGCAGAATTGGCAACCTCCCATCTTCGGTGTTCCCTTCTCAAATTCCCCTCCCCGCTTGGCCGGCTGAAGGCTCCTCCCTGTGTGGAGGTAGTGTTTGGATGTAAATATCATCTTCCCTTCCCCACGATCCCCCCCTTGCATGGGGTGTAGTGTTGTAATAGCTTAAACAGGTCAAGCTACCCCGGCACGGCGTGTGGGGAACCCACGCTTCCCCGCTCGCCCTCGTCTCCGAGCGGGACCGGTTTCTTCAAACCGGTCGAGTGAGTGCTCCAAAACTTTGCTCTAATTCATGCTTGTTCTTTCAATATTAGTTCATAAACTCCGCTGGCCGTGACGAGAGCCCGATCCTTAAGCTCATTTGCTATAAGTGATCATCATGGGAAGAGAGTGGAACCCGTGCCCTTTGGCACTTCGTCAGACCCTTGATTTGGGCAGCCATACCCTTGGGGAATCAAACCTTGGCCTTGTTGGCCCTCTACCAGTAAGGGCCCAGCCCACACAACCTCTCCTTGGCATTGTCAAGTTACCTCGGGTCTTAGTGAGCATCGGGTGAGCGGTTGCCATTATTGGTCCGTTTTGAATGCTTAATTGTGCTTGCTTGTTGAGTCCTAGGTTGTGTCACATCACGAAGAGCTTGCACTGCCTCATCCTTTTCACTAGCGGGCTGGAATGAGCAGCTAAGCTCCAGAAGTGAAGGACCCCGGGTGAATCTGTGGGAACCCGGGTCAACTTGCCTCGAATAGCGAAGAGTTGCTCTACTAGTGAGGATGGCTCGGCACTCGCGAACTCTATCATCTGCGGGATAAGATGATCCGACTATAATGCCGGAGGGGTAGCCTCCAGAAAAAGGGTACAAACCCAAGCATTGAAGAAGTGCAACGGACAAACCGTCCGCAGATTCCTGGGGAGACGCGTCTTGTGTAGGTCTCCCAGCATTTTGTAAGTAAGGCACAGAGCCACTGGGCAAAGGGATAGCTTCTTACCCCACGCCATGAGACAGGCGGGATAGATAGCCTCCGCTCTGATCACGCTCTCGTCGCCTTGCGGGAGAGCGAAGGAACAAATCCAATAAGCCAAGTACGCAGCACAGTGTGTGACTGCATCAACACCAATAGGGTTCGGGTCCTCCCTCTGCCCTCCTCTTGAAGATGAGGATGCTACGGCCTGTCGCCAGACTCTCTTCTTCCTCTTCGGAGCCATCGGCACTACTGCAGGGAAGTCCTCGTACTTCTTTTTCTTGCCAAAGAAATGTTGGAGCCAGGTGCCCATCCGCACCCTCCGCTTCTCGCCCGGCTTTCGAGCTTCCCTCGTGTCATGTGACGAGTGGCAAAGTGTGTGGTACGCCTTCATCAGATAGCGATAAGCGTAACGTGCCAGATACCGACCCTCACCGTCGGTCTGATCATTCAGCCAGTCAGGCCAGTAGACTTCCTCGTATAGTTCTTCGTCGATGGGTAGACCGCTAAGCTGTCAGAGGCTCCATAAATCCAGAGAAGTTTCTCCTTCCGAGGTATAAAAAGTGTTGTACTCGGGGCAGAAGACTTCAATCATACCACAGCACAAGCCCCCGGAGATGGGGTAACGGTACCTTGAAGCGTACACGCTGTGATAGACGCTAGCCCTGGTCAGGATGGGAGCGTAGTGTTGCAATACATAATCGGTGAACTCCACCGCTCCAGGTCTGAATGCGTGGGCGTCGGTGGCCCTCAGTTCTGTAAACCACCCTACGGATATATGATGTTTGAAGCGGACCGCCAGGCAGTCCAGCAGAAAAGATTCTCCCCTGTACCCCTATTTCAACAGGGCGAGGAACAAGTCAAAGATCGACTTCTCCCGGTCTACCCTGCCTGCGAAATCATTCCACCGAGCAGGCACAAATTCAGGGGCCCTAGTTAGCATCCCATCTTCTGGAGTCAGATCTTGCAATCCAAGCACGACGCTCCATTTTTCTGACTTCTCCGGGAAGGTAAATAGGCCTTCCCCGAACTACACAGTCTGTCAGACTATCCCTCTCCACTAGCAAGGCTTGCTCGGCTTTGCGGACAAGGAACAGGTCTCTTTTCCCATGGAGGTTGAAGCGCCTGAGGAAGGACATCAGATGCTTGTCCTTGGGGTGATCCCGCATGACAGCGCCTTCCCGGTCATAATGAAAAGAATCACCTCCAAGGATGAGGAGACGGTTGGTGTCCATAGTGTCGGTCTCCAAATCCGAGGACTATGCGACTACCGCAAGCTGATCATGTCCCCGATCAAGGGAATGGACATTCTCCCACGTCACCGCGTCGCGAGAGGTGAAAGAAGAAGAGCAAGATTGATGTAAAACTGACCTATGAACCTATTTTGCAAGCATTCAAGTTTGAGCGGCGGACTCACACTAGCGAGCTCACCCGTATGGCGCACACTAGTGCCCGATGGCGACTAGGCGATGTTGGAGAGGGTCTGAGGCGGGACCTTGAGGCTCTAAAGGTTGTCTAGCTTGGGGAGAACCCCAAATGGGCCTAGGATGCCCAAATCATGGGCGGCCAACACACCAAGGGTGTGGGTTGAGTGGAAGCTCTCACAACTCGCCCGCGGTGGTCACTCAATTTGGTGGCAATTTAAAATCGGACACTCTCTTACCGCCGACGGAGTAACAATAGCAATACTAAGCTAAGCAAGTCCATTACAGCAATGAGAGATGTTCAGGAGCTCACCTAGCCGACGTGAAGACGCCGACTCCGGCCGGAGACGGGGGCGAGCGGGGAGGCGAGGGTATGCACCCGCACGCCGCGTCGGTGTCGCTTCAACCTGAAATGGAAAGATTACACCACTACACCTCTCGCAGGAGGGGTGATCTTGGGGTGGGGATTAATCCTATTTCATCCAATACTACCTCCACGCAGGGAGGGGCCTTCAGCCGGCCAAGCGGGGTGGGGATTTATGCTAAGGAAACCCGATTTGCCGATCCCCGCCGGTTCTGCCAACCTTCAGAATTGTTGGATAGGGGGCCATTGATGTCACTGCCACAAATTCCACAGAGCTCCGATCTTGACAAAACCTATGCTAAAAGTTTCCCAACTGACAGAGGATGATGCCTGAATTTTTTGGGAAGCTCTGGACCTCGGGCTGATCGGACCGGCGACTGGAGCAAGACAGCAACACTCTACTTCAGACTGATGCAGAACTGATGCAGTGGATTGCAGAAGGTGCTGCGGTCGCTCCCGAACTTCAAATTGAACGAAACTAGTGGTGACGCGATCGTAGTCGGAGTAGCTTCGAGCAGAAGTTGACAGGGCCACAATCTGAGGTCGGAGATGAGAATGGTGGCCAGATAAATGAAGACAGGTCAAACCTAAGTCCACTGGTGGCAGACTGCACACTCCGACGAACTAATTCAGAACAAATAGCTCAGGCAGGAAATTGGCATCATTTTTTCTGCTACTGATGGAGGACTAGACGAAGAAGAATTTTGTAGAAGGAAGTGTGCTCGAATTCCTCCAAGGTTGACCGCAGAACAGCTTCCAAGATCGCTCTGGTCTTCAGTCTGGGACAGATTGCGCAGTCGTTGAAGATGACGCTCCTCCGGACAGCTCCGAACTCGGAAGCCGGCGAGACTATCACTGTTGGAAAGCTATCTTAGTGACGATTCCAGCAATGTAGGCCTTGCCACCTGAATCTTTGAGAGACAGTCGTGGCTGCCTCTGCAAGTCGCTGCAACTCTGCTGCCTGAAACAGAGGCTGAATGAGAAGAAGATGAGAGGGTGGGGAAGGGGATGGCCAAGAGAGTTAGAGGTGGAGGGTGAACTTGGCTGGTATGGGGAAGGGGGGCTGCGACTTTGGGTGGTTTGGGAGGTGGGGAGATGGAAGGGCACTACCCTAGGGAGAGGGAAATTTGAATTTGGGCTTAGGGAAGAGCCCCTTCAACCTTGGGGAGAGGAAGGGGTGCTTAGGAAGTGGTGTTGGGTAGTTGGGGGTTGGGAGGTGGGGTGTGGATTGGAGGATGCCACCTTGGGTTGGGGGGGAGTTAAATGGGTGTATGGGGAAGGGGAGAGGTCTTAATGAGGGGTGAATGGGGAGGAGAGAGAAAATTCCAAAAATTGGGGTGGAGGGAGAGAGAGAGAGAGGGGGGGACCCCTTAGAGAGAGAGAGAGAGAGAGAGAGAGATCTAGTGGGATTTGGAAGTGGATTTCAATTTTCATTCAATTGTTCATTACTTCAAAATGAGGGGAATGGGGTCCTATATATAGGCAACCCACATTTCTACAAAAGTCCCTGACATTTGACTCAATGACAAATAACCGAAGGGATAGGGGTGCCCTTGGGCCAAGCCCAATGAATTGGGCCCACTAGTCTAACAAACCAACCTAATGACACAATACTTAGAAAAATGACTCACTAACCTAGGTACATGACTCAAATAAAGAGAAAATTACATGATATTGACTCAAATAAAATGTGAAGATTACATGACTAGACTCAAAAATACATGACTAACATAATGGCGCTTGTCGACGAACAATCCGAGTCCGGAGAAAATGTGGAGGGGCAAGGGATGCCCTCATCATACCCCCGGGGTGGGGAAAACTCGACCCCGTCGAGTATGGGTCCACCAGGGAAGTAGTACATCGAACTGCGGCTCTGGGTGATCCACGACCTCCATACTCAACCCGCGACCATAGTCGGGGAGCGGCGCTTCAGCTCGACAAACTGGCTTGGTCATACCCTCATGCTGGCGATGGGATCTTGCTTGCCTAGTATTGCCGCTGTGTGCTCACGTCGGGCTCTCAGGCTATTTGTGGTGGCACTCCGAGGGTGTCTCTCACAAGGGTAGGTGTAAGTTCGAGGCACTCACTAGGATCCACCGCGGTGCCCTTAGAGCGTGCTGGATCCGCCACATGAGAAATGGGGAGAATCCCAAAACCCTTTTGAAAGTTCAACCCATAAGCTTGGTTGCCAAAGCCACTCGGAATTTGGCAAGGTCCAAGTCCTCGTGCCCTCAGATTGGAGGTGACCCTAAAGTAGAGCCACTCCAAAGCCATCATCGCCAAGTTGTCAACTTGGAACTCAAAGTGGTGCTTAGGAGTTTGTGCTCGTTTCTTGTGAATCCCACCGCTTGTTGCTTGATACTTGCTTGAATGCATATGCCATATACTATGATGCGGTGTGAGTTGACAATGTATGGTATGCAAAGGGGGTCCAGGACAACCACATATAGACCTATCATGCATTGATGTTATGAAGACTTTGAAGGATTTGGGAGGACCGGGGCATCCATAGGTGTCCCTCTTGTGAGTGAGTGTGATGAATGTTGGAGGACCCGTACATCCATGAATGCTCCTAACATGCTTGAGATTTATGATGAATGATGGTGGACCATTACAACCAAATATTGACCACTCATGTTTTCTTCTTGACATGTGGGTGATATGGATGAATGTACCCGACGGACTAATCATGCCAAGCGGTGTGATGTGCCAAGACATATGAATTCCTTTCCCAAAGATGACTTCCTCATGTGGGATGGTGGGGTGGTCTTTGAGCTTCCACTCAAAAGGGTCGAAGGGATCTAGGTAGGTGGATATAGGGTGGGGCACCTTCTTGATCTCTAGGCGGGTGTTGCCTAAGGTCATGATTCCTATGGTGTAACCTGGGTCATGGATGAGGTGGGCTTGGCCCAACATGGTGGGTGGGGGTAGGAAAGGGTGGGTGGTGAATAAGGTGAGTGGGTTACATGGAGATCTAGGCTCCCATAGAAAAGGGTTAAAGGGATCATGGTAAGGGTCACCTTGGTAGGGGTACTCTATGCTCTCAAGGTCCTCGAATGGTGAGTCCTCCTCCTCAATAATTGGGCCAAAGTTGCTAATGGGTTGGCCGATCAAAGCACTTGGGATCTCTATGGTTGGGGAGTGGAATAGGATAGGTTCTTCCTCCATGGGAAGAAGGAGGATGATCTCACTAGTAACTTGGCCATTAGTGTAGATGGAAGTGATGGAGCCAATGGTGGGATATGCTAGGCTAATGGTGTTAGTTTCAGACGGTCTCATGGCTAGCATATTGGTCAAGTGAATTTGCCAATGTAGGTAGTTCACTAAGTCTCCCAAATCTTCCACACAATAGGAAGTTTGATAAGTGACATGTGGCTGAATGTGAATGATTTGGGATTGATATCCCATGGGTAGGTGGCATGGTTGTGAACTAGGAATGGTGAAACCTTTCTTGAGCCATTGGAGTATGGACTTACCTATGGTGAGGTTGGGTGTCTCTAGAGGAGCTAGGCTAGAGGTGTGTGAGTTGTTTGGCCTTTGGATTTCCTCTATGTTGGGAGGTGGATCCGGATGGGCATCCTTCTCCACTTGGGTGGGTGTGTGGGTTGCAACTTCTATTGCTAATGGAGTAGGGGGATCTATGGGGGGTGGTTTGGTGATAGCTAGCATATGACACACCCGGGGTGGTGAACAAGCATGGGCTTGGGTTGGGATAGGAAGGGGAAGTAGAGGAGGCCTAGGTTGGGGAAAGATTGGTGTAGGAAGTGGGAGGTGGGTTGGGTGAGGGGTTTTGGGTTTGGGGGTGGTGGCCATTATGGGCCTCGGTGGAGGGGTGGAGACGGTGTCCACTTGATTTTTAATGGTGAGGGTTGGATGAGTGGTGGTCACCATGGAGGGAACTGGGTCGATTAGGGGTCTCTTGCCCTTGTGATCGTTTGTGGTGGAAGTGGGGGCTAAAGGGGCTTGACTAGTGTAGGTTAGGGAAGGGGGTTTTGGTTGGGGTGTGGGGGCCCTAGGTGGGGAGGTGGAGGCCTTGGCCACTTGGGTTCTAGTGGTAAGGGTTTGGATGGGTGGGGTTGGAGGAGTGGGAGTGCTCCTCGAGTTTTGGTAACCCGGGTAGGAAGGGGACATATATTTTGCTCTAAGTTGCTCCTTCATGTCCTTCCAAGTGGTGATGGGAGTTTCCCTTCTAAGTACCTTTAGCCCGACAATTTGCATCCAATAAGTTTCTGCCCGTTTGGTAAGTTGCACTTTGGCAACCTATGCCTTTTCATCCTCGGACATAGGATACCAAGTGAAGTATTGGTCCATTATAGCTTCCCAATCTAAATATTCTCTAGGAGAGGTTCCATCAAAGGTGGGAAGTGGGAAAGGGACCATCCTATCTTCCGTCCTTGGGGCGGGCCTATTTTCTCCAAGTTGGTTGAGTCGGCCCGATATGTTATCAAGCCGCTCATTAGCATAGGTCAAGACTTTCATGAAGTAGTTGACATGGCCCGGGAAGTTATGGGTGTTAGTGGTAGGCATCTCTTGGTGGCTTGGACTTATGGAGTGGGCCGATTGGTAAGGTCGATATGAGGTGGCCATATTAGGGGACAAGAGTGATGCACTTGAAGACTCTAAATGCATAGACATGCCCTAGGACCAACTTGATAGAGACAAGTTGTGAACTTGCTCTGATACCACTTGATGTAAAACCGACCTATGGACCTATTTTGTAAGCATTCAAGTTTGAGCGGCGGACTCACACTAGCGAGCTCACCCGTATGGCGCACACTAGTGCCCGATGGCGACTAGGCGATGTTGGAGAGGGTCCGAGGCGGGACCTTGAGGCTCTAAAGGTTGGCTAGCTTGGGGAGAACCCCAAATGGGCCTAGGATGCCCAAATCATGGGCGGCCAACACACCAAGGGTGTGGGTTGAGTGGAAGCTCTCACAACTCACCCGCGGTGGTCACTAAATTTGGTGGCAATTTAAAATCGGACACTCTCTTACCGCCGATGGAGTAACTATAGCAATACTAAGCTAAGCAAGTCCATTACAGCAATGAGAGATGTTCAGGAGCTCACCTAGCCGGCGTGAAGACGCCGACTCCGGCCGGAGACGGGGGCGAGCGGGGAGGTGAGGGTATGCACCCGCACACCGCGTCGGTGTCGCTTCAACCTGAAATGGAAAGATTACACCACTACACCTCTCGCAGGAGGGGTGATCTTGGGGTGGGGATTAATCTTATTACATCCAATACTACCTCCACGCAGGGAGGGGCCTTCAGCCGGCCAAGCGGGGTGGGGATTTATGCTAAGGAAACCCGATTTGCCGATCCCCGCCGGTTCTGCCAACCTTCAGAATTGTTGGACAGGGGGCCGTTGATGTCACTGCCACAAATTCCACAGAGCTCAGATCTTGACAAAAACTACGCCAAAAGTTTCCCAACTGATAGAGGATGATGCCTGAAATTTTTGGGAAGCTCTGGACCTCGGGCTGATCGGACCAGCGACTGGAGCAGGACAGCAACACTCTGCTTCGGACTAATGCAGAACTGATGCAGTGGATTGCAGAAGGCACTGCGGTCGCTCCTGAACTTCAAATTGAACGAAACTGGTGGTGACGCGATCGTGGTCGGAGTGGCTTCGAGCTGAAGTTGACGGGGCCACAATCCGAGGTCGGAGATGAGAATGGTGGCCAGATAAATAAAGACAGGTCAAACCTGAGTCCACTGGTGGCAGACTGCACACTCCGACGAAATAATTCAGAACAAATAGCTCAGGCAGGAAATTGGCATCGTTCTTTCTGCTACTGATGGAGGACTAGACGAAGAAGAATTTTGTAGAAGGAAGTGTGCTCGAATTCCTCCAAGGTTGACCGCAGAATAGCTTCCAAGATCGCTCTGGTCTTCAGTCTGGGACAGATTGCGCAGTCGTTGAAGATGACGCTCCTCCGGACAGCTCCAAACTCGGAAGCCGGCGAGACCACCACCGTTAGAAAGCTATCTCGATGATGATTCCAGCAATGTAGGCCTTGCCACCTGAATCTTTGAGAGACGGTCGTGGCTGCCTCTGCAAGTCGCTGCAACTCTGCTGCCTGAAACAGAGGCTGAATGAGAAGAAGATGAGAGGGTGGGGAAGGGGATGGCCAAGAGAGTAAGAGGTGGAGGGTGAACTTGGCTGGTATGGGGAAGGGGGGCTGCGACTTTGGGTGGTTTTGGGAGGTGGGGAGATGGAAGGGCACTGCCCTAGGGAGAGGGAAATTTGAATTTGGGCTTAGGGAAGAGCCCCTTCAACCTTGGGGAGAGGAAGGGATGCTTAGGAAGTGGTGTTGGGTAGTTGGGGGTTGGGAGGTGGGGTGTGGATTGGAGGATGCCACCTTGGGTTGGGGGGGAGTTAAATGGGTGTATGGGGAAGGGGAGAGATCTTAATGAGGGGTGAATGGGGAGGAGAGAGAAAATTCCGAAAATTGGGGTGGAGGGAGAGAGAGAGAGAGAGGGGGGGACCCCTTAGAGAGAGAGAGAGAGTGAGAGAGAGAGAGAGTGAGTGAGAGAGAGATCTAGTGGGATTTGGAAGTGGATTTCAATTTTCATTCAATTGTTTATTACTTCAAAATGAGGGGAATGGGGTCCTATATATAGGCAACCCACATTTCTACAAAAGTCCCTGACATTTGACTCAATGACAAATAACCGAAGGGATAGGGGTGCCCTTGGGCCAAGCCCAATGAATTGGGCCCACTAGTCTAACAAACCAACCTAATGACACAATACTTAGGAAAATGACTCACTAACCTAGGAACATGACTCAAATAAAGGGAAAATTACATGATATTGACTCAAATAAAATGTGAAGATTACATGACTAGACTCAAAAATACATGACTAACATAATGGCGCTTGTCGACGAACAATCCGAGTCTGGAGAAAATGTGGAGGGGCAAGGGATGCCCTCATCAAAGATGCCATGTTAGCTGCAAAAAAAGCACATCAAACAATAAACAAGGTCTGAAAATAGTTGATCAAGACAAATTTTTGAAGAAATTTTAGCAGAGTCTCCCCAACACGGGAGATTGCCAAAGAAAAGCGGGAACACGTCCACTAAGGGAGCGGCCCCTAAAAGCAGCCATCGGCATTACGCCGAGGCCAAATGGGACACCCGGGGGAATAGCTCCGAGGGAAAGCCCTACTAGAAGCCTCCCGGGGCCCAAAAGACGGGTTCAAAGCCCAAATAAACAAGCACTCCGCTCACCCGCTCGAAGGAGACGACCGCGGTCGCTCACCACTCACTCGGCGTCGAACCTGGAGAGGGGAAGAAGCAGGAAGAGAGAGAAAGATGTGTGCGAATGAGGAAGAATGAAGAAAAAAATCAAAGATGAAAGAATATATAGGGGATGCCTCCCTTTTGGCTAATCTGGCGTGCTATTTAGCGCCCCGAATTAGCATCCTCCAACAAAAAGGCGCGCCGGAATCAACCGCACCGGATTAATGCCCGGGCCCACGCCAGATTAACATGCAAAGCCCAAGGGCGCGCCGGATTAGCGTCCAAGGCCAAGGGTCGCGCCGGATTAAACCCGCGCCGTATTAACATTCAAACGGCTCCGGATTAGCATCCGTGCCGGATTAAGGGCCGCTCCGAGCTTCCGTCAATTGAGGAAGAGATCATTCCGGGTGTAACTCATCCGTCGGCCTTGCTACACTTGTGCCTTGCTCGCAACACCCACGGCTGGGGGGCATTTGTTGGCACTCAAAATATCACTAACGGTGATCAAGCCTCAAAGATGAATGACACGGCCTACTGAAGCACATAAGCCGATAAATATCAACATATTAAAGCCCTCTCAAGCTGCCAGAGCCTCAGGTCACCCTGTAAGAACATCGGGGACTTCACCTCAGGAGAATCGAGGTGAATTCACAACCAACCGACAGTGCGACCAAGCCTACCCAATGAACCAGCGTCGACTCTATCGTGCCGCATACACTACAACCGTTGTCCTACCAAGGACAACGGTCTACCCGGTGGCCCACCACCTCATTAAAGACTCTCCTGAGATTGAAGGACTCCTTTAGCTCTTCAGAACAGAGGATCGAGGGATCTGTCGGCGGAAGATCCCGGCTACTCGGCACGGGTATGGCTTCTCCCCAAGTTAGGCCCGGTAGCGGCCGAATGATCGCCCGACCTGGGCGGGACTATCCCAGGTGTCACCCCACCCTTCAAGAAGCTTTGAGCACAAGACAGACTGAGCCAGCAGCACATATCATAGTGCTGAGAGCCGTGTCAGCAGAAAACCCGCGTGTTCAAACCAAAGACATTTGAAGTTCCGAGAATGGCCATACGTCGTCCTGAGAGCTTCGAAAAGGCATCCCGTCGAGGTTTCAAAGAACGGTGGCAAGATGAATGTTCACGGTGATCCTCGGAACCATCCACGGACTCATCGGCTAACCCGCGATGTACGGGAGACGCTAATATGGCGCTCCCTAAACCGGCGCGCCCTCTTATCCGACGCCCCTCTATTCTGGCGCGCAAAAGCTTCAGAAGCCCATCTTATTCGGCGCGCCATTCCCACGCCGGATTAAGCCCCGAACGGTTCCTGTATAAGTGGCCATTCGAAGCGAAGAAAAGAAAAAAGGGAGGAGGAGGGGGGTTTTCAAAAGAGGAAGAGAATTGGAAGAAAAGGAGAGAGGGTCTGAGAGCCAATCGCCTGCGAGGGAGAGAGGGTTTCTTGCGAGTGAAGTAGGGTCTCTCTGAGCGCCCTTTGCTGTCGTCTTCCCTCCTCTGCCTGAAGCCCTCCGGAGCTAGAGAGGAAGGAGGTGTCCCGATACTCTATTCTTGGAACAGGTGGGTCGTCTGCGTTTTCTCGTCTCTCCTCCGCCTTACTTTCTCTAAATCTAATGTAAGCGAGAGGGGTGGGGGATGGCGATGATATGAGCCAACCCCTCCCCCCTTCTTCACCATCCTTCTTTCTTTTTCTGTTGCTCTTCTGTGAGCTCCCCTGTAAGTAAAACGGTGGCCGTGCCGCGATGCCGACACCGAACTTGTAACATATGTGTAGCCTCCTTTGCCGATGGGATGATGGCATGCGTATATGAATGTATCAGTGGATTGAATGCTCAATGCCTCATTTTCTCCTTCCACTGCTATTTCATTCGGTAGATATATATCGGTGTCCTCCCGTGTAGAGATTTCCGATTCTGGTTTCCCCCCGATTCTGAATACGCCCTGGGATGCCATTAGCTACAGAGACAACCCCTCCCCGGGTCCTCCGCGTCCGTGCCCGTGCATACGTTTCTCCCCGTTTTAATATGAGATTTGACCTCGACCTTCTTCTCTCTTTGCATTTCTCCGTTGCTCAGAAGAGGTAGGGGTTGCTTCTGGATTAGTGGAATCCGCCTTGTGATTACTGCGTTCCAGCCATTCGAGTATATGCGCGAGTAGATAAATCGTCCCGACTGCATATCAACTGCCTCTCTCTCCGTGACTGCTGTTTGCATTCTCTTCTGTGGATGGCGACCCAATCTCGCGAGCTTTAACATCTTAACCCTGTGGCGGGTAAGCTATCAATGCCGAGAAGCCTCACTCCCCTCATTTGTGGTTTACAGCCACTAAACCATTCGAGTCCCGTTGGTTTCGTCTTAATCACCCGGGGAGGGGGAAATTCCCCACTGCTTCATAGAGTTGCCAATCGGTCAAGGGAGCTCCACTCTTGAATGATGGACGCTTCCCATGGGCCGTAGGGCTAATAACAACAGGGGCTTCAGCCCGACAACGTCAAACCCACAGTCTCTCGGGGTTCTGTGGTTGCTAAGGGATGAGTGCTCCTAGTAGGCTTGTCCTCGGGGCTTCTCTCCCTAATGCTCTCTCGCTAGCGGATGCAGTGCACGCTGTAGGTTGCCCACCCCTCGTAGGCCAGTCCTCGGGGTGTTGCTCCCGTCAATAGCTATCTCGTCCCTCTGTTTCCATGCACGGAACTATGGTGCCCCTCGTAGGCTAGTCCTCGGGGTATCTTGTCCGACTGGGGCTTTGCTGGCTGCCACCATGCAGACCGGCTGTTTAGGGGCTTACTCCACGAGTGAGTATGACCCCGTTTCTCCCCTACAGTCCTTCAGAGACGGGGGAGATGCTGCCCAATTTTTGGTAGAATCTTTTTAACTTATAAGATCACCAACATGAAATGGCTTCAATAAAATGTTTGTTCTAAAGGCTAAGGACCCTAGTGCTTGAGTATAAACCTCGCACTAGCTTATAATTTCACTTCTGGAGGGCGCTGGGCTCCAGTTAAACAAAAAATCACCTCAATTAACTTCAAAACCCTCAACAGAACCCTAACAAACTTAAATCGTGTCAAAATTCATCAAAAAATTAGCTAAAACGGCATGGTCCTAATCCGGCGCGCCTTAATACGGCACCCCCCCCGCGCCGGAATAGCCTTACACTCATAAAAACTTGTTTTCAAATGGCATGTTCCCGGTGCGCCCTAAACCGACGCGCCCCAAGCATACCGTGTCGTATTAACCATGGTTATGGCCACGCCGTATTAAGATCATTTACCTACATTGGCCGCGCCGGGGAAAGCTATCCCTACGCACAGCTGCGCCTGTTTGAAGCATTGAAATGTCCTGATCAATCACTCGCCCTCGGAGCGATCCTCGTCTCCTGCGGTCGAGATTAATGACCCTAACCAATGATAAATTGAATAAGAAAGGGGCTATTCAAGCCCGAGCTGTCTTGTTACCACGCTTTTGCTACCATGTCCGTTGTTGCTTCGCTTTCGGTATCATGCTTATGTTATCACTTTCGTCCCCCTTGGGGGGAGGTTAATAATTTGATCGATCACTGATCATCATTACAACTCTACTGCCATGCTTAGCATAATCATGAGCATCATGTGTGCATTTTTGCTTGGACCCTCGGGTATATTAAATGGCACTGACGGAAGCCCGGGTTACGCCCGATCGGAAGTCTCTGCTATGCGCGATGGTGGTCTTCGGACCTACGTCCTCCGCCACGTACCAAGGGTCTCTAATTTAATGAATCATTCCTCTCTTGCATGATAGATAGAAACATCTCATGTGACATCGTCACGTTTATACCTTCGCATCTTTATTCCGACCTCGACAGCCCACTATCTCGGTAATTAATCAAACATTTTCCCTCCTCATGGGGGATATAATTAACGCCACAACCTTTATGGTGTGGCAGACTGCTGGTCCCGACCGAATCTCACTCTCGCCCGTGTACGGGTCAGAATGAGCGCATAATAAACTCGTCACTTATGTGACTGGCACGCCTGTGCAGTCAATCAGTCAGTTAATTACCGGCTAATTAAATAGTTGATCGACACGTAAATAAACCAAATAAACCCACCAATAAAACAAAAAATAATAATCTTTAACAAAGTCTAAGGAGGAGATCCCATCGCTGAAACAATGCTCCAGCAGTGTTTATGGACCTGATGCAATGTGTGTTTCGTCTGTATCTGGACCGGCTTGTGGTGATCTTTGTAGATGATATTCTAGTCTATTCTGCTTTTGAAGGGGGACATGTTCAGCATCTCAGGATCGTTTTGCAGACTCGCGAGATCACGAACTTTATGCAAAGTTCAGCAAATGTGAGTTTTGGCTTCGGGAAGTGCATTTTCTCGGCCATGTGATTTCTGGTGATGGAGTTGTAGTTGATCTGACAAAGATTGAAGTTGTTCTTCAATGGCAGAGACCAAGGACTGTGACAGAGATCAGAAGTTTTCTGGGTCTTGCTGGTTATTATCGAAGATTCATTCAAGACTTTACATGGATTGCCGCGCCAATGACTCGTCTTACTCATAAAGATGTGCCTTTTGTCTGGTCAGATCAGTGTGAGCAGAGCTTTAATGATTTGAAAATGCTACTCACTACTTCTCTAGTGCTGGTTTTGCCTTCTGGCTCGGGTGGATTCGTGGTGTGCACGGATGCTTCTCGAGTAGGTCTGGGTGCAGTGCTTATGCAACATGGTAAAGTTATAGCTTATGCATCCCGACAATTGAAACAACATGAAGAGAATTATCCTACTCATGACTTAGAGCTTGCAGTGGTGATCTTTGCACTGAAAATATGGAGACACTATCTATATGGTGAGAGATTTGAGATCTTTACTGATCATCAAAGCTTATAGTATGTGTTTTCTCAAAAAGATTTGAATCTTCGACAGCGCAGATAGATGAAGTATATGAAAGACTATGATTTCACTCTCTCCTATCAGCCAGGTAAAATGAATGTGGTGGCTGATGCTCTGAGCAGGAAAGTGCAAATCAGTCAATTGCTGGTTCGAGAATGGAAGTTGTGGGAACATATTCCTAGCGAGACATTCAGCATGGATATCCCTTCTGATCCGATGGTAGTTGTGTGTGCTAGTCTTGGGATGAGTCCAGCTATTTATTAGCAGATCAAGGAAGCTCAGTAGGCAGATTCTGAATTGTCCCGCATTATAATGATGCACAATATCGAGTTTGATGATGAGTTAGTAGTCAGCTTCAGTGGCAGGCTGTATGTTCCAGCTGATGATGTGTTGAGAAATGTCATCTTGCGTGAAGGCCATGGATCCCGTTATGCTATTCATCCCGGCACTACCAAGATGTATCAAAATCTAAAAAGGCAGTTCTGGTGGCCAGGAATGAAAAAGGATGTAGCTGAGTTTGTGTCGAAATGTTTGACATGCCAACAGGTAAAGGCTGAGCATCAAAACCTGGATGAATGCTTCAACCTTTAGAAATTCCGATGTGGAAATAGGATCATGTCACCACAGATTTTGTTGTGGGTTTACCTCGGACTTCACAAGGCAATGATGGAATCTGGCTGTTGGTTGATCGCTTGACAAAGACAGTAAGATTATTACCAATTAAAGTTGCTTGGAGTGTTCAGAAATTGGCCAAACTTTATGTCGAAAAGATTGTGCCATTGCATGGAATTCCAATATCTATGGTATCAGATCGTGACCCATGATTTACTTCTGGCTTCTGGCGTAGTTTTCAAAAGGCGTTGGGCACAGAGTTGACTTTCAGTTCAGCGTATCATCCTCAATCTGATGGTCAGTCAGAAAGGACTATTCAGACTTTAGAAGATATGCTGCAATCGTGTTGCCTAGATTGGCAGGGTTCGTGGAGTCAGCATTTGCCATTAGTGAAATTTGCTTATAATAATAGTTATCACTCCAGCATCAATATGGCACCGTATGAAGCTTTATATGGGCGTACTTGTCGTACACTATTAAATTGGTTTGAGTCTGGTGATCGACTGTTGACAGGACCAGATTTGGTGCAGCAATGTGCTGATATGGTTCGCTTGATCAGATAGAAAATGTTGACAGCTCAGAGTCGATAGAAAAGCTATGCAGATCAACGCAAGCGACCATTGCAATTTGAGCCTGGAGATATGGTGTTTGTAAAAATATCTCCGATGAAAGGCGTTATGAGATTTGGGAAGCGTGGAAAGCTCAGTCCCCGTTACATTGGTCCGTTTCCTATCCTGGAATGTGTGGGCCAAGTGGCTTATCGACTCCAGTTGCCAACGGCGATGCAAGCAATCCATGATGTATTTCATGTTTCCCAACTGAGAAAGTATGTTCCTGATGCGTCTCACGTTCTAGATGATTCAGTTTGGCCTGAAGTGACTATAGATTTGTCTACGCTAGAGTACCCAATTAGAATTGAAGATCATCATGAGCAACGATTAAGAAATAAGGTAATTCCTCTGGTTAAAGTTGTATGGCAGTGTCACTCTGGCAATGAAGCGACTTGGGAACGTGAGGATGAAATGCGTCAACAATTTCCTTTCTTATTCGAATAAGGTATAATTTCTTTCAGTTCTCTCCTTGTTCTTCCTATTAAATTTCGAGGATAAAATTTCTATTAGGAGGGAGGGACTGTAAGGCTCGTTCTTTAACATATCTTTATCGATATTAAAATATAATTTAATCTATGAATTCAGGGATTTTTAATGGTTTTAATGGGCCATTTCTAGCATTTAATCCAATTTATTAAAGGTTTTAGAAAATTAAATGGGCATATACTTAATTTTGCTTCTTTGGGGGTTAAAATGTGATTTGAGGTTAAAAATATAAAAAATTATAATATATAAATCAAAATTTTAACCCATCCAAACCCCCCTCTCTCTCATTTCCACTCTCTCCCTCACCCTCTCTCTCTCCCACGATCGCTCTCTCCCTCTCTCTCAGGGCGCGGCCTGACCGGGCCACTGCAGGAGATTGGGGAGGTACCGTTGGAAAGCTCGCGACTCGTGGAGCGCGTTGACGCCAACATTGGGGCGAACCGAGGGGCGTGGAGGCGTGTGCGGGCGAGGGAAGGCGCGGTTACCCTCGGTCCGTTCGGCATCGAAACGACGGTTTCATCGCGCAATAGGTAGGGGGATGGATTCCTCGTCGCCTTAGGATAGCGTCCATCCCACATGCATGCCCATTGTCTTATGTTTTCCTAGATTTTGGAGTGAAAATCCATGAACATTGTATTTTTGTTTTAATTCTTGAAATCACTCCATGGCCATCGTTTTTATGTTTTTGATGGATTGAATGTTGTAGGATGGTTGTGGCAAGGCAAGTTTAGGTTAGAAATTTGTTTCCCCGTCGATTTGGATTGACCGGGAGGGGATTCCATGGGGTTTACCCCGTTCTCGGATTCTCGGTAATTGCACGGTCCTATCACTGACCGTTTTGAAGTCATGGTCTTCGTCTAGACCATTTTAACCCATTGCACGGTTCTTAGTGAGACCGTTCAAAGACTAGGGCGGCCGACCCTCGACCGCGTAGGACCCTTAAACAATAAGGCGGCGTAGATGGCACGGCCCAACGTCGGTCCGTTCAGTCCATTGAACGGCCAGTCGTGGGACCGCCTAGGGGACAATTCCTCCTATTGAGCGGCCAATAGTCGGACCACTTAGTCGTGGCACCGCTCAACATTGACCGTGCTATAGAGTGACTTTCTCTTTCCTTGTGATGTAACCACTAGTCATAGCCCGACGACCTCTAGTGTCAGCCGTACTAGGAGAGGTGGTGGGTTAGTCCCGATTTATGATTTTTAAGCTAGTTTCTGTGGGCCCCCTTGCTTGATAGTAGCGTCCTACTGGGGGGAAAACTATCTAGAGGCCTAGCTCAAGGCATTGAGCCTGTGTGTGCACACGTGGTCAGGGGCTTGGACTGGCACTGACGAGTGTTACCCTGACTAGTTCTTGTCTTCTGGTACTATTACGCGTCTCACTTGTTGCGATCCAGACTTGTGTAGATACTTGAGACGCAGTGTAAGTCGTCAGTGGACGCATCTGGTTTCTCTTTCTTGTGGTCCTTCTTTCTCCTATCACTTGGAAATGTTGAGGTTTATTCTATTGGTAGATTTAGTTCCTGACGCTCGTGTTTAAATTAAATTGGCATCATAGTTAGCTGTTATTAAACTATTTAGATAGTTTTATAGCTTTACTAAACTGATGTTTAATTCTGCCAATACATGCTTTAATTATTTTCCTTTGTTTAGTGGCGAGGTAGGGATCTGTGTGACCCCTACTGAGTCTGGTTGTGAGACTCACCCTTACTTTTCTAGGTGAGCAGCCTCAGCCGTCTTCCGGAGCTTCCCGTGCTTTTGACGGTCGCGCTTAGTGCCAGCAGTGGTCGGTTAGTAGGTTGTTAGTGGTCTTTTACCTTACCTATACTTTTGACCGGTGTATGCCCCGAGTAGTTGTCTATTTTTGACTCTTGTTCAGTGGTTGGACTTGTATAAATTATGGATCTGGACTATTGTATATATTTATCACTCTGATGTTTAAATTGCTTCCGTTTATAGTTCAAATTGTTGCTATAATTAATATTTCAAGCGTGTAATTCCAATTCGTTATGCATCCCTTCGACAAAACCCTCCAACCCTTACGGGGCCTCATCAGCCTCTTGGGTGGCTTCCCCGAGTTCTTGGTATCGGTTTACCGGTATCCGGATCTATGGGTCGTTACATAGTATTTCTTCGGCTTTTCATACCGGTACATGATGAAAGCATATCGCACCCTGTGCCTGGCACATCATAGGGGATCATCTAAGGGATATCATACCCGAGAGAAGAGCAGTAGGCTGAAAGTCCGAGTAGGACATTGGATCCAGTATTTCTTCGACGGTCCTTTAAAATATAATGAGTTCCCTCCTGTGGCTACGGTTACGGGTAAGCCAAGTAAGCCTCCCAGGTTCAAGTCAGAGCTACCTACTTCCATTCGACGAGTCAGTCGACGAGGACCGAATCCTGCTGGTGTGGATCCCCTTACCCACTGTGCCGCTTACCTTACATTTTGGCTGTGCACTTTTGCTCTCCCGCAGGGCGATGAAACAGTTATCGGGCCGGAGGCAATATACCTGGCATGTCAGATGGCTTGGGTCATGCGGCTTGCTTTATGTCCGGTTGCGCTTTGCCTGGTTTACAAATCTCTGGGAGATATATATAAGCATCGGATCCCTCGGTCTTTTAGAACAGTGGGTCCATTTCATTTCTTCAATGCTTGGGCATGCAATCTGTTCCCAGAACTTGCTCCCAGGACCTTGCAGAAAACTACATTGTATCCCGGGATGCTAGAATTTGCAAGCACCGAGCCTGGCCCAGTGTCACAACAACTTTTCTCTATCAGAGGCCGGTTAACAAGGGTTCCGGTGGACTCAGCAAGAACCATTTATTTCTAGAATTTGGCAGCACATTCTACTCCGCTAGTGAACAGTCAGCGTGAGTGCAAGATTGAGGCAGTGGAGACTTTAAACATTTCATCTCGGGTGCCATAGTGACCCAGCCAGTCTTGGAGCCTGAGCTTATTGATTGGGCTTTATCAATCCACCCCAGTGTTTTAGTGTTCAGAAAGGGGGGTGTGGTTCATCTAGAACCCAATTACTCGTTTAGATTTGGCCGAAATTTTGGCTATGATCAGCACATTCCACCCTTAGCTGCTCAGTTTCCGTTGGACAACAGGTCGAAGCACAGCTCGGCTGTTGCAAGTGAGGGCCGCACCTTGTGGGACTACTTTCACCGCCGGGATGCTAATACTTTTAAAGTACCGGTGCTGAATCATGTTCCCCGGGCCACTCCAGAATATATAAAATGGTGGAATGCCCAAACCAGCTTCTATCGCAATGCCAGGATAGCATGTTGGGATGTAGCCGAGCGTACTTTTCTAAGTCAACAGCCTGGGCCAACTTTTGACATTGATGAAGCCCATCTGAAGAGACTATTTTCTCAGCACCCGAAGGAGGCAGATGCATACATAGTGTGCCGGAAAGCCGTGAAAGAGGATGCAACTAAACAGTTGACGCTTGTGCTTGCTGACATAGATGAAGATGTTTTCATGAAGAATCTGGAACATCTATGCCAAATTGGCGACGCCCGCCTGGACCTTCAATAATATCCTTTCCCAATCGAGGAGCCGCTCCCCAAAGCAGTTTCATGGAAATGTGAGGTCGACCGCTTCTGCCCATACCGGGCGTTTATTAGGAGGGAAGATAGAACCCCGACGTATTATCAGCATACATCTTGGCTGTTTATTTTCATGAATGTTCTTGGATTGGCCCTCGACAATCCTATAGCAAGTATTCTAGACAAGCCTTTGTTTGTATCTTTTCATTATGCTGACGGCTGGGGTCTTGACCACCTCGGCTTGTGTCATTGTCTTGCTTCCGACGGCCATGTGGACTTGGTTGATCTGGCCGAAAAGTGCAAGAAAATTGGTGATATTTGTTGCCTTGTTCGGGAGGCTGCATCTCGAAGCAAGGAGGTGGCTTATCAATATTGGCCCCTCTCATCTTTTTATAATAGGTAAAATTGTCTTCAGTCGACATGTCGCCTAGCTTGCTCTTTAATTCTTTTTATAACGACATGCATCTCCTTTGGCAGATCGACCAGACATAAAGCAACATGGACTTTATAGGAAGATCATTTCCCAAGCCCAGAAGCCCGAGTATTTTGACATTCCTGCACCAGTGCCAACCACTACTCCGCTACCTCCTGGTAGAAAGAGAGCAGCTTCTTTGCTGAAGGTTGCCTTGGGATGGGCAAAAAAAGCTCGGAGAAATTTATCGAAGCAGTCATCGACTGATGTAACTGCGGCTTCTTTGCCTATCCTGCCATCATTTGAGCAGTTCGCCGTTCTGCAGGAGGCAACTCAACAAGGAGCCGAAGGTGGCATTACCTTTCCTTTGCGGTCTGTAAGATTATTCCTTCCAGGGCACCTTCATTCTCTGACATCTTCTTTGTTGGGTACTAGCTCAAGAAGCAGCTGCTGCTACTACGAACACTGAGGAGATTGGCAAGGCAACGGAGGATATGGAACTCTCTGCTGTAGCCATGGTGGATGCAACTGAGGCGGCTGAAGCCATAGGGGAGAGTATCCCCACTACCTAGGAGAACGTCAAACTTCCTTCTCCCATGCCAGTCAGTGAAGCTGAGGGTGAGCCAAGTGACTGTGATCCTTCTGAATCTTATTTTCTTAGTGATCTTCTGACCCTGACCTATGCATGCCTTTGTGCTTGTAGTGGCCAGAGTACTCAGTATTGTGTCTAAGACGCCTACCGTGGACGCCCCTTCACAGCAGGAAGGACACAAAACTGTGTTAAAGAAGGGTGCCATCCCATTGCAGCGTGTAATCACCCGCTCAGCAGCTCGTAAGGCAACAGAGGAGGCGAGCCGATCACCTTTTGGTACCTTCTTCAGATGTCATCATCATTTCATCGGAGGCTTTAGAGATGCCGCCTCCTATCACCGTATCTTCTTTAGAGGCGGTTACTGTACTCCGCCATGTGCCAGTGAGGATACAACCGACAGCTGAAGTGTCATCACTCGAGTTGAGCTCACTGGGAGAGAGTTCTACTCTAGTGCCTGCGACAGAGTTGAGGGCCGAAGCAGATCCATCAAGAGGTTCTGCCTTCGTTCCAGTGGCCATAATGACCATTGCACCTGACCTTACAGCTCCATCCGTGCCAGTAATAGAGTTAGAGCCTTTGCCGCCTCCAGCACTTGTGGAAGAGAGGTCTTTAAAGAGCCCGGCGGATCATGAGCAGACCATCGAGGTGCCTGCTCCTTCAGCTTTGGTGGCCATTCCATCTTCTTCTTCTGAGCCAGATACTGGCTTATGGTCATCCATAGACAATGAGGTTACTTTTGATGTGGTGCTAGTGGCCTCCCTTGGCTTCACTTCATCAGAGGATTTTGTCTGGCAACATTTAGAGATGTTGCACCGGGTAGTAGAATCTCAGTCGACATTGTCTTATCTCCAACTGAAAGAAGTGGCTGAACGACTGACGGTCGGCCTGCAGGTACTAGACTGTCCCTTGGATATATGGACCCAGCGGGTGCTATTCTAGCTGAAATTTGTTAATCACCGAGACTTTCTCGAGCGGACAATAAATGACCAACTGACGGCCCTTAAATTACAGAAGGCCGATTGTCAGACAGAGCTGGAGTCACTAAACTCTGATCTTCACCGGAACAAGGCCCATGTTGAAGCTTTTGCTGCTCACGCACAATTCTTGTGTGGTCGACGGGAAGAGCTTCGAGCTGAATTAAATACTGTTGAAGCCGAGATACCGTTGCTGGAGGAGGCAGAAGCCCAGGGTATTGAGGAGACCACCTTGCTGGAAGGTCGGGTTGCATCTTTGCAGACCGAGGTGACTCGTGTTTAGGAGGAAGAAGTTCAACTCCATGAACTGTGAGCAGCTTCGCATGTCGGGCTTCTTGACTTTGAAGATATCTTTAGGCGATCTTAGATGATCCTTCTTTGTAATCCATCCCCCTCAAAGCGCCCCTATTGTCTTTATCTCCCCTTTTTGCAATGGAATATATCTTTCTTTTATTATCTTCGGTGCCAATCTTCACACCTTTATTTTGTCATATCTTGTATCAATTTCGGCAACTTGTATGGAAGCATACCCATGTCTGTATCGCAGGAGAGCGCCCACTCTTTCAGGGAAAGGATGGGGTCATCGCTCCACCACGTGCTGGGATTCCAGGAGTTGCCAAATCGGCACAAGTCTATGTTTCATCGGCCAGAAGTGCCGGATGTAGGAATGCTTGCTTATTTGTGTATGAAGGGTCCACATGTCTCATTGAAATAGACGGAAGGTCCATCTCAAATAGGTTTTAGCATTGATCATGGGGAAGTGCCGTATGATCATTAAAAGCTTCATCATCGACATTGGGTTTATGCCGATGCAAGGAAATGGATGTGCTTAATCAGAATAGATGAAAGGCCTACTTCGGGTAGGTTTCATTATCGATCCGGGCGATGACGCCTTGTGACCGATAGGAGGTTTTATCGTCGGTGGGACTTAGGATAGCAAAAAATGGATAAGTTTCATCAGGGTAGATGAAAGGTCTACTCTGGATAGGTTTCATTATCGATCTAGGCGATGATGCCTTGTGACCGACAGAAGGTTTCATCATCGACATTGGGTTTATGCTGATGCAAGGAAATTGATAAGTTTCATCAGAGTAGACGGATGGTCTATTCTGGATAGGTTTCATTATCGATCTAGGCGATGATGCCGTGTGATCGACAAAAGGTTTCATCATCGACATTGGGTTTATGCCGATGCAAGGAGATTGATAAGTTTCATCAGAGTAGACGGAAGGCCTATTTTGGATAGGTTTCATCATCGATCTAGGCGATGATACCTTGTGACTGACAGAAGGTTTCATCATCGACATTGGGTTTATGCCGACGCAAGGAAATTTATAAGTTTCATCAGAGTAGATGGAAGGTCTATTCTGGATATGTTTCATTATCGATCTAGCTGATGATGCTGTGTGACCGACAGAAGGTTTCATCATCGACATTGGGTTTATGCCAATGCAAGGAGATTGATAAGTTTCATCAGAGTAGATAGAAGGTCTATTCTGGATAGGTTTCATTATCGATCTAGGCGATGATACCTTCTGACCGATAGAAGGTTTCATCATCGACATTGGGTTTATGCCGATGCAAGGAAGTTGATAAGTTTCATCAGAGTAGACGGAAGGTCTATTCTAGATAGGTTTCATTATTGATCTAGGCGATGATACCTAGCGACCGATAGAAGGTTTCATCATCGACATTGGGTTTATGACGACGCAAGGAAATTGATAAGTTTTAACAGAGTAGACGGAAGGTCTATTCTGGATAGGTTCCATTATCGATCTAGGCGATGATGCCGTGTGACTGATAGAAGGTTTCATCATCGACATTGGGTTTATGCCGATGCAAGGAGATTGATAAGTTTCATCAGAGTAGACGGAAGGTCTATTCTGGATAGGTTTCATTATTGATCTAGGCGATGATACCTTGTGACCGACAGAAGGTTTCATCATCGGCATTGGGTTTATGCCGACGCAAGGAAATTGATAAGTTTCATCAGAGTAGATGGAAGGTCTATTCTGGATAGGTTTCATTATCTATCTACGTGATGATACCTTGCGACTGACAGAAGGTTTCATCATCGACATTGGGTTTATGCCGACGCAAGGAAATTGATAAGTTTCATCAGAGTAGATGGAAGGTCTATTCTGGATAGGTTCCATTATCGATCTAGGTGATGATGCCTTGTGACCGATAGAAGGTTTCATCATCGACATTGGGTTTATGCCGACGTAAGGAAATTGATAAGTTTCATCAGAGTAGACGGAAGGTCTATTCTGGATAGGTTTCATTATCGATCTAGGCGATGATGCCTTGTGATAGACATAAGGTTTTATCATTGGTGGGACAACCGATAGTAGTGTCGCCAAGAAGTATACCATGTGTCTTCACATTATAATAACCACATTACTGACCCAAGCACCCTTTCGGATTTTCGCCGGAGCCAGCCCCTTCTTGCGTTTGCCCACGCGCCCTTTTGGGTTTTCACGTGGCAGGGTACCAGATTTTGCCTGCAGCGCCCTCTCGGGTTTTCACCACAGCTGGGTTATAGCCCTTTTTGCCCTTGTCTAGAATGTCTGAACAAGTCCGGCGGGGCACCTCTATTTTAAGCCCCATTTTTTATATATATTATTATATTTTTTCTTTTTTTTGTAACATTTGAAGTGGCTCTCTTTTTTTTGATCATGTAAAAGAGTTCATCGTTGATGTGGGGGTTAACATCAACACAAACGAAAACATGGTTTCATCATCTATCCAGACGGAAGGTCCGAATCGATGTTGGTATACCGGTGGCTTAGGCCCGAAGCCATTTCATCAAGATGTGTGAGTTTCATCGTTGATGTGGGGATTAACATCAACGCAAAGGAGAGTAAGGTTTCATCATCTACCCGGACGGAAGGTCTAGATTGACGTCAACATGAAGGAGGCTTAGGCCCGAAGCCGTTCGCCAAGAGTGCACATATGTTTCATCATTGATGTGGGGTTTACATCAACGCAAAGAAGATAAGGTTTCATCATCCACCCAGACAGAAGGTCTAGATTGATGTTCACATGAAGGAGGCTTAGGCCCGGAGCCGTTCTCCGAGAATGCACATATGTTTCATCGGTGATGTGGGGTTTACATCAACGCAAAGGAGATAAGGTTTCATCATCCACCTAGACGGAAGGTCTAGATTGATGTTCACATGAGGGAGGCTTAGGCCCGAAGCCGTTCGCCGAGAATGCACATATGTTTCATCGT
The DNA here is from genome assembly GCA_022559845.1 of Amorphophallus konjac. Lineage (NCBI taxonomy): Eukaryota > Viridiplantae > Streptophyta > Magnoliopsida > Alismatales > Araceae > Amorphophallus > Amorphophallus konjac. The sequence goes on along the minus strand of CM040119.1, from coordinate 170,128,416 downwards.
TGATGTGGGGTTTACATCAACGCAAAGGAGATAAGGTTTCATCATCCACCCAGATGGAAGGTCCAGATTGATGTTCACATGAGGGAGGCTTAGGCCCGAACCCGTTCGCTGAGAATGCACATATGTTTCATCGTTGATGTGGGGTTTACATCAACGCAAAGGAGGTAAGGTTTCATCATCCACCTAGAAGGATGGTCCAGATTAATGTTCACATGAGGGAGGCTTAGGCCCGAAGCCGTTCGCCGAGAATGCACATATGTTTCATCGTTGATGTGGGGTTTACATCAACACAATGGAGATAAGGTTTCATCATCCACCTAGACGAAAGGTCTAGATTGATATTCACATGAGGGAGGCTTAGGCCCGAAGCCGTTGGCCGAGAATGCATATATGTTTCATCGTTGATGTGGGGTTTACATCAACGCAAAGGAGACAAGGTTTCATCATCCACCCAGACGGAAGGTCCATATTGATGTTCACATGAGAGAGGCTTGGGCCCGAAGCCGTTCGTCGAGAATGCATGTATGTTTCATCGTTGATGTGGGGTTTATATCAACGCAAAGGAGACACGGTTTCATCATCCATCCAGACGGAAGGTCCGGATTGATGTTGACATGAAGGAGGCTTAGGCCCGAAGCCGTTCGCCGAGAATGCATATATGTTTCATCGTTGATGTGGGGTTTACATCAACGTAAAGGAGATAAGGTTTCATTATCCATCCTGATAGAAGCTCCGAATTGATGTCCATATACAAGAAGGAGGCTTAGGCCCGAAGCCGTTCGCCGAGAATGCATATACGTTTCATCATTGATGTGGGGTTTACATCAACACAAAGGAGACAAGGTTTCATCATCCATCCAGACAGAAGGTCCGGATTGATGTTGACATGAAAGAGGCTTAGGCCCGAAGCCGTTCGTCGAGAATGCATGTATGTTTCAGCATTGATGTGAGATTTACATCAACGCAAAGGAGACAAGGTTTCATCATCCATCCCGACGGAAGGTCCGGATTGATGTTGACATGAAGGAAAGAGTAACCATCTTCATTGTCATCACCATTCTTTAGAGCCTTCACCACTATCATTTTTATGTTGAGGCTGTTCATTCAATCATTCACCACTCCCTCAAATGGTAGTGGTACAGCATGATACAGCTTTAGATGCTTCCCATTGAGTGATGGGAATTGAACTTCTCCCCGATGGTTGACAACCACGTAGGCTCCGCCTTCGTAGACCCTTTGGACCACATACGGACCCAGCCAGTTTGCAGCCAGCTTGCCCTTTGGGTTGGAAGCCATGACTTCTTTCTTCTTGACCTTGACAAGATCACCTTTATTGAACTCTCGCCCTTTGACGATCTTGTTGAAGGCATTTGCCATGCGGGCTTGGTATGCCTAGATATTCTTCTGTGCCTGAAGGCGTTTTCCATCCAGCTCAGCCAATTCTTCAAATCTTCTTTCAGCATTTACTTGTTCATTGCGGGCTAATCCATATTGAATTGCAACCTTGAGTGATGGGACTTCCATCTCTATGGGGACTACTACCTCGGAGCCGTATACTAAGAGAAGGGTGAACAACCTGTAGGGGTTTTGCAGACAGTACGATATGCTCATAATGCTTCGTACATCCTTTCCCCCTAGTCCTTCTTGCTGGAGCTGAAAGTCTTAGCAAGGAGCGTGCATAGAGTTTTATTAAAAGCTTCAGCCAATCCATTTGCTTGTGGATTGTAAGGGGTGGAGGTCCTCCAATCAATCTTGTACTTCTTGGCGAGCTGATATATTTTCTGATTCTTGAAGTGGCTTCCGTTATCAGAAATTATTCGGTTGGGAACACCAAACCGAAAAATAATGTTCTATTTGATGAATTTGGCGACCAGCTCACCAGTCACTTCTTTGAGTGCTATAGCTTCTACTCATCTGGAGAAGTAATTTATTATAGCCAAGATGTACTTGTGTCTAGTTGAGGACGTTGGAAGAGGTCCAACCACATCGGTTCCCCATTGAGCAAAAGGCCAGCTGGGAACTGTCGGGTGTAGGGGTACAGGCAGCCTTCTGGGCACAGTAGCATGCTCCTGGATTTCTGGCATGTTTTTGCAAACTGACCGCAGTCTTCAAACATAGTAGGCCAGTAATAGCCTAGTTTCTTGATTTCGATCTTCATCTTTGGTCCAGCTTGGTGTGCTCCGGCTGTCCCGACATGTATCTCTTTCATCACTTGCCAAGCCTCGTTGGTGGATAGGCAGTGGAGCAGAATCTTCTTACGGGCGTCTGCCATGATTCGGAATAGTGTCCCACTTCAGAGCTCATAGGAATCTTTAGTCCGCAGGAGTTTCATTCTTTCTTCTTTGTTTTTGGGTAGCTGCTGGTGAAGGAACCACTGCAGCAGATGCTGTCTCCAGTCGGGCTCCCGTGCTTCTTTGGCTACATTGGCCTCATATTCTTCTAGGCACGATTCTAACACCCTGGGAACCTGCCGCCGGTTTATCATGACAATGTTGAGTGTTTCATCTGGTGGGACTGCAAGCGAACTGGCTAATTTTGCCAAAGCATCGGCCTGAGCATTATGTCCCCGGCCAACATGATTGAGCTTAATATAGTGAAAACTCACCATAAAGCACAATGTTTTTTGATAGTAGGGGTTTAGTTCTGGCTTCCGCACCTCAAACTCCCCTTGCATCTATTTTATTATCAGCATTGAGTCACCGAACACTTGGAGCATATGGATTCCCATGCTAAGCGTGATTTGTAGGCCGATTATTAGAGCTTCATACTCAGCTTCATTATTAGTGCATGGCTCGTTTATTGAGCATGAAGTGTATACCACTTCCCCTTCAGGTGACTTCAGGACGATGCCGGCTCCGCTCGGACTTTGACCAGTCCAGCTGAGGTAGTTTCTGTTCTTGATGCCCCATCAAAGTAGAGGTGCCACATCACCGGCTGGGCTTGACATGCCTCCAGTGTCTCATCATCAGGGAGTTCAACTTCTAGTGGAACATCCTCTAGTGCAGGGTGTGCTGCAAAGAAGTCGGCTACGGCTTGACCTTTTATGGCTCTTTGAGGCACATAAGAAATTTCAAATTCTTTCAGGATCACATCCCATTTGCCGAGTCTACACTTGAGTGCTGGCTGAGATAATATGTACTTGAGTGGGTCCGCTCCAGATATTAATCTGATTTCATGGGACAACATGTAATGCCAGAGTTTCTTGATAGCGAAGACTAGGGCCAGATAGGTCTTCTCTATAAAAGTGTATTTCTCTTCGATCCTCACTAACCTTCGGCTAAGGTAGTAGAGGGCTTGCTCTTTACCCTCTTCATTTACTTGAGCTAGCATTGCCCCCAGGGACCAGTGAGTGGCTGCTATGTAAAGAATCAGAGGTCTTCCTTTGATCGGTGCTCCCAGCACTAGAGGGGTCTTCAGATATTTTTTTAGCTTTTCAAAAGCCGTTTGGCATTCCTCGTCCCAGAAGAACGGCATATCCTTCATCATTAGCCTATGGAAAGGGCGACAACGACCCGACAGATTTGAAATAAATTGGAGAATATACGCTAGTCGGCCTTGCAAGGACCGTAGCTCTGACAGACTCTTCGGAGGAGGGAGTTATTGAATAGCTTTAATCTTGGATGGATCAATTTCAATGCCTCTGTGTCAGATAATGAATCCAAGGAATTTTCCACTGGACACGCCGAAGGCGCATTTCACGGGGTTCATTTTTAGCTCATATTGGCATAGCCTTTGAAACACCACCCTCAAATCTTATAGATGGTCTTCTTTTCTGTTTGTCTTCACCACCAAATCATCAATGTAGCACTCCACTTTCTTGTAGAGCAAGTCATCGAATATCTTCGTCATGGCTCTTTGATATGCAGCGCCGGCATTCTTGAGGCTGAAAGACATTCTTTTGTAATGGAATATCCCCTTTGGGGTGCGGAATGTAGTATGGACCCTGTCTTGCTCAGCAATCAAAATCTGGTTATATCCGGATGATCCGTCCATAAATGAGAGGGCTTCATGGCCTATTGTGGCGTCTATCATCACCTCGGTGATTGGCACATGAAAGTCATCTTTTGGGCATGCTTTGTTGAGGTCCCGAAAGTCAACACATATTCTTATCTGCCCATTCTTCTTTTTCACAGGCACTATATTTGCTAACCATGTTGTGTATTGATTTTCTTCGACGAACCCCACATTAATGAGATTGTCGACTTCCCCATTAATCTGATTAATCAGCTCGTGTCGCATCCGCCTGTGAGGCTGCTTTATGGGCTCTACTCTTGGATCAATAGACAGCAGATGCTGTGCTACATCGGGGTTCAACCCTGGCATCTCATTGTAGGTCCAGGCAAAACAGTCCTGGAACTCCTTCAGAAATTGTATATACTGCTCTTGTTCTTCTGCCGACAACAGTGCGCTGAGAAAGGTGGGTCTTTGATCCCCCTCACTCCCCTGGTTCACTTCTATCAGCTCATCAACGTTAGCTTGGCCGCCATCCTCGACTTCTGGTGGGGCTTCTTCAAGGTTGATAAAGCCTCCATTGATGTAATCTTCTTCAGCTTCTAGGGCTTCCAGCTCCCCGAGTGGTGTATATATCGACCTCTGGCCTTCGAAGTCGGCTAGTGATTGTTGGTTTTCTTCAGATCGACTTTCTAGGGTTAAAGGAACTTGTCCCTCAGTTTCTTTGCTCCATTGCTGAACTATCGGACCCTCCGTCGGGTTTTCGTCAGCTCTGCTTTGCTGTTTTGATGTCTCATCTTGTGTTTCTGACATAGTACCTCTTGCCCCCTGAGGGTCCACAGGTAGAAATCCCTCTGCCGGATCTGCCAGGTCCTGCATGGCCCGGATCTCCTCCAGTATGCGCTCAAATTCTAGGCGCTTCGTTTCTTTCTCAGAGGCTTGATCTTCATCAGGTGTCCCCTTGTCAAATCTGGCTTCATTTTGGAATAGATCCTCAGTGGGGAGGGGATCCTTCCAGTACTGGCATAGAGTGACTTCATCTCGTCCCCCTGAGCTTTCATAACTACCTTGGGTTTCAGTACCACCTTTGGGGTGTTGTGTTGTTTCTTCGCCATATGGTGGGTAATCATCATAATCCGCCTTAAAGGGGTCTTCGTGGATGAAGTAGGTGGAAATAACATCTACCTCTATCTCATAATACTCCTGCAGAGTGTAGCCCAGCCCCGGATGCCGGGTGATCTTGAGTAACTCTTTGTTGTTGTTGGGCGGATCCCAAAGCTTTTGGAATGCCTTCTATTGGCCAACAGGCTGCAGCAAGGGCATTTGTATTTTGGTAAACATCTGGGAGACCCGCTGGGTAGTGTAATCTTGACCCGATATTGGCACCATTCTGTTAGCTGCCTCCTTCGGGATTACACAGTCTTCATCATCCTCATCGATAGGTTCTCCAGGGTAGAATATCATAGGTGGTTAGCCGAAACGGGGAACCTCCATAGTCTTCAGTGGTTGCACTGTTTGGCATTCCAAACTCGGAATGGGTTTGAACAATCCAGGCGAATCTCAACGAGCTTGAGCTTCTTCTTCACATCGTCTTCTACTTTGACAGGGTAAGCAACTGGTGGTGCAATTCTAGCAAAGTCCCCAGTCTGAGAGACGTGGGCGACCTCCTACTGTTCCACGTAACCTGGGGGTGGTGGAGGGGACCATTCATCTACCTTTGACATTGCTTTCTTCTGGCTTGCAGGAACTTCTTTCTTCTTCGTCCCTTGGGAGACTTCCGTGTAAAACGGTGCATCAAGCATGTGACACTCATATACTTCAAAGGGATGCAAATCTGCAAACACCCTCTCTTCTTTTCCATTATGGCAGTACTTGATACATTGGTGTAAGGTAGAGGGGACTATCTGATATCTATGCAGCCAAGGCCATCCCAGTAGGGATTTGTATGTTGTATTTGAATTTATCAGATAGAATTACACCGTGGTGGTAAAATCACCCACCGTGAGGTTGAACTCTGCCACTCCGAGTGGAGTCTCGCACTTCTGACTGAAGACGGCGATCCTCATGTCTTTTACCTTGGTGAGGTGCAAATCAAAGTAGTACTTCTGGTAGATGCGGTAGGTCAATATGTTCACAACAGCTCCTGGATCTATCAGAATCTGGCTTAATGGCTAACAGTTGAGATGCCCCCTCATATATAGAGGCCTGTTGTGATTGGGGTCAAGAATTAACATGTCATCCTCCGTGAATGTAACAGCTGGCCCGGAGTTAACTTCTGTCAGAAGTGCTTCATACTGAGCTGGTGACTGTAGAGCATCAATAATTGTTTGGCGAGCTTCTTTGCTCAAGGAGAGGATCTCCCATATAGAAAATCTTGTGGGGAGCTTCTTCAGCATCTTCATAATTCGGCTGCCCACTCGAACATTGGATAGTCGCATCTCCTCCACCCAGCGGGGTCTTGGAGGCTCATGTGGTGCTTGCAGCATGGCTTGCCCTTCTCTTGTTTCCTTCTTCTGTGGGGACTGCTGGGGAGTCTCCGTTGGGGTAGTTATCTCCGGTGTTGTGGGAAGGTTGATGTTCACTACATCTTTCTCTTTGATTGTTGTGGCAGATGGTTGCCGGGGACTTTCATCTTCAGCAGCAGCATTCGGGGCCGGCTATTTGCCTTCCCGAACGTACAATAATTCAAGAAATGACAGGGTCTCATTACCTCCTTTTGGTTTTGCATAGAGGCCTGATGGGGGAGGGATTTCAATGCCCCGGACTTCTGGCTCTGGTATCTGATAGGGTTGCTCGCCCCTGAAGATAATATTGTGGTTGGCTGGAGGGAAATGCCCCCACCTTCTCCCAGAGCGGGTAACATGCATTGAGGTCGAAGCCTCAGCTTGATTTGCTTCTAGTGATGGAGTAGATGACTCTCTTTCATCTCCTTCCCCTGGTAGGATGAACAGTGCTGATAGAGTATTACATTGCAATGTGACTATTTTCTTCTTGTTTCTTGGTTTATTCTTCTTTAGGCGCCTGGACTTGGCTGGCATGTGCCCCCATAAGAGGTTGGCCTCAGCTTCCTCTTGCTCTTTTTCTGATTGTTCTTTGATGGCTAATCCCTCTAGCTGTTCCCAGAGGACATGGTCTTTCACCAGTATTGGCTTCAGCTCAGGTTGTTCATATTCATCAAGCCGGTTGATGTACTGCTGTAAGCGTTTTACTTCTGGGCTTATCTTCTCATTGGTCGGCAGCGGAGTCTGCTTCCTCCGATTGGGAGTGAATATTCGGATAACCAGTGGTGACTCTGTAGTGTGCCACACATGGCTTACTACTGGCGGGGGTTGCTTTGGAGTGACACCTCAGATGGAGGCCCCCGACACTTCAGAGACTAATGGCCACCTCTTGGTCTTGGCTGGTACTATTTTCCATCCCACCTGATCCTTGATGGGGGTAAGAAAGCATGCTTCATATGTATGTTGTGTGCAAGTTTCAGCAGCCTCTTCAGGCAATTATTCGTATAGGGAAATCATATTGATAGCCTTCCTCATTGCTGGGGGCTCATGAGGGTGTGGGGGATCCACCTGGTGCTCTCCCATTTGGAGCTCGCCCTTCTTGATCATGCTTTCTAGGATGTCTTTGAAGACATAACAATTTTCAATGGCATGTCCCAGTGCCCGATGATATGGACAGAATAGGGGATCATCCTTCTTGGCTGCATCATCGGGTCTCTTTGGCTCAGGCAATGTTATCTTGTTGTATTTATATGCCCAGTCAAATAATGCCCCTGTCTTTTCTTTGGGAAATGAATATAACTTCCTCATTTTGTTCCTCAAAGAGACACCTTCTTTCTTTTCTGTTGCCCCTGCTGGCGGAGGGGCAACTGCAGCTTTGGCCTTTGCTGTCTGCTGGTCAAAGGTATTGAAATCAACAGTATTTGCTTTAGTCGGCGCCGGTCGCCGTTCAACAGCTTTCCCTTTCTGAGCAGTAGGAATGTTGTTTGCAGGACTTCTGGATAGAAAGGTCTTGACCTCTGTCACCACACTGTTTAAGCAGTCAAATGTCCTGACGTCTATTCCAATCATCTTTTCAAGCACTTCCCTCCTGAGGTTTTGCTTGCATATCTGAACAGCATCTTCTTGGTACGGAGGCCGCTTGCATCTCATGGCCAGGTTCCTCCATCTTTTAATATAATCCAGGGCCGTTTCATCCTGCCTCTGCCTGGTAGAGTATAATTCTACCACTGTAATCTCCCTTTCTGTGACATGGAACCTTTTTCAAAGCTTTCGCTACATATCGGGCCAACCAGTTATAGACCCGGCTGGTAGGATGGAATACCACTCAAAGGCCAAGCCCGTGAGGGACGAGCCGAAGAACTTTAGTAGATAAGCTTCATCAGCAGCCAAGTCTCCCATGACTGTTGTGTAATAGGCAATATGTTCCCTTGGGGAGCCTTGCCCATTGAATTTCTCAAACTTTGGCGGCTTGTTAATGCCTGGGGGTAGTCTCTTTGCAGCATATTATGGAGGATACGATACCTGGTAGACATCAAAAGTCCCATACTCACCATCAACCTTCTTAGATAGCTTCATTTCTATCATCCTTTCAACCATCAGCTTGTTCACCATAGTAGGATCGACAGGCTCTGGGTAGAAGTGTACAGGTTGTTGTGTAAAGGGAGTTGTCATGACAATGGCATGTAAACTCGGCTGCACTCCTGAAGGAGAGGGTTGCACTGTTGGCTGTGGCGGGAAAGGATGACATGGAGCTTTCCCGTGACTTGCTTGGTGGGAGACAGCAGGTATTACCACCTCCGCAGAACTGGAGACCTCTCTTGCTGGTTCCGCATGCTTGGAAACAAGAGTTTGTTCATTCTTCTCATTTAATTGCCTCTTAAGAGACTCAATTTCTTGTTGATATCTCCTAAACATCATTAGGATGGTTGGGTCCAGAGATGCAGCCATAGGCATATCTTCTGTCATCTGACCAGATGTCCCCTCAACCGGGTTCATGAGTGACACATCTTCTTCTGAAGCCACCACATTTACAGTTAAAGTGGTGATCTTTGGTGAATCATCAGAGGCTGTAAGCCTCTTCCTTGCCGCTTGGCCTTGCCTTGTTACGGGTCTGGGCCTTCGGGCCAGCTTAATGATCTCTTCGGGCTGGTCTGGTAAAGCACCATACCGCCCAGCAACCCCTGCCACATTACAGGCAAAGATTTACAGCTTTCCTTTTTGCCTCCAGACTTTTCTTCGGACATGACCAGGGAAGGTTAATCGATCGAACACATATATTATTTCTCTTTCTTCTCCCTGCTATGGGGCATCCTTCAAACATCCGGCCCTTTTGCCGTCTTTGAATTCATTGGAGTCTGAACATGAGACTCCTGGCATTATCTCTTTTTTGTTATCTTATTCTTCCTCTTCGGCGCCCATAGTGCAGAGTAATCTTTGCTGCCCTAGGGATGTGTTCCCTAGGCAGTGAAAATAGTCTTGGACTACTTTGCCCATTTCTTTTCGACTATGCCTCTGAGGATCAGCTTGCGGCATCAGTTGCTCTTGTGTTTTCGACTGATAAGCCAGCCTTGCTATCTATGCAGCTTGATACATCTTCCGGGGATACCGAAATACATCTACATGTCGGGTGTAGGCCCTGGCATGTGGGAAACAACCATTGGAATAACCTCTTCTTCCTCTTCTTCTTTTCTTATTGGAACTTTCCTGCCCCCTCTCCTGGGGTACATAACAGCAACTTCTGCCCTCGCAGGGGCTGGCGCTAGACCTCGGACCTTCTTGGGTACATAGATCTACTTGAATCTTTCCAGCTTAGGTGCCGGCGGCTTCTTTTCTTCTTTCTCCATGTTGGCCCTCCTGGTGGCCAGCACTTGGAACTTGTTGTTGGTAGGGACCGCCGGAATGATGCGGTCGGGTAGTGCTTCAATCGGGCGACCGTTGAGGTACACCCGTATTCCACCTATCAGCATGGACTTCCCTGAGATTGACAAACGTCCTTGGGGTGCAACAGTCTGGTTACTCCCGTAGTTCTTCTTCTTCTTGCCATCAGAAGCAAGGACAGTGGTCCTTCTATCCACATGGTGGACATAGCATGGAAGAACGGTGTGTGAGACAACCGTCTTTCGGGTTTTCTTCTTCTTTGGTATACTTGCGGGTTCCACCGCAGCAGTCTTCTGGGCTTCACCATCGACTTGGAGTAGGTTGACAACTGCAAGTCCTAAGCAGTTTGGGAATCCTAGCGCTGGGGGCATGGATCCAAATATCATTGGCACCGCCAGGTACCCATCACGAACGTGGTTGTCAATGACTTGCTGGCCGAACTCGAGAGAAATCAGTCCAGTCCCCATTTGAATTCCTGCAAGTAAGATCAGCGCACAGTCAGAACTTTTGGGGAGGCCACCAGGCCTCTTACTTTGGCGAAAAGATGAAGGGAAACTTTGTCCCATCAGGCGTGCTAGCTTTGTGGACTCGATCTTTGTTGATTTGTCTTATTTATTTGTTAGGTTATTTGTTTTTTTATTTTAGTCTATTAATTAGTTTGTTGATTAGTTTATTAGGCGTGCCAGTCACCGAGTGATAATTTAATATGCGCTCGATCTGACTTGGTCAGTCGATTGTGAAGTCCGAGTCGGGACCAGAAGTCCGTCATACCATAAAGGCTATGACGTTAATTACGCCCTTCCAAAGAAGGACAACCCTTGATTAACCACCAAAGTAAGAGGGGCCCCGGGGGCAAAACAAGATAATACAGCTGTGTTGATTTATTTGCAGGGTATGAGATGAATGCACATGATCATGCGACTGACAGTTTCACTATGGTTGTCTGCCTGGTTCCCGGTATAGGGGGGCGGAGAACTTAGGTTCGAGAACCACTCTCACGCATAATCACGGCTGGAGAGGGGGATTTCTGTAGCCCATCTAAGAGTGGCCGAACCAGGTCCAGCAAGACCAAACGAGACCCAGCTCATCTAAGTGACAGCCCCGCAGGGCCCACTTAGCATAAAAGCCCAATAAGATCACTCGGGATCATGCCCTTCCTCGACGGCCATTAGGCTCGGAAGGCCCGAGCGTCGGTCCGGTCGAAAGAAGACCCAAGCCCGACCGATCCCCCTCACCAGGATAAAGGCTAGCGCCCCGCGCCCACTACGACCGAGCCTCACCCGAGCTATGCCGATCGCCCGGATAAGGGTTGGCACTTTTCATGCTTGGGTCGACCGACGATTGCTTATCTATGCTACCGTTGAGAGCCCTTTATGAGCAGGAGTTCACAAAGATAAGGGACCCACGAGTCCTCAAGGTTATAAAGAGCCCACGATGAGGACGTAAAGAGACCACGTCGAGGACGTAACCCCCGCCTGGAACTCCTCAACTTACGGGACTCATGAGGCTAGCGCACTATTTAAACTGGGGACTCCCTTTAGCAAATGGTAAGACCTACACACGCCTAAAACTCTCTGAGCAGGAACCACTTCACCACCTTGGTGGAGAGGGATCTCACGAATCTCCTTCCTCCTCCCTTCATAGCTTCCACCACTGCTCTACTGACTTAGGCATCGGAGGGTTTTCCCCAGGGATCCCCCCCTGGGCCCCCTGATCTGTTTGCCTTCCTTGCAGTTCACTGAGCGGTGATCATCCCCCAGCTCAGGACTAGCGCGAGATCGCCCCTCTTCATCTGGCGCCGTCTATGAGAAACGATCAAAGAGCCAGCATGGTGCGAAGAAGTACAGGGAGGAGATCTATCGGCGATAGGGGGAAGACCATGGTGGTGGGGGGAGAAGGCCCTTCTCAGGCAGCGCAAGACCCCCCCTTCAACGCCAGCACCCCAGCCGACTAACCACCTCCACCTGCGGTGGTAGGGCAACCATCTAATGAGGGCGCTGACACTTTCCAAGCCCTCAACACAAAACTGGATGTCCTCGTGGAACTCATGAGGACCCATGCGACCAGGGAAGGAAGGTCACGTGTCCCTCCAGAAAGCCCTCCCCGTAGAGACGCGTCCCAACACACTGCTGGAGGTTGCTTCACCCTCCGAGGACAACAGCTTATTCGCAACAGGTCAGGAGGACCTTCACAAGCCCCTCCTTCGGAGCAAGAGGCCTCCTCCACGCCGAAGCGGGGAAAACCTGGGGCACACCGTCCACACCTGGAGACCGAAGTCCCCAGGGAGCGCCAGGATAGCCTGCCATCGTGTCCCCCTAGCCCCACGGCACAATGGTAGCCAGAGTTATCCCTCCGTCTGCGAGAGTCGAGAGGCGCTTCGCAGAGCAGGAGCGCGCCTTACGCGCCTTGCAGAAGACCTCCCCAGTAGAGGATGAGGTGAAATCCCCGTTCTCCGACTATATCTTGAAGGCAGAGGTATCTCCCAGAATCCCCATTCCAACCTTCAAGTCTTACGATGACCAGGCCGACCTGGCCGACCACTTCGACAACTTCGACGCCCTGATGACCCTTCACGGGGCGTCCGATGCCATCAAATGTCGAGCCATCGTGACCACCCTGGTCCAAGGCACCCAAGCATGGTTTCGAGCCCTCACCGTCGGATCCATCCGAGACTTCAAGCAATTTGGGCAAGTATTTATGGAGAGTTTCACCGGTAGTGGCCCCCCAAGGTCGGTAGTGGGGCTATTAGCTCTCAAACAGGCGCAAGGGGAGAAACTCTGGGCCTACATCAACCGATTTTAGTCGGAAGCCCTGAGAATCCCCCGCCTGGATGTAACCTCGGCCATAACCACGCTGATCGGAGGCACCCGGGATGAAAACCTCCGCCGCGAACTTGTCCTCCACCCTCTCTCGATCCATGCCGAGCTAGTGACTCTGGCCTTACGCCATGCTGAGTGCAAAGAAGTTCTTAGCGCGTGCCAAGGCGCAACCGGCTCGGGTCGGGAGGGGGACACGAAGCGAGACGGGGAGCACAAAGAACCGTCCCGGAAGTACGAGCGGTACACTCCCTTAACCGCTCCAGTGTACGAGATATATGAAGACATCAAAGGCTCGGGCCTCCTCCGCCAACTCGAGCCAATGAGGTCAAAAAGCCACAATGGCAGCAAACATTGCCTGTTCCATAGCGACCACGGGCACCACACCGACGATTGCCACCAGCTCCAGGATGAGATCGAGCGCCTCGTCCTGGTGCCAAAAGCTTTAGGATAGTGGCGAATGTGCGTGGACTTCACCGACTTGAACAAAGCCACACCAAAGGACTACTATCCGTTGTCGAGCATCGACCAACTAGTTGACTCAACCTCGGGCAACGAGATACTCAGCTTCCTGGACACCTATTCAGGTTACCACCAGATCAGAATGGATCTAGAAGACATCGAGAAGACCGCCTACATCACCGACTTCCGCGTATACTGCTACACCCGGATGCCTTTCGGGTTGAAGAACGCTGGAGCCACGTACTAGAGGCTGGTCAATCATATGTTCGAAGGACAGCTCGGCTGGAACATCGAGGCCTATATTGACGACATGCTCGTCAAGACCCCCAAGGCCAAGGACCACTTCATCGACCTAGCGGAGACCTTCGACACCCTCCTGAGGTACAATATGAAGCTCAACCCCACCAAATGTGCCTTCGGAGTAAGGTCTGGAAAATTCCTGGGCTTCTTAGTCACCCAGCGTGGGATCGAGGCCAACCCCGACAAGGTCCAGGCCATCCTAGACATGCGCCCACTCACCTACACCAAGGACGTTCAACGCCTAACCGGGCGCATTGCCGCGCTCAGCAGATTCCTGTCCCGTGTGGCCGAACGATGCCTAGCCTTCTTCAAACTATTGAGGGGGCCCAAAATGGCATCTGCTACGTTCGCATGGGACGAGGAATGCCAAAGAGCGTTCACCGAGCTTAAGGAGTTCCCGGCTTCACCCCCGATGCTGTCCAAGCCTGTCCCGGGTGAAGCCTTGCATCTCTACCTTTCGGCAACTCCATCCACAGTTAGCTCGGTCCTGGTCAGAAATGACTCGGGAGTCGAGAGACAAGTCTACTACACTAGCAAGGTACTCAACTAGGCTGAAATAAGGTACCCCGCAACCGAGAAACTTGTGCTAGCGTTGGTTACCTCGGCCAGGCGCCTTCGACCCTATTTCCAAGGGCACTCCATCATCGTGCTAACCGGCGAACCACTAAAGAGGATCCTCGCCAACCCTGAAGCCTCAGAACACCTTGTCAAGTGGGCCATCATGCTCGGGGCCTACGATATATCGTACCTGCCACGCCTGGCTATCAAAGGACAGGCGCTCACCGACTTCATTGCCGAGAGCACCATCCCGACCGAAGAAAAATCTATGTCCGTACTCGGGCCAACCTGGGAATTGTTCATCGATGGATCCTCCAACTCGGCCAGGAGCGGCGTTGTGATCCTCCTGAAGTCCCCCGAAAGAGCAGAGCCGCATTACGCCTTGAAGGTCAACTTCCAGGCATCCAACAACGCCTCCGAGTATGAAGCCCTTACTTGGGGAGCCCGCATGGCCCGACGGTTGGGGGCTGAGCGAGTCAGAATTCACACTGACTCCCAACTGGTCGCTAGCCAGGTCAACGACGATTACGAAGCTCGGGAAGCATCGATGGTCAAATACCTCCAGCTGGTCAGAACTGTGGCACAACAGTTCGAGAGTTTTGAGGTAGTCTGAATAGCTCGAGAGGAAAACTCCCGAGCGGATGCCCTCTCTCAGTTGGCCTCCTCTCTTGACCCCGAAGGTACTCGATCGGTCCTTCTTGAAGAGCTAGAGCGACCGAGCACTGATTCGGAGCTCATGGCTATTGACTCGGCCTCCCTAAGTGACTGGCATACCCCCTATCTGTCATGGCTCCAAGACTTTCAGGAGCCTCCCGACCCTCGGGAAGTCCGGAGATTAAAGTACCAAGCTCGGTGATTCGTCATCCTGGATGGCACTTTATACCGCAGATCCTTCTCTGGTCCCCTCTAGAAGTGCATCAGTACTAACGAAGCCAACCGAGCGATCCAAGAGGTTCACGAAGGCCTGTGCGGAGCGCATCTAGGTCGCTCGCCAGAATCTTGCTTCGGTAGGGTTACTAGTGACCCACTCTACAGCGCGACTGCTCAACCTACGTACAATAGTGTGACCGATGCCAGCGATTAGATCACTTGGTCCATCAGCCAGCAACGGAACTCGTCACCCTAGCCGAGCCTTATCCTTTCGCTCGGTGGGGGATCGACATCCTTGGGCCGTTCCCTACGGCTCAGGCCCAGAAGAAGTTCATCATTGTCGCCATCGACTACTTCACCAAGTGGATCGAGGCCGAAGCCACAGCTAGGATCACCGATACAGTCGTCTGGTGTTTCGTCTGGAAATCGATCATCTGTCGCTACGGCATCCCCCGGGTGATAGTGAGCGATAATGGCCGGCAATTTGATTCTCGTTATTTTTGAGACAGATGTACGGACTTAAGCATTCGCAATCACTTCACTTCGGTCGCCCACCCTCAGGCTAACGGGCTGGTCGAAAATGCCAATAAGACTATCTTGAAAGGCATCAAGACTAGGCTCGGCAAAGCCAAGGGCAGCTGGATTGAGGAATTGCCGAACGTACTTTGGTCACATAGAACGACTCCCAGAACGGCAACCGGTGAAAGCCCCTTTCAGCTCGTATACGGTACCGAGGCCGTAATCCCGTTGGAGATTGGCAACCACTCCCTCTGAGTCATCTGCTTCTCGTCCGAGGCAAACGACCAGAAACTGCTCGAAAACCTCGACCTAGCGGATGAACTCCGAGAGATTGCCAGTGTCCGAGCAACGAAATATCAACGCCGCCTCACTCGATACTACAACGCCAAAGTCCGAGATAGACACTTTCAACCGGGAGACTTCGTTCTCAGGAAAGTCGAAGCCTCTCGACCACTTGAGGCGGCGGGCAAGTTATCCCCTAATTGGGAAGGCCCCTACCGAGTGGTCGAGACGCTCGAGAAAGGAGCATACCGGCTATCTACTATGGAAAGAGAACCCATCCCTTGGATGTGGAATGCGACTACACTACACAAGTTCTATTTCTGAACATCGAGCATTGTGTAAGCAACATGAAATAAAACAAAAGTTTCCTTTCCTCTTTTATTCAAACAACTTGCTTGTACAGTAGAAAGGCCGAAGCCAAGACAATACATGTCGAAAAAGTAAAAATCCATCTGGCGCCGCTGAACGAGCCCATCGCTCGACTGACTCGGTTAGCCATCCCGCGTCCAGCCACTAACTCTGCTTCGTGTAGAAACTGGCTTGGATTAAGGGTAGTCGACCCCGTTGGCTCGGGTAACTCGGAACAAAGGTGACAGAGAGATTAGGAAGAAGAAGGCTACCTTCCAAGTTGACAGAGATGGAGGAAGGGGAAGAGGGAATACGAATGAAGGCCTCCTCTCTAAAGGAAGAGAGTGCAGGCACCCTCCAAAGAGTGAGAAGGGGGGAGAAAAAGAAACCAGCAGAGTTGGACGAGGAGACAGGGGAAAGCCCGGAAAGGAGGGAGCTTAATTGTTTTCCCCCTCCCCTCGGGGTGGAGTCGGTACGTCGAACCCCCTTCAAACCTGCTCGTCGGCCGTCGAACTCCCTTCAAACCCGAAGCAGCAAGGACTCTCTGCCCTCCATCATCGGCAGCTTCATCTTCCTGAATGTCTTCCATACTTCAAATTCGACGACACAACGCTTCGTGAAGAAGGAGAGAGGAAAGACTGTTAGAGAAAATCCTAAGTGATGGAGAGGGAGAGACGCCCTTCAGACCTTTTATAGGCGAAGGGAGGTTACTTGTCTTAAATGATTCTCTCCTCGAAAACACGCTAAAGGGACTTCTCACTACAAACGGTCACCTCAGACTCCTCTGTTCCATCCCATCGGGACACACGAAATGGCCGGGCAGTTAAAGCATGAGAAAACGGAAAGACACCTTGTCAAACGCCCGCCCAACCATCATGCGAGATCCACGCAGAAGGTATCAGCACTTTCCAACTACTGCGGATACGCTGGTCAAACTACAGCAATGGCGATACAAAAGAGTTAAGTTTTCATCATAACGCTATTGCCTTACGTTTTTCCCTTTACACAACAAGAGAAGTTTTTTCTTCAGAAAAAGGAAAAATATACAAGGAGAAAAAGCAAAGCAAATACATTAGGCCTCTGGCCCACCGTGAGGCTCGGAAGTGGAAGGCTCGGACGGTCTTCCCCCGGCACCCTCGGCGATGGTCGACCCTGGCACTGACCCCACCGGCGTGGGAACTGCCTCAGCTGCGCGCCCTCCCGAGGCATCCGGAGTTGGTGACCCCTCGGACGAAGAGTCCCCCTAGTCTCCTTCCTCCGACGCCGAACCAGAGGAACCGGAGGATGACAAATCTGAGTCATAGCATTACCCGGACGAAAAATTGATTATCTCGGATGCCTGCTCCTCTGCATAATAGATGTCCCGGTCATAGCCTTGCTTGAATCCCTTACGGATGCCCCGGTGAAGTGCTGACTCATAGTAGGGGAGGGCAGCCTCTTTGAGGTCGACCTGGTTGGCCTCCGAGCGTTTGTATTGCTCGAGTAACTCCGCCCCGACTGATTCCACCCTACCAGCGAGTTCGGCCTTCTCCCACTCCGCCTCGGCCAATCTCCACTCTGCCTCGGCTGACCGCTTCTCCGCCTCGACCTCCCAACGAAGGCGCATGGCTTCCTCCGCCCGGCCCAATAGCTCGGCGCGCTCGGCCTCCCACTGGCCATCTAGCTCGGTAAGGGCCACGCGCTCCTCATCCAGAAGCTGGCTCTTCCTCTCGAGTGACTCACGGGCCCGAGCCAGTTGTTTAGACAACGACTGGGCATCCACTTGGCTCACCCTCGCCAGCTCCTTGACTGCGGAGAGCTCCCGTCGAAGCCTGTCATGCTCCTCGGTGAGCTGAGCCACCTTCCTGTCAGACCCACCAAGGGTCCAGGCAAGGGTCACCCGCTCCGACTCTGACCGAGCATAAGCTTCAGTACGAGTGGCCCCCATCTGGGCCAGGACCAAGCCGCCCTCCATAACCAGCTCGAGGGCCGTAGGCGGGGAGCATTGCCTGTCTCCTCCCTTCACCACCTTTGCAGCTATGCTGCGACAGGACCGATACAGAGGGCCCTGGTTGCCCAGCCTCTTCAGAGCATCCGAAATAGGCCCCCCCCTCTAAACAGTATCCCCTCTGGAGCCCCGCCGGTTGGCCTGGACCAAACCGCTGCTTCATCCGCCCCTCTTTCTTCAGTCGATCAGGGCTGTGTCGCCGCTCCTCGTGACCCCCCGACCTCGACCGACTCGGCCCCTACGCTGCCACACGGAGCATCACCCGCCTCGATCGACGCCCCAGTCTCGGCCGCGGTCCCAGAGTCACCCGCTTGAACTCCCGCCCCCTTGATTCCTGATGAGGGGAGAGCCGATCCAGCGCCACCGCCACCAGCAGAAGCGGCCCCGGCCCCCTCAGCTCCTGCTGAGGGGAGAGCCGATCCAACGTCGCCACCGCCAGAAGCGGCCCTGGCCTCCTCGGCCCCCTCTCTCTCAGCGGATGGGGGAGCTGGCCCAATAGGGTCGGCCCTATCTCACTCGGAAGAGTGGAGAGTCGCCGAGCCAGAGTCATCTTCAACAGCGGGGACAAACCCAGCCTTTTTGGCCCGCTTCTTGGCCTTCACGGTGTCCCGTATCATGCCCTCCACGGGATCTTTGCGCTTGGCCCCCCGCGGCCTAGAAGACCCCTCCTGGACCATCCCCTTGCCCTTATCTCGGGCTCGGGGGCGCCCCTCAGGAGCTCACGACTCGTCGACAGCCGAATCATCACCGAGATCGATCACCTCCCGTTCGGCCGCAAGCTCCTCATCCACACCCGGCCGCCTGGTGTTTGTGCAGAAGAAGATATGGTCAGGAAAAGAAAATGGTCTCACCATCCGTCGGAGAAGCTGATTCATGACATCTGAACCTGTCGACCGTAGCCGCGCGAGAAGGCACCGCTCGATGTTCTCTGGAGTAACCAGCTCCTCTGTAGACTGACAATGCTTCAGCAAGAGGGCTGCATACTCCTCTACATCCGAAGAGAACTCTTCTTGCCTCGGAGGGATGTTCAGATGGAAATTTGGGATTACGGGACACCTCCAAGTCTCCTCCACCGAAAAAATCCCTACCCAGAAGAACTGAGTCTTCCATCCCTTGTGGGAAGAGTCCTTCGTGGCTAGGGAGACATAGCTCATGTTCCGTCTCGCTTGGATGAAATAGAAGCCCTTCCCGACCGAGGAATGCGCCTTCAACTCGAAAAAATAATGAAGAGATCCAAGGAAGGAGGAACCCCGCATTGGCGGCAGAGGATGCGAAAGGGGGAGAGAAAAAGATAAGAGTTGGCCACCAACTGTATGGGAGCCAACTTAAAGAAATCAAGAAGCTTCAGAACAAAGGGCTTGAAGGGAAGGCGGAAACCATTCTTCCACGACAGAAGGAAGGAGCAAATATGGCCCGTACGAGAAACCAAGCTCGTCTCGTGCGGAGCAGCCACGGCAAAGTAAAACTTATAGGGTAGGTGAAATTAGTGCTCCAGCCGTTTCACCTCCGCCTCCCCCAGCTCGCTGTAGTTTGGAGCCGATGGTATCACCTTCACCCTCACCTCAGCCTCACCCTCCCACTCTTCGACCTCCGGACACTGGTCCACCATGGGATCTGAAGAGGAACTTGAAGAGAAATGCTCCCGAGACTCCAGAGATTCTGGAGGAAGAGGAAGTTGTCGAACTGCCTCCGTAGTTATCTCGGCCAACTCTGCGAACGCCGCCGCAAGCCTCTGCTCTTCCGTCGTGTCCTCACGACGCATCAAAGAGCCCCAAAAGCAAGCGCGAAGGAGAGCAAAAACCCTAAAAACGAAGGGAGTCTGGTGTAGATCGTGATAAATCCACACATGTGGAACAAACCACTCATATGAGATATATAAAAGGATGGAGATGATAACAAAGACAAAAGAAAGCACGTGGTGCTATAAAGGAGAGTGATCGCCAGAGGGGTTACCTCAATAATAAAATAAATGATAGCGAATACCTGGTGATAAGTGGGATGCGGGATGGATTGTGAATTCCTTCCTCCTCCTTCTATCGTCCGGCCAATGAAGGGGGTTTTCCTTATTGATTACCCTTGCAAAAAAGAACAAACAAGTAAAAAAGATGGATCAGCCAAGAGTGAATGTAGTATCAATCCCAAATAGAAAATACGATGATGAAAGAGAACACAACATGCACACCTCTTTTTTTTGGTTTTAAAAAAACCCCTAAAGAGTTAGGGAAAGGAGAAATATGATACTAATGCAAGAAAAGAAAACGGTGGATGATGACCGATGGAAAAGCACAAATAGATAAGCAAAAGACCCCAGCTGTCCCTGACGACAGTAGAGGGGAACCGGGGTTGATGATGCTGGCAGGAAGAAGAGGAAGCAGAGAGCTCTTCTAAAAGATCGCACAGGAAGAAGATGAAGAGAGCCTCTGTAAACCCTGTATGTATCTATATGTATAACCTCTGACCTCGGTAACCTCTGTCAAGATCGACCAGAGCATGCTTATATAGGGTTTAGATCAAGATACCCACAGATTTGGGAAGATAAGAACGGGCAATGGTTATCAATGGCAAGGACTCCAGTTCCCTGATCGAGCAAGGTGACCAAAGAAGGCAGGGAACTATTCAGGAAAGGCACACTCAAACAGGACATCGAAACATAAAATGTGACCTTCAGAAGGGCATCAAATTTGAATTGACGACCTACCTTAAGACGTTACTCCATAACACGACCTGGTCAAGGGCGTCACTTCTTGGATTTTAATTTGGAAATAAAACTTTCTTTATTTGAAAATTATGAGAAAACGCCTGAGATAAAGGTGTTACTTGAAAACACGCCCTGAGGAAGGACGCCAATCAGTAATTAGAATTTATTTTGAAATCGGATAATACCAGGAATTGACGCCCTGACATTTGGTCGTCCTTTCTTTTGAACACGCCCTAGGTAAGGTCGCTTTTAAAATAACGCCCCTCTTCAGGTCGCGAATCACAAAAATGCAAGAACAAACCAAAAAAACCACACAAAAATAGAAAAACTTCATATTATGAATGTATTGAAGTTCACTTTGGGGTGTCAACATAGTGACATGAGATTTGATCAACATAGCGTCAATTTTGGCGTGTCTACAGCTGCCCCGCCTTGGCGTCTGCTTTGCAAGGGAGTGAGACGAAAATGAAGCGAAAGTGCAACCAGCGGAATGAAGTGGAATGAACTCATAAGTAGACGCCAAGGTGTGATGTGACACGTCTCAGACACCAAGTATTAGAAATCTTTCCAAGATTCTGAGTAAAACAACTCCGAGTGATTCCAAGGAAACATCAATTTGTTGGATAGAGGAGATTAAACTAAACAAGTAAAAATGTGCGCGTGGCACGATAAGGAGACACCATTGGAGAGCGGTTACCAGCCAACGTGGACGTGCTACAACCAAGGTGGATTTGCAGAAAAATAAAGGGAATTGAGATGGAGACCCAGCAAAGGAACATTTTCAAGGAACCATCCTGAGCGGCTTCAGAGAGAATAAAGTACTCAATTCGGAGTGGAATATCTCATGTCAACTCAATCAAGAACGAGTGACTTTCATTATCGCCATAATATGAAGATTTTCATCATGAACCTCAAAGTCCTACATGATGCATGTTGGGCTAAAAGGAAAAAATAAAACAAAAACTAAAATAGAAAATAATCAAGGATAATATTGCTAAGCCATCTAGACTTGGTCAAGAATCCATCCCTCTGAGCTGACACTAAGCCGAAGCCCATTTGTCCGCGCATCATCTCAGAAAGTGGAACCATCGTCCCAAACCTTGGATGACTCAATG
This sequence comes from Amorphophallus konjac, assembly GCA_022559845.1. Taxonomy (NCBI): domain Eukaryota; kingdom Viridiplantae; phylum Streptophyta; class Magnoliopsida; order Alismatales; family Araceae; genus Amorphophallus; species Amorphophallus konjac. The sequence goes on along the minus strand of CM040119.1, from coordinate 170,106,631 downwards.
GCCTATCCGTGTGATCAAGACTTTCCTGGAATTATCACCGTTTTTGATGAAGGGGAACTCAAATTCCAGGTTCATCAGAACCACAAGGTCCTTGATATATTATAATAACGTAGAATACTATATAGTAATAATGCTTACAGGAACGAAATACAAGAACAACATGATGTTACTCCAACAGTGATCCGGGCATCTCGAAACCTGCAATCCTCTGCACTTGAAAGTTCATTAGCCCTCCCACAATTTCAATATGAATAACCCTCAATTCAAAGCATGACATGATCATAAGTGCTAAATTAAAAACAATTCCAACAAAATAATAGCACTTAAGTTCATCAAAGCATGTAGGGAAGCAAATTCATAAGCTCACAAATTCACGCCTGGATAGAACGGCGTCAAAAACATGAAAGGCGCCTGACATGAGGGCGTCAAAAGAAGAAACACGCCCTTCCAAAGGGCGTGAAATGCATCGAGAGTCCAGGAAGAAGACGACCCTGGAAAGGGCGCTACATAAAACACGACCTCCGTCAGGTCGTCAATTCAGAAATCGATGCCCCAACAGAAGGCGTTAATTAACATGCTTCCGTTTCCAACGCGAAAGCTAAACCCAGTCCTAATAGCAACCAATCTCACAACTCCGAACAGCCCTAAGACCCTTTGGACTTCTATAAAAGGAGGACACTTCCTCTGATCAACTAACGCAACCTCTGAGAGTTTCTATTCTCTGCTTCTTCTGTTCGTGTTCTTCTTCTCGCAGGGACTGCAACCGCCCGAGCCCTTCCTGCAAACCAAAGATGGAGAGGGCGTTTAAGAGGTCCAAAACTTCTACCCCTCGACTAACTGAGGTCAACGGTCACATAAGCAGTAGAATCTCCATGAACCAGGTAAAGTATTATTTCTTCTGTTCTTCTCTTTTCTTATCTTCACTGAACTACTTCTGTTGCTCATGCATTCTCCTTCTTTTCTTTCTTCCACAGGATTATCCAAATGTCCCAGGAGCTAGGAGATTTACAAAAATTAAGTGGCTGCCACTTATCCTTTCCAAGTTTTCTTCGGATATGAGGGTATACCTAGCAAGATGGCACCTCCTGAGCCTAGTTACCCATGCTAAACACCATGATCAAATCCATCTTGATTGGGCAGCTATAGGAGCTCTTGTAGAGATATGGCATCCTTCTACTCATACCTTTCTCTTCTCTACCTTTGAAGCCATCATCCTATTAGAAGAATTGGAGATGATCTTAGGTTTAAAGAGAATGAAGCAAGGGGATGAAGAGAAGATGGCCAACATGCCAAAACCAATTTCTTCTCACGAGCTATTAACCACATTGATACCTAGCCCAAACTTAGTGAATCAAATCAAGGTCACTAAAGGAATTAATCTTCTAAAGCTTGCCTCATGGCTGTACAAGAGAGCGGATCAAGCTAAAGAAGAAGAAGAGATCGAACGGGTGACCAAGGCCTTCGTGGTATGCTTAGCAGGAGCACTCTTATTCTCATCCATGGAGGATTTTCTAGAGGAGGCACAGTTGAGCGCCGTGGTGAGCTTATGGGAGGGAGAGAGAATCGGACCGGCTGTTCTAGCCTATCTCTATAGCGGGCTTACCTCGGCGGCAATGGGAAGACCCATCTACGGATGCATGCTAGCTCTCTCTAGTTGGGTAGACCTTCACTTCAAATTTGATCCATGTGATGAGGCCCAACAGCCCTCAAGAATCTTCTCAAAGAGCCCACTCTCTTATGTGACCGGTTCACTTGGGATAAGCAACAGAGTGATGAACCGGATACCCCAAATCAAGAAGAGAGCGGAATGGAGAGAGCACCTCAAAGTAATGCCAAAGAACCTCTTCACTTGCGCCCCGGGAATACTCAAGACTCAAGAACTCCGTGCAAGATTTTCTCCCGAAACGGACCTTCGACAAATAGGCGCTTCAGAATTCATTTTGTATAACTCACACCGATGCCTTCCTCAACTCGGGCTTCCACGGCAGGTATTCGAAGACCCATCTCATCTTCCTTCAATCAAGATACGGGACCTCGGCAGCAACGAAGATGGAGAAGAAACCACAACCATTCATGCTCTGTGGAAGATCAATAAGATTCATCAACCTGTGGAAAGCTTGGATGAAGATAGAGAGCAATGAAAATCTTATGTGACAGTTTTGAGAAAACTGAGGCCCAAAGTGGCTCATTGAATGCAATGTGATCTTCTTTTCTGATAAATCAATGATACGTTCTTATTGAGCCAATTTCAAAGTGTTTATGATCAAATCTTCCAATAACCTGAGATTCTGTTGCAAATAACGACTCAAGCAATGTCGTTAACTCTAAAAGTGACGCCTCAACACAGGCCGTCTTCAATGTTCGAGCTCTTAAAATTGACGCCTCCAAATATAGGCGTTAAAGGAAAAATGACTTAATCCAGGGCGTTAATTGATTCAAATTCCCCAAAATATATTCGTTGAAATCCCAAAAGTAACGCCTCAAAATAAGCCACGTTCCATGCAAATCACGCCTCAACATTAGTCGCTAATCAAGAACAGCAATTATGACCCCTGTCACATCAATCAATCCTCATTGAATGCGTCTGACGACGGTTATCATTCCTCATGCAAACCAAAATAATGCCTCAGGTGACGTCGTCAATTATCAAAACACGCCCTCATGTCGGGTCGTCAATTCCACAAGAAATGCCCTTCCTCATGGCGTGACTTCTTTTCGCATGCTAAACCCCCCCTTTTCCCCCTTTCTTCTTCTTCCTTCGTCCTTTTTCCCTCCGTTCTTCTGCAAGCCCTAACCGAAACCCCCCCGTTCTCCCTTTCTCAATCTCTCTCATTCTCTTTCCCCTCTCTACACCCTAGCCCTAGCCATGACCGGTGGCGCACCCAAGCGGCAGCGTGTGACTGCCCCAGAAGTTGTCGACCTGGGCGAGGACGAGCTCGCCCACGCCGGTGAAGATAACGCCATGGAGGATGCTCCAATGGCGGCCGAAGAAGAACATGCCGTGGAGGCCGGCGACGAGGCCGAAGGAGGCCAAGAGGCCAACGAAGGAGGTGAAGAAGATGAAGACAGTGGAGATGGACAGGGAGGAAACGAAGAGGGCGAGGGGGAAGAAGATGGAGAAGATGAGGACGTCGGCGAGCCACCATCCACGGCGGCGACCGGCCCTCGCCCCGGCCAGCTCCGGTGACCACGCCAGCCACGGCCCCAACCCCAAGAACCAAAGCATAAGAAGGTAGGCCCCTGACCCCAATTCCAATTTTTTTTGCAATTTTATTTTTATTTTTCAGCATTTTCCATAGCCCTCGGGGTAGAAACCCTGCAACTCAGAAAAGAGATGCCCCCCGTGGGGGCGTGATTTAGAGATGAAATGCCCATCCCAAGGGCGTTAGTTCAAATTATTTTCTATAAAATAATTAATTTCATGAAAACACGTCCTGCAGCATGTCGCCCATTTAAATTCATCATTTTTCATATCATGCTGTTAATTTCCATTAATTTCCATGCTTTAATTATTTTAAATATTTTTCCATGAATTTGTTTCGCATGTTGTTATTTCTATGTCATTTTGTGAAAACCATGAAAACAACGCCCCCCACCAGGGTGTTAATTCAATAAAAGACGACCAAACCAGCGGTCGTCAAATCATTAATTCCAAAATTTATTATGAGACTCCAAAACCCCGCTTTGAAAACAACGTCCCACACAGGGGCGTGACTTAAGCAACAGACGACCCTGGGATGGGCGTCAATTGAAACATCGTTAGGAATTAGAAATTTAACCACAAATCCACGCCCAACACAGAGGCGTTAATTCGATAAACAACGACCTAGTCTAGGTCGTTAATTCACAGCACACTTAAGAACCGCGCCCTCCTTAGGGGCGCCAATTGAACAAGCCACGACCTGGGGATGGTCGTTAATTAAACCAAACATCAACATTTCAACCCAAGGCAATCAAATGAATTTCCACATGAATAATCAAAACAATTAAGCCAAAAAATCTTTCTCTATGCATGCAGGGGTTGATGAGGATGCACATCTCCTGGGTCATGGTCCGGGCGGCATACCACGGCCTCCCCGAGTTTCAGAGAGCTAGGTTAGACGCCATGGGATTCGGGGCTTTCCTATCCATAGAGCCAGTTAGACCAGACCTACCACTTATCCAGGTTCTGAGGGAGAGATGGGACAGGTCTAGTCGGGCATTCCTGATGCCATGGGGGCATATGATTCCTACCCTGGAGGACATAGCTAGGATCACCGGGTTGAGGGTAGACGGTGAGGCTGTGAGTGGGATCACCTACCCTGACTACACTGAGTTCGCCCAGAGACTGCTAGGGCTAGAGATGGTCTACGAGACTCCCAGCGAGTGCAGGACTATCTTCCGCACCGACCTGACTACGGTGATGGGCTTAGGGGATGCTAGGCATAGATCAAGGGAGTCCTTGGAGCAGTTCTCACAGAGACTGACGGATGGGGCGAGAGCGGTCTACTGCCAGGACCCAGTTGACGGGGAGAGCGCGGACCGAGACTTGAGGAGGTTCCTGCTGCTGCTATTGGGGAGGCTATTGCTGGGGACAAAGGGCGATGTCATCAACTGCCGATTCCTGGGGATCCTCGAGGATTTAGAGGGAGTCGGCAGGTACGCCTAGGGAGCGGCGCTGCTGGCGCACATGATGGCTGACCTGTCCACGGGGACAGGACGAGAGACGACCGTCAGTGGCTTCTCACCTTTTCTTCAGGTATGCATTTATATATTTTCCCTTTTTTCTTTTTTTTTATTATGCATGTAAATGCCTCACTAATGCAATGCATGGATGCAGGTTTGGAGCCACCTATACATGCCGATGGGGCGCATCGACCCACGGCCTGGAGGTGAGGGAGCTTTCCCTCTAGCGCGGCGCTGGCTGCCGGTGGTGTTCGGGGCCCCACTGGGCTACGAGTTGTGGGTTCTACGGAGAGAGTTCCGCGACTTCCCTCCCTCGCTGGTATGATGAATGTTATGCATCTTTCTTTTGCATTTATTTGAATTTATTATGATGATGATGATATGTATGTTTATGAATGCAGGTGCGATGGAGACCCTATGAGGGGATGACAGACGAGGGCCAGCCGTGAGTCGTAGCGGGGCGACCTCGCTTTGAGCGTGAGCTTTGGGTTCACTGCTTGAGCGAGATCGAGCCGTTACGGCTTAGGTTGGTGATGAGGACCCTGGGCCTACACCAGGAGTGGGTAGAGGTCGGAGAGCCACGAGGGATCGGGAAGAAGACATGCGGTCGTACAAAGGCGACCGACTGGAGGGTACGGTTCGAGGAGCAGTACGCCGACTGGCGGCGAGGCGGGATCCGAGTCACCTCCCACGCGACCGACAGCTCCGAGTACCTCCGACGCTACTGGGAGGTTTACGCTGGATGACCTCAGATGAAGGTCCTAGGGGTATGTATGAATGCAATTATTTCTAAATGCAAATGCTTATGTATCTTTATCATGCAACTAATATGCAATGGATGCAGGACGCGCGTGACATCGCGGCGATGGATGCACAAGCCTATCTACACAGCCTGGAGGACCAGCTAGTCGCCACGCGGGCAGACCTAGAGACCCTGGTGAGTGTTTAAATTATTTCTATACGCAAATGTATTTTTGTTGAATTATTGATGATTAGCTACTGACGATCTCAATGAATGCAGCGTGCCCAGCAGGGAGCAGTGAGGAGAGACCCAGGGGAGGCCTCCAGCTCGAGGGGGCCCAGTGCAGAGGTGACTGCACTGGCAGAGCAGCTAGCTGGAGCGACCGCACGAGCCGAGGCAGCAGAGCGCGACCTCGCTTCACGGGTAAATTCTAAAACACAAATCCATTCAAATATTGATTATATAATTGTGCACTGATGAAAATTCATTTTACAGACTGAGGAGCTTCGAGCCGCTCTTGCCTGCATCTGCGAGGGACATCAGGCGATGACTGCTCAGGTGAGTTTTTATTTAGTCATGTGTTGCTTTATTTCATAAATTGTTGAGTTGATGATTTGTTACCTGTTTGCAGAGCACACAGCTACGGGCGGCACGTACCGAGTTGGCGATCCGCGAGCAGCGGATCTTAGAGCTAGAGAGGACCTTGAGACGACGCGAGGAGCTGCCTCAGGACGTGGCCGAGCTGCGGGTGGCTCTTGAGCTGGAGAGGAGGGAGCTTGCCCGAGAGCGCGAGGAGCGTGCTCGTGAGCACGAGGAGCTGGCGGACCTGAGGACCCAGCCAGTCCTTTCTCAGGAGCGGCTACGAGTTTCTGAGGAGCGTCTCCAGCGAGGCCGAGAGCGGGCACGAGCGGCAGGGTACAGCCTTGGCGGTTCTTCGTACATGGCGGGCTCTTCTTTTCGACCGAGGAGCGAGGCAGGGGATCAGGCTCGACACCCAGCAGCTTCACGGGGCTCCATGCCCCCTCCACCAGCACCGCCTCGGGACGCCGAGGGTGAGGTTAAGAGCAGGAGAGAGGAGGGTGGAGGCGAGAGCTGAGAGACTGTACTTGTAGTCCTCCACCCTCACACTTGTACACATGATAGACATGAGATATATATATATATATATATGAGATTTGAGCTTTTGTTTACCTGAGCGCTTGTGTGGTTGCGGACTTGTGTTTGTGCACTTTGCTTCTTTTCCACGTTCTTCATTTTTGCTTTGCTTTGCCCTGTCCCCACAACTGTACTCCACACTTGACAAACAGGTTAATTCATCTGTTCGACTTGGCCCCTTGCTCAATAAGCAAGGGGTATCAATATTTGACCTTGATGACGGGTCAAGGGGCCAAGCCTTTAATCAAACAAGGTAAATGAAATAACTGATAACGGGGAGATGCAACATGCAAGCACGCATATGCAAACAATAATTAAAGATGCCCAGGCAGAAATGCGAGCATACATTGTGACGAATGCATTTTTTCTTTTCAATATATATATATATATTGTTATTTTTCTGAAAAATGCGCCTTAGATTAGGTCGTTATTTAAAGAAAAGACGCCCTATCTGTCGGCGTGAATTTTAAAGCGAATCTGAAGATTGTTGGAAAGATGACCTGACCAGGGGCGTTACTATAAATAGAGACGACAGGAACAAAGGCGTGAATTAAATAAAAAGCGCCTTAAACGAAGGCGTGAATTGTTTTTGTTTTCCAAGTTGGGTTAACAAGGCTACCCAGACCGTGGGTCCTACACGGTCACCATTAAAAATTCATTAACCTTTCTTGAATAATTAGAAGGGAGTTGACGTGATAATGCTTAACTCATATTCGAGATTTCGTACGATGCAATCTCCAAGATTCGTCTCGACCATTCTGCAGGTTTATGACTTACCACAAAGGAAGGGATGGAAGACAATATAAGGAGGCCCACAAGGGATTCTGAGATGCCCAAAGCAAAGCTACCTCCCCTACCCTATGCCCGTTGGGGTTTGGTCTTTGGCGTAGGGAAATTTTGTTACCTTTTTGCCTCTTTTATATTGCACGCATACGCCCAAGGTTTTCCTTGCGGGGACTTTGCCCTCTTGACATGCTTTTCTTTTCACCATTTGACTTTCACTTTGAACTTGATTTGTATTGATGAACAACCTAATTGTACTTGGGCTTTTGTGGCATTTGTTCCCTTTTGGGCCCTGACTTCCACTTACTAGGGCGGCGAGTAGGCTTGGCGCATCTACCTCGAGGCGTCCCTTCCTCCCTTATGGGCCGAAGAGGAAAAGAATGGGCATTGCCTTCACCTTTAGTCAGGTTTTGACTTTCCATCGGATCTTGCACCGTTTAAGTTCAAGAATAAAGCGTGTTAGTGTGTGTGGGTGTCAACCCCGTTTTAAGTTTAACAAGACTGGTGAATGAATTCTGAATTTTGACCTTTCGGATTTTAGGCCCATCGTGTGCCATGGCAACCCTTTTGAAAAATTTTCAATATTCATTTTTTTTTTGATTTTGGAAATATTTATATTTTTTTGTTTGGATATGTATATATATTTTTTTGGATTTTTGAATCAAGGGTAGTATTTCTTAAGATACAAACCATTCCAAGGGTGAGTTAGCTCTTCTCCTTCAGCATTAATCAGTTTATAAGCATTGCCAGGAAAAACGTCTTTTATAACAAACGGTCCTTCCCAATTGGGTTGGAGTTTTGAGCGAGGCCCACCGGGTTTTACAAAAATTCTTTTAATTACCATCTCACCGATTTTGAATTTTCTCTCAATCACTTTCTTTTGATAAAAACGTGAGAGCCTGTTTTGATAAATGCGCGCATGCTCAGCGGCGACCAAACGCTTCTCATCTAGGAGTTCCAATTGAGCAAGGAGTGAATCACGACGCTCATCAATAGAGAGTTCCTTGTCAAATTGTACTCGCAGAGAGGGAATGCGAATCTCGTAAGGGACTACCGCCTCAATTCCATAAGTAAGGGCGAAAGGGGTTTACCCAGTGGGGGTACGAATGGAAGTGCGATAGGCCCAAAGAACTTCAACTAGATTGTCTGGCCAGTCCGAAAATTTATTAGCCTCACACGTCTTTTTGACAATTTTTATCAAAGTTTTATTAGTGGCCTCTGCTTGGCCATTGCCCTGCGGATAATAGGGAGAAGAATGATGCAATGCAATGTTGTACCTATTGCAGAGATCCTTGATTTCTTGAGAGATAAATTGAGGTCCATTGTCGGTGATGATGGTGCTTGGAATGCCGAACCTCGTGATGATGTTCTTCATTATGAACTTGCAGACAGTTGATGCTTTAATCTCCACGTAAGCTTCTGCTTCGCCCACTTGGTGAAGTACTCCGTTGCCGTCAGGATGAACGACTTTTGTTTCGTGAGGAGGTTTGAGTCACCAAGAGGTCCAATGATATCAAAAGCCCACATGGAGAAAGGCCATGGGGAGGATATAGGATGGAGTGAAGAAGCAGGAGAATGAATTTTGTTGGCATGCAGTTGGCACTTAACACACCTTCGAACATAAATGGAACAATCCTCTTCTAGAGTGGGCCAATAGAAACCTAGCCTAAGAATCTTCTTAGCTAGTATCTGGCTGTTCACATGACCACCACACACCCCAGAATGCGCCTCTTCCACAACTTTCCATGATTCATGATCGTCGAGGCATCTTAATAAAACACCGGTGAGCCCTCTCCTGTAGAGCACACCTCCAACCAAGACATAACGCTGAGCCACTCTTCTGATTGCTTTCTTTTCTTCCACAGTGGCTTCTTCGGGATAGGACTGATTATTGCAATATCTGGCAATCTCATAATACCAAGGTTTTTCTTCGTCAGCCAGCTCTTCTTGCCAATCTAATAACATGACCTCTTTTCCTTTAAGAGCTTCCCTCTGCTTGACCTTTTCGAGCACTTGATCCCTAATATCGAGGAATGCACGATCCTTAATAGCTGGAGTGTCGCGCTGATGAATCAGAGGAACATGAAAATCACGCTCAGGAGGGAAGACTAAAGCAGAAGCTAAAGAGGCAAGGGCGTCAGCCAAGATGTTCTGGCTACGAGGAACATGGACGAAAATCAATTTGGTGAAGAGCTTGGCATAAGCTGAAGCAAGTTCCTGGTAGGGTTTAAGCTTGGGATTGATAGTGCGGCACTTGACGAGCACCTGGCGTAGAATAAGCTGACTATCACCAACAATCCTCAAATGGGTGACACCAAATTGATGAGCGGTTTGAAGACCGGCCAAAAGAGCTTCATACTCAACTATATTATTGGTGACAGGGAAAGTCAGCCGAGCAGCAAATGGGATGGTGACCCCTTCTGGTGTTAAAAGAACCATGCCGATCCCTCTTCCTTGGGAATTTAGAGCTCCATCGAAATGTAATGTCCACATAGGATCCTAGGGTTGATTAATGGACATCAGTTCTTCATCTGGAAACTCCGAATTGATAGGATCAAAGCGGGGGAGAGGGTGATGAGCAAGGTTTTCGGCAATGGCTTAGCCTTTGATAGCTTTCTGTTGAATGTAAGTGATGTCAAATTGAGAGAGGAAGCTTTGCCAGCGTGCTAATCGATCAGTGAGGACAGATTTTTCAAGAAGGAATTTGATCGGATTCATGCGTGCAATGAGGTGAACCTCGTGAGCTAAGAAATAGTGTTTTAATTTCTGGACTACCCAAACCAAAGCAGCACAAGTCTTTTCCATGGCTGAGTACCTCTGCTCACAGGGGTTAAGAAGTTTAGACAAATAGTATGTTGCCCTCTCCTTACTTTCTTCATCCACTTGAGCCAAGACAGCACCTACAGAGTCATCCAGGATAGAAACATAAAGAACAAGCGGTTTGCCTGGAATTGGGGGCCTCAGGACAGGAGGATTGGGCAAATAATCCTTCAATCCGTCAAAGGCTGCCTGACACTTGTCGTCCCAATCAAATTTGACTCCCGGCTTAGTAAGCTCGTAAAACGGCCTACACCTTTGTGAGTGCTGAGAGACGAAGTGGCGAATAAATTACAACCTCCCGATTAATCCTCGAACTTCCTTCAAATTCTTGGGAGGAGGCATGTCTCTAATGGCCTTTGCCTTGTTGGGATCAACTTCAATTCCCCTCTTGCTAACAATGAAACCAAGCAACTTCCCTGAAGAAACGCCAAATACACACTTTTTAGGTGTAAGACCCCAAATTATTTAATTGAGCCCAATATTTCTTATTTAGCTTTTATTAATTGAGAATAGAATTTTATTGAATTAATAATTGAATTTCAGATTTATTAATATTTAATTCGTTAGAAATAGTATGAGTGAAAATTCGACTACCTTAGAAAAATCTGTAAAAATAGTAAATATGTCAAGGTCGAGGTAGATAACAACTTTTTCTTCTGGCATTAAGCCATTGTAAATCCGTGGTAAGATCTATTTAGAGTTTAAACCCAAAAGTGCACACTTTTGACCCATACCTAACCCTTAGATTAAAACACGAAATTCGACCTGAATACTCAACCAAATGAACTGAAATCAGTGGCAAATGGAAGGCCACAATGTAAGGAACATTTACCCTCAATCAATTTGAGGTAAACCTAGCCCCAAAACGTGCTGCCGACATAGTTTGGTCAAGTCAAGGATTTCGACGCCGTTTCTAAACACGTAGCTTGCAGCAGCGAATACTCCCAACTCCGAAGGCTCCAGAAGCTCTATGAGCTATCAAAATGAAGCCCTACGAGTCTTCTTTCATTTGGCTACTGTGGGGTTCACTGAAGTTTCAGATCTGGGGAGATCTAGCTCGATTTGTGGAGGTGGGTCAGCAGGCCGTTGGCTTCCCTTCATCCTTCTTTGATCCATCGATTGAGGTATGAACTCTCAACCAAATTTTGATCATGAGTATAGCAAGTTGTTCATCTCTTCGAGATCTATCCATTGGGACTGAAAGCCCCAATTTTCATCAGGTGTGGAGTGAGTTATCACGGGTTTTCTAAGGTGCTGTCCAAGTGTTCTTCATTCTAGGGTTTGAGTTTTCTCTCTCCGATTTGAGGTAGGATCTAACAACCAAACTCTAATTAACTTACATGATATAATCAGCATGTTATTATCTTTCATTTAACGTAGAAAGCCCCAAATTCATTGAGCATGCCTCGTGAATTTCAAATTTTTGTAAGAGCATATCTAGAACATGTTTCATATAGTGTTCCATTAAGTCAGAGCTTGATTTCGGGCTAATTTTGAGCCCTGTAACTTGATCTTCATGTAGAATACCATACACGGTTGGATTCATAATCGAGTCAGCTTTCTTTTGACACCAAAAGCCCTAAATTCCGTTGTGTATGTTAAGAGAATTGCATGATTTAGTAGAAGTGGGTCAGGAACTAGGGTTTTCATGAAATTACCATATATAAGTTGAGATTCAATCAATTTCTGTAACAATTCGTGTTTCAAAATTGTAGTTTTATGACCCTAGAATATCTATTAATATTCCTAGATCTTGTGGATTTGATTTCAACTCAATTGGACCCCATTTGGAGGAGTTCATGTGGTTTTCGGTGGCAACTCACGTTGCTGTTCTTGCAGGGGTCGACCCCAAGGGTCAACCCGTTTTCTGGGCAACCCTGCAGGCCCGAGGGTCGACCCAAGGGGTCGTCCCCTCCTGTTCCTGCATGGGGGTCGACCCCAAGGGTCGACCCATCCAGCTCCCTGCATGGGGGTCGACCCCAGGGGTCGACCCATTGCACAGGAATGTAGGGGTCGACCCCAAGGGTCGACCCATTCAGCTTCCAGACCCCAGTTTTTCAGGGGTCGACCCCAGGGGTCGACCCGTACACTAGAAGCCCGGTTTTCATCATTTTTCGACCCGAAGATGGATCCGAATCAGTGGGGAATCAACCCATTTAACTTAGACCCACTGAAATTATATTTTTGAAGAACAATTGACCTATTCATGTACCCCCCCTTGATTTCAAATTTGCATTGGTCCTTTCTTGCAAACATAGTACAAAACACGATGTTTACCATCTCCATTACAACACTTACATTGGTTAAATAGAAACTCACATAATTAATGATTAATGGTGTAACTAAAACCCCTGATAATGCATTCTATTTCACCGCTGTGAGAGCTTGTTCTTTACCTCGACAACTTGTTCTAGCTTGTTGGCACTTTGGCTAATACAAATGATAATGGTTAATCATGATATCTTAACTTGGTGATTAGGATTAATATGTTGATTAGCTTGTTTGATTGCTACTGTTTTACAGTAGCGCAGCACGATTAACTCTTGTTGTGACTTGGTTTCGATCTCCTTGATGATTATACTTACCTTGAAATTCTGGAAATGAATCTCTTTCCTACTTGAAGTTGTTATTGCTACTTAGTTTAAACCTTGGAATTCTAGCCATAAACTATGGAAGTCTAGATTCGTGGGATCTTTGATCCAAAGAAATCAATGCCTGGCAAACAATTAAGGGCTCGGTCTAGTCCTGGGAAGAGCGCCCGAACACTACGTGTACCCCTGGGGAGGTGAATGACTAGGTGTGGCATTTGGCACCAGTACTTGACATGTGTTAAATCTAGGACTGTCCACTACTCTCTACATTACTTTCTACTACTTTTCACTTTCCACTCTTCACTGTTCTATACTCTACTTGTTGTTACTTTACTTGTTGATTACTTGGACGTGGAAATAAAATTACATACGTGCTTGACATGACTTGAATTGTCTTGATATGGCCAACTTTTTATCATTATCTCCTGTAGTAAATTCTTGTCTTACCATTCTATTCATTATATTTCTTGACCTTGCAAGATCTTTGAATTTTGTTTCGTGATATCATCGTTATCTTTTTATTATTTTATCATTTGTAGCATGACATTTTAAAATGTAATTAAACTGTTAATCACTTATACCTGTCTGTTATTTCCTACTGAGCGTCAGCTCATAGTTGTGTTTTCCCCCTTTTCCAGGCTGTTCAGGTGATGCACTTACCGATGGGGAAGGGCAGGAGTGATGTCTTGAGTGTATCAGTTCTAGTATGTTAGTAGTGTGTTATCTTACTTTTAGTTGTGTTTTGGAGAGCATTTAGTCTCAGTCATGTTATTGAGCTTCAGTGATTGATTATTCCAGTTGTATTAAGTTGAACTTGAGGTTACTGTATCAGTTGTGGTTTGTTAATGATCATTTAGTATTTCCATCTTGTAGCACTTGTGTATTATTTTAGATTAGTTCTCTCTCTTGCCAGCGTGTCTCTAACTGTACGTCCCGATATTTCCGCCTTGTTCGGGGCATGACATTAGGGTTCATCTTCAATTGATATTCTCGTGATCTTTGCAAGACTTTAGCCAGAACCCTAGGATGCTCAATCCTTGTCCTTGATTTTACAACCAGGTCATCCACATACACCTTAATAAGAATGTGAATCATATCATGAAAAATCGCCATCATTGCCCTTTGATAAGTGGCTCCAGCATTCTTGAGTTCAAATGGCATGACCACATAACAGTATGTTCCCCATGGAGTTGTGAAGGATGTTTTCTCTTGATCTTCTTCAGCCAAACGAATCTGATTGTAGCCTGAAAAACTATCCATAAAAGAGAGAGTCTCAAATCCTGCCGTATTATCAATCAGAACATCAATATGAGGTAGGGGGAAGTCATCTTTAGGACACACACGGTTGAGGTCCCGGAAGTCTATGCAAATTCGAACCTTTCCATCTTTCTTCATGACCGGGACGATGTTAGCCACCTAGTTAGGATAGAGGATAACTCTGACAAATCTGGCCTTATGGAGCTTGTCGACCTCTTCTTTCATTTTCAAAGCCATATTAGGGTGGAAACGCCTCAACCGTTGCTTGACCGGTACAGACCCTGTCTTAAGTGTAAGGCGGTGTTCAACGAGCGCAGGGTCTAATCCGGGCATATCTTCATAGCTCCATGCAAACGTGTCCTTATATTCTTGAAGAACCAAAATAAGCGCCTCCTCTTCGGAGGGCGGCAAATTCTTGCTAATGAGGACGATCCTAGGGTCTTCCTCGGTACCCAAATTAATTTCTTTGATAGGCTCTTCTACTGAGGCTGATGGTTCGTCGAATCTTCTCATGCCACTAGCAGAGGCATCAGCCTCGTCCTCATATTCTTCATAACTTTCTTCCCCCTCTTCAATAGGGTCTTCATCATTCATGATTTCATAGACACCCAAACCCTCGTAAGAAGCACAAGTATCCTCATATTCCAATTCTGGCAGGATGATTGGATCCTCCACAAATTCTGAAATGGCTAAACAAGCTCGGCATCTGACGGCTAATTCCAACAAAAATCTACGAGGAATCTGCTTACCCTTGGGTTTCTTATGTGAAGCTACCCCACGAATTTTATTATTAGAAGAAGAGGAACAACTAGCTTGATCATTAGAGGGGAAAGAAGGGGGTGAAAAAGTGGATACAGGAGGTGACACAGAAGAAGACCCCTCACCAGAGGGGGAGAAGAGATTTATCAAGGAATCCGGGAAGAGTGGCCCCTAGGTTGGGACGCACTCGTGAAGGAGATAGGAAGTCTCCTCAACAGAGATGGAGGATTGGAAAGTTGGGGATTTGGTGTTTTTTTTTTTCATTTTCAACTTTATCTTCATTTTTATTTTCTTTTTCAAGAAGAAAGCAGTGTGAAGGGAGAATAGCAGGAGGAGTGGAAATTGCATGATCGGAGAAAGATTGAATCAGTGATGGCCCACGCTGGGGTGTGATGGAGAGTTCAGAAAATCGCTCGAGGAGCGAGGAAGGATTTGTGAGAAAAACTTGATACGAACTTGGAGAGAAGCTGACCATGATTGGAGGCGGTCTCGGCACGCGAGAAAACAGTTGAGAATTTAAAGATGAAAGCAGAGATGGATGCATGGAAGTGAGGGAAAAGAGGCCGGCCCACAGCCTGTCCACAGTGAAACCTTCTTCAAACGGAACATCTGGCTCCCCAGTGTCTGTGTAATCACTCAGCAACTGCCTCTTGTCTGTAATCACGGCCGGCTTTTCAATCAATTCATGTATCAGCGGCGGCCATTCCGGATCTGTTGGCATAAAGAGACGGCTCAGAGAAATAGTGATGTCATTCATGTCAAACCACCTGTACCAGTCACATTCCGGATCGTCCATTTTCCTTCTTTTATCTGGTCTCAAAGACTCCAGGGCTTTATATGTGACCAACGGAGCTATATGACGAGCAAACTATCTAGCATGAACATCATGGCAATCCAGCATGGAAGTGACTTTAGTAGTTTGCTCATTATTCTGAACGCCACCTGTGACAAAATGTGTCTTCAGTGTCCAGGTAAGCGGCTGACGGTCAGTCTTCAAAGTGGATGTCATAATTGCCCATGGTTCTTCTTCATTTTTGCCCAGCCCTTGGTAGCCCAAGCCACCTCGTGCAATCAGCTTCTGGGATTTAACAGGCTTAGTCCTGCCCTGGAGTTTGATACCTAGGCCTTTGCCATTTTGATATCCCATTTTCAGTAGGATGTTCCAGCCAAGGGTGTTCATCATAGTTTTCTTTTTCTTCCCCTTGGAAGGCAGGGGTGTCATAGCAACTGTTGTGACAGTCTCGGATAGCATTGACTGTGGGCTGGGGGCGTCCAGCACTAATAGCAACGGCTTGTTGGCAGGCCAAATAGACGGAACTGATGAAGCCAAGTGGATGTCCTCCTCTGGCAGAATCGGCATACTGGTAACCTTGACAATGCGGCCCTTGTGTGGAAACTTGAGGCATTGATGATTTGTGGAGGGCACTGCATCAAGCTGCTGGATGTAGGGACGGCCAAGAATGCCATTAAATGTTTGATCCATGTCCAAAATATGAAAATCAGCTGTGATTGTTGCTGGACCCAAACTTACTTTTAAAGTAATCATGCCTAGAGGAGGCTTCTTCGTGTTATCATATGCAGTGACCATTATGGTGGACGGCCGAATTTGGCTTTCCGGAATGCCACACAACTTCAGGGTGCTAGGGGGCAAGACATTGATGGATGCCCCAGTGTCTACCAGACATTGCTTGATAGCCACCTTATTGATATCAACTGTGATGCATAGAGCATACTTTCTCGCTAGGAGAGGTGCTAGTTTATGTTCATGAAAAGTAATCGCCGGCTGATTGCTAGCGGGTGTTAAAACGGTGACTATCTGCTCAACTGGAATGTCCTCGTTGACCATCATTTTTTGCAAATATTCTTTCAATGCTATCTGATGAGTGGTGGACCTTTTAATCAATTCTAGGATTGAAATCCTTGCTGGAGTCCGGTCCAAGTGCTTTAACAAATCATACTGAGTCCCTGGCACTGACTCTTGCTCTTGTTCTTGCTCTTGCGGCCCCTGCACGGGCTCTAGCTCTCTTTGAGGGAAGATACGGTGGAAGATCCGTCCACTGCGGAGTGGTGCCACATTCTGCCGTGCCTCTGTAGGGGCAAGTGTAGGAGGAGGATTAGAAGAAGAAGGTGTATTGGCGTTAAGAAGTGGTGGAGGGGTGTTTGCAGAAGGAGCCCCCGCGGGGGGTTGATGAGGGCATCCCTTGCCCCTCCACATTTTCTCCGGACTCGGATTGTTCGTCGACAAGCGCCATTATGTTAGTCATGTATTTTTGAGTCTAGTCATGTAATCTTCACATTTTATTTGAGTCAATATCATGTAATTTTCCCTTTATTTGAGTCATGTACCTAGGTTAGTGAGTCATTTTTCTAAGTATTGTGTCATTAGGTTGGTTTGTTAGACTAGTGGGCCCAATTCATTGGGCTTGGCCCAAGGGCACCCCTATCCCTTCGGTTATTTGTCATTGAGTCAAATGTCAGGGACTTTTGTAGAAATGTGGGTTGTCTATATATAGGACCCCATTCCCCTCATTTTGAAGTAATGAACAATTGAATGAAAATTGAAATCCACTTCCAAATCCCACTAGATCTCTCTCTCTCTCTCTAAGGGGTCCCCCCCTCTCTCTCTCTCTCTCCCTCCACCCCAATTTTCGGAATTTTCTCTCTCCTCCCCATTCACCCCTCATTAAGACCTCTCCCCTTCCCCATACACCCATTTAACTCCCCCCCAACCCAAGGTGGCATCCTCCAATCCACACCCCACCTCCCAACCCCCAACTACCCAACACCACTTCCTAAGCACCCCTTCCTCTCCCCAAGGTTGAAGGGGCTCTTCCCTAAGCCCAAATTCAAATTTCCCTCTCCCTAGGGTAGTGCCCTTCCATCTCCCCACCTCCCAAACCACCCAAAGTCGCAGCCCCCCTTCCCCATACCAGCCAAGTTCACCCTCCACCTCTTACTCTCTTGGCCATCCCCTTCCCCACCCTCTCATCTTCTTCTCATTCAGCCTCTGTTTCAGGCAGCAGAGTTGCAGCGACTTGAAGAGGCAGCCACGACCGTCTCTCAAAGATTCAGGTGGCAAGGCTTACATTGCTGGAATCGTCATCGAGATAGCTTTCCAACGGTGGTGGTCTCACCGGCTTCCGAGTTCGGAGCTGTCCGGAGGAGCGTCATCTTCAACGACTGCGCAATCTGTCCCAGACTGAAGACCAGAGCGATCTTGGAAGCTGTTCTGCGGTCAACCTTGGAGGAATTCGAGCACACTTCCTTCTACAAAATTCTTCTTCGTCTAGTCCTCCATCAGTAGCAGAAAGAACGACGCCAATTTACTGCCTGAGCTATTTGTACTGAATTATTTCGTCGGAGTGTGCAGTCTGCCACCAGTGGACTACGGTTTGACCTGTCTTCATTTATCTGGCCACCATTCTCATCTCCGACCTCGGATTGTGGCCCCGTCAACTTCTACTCGAAGCTACTCTGACCATGATCGCGTCACCACCAGTTTCATTCAATTTGAAGTTCAGGAGCGACCGCAGCGCCTTCTGCAATCCACTGCATCAGTTCTGCATCAGTCCGAAGCAGAGTGTTGCTGTCCTGCTCC
Source organism: Amorphophallus konjac (assembly GCA_022559845.1). Taxonomy (NCBI): domain Eukaryota; kingdom Viridiplantae; phylum Streptophyta; class Magnoliopsida; order Alismatales; family Araceae; genus Amorphophallus; species Amorphophallus konjac. Next base: position 170,088,261 of record CM040119.1, on the reverse strand, counting down.
AGTCGCCGGTTCGATCAGTCCCGAGGTCCAGAGCTTCCCAAAACATTCAGGCATCATCCACTGTCAGTTGGGAAACTTTTGGCGTAGGTTTCGTCAAGATCTGAGCTCTGTGGAATTTGTGGCAGTGACATCAACGGCCCCCTATCCAACAATTCTGAAGGTTGGCAGAACCGGCGGGGATCGGCAAATCGGGTTTCCTTAGCATAAATCCCCACCCCGCTTGGCCGGCTGAAGGCCCCTCCCTGCGTGGAGGTAGTATTCGATGTAATAAGATTAATCCCCACCCCCAGATCACCCCTCCTTCGAGAGGTGTAGTGGTGTAATCTTTCCATTTCAGGTTGAAGCGACACCGACGCGGCGTGCGGGTGCATACCCTCGCCTCCCCGCTCGCCCCCGTCTCCGGCCGGAGTCGACGTCTTCACGCCAACTAGGTGAGCTCCTGAACATCTCTCATTGCTGTAATGGACTTGCTTAGCTTAGTATTGCTATAGTTACTCCGTCGGCGGTAAGAGAGTGTCCGATTTTAAATTGCCACCAAATTGAGTGACCACCGCGGGCGAGTTGTGAGAGCTTCCACTCAACCCACACCCTTGGTGTGTTGGCCGCCCATGATTTGGGCATCCTAGGACCATTTGGGGTTCTCCCCAAGCTAGCCAACCTTTAGAGCCTCATGGTCCCGCCTCGGACCCTCTCCAACATCGCCTAGTCACCATCGGGCACTAGTGTGCGCCATACGGGTGAGCTCGCTAGTGTGATTCCGCTGCTCAAACTTGAATGCTTGCAAAATAGGTCCATAGGTCAGTTTTACATCAAGTGGTATCAGAGCAAGTTCACAACTTGTCTCTATCAAGTTGGTCCTAGGGCATGTCTATGCATTTAGAGTCTTCAAGTGCATCACTCTTGTCCCCTAATATGGCCACCTCATATCGACCTTACCAATCGGCCCACTCCATAAGTCCAAGCCACCAAGAGATGCCTACCACTAACACCCATAACTTCCCAGGCCATGTCAACTACTTCATGAAAGCCTTGACCTATGCTAATGAGCGGCTTGATAACATATCGGGCCGACTCAACCAACTTGGAGAAAATAGGCCCGCCCCAAGGACGGACGATAGGATGGTCCATTTCCCACTTCCCACCTTTGATGGAACCTCTCCTAGAGAATATTTAGATTGAGAAGCTACAATGGACCAATACTTCACTTGGTATCCTATGTTCGAGGATGAAAAGGCATGGGTTGCCAAAATGTAACTTACCAAACGGGCAGAAACTTATTGGATGCAAATTGTCGGGCTAAAGGTACTTAGAAGGGAAACTCCCATCACCACTTGGAAGGACATGAAGGAGCAAGTTAGAGCAAAATATATGTCCCCTTCCTACCCGGGTTACCAAAACTCGAGGAGCACTCTCACTCCTCCAACCCCACCCATCCAAACCCTTACCAATAGAACCCAAGTGGCCAAGGCCTCCACCTCCCCACCTAGGGCCCCCACACCCCAACCAAAACCCCCTTCCCTAACCTACACTAGTCAAGCCCCTTTAGCCCCCACTTCCACCCCAAACAATCACAAGGGCAAGAGACCCCTAATCGACCCAGTTCCCTCCATGGTGACCACCACTCATCCAACCCTCACCATTAAAAACCAAGTGGACACCGTCTCCACCCCTCCACCGAGGCCCATAATGGTCACCACCCCCAAACCCAAAACCCCTCACCCAACCCACCTCCCACTTCCTACACCAATCTTTCCCCAACCTAGGCCTCCTCTACTTCCCTTTCCTATCCCAACCCAAGCCCATGCTTGTTCACCACCCCGAGTGTGTCATACGCTAGCTATCACCAAACCACCCCCCATAGATCCCCCTACTCCATTAGCAATAGAAGTTGCAACCCACACACCCACCCAAGTGGAGAAGGATGCCCATCCGGATCCACCTCCCAACATAGAGGAAATCCAAAGGCCAAACAACTCACACACCTCTAGCCTAGCTCCTCTAGAGACACCCAACCTCACCATAGGTAAGTCCATACTCCAATGGCTCAAGAAAGGTTTCACCATTCCTAGTTCACAACCATGCCACCTACCCATGGGATATCAATCCCAAATTATTCCCATTCAGCCACATGTCACTTATCAAACTTCCTATTGTGTGGAAGATTTGGGATACTTAGTGAACTACCTACATTGGCAAATTCACTTAACCAATATGCTAGCCATGAGACCGTCCGAAACTAACACCATTAGCCTAGCATATCCCACCATTGGCTCCATCACTTCCATCTACACTAATGGCCAAGTTACTAGTGAGATCATCCTCCTTCTTCCCATGGAGGAAGAACCTATCCTATTCCACTCCCCAACCATAGAGATCCCAAGTGCTTTGATCGGCCAACCCATTAGCAACTTTGGCCCAATTATTGAGGAGGAGGACTCACCATTCGAGGACCTTGAGAGCATAGAGTACCCCTACCAAGGTGACCCTTACCATGATCCCTTTAACCCTTTTCTATGGGAGCCTAGATCTCCATGTAACCCACTCACCTTATTCACCACCCACCCTTTCCTACCCCCACCCACCATGTTGGGCCAAGCCCACCTCATCCATCACCCAGATTACACCATAGGAATCATGACCTTAGGCAACACCCGCCTAGAGATCAAGAAGGTGCCCCACCCTATATCCACCTACCTAGATCCCTTCGACCCTTTTGAGTGGAAGCTCAAAGACCACCCCACCATCCCACATGAGGAAGTCATCTTTGGGAAAGGAATTCATATATCTTGGCACATCACACCGCTTGGCATGATTAGTCCGTCGGGCACATTCATCCATATCACCCACATGTCAAGAAGAAAACATGAGTGGTCAATATTTGGTTGTAATGGTCCACCATCATTCATCATAAATCTCAAGCATGTTAGGAGCATTCTTGGATGTCCGGGTCCTTCAACATTCATCACACTCACTCACAAGAGGGACACCTATGGATGCCCCGGTCCTCCCAAATCCTTCAAAGTCTTCATAACATCAATGCATGATAGGTCTATATGTGGTTGTCCTGGACCCCCTTTGCATACCATACATTGTCAACTCACACCGCATCATAGTACATGGCATATGCATTCAAGCAAGTATCAAGCAACAAGCGGTGGGATTCACAAGAAACGAGCACAAACTCCTAAGCACCACTTTGAGTTCCAAGTTGACAACTTGGCGATGATGACTTTGGAGTGGCTCTACTTTAGGGTCACCTCCAATCTGAGGGCACGAGGACTTGGACCTTGCCAAGTTCCGAGTGGCTTTGGCAACCAAGCTTATGGGTTGAACTTTCAAAAGGGTTTTGGGATTCTCCCCATTTCTCATGTGGCGGATCCAGCACGCTCTAAGGGCACTGCGGTGGATCCTAGTGAGTGCCTCGAACTTACACCTACCCTTGTGAGAGACACCCTTGGAGTGCCACCACAAATAGCCTGAGAGCCCGACGTGAGCACACAACGGCAATACTAGGCAAGCAAGATCCCATCGCCAGCATGAGGGTATGACCAAGCCACTTTGTCGAGCTGAAGCACCGTTCCCCGACTATGGTCGCGGGTTGAGTATGGAGATCGTGGATCGCCCAGAGCCGCAGTTCGATGTACTACTTCCCTGGTGGACCCATACTCGACGGGGTCGAGTTTTCCCCACCCCGGGGGTATGATGAGGGCATCCCTTGCCCCTTCACATTTTCTCCGGACTCGGATTGTTCGTCGACAAGCGCCATTATGTTAGTCATGTATTTTTGAGTCTAGTCATGTAATCTTCACATTTTATTTGAGTCAATATCATGTAATTTTCCCTTTATTTGAGTCATGTACCTAGGTTAGTGAGTCATTTTCCTAAGTATTGTGTCATTAGGTTGGTTTGTTAGACTAGTGGGCCCAATTCATTGGGCTTGGCCCAAGGGCACCCCTATCCCTTCGGTTATTTGTCATTGAGTCAAATGTCAGGGACTTTTGTAGAAATGTGGGTTGCCTATATATAGGACCCCATTCCCCTCATTTTGAAGTAATGAACAATTGAATGAAAATTGAAATCCACTTCCAAATCCCACTAGATCTCTCTCTCTCTCACTCTCTCTCTCTCTAAGGGGTCCCCCCCTCTCTCTCTCTCTCCCCCTCCACCCCAATTTTCAGAATTTTCTCTCTCCTCCCCATTCACCCCTCATTAAGACCTCTCCCCTTCCCCATACACCCATTTAACTCCTGCCCAACCCAAGGTGGCATCCTCCAATCCACACCCCACCTCCCAACCCCCAACTACCCAACACCACTTCCTAAGCACCCCTTCCTCTCCCCAAGGTTGAAGGGGCTCTTCCCTAAGCCCAAATTCAAATTTTCCTCTCCCTAGGGCAGTGCCCTTCCATCTCCCCACCTCCCAAACCACCCAAAGTCGCAGCCCCCCTTCCCCATACCAGCCAAGTTCACCCTCCACCTCTTACTCTCTTGGCCATCCCCTTCCCCACCCTCTCATCTTCTTCTCATTCAGCCTCTGTTTCAGGCAGCAGAGTTTCAGCGACTTGAAGAGGTAGCCACGACCGTCTCTCAAAGATTCAGGTGTCAAGGCCTACATTGCTGGAATCGTCATCGAGATAGCTTTCCAACGGTGGTGGTCTCGTCGGCTTCCGAGTTCGGAGCTGTCCGAGGAGCGTCATCTTCAATGACTGCGCAATCTATCCCAGACTGAAGACCAGAGCGATCTTGGAAGCTGTTCTGCGGTCAACCTTGGAGGAATTCGAGCACACTTCCTTCTACAAAATTCTTCTTCGTCTAGTCCTCCATCAGTAGCAGAAAGATCGACGCCAATTGCCTGCCTGAGCTATTTGTTCTGAATTATTTCGTCGGAGTGTGCAGTCTGCCACCAGTGGACTCAGGTTTGACCTGTCTTCATTTATCTAGCCATCATTCTCATCTCCGACCTCGGATTGTGGCCCCGTCAACGTCTGCTCGAAGCTACTCCGACCACGATCGCGTCACCACCAGTTTCCTTCAATTTGAAGTTCGGGAGCGACACAGCGCCTTCTGCAATCCACTGCATCAGTCCGAAGCAGAGTGTTGCTGTCCTGCTCCAGTCGCCGGTCCGATCAGCCCTGAGGTCCAGAGCTTCCCAAAAAATTCAGGCATCATCCTCTGTCAGTTGGGAAACTTTTGGCACAGGTTTCGTCAAGATCTGAGCTCTGTGGAATTTGTGGTAGTGACATCAATGGCCCCCTATCCAACAATTCTGAAGGTTGGAAGAATCGGCGGGGATCGGCAAATCGGGTTTCCTTAGCATAAATCCCCACCCCGCTTGGCCGGCTGAAGGCCCCTCCCTGCGTGGAGGTAGTATTGGATATAATAAGATTAATCCCACCCCAAGATCACCCCTCCTGCGAGAGGTGTAGTGGTGTAATCTTTCTATTTCAGGTTGAAGCGACACCGACGCGGCGTGCGGGTGCATACCCTCGCCTCCCCGCTCGCCCCCGTCTCCGTCCGGAGTCGGTATCTTCACGCCGGCTAGGTGAGCTCCTGAACATCTCTCATTGCTGTAATGGACTTGCTTAGCTTAGTATTGCTATAGTTACTCCGTCGGCAGTAAGAGAGTGTCCGATTTTAAATTGCCACCAAATTGAGTGACCACCGCGGGCGAGTTGTGAGAGCTTCCACTCAACCCACACCCTTGGTGTGTTGGCCGCCCATGATTTGGGCATCCTAGACCCATTTGGGGTTCTCCCCAAGCTAGCCAACCTTTAGAGCCTCAAGGTCCCGCCTCGGACCCTCTCCAACATCGCCTAGTCGCCATCGGGCACTAGTGTGCGCCATACGGGTGAGCTCGCTAGTGTGAGTCCGCCGCTCAAACTTGAATGCTTGCAAAATAGGTCCATAGGTCAGTTTTACATCAGGGGTACTGATGAAGAGTTCGACAAAGATGCCCCCGTAGGAAGCGTAAGAGTAGAAAGGGATACCCGAATGCGAGGAGAGTTGGGGGGTGGAACGAGGAGAGATCTGGGCACAATTGGTAGGGGAACTGATGGTGGAGGGATCCTTGCCGGTGGAGGAGTAATGGTGGCGGGTGCAGCGTGCGTTGGCGACGGGCGGTTAAGGAGTGGCCTGGATGGCAATGGTGAAGGGTTGGCGGTAGAGGGAGAAGTTTGCCGTGCGGTAGGCTGCGGAGGTGGAGAACGGGTAAGAAGGGGGCGAGCCGGCAAGGATGGGGAATTAGTTGAAGGAGATGGATTGATGGGGCGTAGAAGGGAACGGCCCAATTGGGGAGTAGGAGAAGAAGGAAGGAGAGTGCACAAAAGGCGTGGAGGTTGGTTTTGATTGTGATTAAATGCCCCGACAGAGGCATTTTCTTCATGCCATCCCTGCCCTCTCTCCACCTCATGGAGAGACGTGACAGGGTTCACGTGCTGATTTGGCGGGTGCTCCGGCAATGGATTGTGGACAATCCCCATATCCTGCTGTGGTGCTGGAGCTTGCTGTTGCTGCTGAGGAGCTGGTTGCTGTGACTGGTGAGCATGTTGCTGCTGAGGAGGCCTTCTTTCTTTCATGGTGGTGATGAACTGTCTCATTTCATCCCAATTGATGCCGCCTTAGTCATTTAGATCATAAATATAATCTCTGAAGTGAAAGCAATGATCAAGGTTGTGACCAGGGGCGCGATGGAAAGCACAGTAACGGGATGTGTCAACATTAGCAGGCCACGCTGTCCTTTCCCTTGGTAATACGAGCAAGTTGGCGGCCATTAAGGCATTGAAAATATCCGGGAGACTTTCTGGTAGTGGAGGGTAGTGGTCCCTTTTGGGGCCAAGTGGTGGTCTCCGTTGTTGTTGTTGGCCATAGTTGGTAGGTGGTGGTACCTGGTGGTACTATTGCGGAGCTGGAGGGTCAGCACGGGGCGCTTGGTTTTGTGGTGGAGCAAAAGAGTGTTGAGGTGCAAATTGGTGTTGTGAAGCGGAGTTGAAGGGAGTGGTTTGTTGTGGAGGTGGGTGAGGTCGCGAGTTAGATTGGTAGTGGGGGTGGCCAACTACGCCAACCTGCTCATTGGCAATGGTGCCCTCAGTCGTGGGCCCGCTATTGTTGACATTTGTATTTTTCTTGAATAGCTTGGGTTTTGGTTCAAACATGCCCATGATGGGCGAATCTTTCATCTGGGATTAGATATAACGAGCTCTTTCATAGAGCTCCTCCATGGTTGCCAATCTGTTCATGGCCAATATATGCCGGAACTGAGGAGCTGAATTGGAAATAATCATCTTGACCTGTTCTTGTTCCGCCAATGTATCTTTCAACTTCTCGGCCATTGAACGCCACCTATCAGCAAATATTATGAAGTCCTCTTCGGGCTTCATTTTCTCTGCAACCAGGTCTGTGAGTGAAAGGGAAGGTCCGACCCGGTCTCTATACTTTTGCAAGAACTTCTTCTGGACAATATCAAAGTCACTGGCATCAGCAGGATCCAATGAATAGAACCATTCAAGGGCTGGCCCCTCTAGAGATCTCCTGAAAAGATAAGCCAAAGAGGCCTTGTTGTCTTGCCAGAAGGAGGTCTCATACCTGAAATCCTTCAAATGAATGAAAGGGTTACCAGTTCCATTGTATCACCGGAAATTCTGCATCTCAGAGGGTGGCGATGGAAGACTGGCAGTGTGGGGAGAGAGATTTCCGGGGCATTCTTGGCCGCCGTGACTTTCTTAAGTTGCTCTTCCATGCTAGCCAACTTCTGAAGCAGTAGAATATTAGTATCAGACTCGACTGGGGCCGAATTTTGAATGAAAGAATTCGGTATAGGCGTCCGTAGAATTTGAGGAGGTTGGAGAAACTGGTGCCTAACCGCATAATAGCTCGCCTGTTGGGCCGGCATGGCCGCAACGGGCGTTGGTGGACGGGAAGGAGGTTTATGCAAGACCGCCTGGTCATTAACAATGTGATGGCCACTCACGGCCGGAGGGGGGTTGGAGGAGGAAGAGGGAACGGACTTCCCCTTCAAAGCGGCCTGGACAGCCTGCCGTTGGGAATCATCTAACTGAGACAAAGCTTGAATTAAATCGGTGACATTAATGGATGGGGAAGAATTCCCCGAGGTGTTGGAAGGTACAGCCTGAGAGGAGGGCTCAACTTCTTGGGAAGTGGTGTCAACCACATGAACTTGTGGATAATGAGAATGAGGAGGAGGGTAATTCCCCTCGTGATAGATGAAATCTTGGTGGGGGACCTCATAAGATTGTCCAAAGATATTTTCTTCCACATCATCATAAGTGTACCCATAGCTTGCCATGTTGGTGATCTTACCTGAACGGAGTTTCATGTTTAAGAAGGGGGAAAGCTTTTATGAAAGGGGTTATCACACAAAAAGCACTCAATCCAAGCAAACTTTAAGCAAATCAATCCAACCAAATTTATGCAATCAAGTTGAGATGAACGTAAAATTTTAGTGTTATGCTTGAGATTAGAGTGGATTAATTTGCAGAATAATTCACTCCTTTTGCAAAGTGAAACCTAGTTTGGATCCAAGTGTGACTTCCGGGTCAACTAGGTTCTTTCTCTCTCTTCACCAACGATAGGTTCTCTATACTCCGGGTACTTCATGGGTACAACCAGCCCGGCATCCGTGAGGGAATCCACGGGTGCGGGGACTTACGGAGGTCTTGGAAAAGGGATTTCCGGTCCAAAGAGACGGAATGCTCAATGGAGGGTTGTCCCGATTCCAAGAGAGGTGTGTGGAATCCTAGTGTAGAGAGAGGAGGTCTCTCAACCAAATGCCACAAGATGCAAGCCAAGATATGCAGATCACACCAATATAGCCAAATAATCAATATAAGAATCAATGCAGCATGAATAAGCAAAGACAACAGGGTTCTGTAAAATCACAGGAAAGAGACGACCTAGCCACGGTCGCTATCAACAAAAAAGACGACAGTGAGACTGTCGTGAATCCCTAGGGATCCCACAGGCAATGGAGAAAACGTGCCTTGGTGTGAGGCGCTATATGTGAAAGGGACGCCTTCAGCAGAGGGCGTCAAATCTGGAAACGCGCCTTGATGTGAAGCGCTAAGCAATAAAGAGACGCCCTGGGGCAGGGCGTGAATCCACAAACAGCGTAATAAAAGCAGGGGATATGATGAAGCACGCCTTATCAGAAGACGTTAAACATAAATCAGACGCCCTGGATGAAGGCGTTAAATTAAAACGCGCCTCTGGGTGAGGCGTTAATTCAGATCACAAACTAGCTGATCCCGGGAGTGTGCAGTGTGCACGGTGGAGGGTGCCCGTGGGGCACAAAAGGAGGGGTACCGTGGGTACCGAGGGGAAAGGGCACACGTGGGTGCCGAAGAGGAAAGGGCACACGTGGGTGCCAATAGGAGATGGTAATCAAAAGAAAAATCGTGGAAGTCCCACCGTGATCACCAATTTGTAGATCGTGATAAATCCACACATGTGGAACAAACCACTCATACGAGATATATAAAAGGATGGAGATGATAACAAAGACAAAAGAAAGCACGTGGTGCTATAAAGGAGAGTGATCGCCAGAGGGGTTACCTCAATAATAAAATAAATGATCGCGAATACCTGGTGATAAGTGGGATGCGGGATGGATTGTGAATTCCTTCCTCATCCTTCTATCGGCCGGCCGATGAAGGGGGTTTTCCTTATTGATTACCCTTGCAAAAAAGAACAAACAAGTAAAAAAGATGGATCAGCCAAGAGTGAATGTAGTATCAATCCCAAATAGAAAATACGATGATGAAAGAGAGCACAACATGCGCACCTCTTTTTTTTGGTTTTAAAAAAACCCCTAAAGAGTTAGGGAAAGGAGAAATATGATACTAATGCAAGAAAAGAAAACGGTGGATGATGACCGATGGAAAAGCACAAATAGATAAGCAAAAGACCCCTGCTGTCCCTGACGACAGTAGAGGGGAATCGGGGTTGATGCTGCTGGCAGGAAGAAGAGGAAGCAGAGAGCTCTTCTAAAAGATCGCACAGGAAGAAGATGAAGAGAGCCTCTGTAAACCCTGTATGTATCTATATGTATAACCTCTGACCTCGGTAACCTCTGTCAAGATCGACCAGATCATGCTTATATAGGGTTTAGATCAAGATACCCACAGATTTGGGAAGATAAGAACGGGCAATGGTTATCAATGGCAAGGACTCCAGTTCCTTGATCGAGCAAGATGACCAAAGAAGGCAGGGAACTATTCAGGAAAGGCACACTCAAACAAGACACCGAAACATAAAACGCGACCTTCAGAAGGGCGTCAAATTTGAATTGATGACCTACCTTAAGACGTTACTCCATAACACGACCTGGTCAAGGGTGTCACTTCTTGGATTTAAATTTGGAAATAAAACTTTCTTTATTTGAAAATTATGAGAAAACGCCTGAGATAAAGGTGTTACTTGAAAACACGCCCTGAGGAAGGACGCCAATCAGTAATTGGAATTTATTTTGAAACCAGATAATACCAGGAATTGACGCCCTGACATTTGGTCGTCCTTTCTTTTGAACACGCCCTAGGTAAGGTCGCTTTTAAAATAACGCCCCTCTTCAGGTCGCGAATCACAAAAATGCAAGAACAAACCAAAAAACCACACAAAAATAGAAAAACTTCATATTATGAATGTATTGAAGTTCACTTTGGGGCGTCAACATAGTGACATGAGATTTGATCAACATAGCGTCAATTTTGATGTGTCTACATCTGGAACGACAACAAGCGCGCAATGCCTATATTCCCATGCAGAAGGCGGTGCTTCATTCCGACCTCCGAGAAAAGGGGGCCCCTTCATTTAAAATCCATCAGGATTATCATTATTACAGGCCCAGGTGACCATGACACGTGGCTTCTTAACACCGCCAGATCCCCACCCACCCGAGCCACGCTGGTCCAAAACCCTAACGGCTACCCTTCTGAGCCTACCAAGGCTCGGGAGTAGGAAGGGGACAAGTGGAGAGGGGGATTTCTGTAGCCCATCTAAGAGTGGCCGAACCAAGTCCAGCAAGACCAAATGAGGCCCAGCTCATCTAAGTGACAGCCCCGCACGGCCCACTTAGCATAAAAGCCCAATAAGATCACTCAGGATCAAGCCCTTCCTCGGCGGCCATTAGGCACGGAAGGCTAGAGCGTCGGTGTGTTCGGAGGAAGACCCAAGCCTGACCTATCCCCCTCGTCGGGATAAAGGCTAGCGCCCCGCGCCCACTCTAACCGAACCTCACTCGAGCTATGCCGATCGCCCGGATAAGGGTTGGCACTCTTCATGCTTGGGTCGACCGATGATTGCTTATCTACACTGCCGTTGAGAGCCCTTTATGAGTAGGAGTTCACAAAGATAAGGGACCCTCGAGTCCTCAAGGTTATAAAAAGCCCACAATGAGGACATAAAGAGCCCATGTCGAGGACGTAACCCCCGCTTGGAACTCCTCAGCTTACGAGACTCATGAGGCTAGCACACTATTTAAATTGGAGACTCCCTCCAGTAAACTGTAAGACCTATACACGCCTAAATCTCCCTGAGCAGGAACCACTTCACCACCTTGGTGGAGAGGGATCTCGTGCATCTCCTTCCTCTTCCCTTCATAGCTTCCACCACTGCTCTACAGACTTAGGCATCAGAGGGTTTTCCCCCGGGATCCCCCCCTGGGCTCCCTGATCCGTTTCCCTTCTTTGCAGTTCACTGATCGGTGATCATCCCCCAGCTCAGGACTAGCACGAGATCACCCCTCTTCAACGGCTTTCAATTGGGCGCAGCCCGATCTTCAACCAAGCATTATTTGATATACCGAGGGCACATGAGAGGATGACTTTAGGTTTGTTTGATCATGTTGAGAATGCATCATGAGCTAGACATGTTTATTCTTTATGAAACTAGGCAAGCATAAACAGAATAACAAGATTTATTAGGACATTACGACATTACATGCCCAGCTCTCTATCTTATCTACATGAATCACGGAATGAATCCGATAGCATGTCCCCTTGACCTTGGATCATATCAAGTGGGAATAGGATACCGTCCAAGTAGAGGCGAGATGAAACCCATAAATGATTGGGACATGCCAATGTCCTAGTAATCACGGAATAGGATTAAACCGAGATGGACTAATCCGAGACGGGGTTCTTCCGCAGAGGTGTTTGATGTTTCTATTCCCTAGAGGGAGTCACTAGAGACCATGCAGAGGCATGGCCCTTTGGATCCCAAGGGTTTGTAGCTGATGTAGCATACCAAAAATCAGAGTTCATTTCGGCAGCATCTCCCTTTATTTTGGACTGTGCCAAAAGGGGAGTATAGGACATCCATCTACGAAGTGCCGAGATGGAAGTCAAAAGAAAGATGGGCATAGCCCGAGATCCGAGAGGATCATAATCCGATGGGACAGTGTCCACTCATCGTGGAATTTATTAATATCCCCTTGTGGAATTTATTAATATCCCCTTTAAGAGGCCATAGGGGGACATGCGGTGGCAGAACTCCATAGGCCAGTGGGGTGGCATAATGTAGGGGGGATTAACCCCACTAATGTTTCCCATGGGCTTGAGTGAGGGACTACTACTCCTCCTTGGGATAGTAGTGGTCCTATACTGAGGATAATAAGGCTCGGGGTTCATGAGGGTGTCGGCACGATGGTGTCTCGGCGCAGCTAGTTTTCGGCGCGACGGAGAGCACAAAGGGGACATCGGCCTAGGGTGTTAAACTAGAGGCGATCGGCGCGGCATGGATGGCCCGGTGCGCCCATCACTCGGCGCGGAACCCGCGCCGAGAGAGGGCCGCACCGGGAGGCCGTCCTGCGCCGATAGTAGAGGTTTCAGGGGTTTTTTTTTAAGGGTTTATGAGGTTATGGATTTTAAGGGGTTTGTCTAAGGGTTTTTGAGAGGTTTTATTTAAGGACTTTGAGATGGCCATAGAGACTGAGGATGGTTTTGGGACAAATCACCCCGAGGAGGAGAGGGCTTTCACTCTGGAGCACCACTGGGAGCCAGGTTATTGATTGAATCATATGAGCTTCGATTTGGATGTATCCTTCACCGTTTCACGAATGAGAAGCCATGAGATTGACTGTCTCAGGCCCTCACCGCGATTGTGAGGTTAGGAGAACAACGACGATACAGCAGAAACACAATCAAGTGGTCTGAAGGGTATGCATACCGCAGAATCAAACCCGTTCACAATGGCTATCGAATACAATAGATTTCAGAGAGGCAGAGAGAGAGAAAATCCCAGAATCTCATATTTTATTTCATTCCAAAGAACACACATATTTAGCACAGAGGGGAATTAGACTACAAGAACTGACATACAGATTGATACCCCTTAACAATCTACCAGACTAAATCGGCGTTTAATATCGACAGAGGAACCAACCTCAGAAGTAGACTACAAAAGAAAGAAAACAGATTGAAACAAAAGATGGGGAATGGGAGAATATAGCCCCTTGGGGCGTTTGACAGACGAACCCCACCTTGAATCTCCTTCCCCGGGCTTCTGTAGCTCTCTCTTTCTCTCTTCAGATCTCTTTCAGCAGGCTCTCAGACTCTTCCCTTTTTTCTGGCTTTGAACACCCCTTTTTCTCTTGATTTCTTCTTCGACCGGATTCTCCTCGGATGCCTCACATACGCCGAAGGCATGGGATTATATAAAGGGATGGCCCTCTTCTATCGGCACGGGTGCCTCCTGGGGTGATATGGCATCGGCACGCTCGGCAACAGGCTTCTCGGCGCGCCCCTGTTGTGTTGGGCTTGGGCCCATCTATTCAATGCATTGGCACCGATAGAAGAGATTCTGAACGAATGGGCCTTCTTCATTGGCCATATGGGTTTCTTAAAGTGCTCATTTATTCTCCTTGTTACTTACTCAGCATTCAGCATCAATAGACATGTGCGAAGCTATGTGAATCCGATTTTACGACCATCAGAATATTCTGAGGATCCTCTTCAGCAGGCAGATGATTGCCCGGGGGTTGACATAGTCTTAATCAGCCTGACTATCTGAATGATAGCCGTGCTAGACAGCAGCTTGACTAGAAATGGCTTCACCCGGATAGAGTGTCAAGTGTAATGGATCTTCTTCTATTCTGATTCTCATAACTTCTAGGGATGGCATAGGATCCGCACCCTTGATTGCTCTTCGAAGCCCTGAGCTTGCTTTGACTTCTTCTTCTATCTTTGTATATTTTAGGTGTCAACACACCTCTTCCATGAAACCGCATCGCATACGGGCACCTCGGGACAAGAAAAGGTGAAGCACGGCACCCTGGGGCAGGAAAGGGCTCGGCAATCACATCATTGGCCGCCCAGCATAGGGCCACCCTGGGCACTGGGCAGCCATCTCCTTGGATGCCCATTAGGCCTAGGCGGCCGCCACCTTGGCCGCCCAGTCCAGGGCACATTAGGGTCTGGGCTGCCAGAGTGTTGGCCGCCCAGTAGACCAGGGTGGCCAACCCTTTGGCCTCCCAGGAACAGTGCAGGGCTGCTAGTCTTCTGGCCGCCTGCTGACTGGGACAGCGGGAAAGGAGACAGGGAAGGGTAGCCAGGGTCCTAGCTGCCTAGCAACCTGGGCGGCCAGGCCTCTGGCCGCCCAATAGTCATGGGCGACCAAGCTTATGGTCTTCCAGCACTGGGGGACATGGCTACTCCCGTGGCCGCCCACTGCCGGGTTCGCCGAAGCGAACCAAACTCTACGCGAAGTTCGATCAGGAGCCCCATGCGCCTCGATGCAAAGGGGAAACAACCCCCGGGCATTCCTACATCCGAAAAATCGAATCCAAACCACAATCGAGGCCTAAATCGTCTGAAACTTCCGCTCATCCCAAACATCCACATTTCCCCCAAATATGCAAAGCACTCTCTCTCGACCTCGCCAGAGCACGGAATCGCGAGAGAAAATACCCGAGAGTGTTAGGGATCCGTCCCTCTACCTTATCCAAAGATTTACTATCAAAAAGCCCACGAAAATGATGATCTTCTATGTAGTCGACTCCCACAGCCGTGATCGCCTCCGCCTCGCCACATGCCACACTCCTCGCCTTCATCCTCGCCGCACGCCGCTGCCGCCGCACGTCCCCTCGCCATCGTCATCGACCGTCGGAGGTGAGAAGGAAGAGGGAAGAAGAGACGATAGTGTGAGGGAGAGGAGAGACACGAGGGAGTGAGAGATGAGGGAACGGAGGGGGAGAGGGGGATTAAAAGGGTTTTTTTTAATTTTATTTATTATTTTTTTATTTATTTATAAAATTCACTTTAACCCAAAAAAATTCTTGAAAAATAAATCCAGACTCTGAAAAATTTCAGGAAAAAGTCAGGCCGCTCAACGCACCGCCATAGACCTGAAATAACTTACACAAGCACAACCAAAGGGTCCAAAAATCTAACATTCAAGTATGCAACCCAAACTGACACCATCCGTAACTCACTGAAACACGATCCAAAAATCTCGGGCGTTACACAGAGCACCTATAGAAAACATGAGTATATGCAAGCCAGATATACTCACTGTGAAAGGGTAGACACGCCCGCAAGATTACTAGTTACGTACTTGAAGGGCGCATGATAGAAGACCCGACTAGACTTATGGTGCATGCCAAGATTCCTGATGGAAAAGGTGGGAGGGGCAACTCTGCCAATAGCTAGGGCACCGACGTGGTTGTAGCCTCATTGAGAAGGGGTGTTGCACTACCTACTGCCTTTGGCTCCACCTCAAATGAGAGAAGCTCCACTGTCGGCTCGGTTGTAGCCAGCTCTTGGACCATCTCCAAAGTGGCTGCACCATCCCCAGTTGTTCATACAAGATGATCACACAAAGTCAATAAAATGAATGTGACAAATATACGAGTCAGCTTCTCAAATAACTAGCTAGCACTCACCAGGGCTATTCTACACCTCCCCATCCTCTAAGCCATCAATGGGGGCAGGCGCCCCATCCTCATCCACAGGAGGAATGGGAGTCCTCTCCATCTCTGTCACCTCTGCACCTAAAAGCCAATTTGTGTTAGCTTCCCTATCAAGTAACACAGTAATATACATAAGGCTAGTCCCGAGGGTTTTACCTATCATGGCAGCCCCAGAAGTCTCCCCTTGTTCTAAACAAGGAAGTATCCCGGTATCAAGAGAAGGCTCCTCAATCAATCAAAGAAGCTCCTCTACATTGACATCACAGTTGGCTCCATCTCCCAGCAGAGGATCAGCTTCCAAAGCTGATGAAAAAGTCATCTCAATGCCAGTCTCCAACAGAGCTAAAGCAAAGTTAGTCAAACATAATGGCTAAATGAACAACATGAGTAAAGTGGCACGAAAAGGTGCTTACTCAAAGCCGGATCCTCCTCTGTATGTTTGCCTCCCGCTTGTGCACGAGGGGACTCCCCGGCCTCTACCTCATCGCCACCCACCTGAGGGTGCTTCGAGCGTGGCTGAGACTCCTCGTCGTCAGTCCCTATCGGTGTCCTTGTCGAGGGGCTAGCTCCAGTCACAGGTGACCCTGCAAAATACACATGTTAGAAATGACATCCCAGTAAGACACAAGGAAAGGAAACTGAGACACTATAATACAAGAAACGTGTCTCAGCATAGTGCCCAAAGGGACTCTATGGCATCAGAATCAGCTGCTCCACCTTTAGTCCTAGAACTTGAGCAGCCTTTGTCACTACATCCTTGAGTTTCTTTAGTGTGCAGGCCTGCTCGATGTAGGAAACGAACTCCACCAGTCCGGCCACCCCAATGGCATTGGTAATGTGTCATCTCCAATCAGGAACAACAATATCGGTGGACTTATCCTCCTCTGGAAGCACGCTACTAAGTGGACTTATCCTCCTAAACCCCCAGTCAGCCAGCATCTATGTCCACCAGGTGCTCGCTCGGCAAGAGCTCGTCGCCCCTACTCCAGCAGTGGGGACGGGCATCGCTGGTACCGGCCTCAAGGGCTTAATCGCCCCACTGTAACCACGTCGTGTAACGCCCGAGAATTTTCTAGGAATTTTCTGGGATTAAAATATAATTACTAGGCAATTTAAAAGGCTTAATGGGCTATTAAGAAGAAATTAAGGATTTATTAAATCCATTTAAAGGCCCTATATTAGCCAAAGGGTTAAGCCCAACTTAAATAGGCCCAAAGACCCAATTCTAAGACTTTTAGACCCAAGCCCATTAATAGAAACGTAAATTAGGTAATTTATGGATTTAAAATGGGATATATACATCAATTAGGGGATAAATGGGGGATAATATGAAAATCTAAAAATTTCAGATTTAATGAAGCCTGGCAGCCTATCGCGCGACCGCCAGACCCACCCTAACGGTCATGTTATGACTACTAAGCAACCCCAGTTCCGTGAATGGAAGAAAACGTGAAAAGCTTGGATCTTTGACAACCAAATCACCTTAGATCAAAGCTACCTGGCGTGGAAGACTCTCTAGAACTCTCTAGGGATTAACTCTACTCTAATTTAGGACTCTAGGGTCAATCTAATCCCTTAAACCCTAGGTGAACCATATAAATAGACCCTAACTTCTACTCATGCGAACCCTAATGTTGGCTCACGTATTTCGATGGTAAGGAAACCCTATCTCAAGTTGGTTATTTAGAACTTTATGTTCTTCTTAGTTTTATCTAACTACCCTCAAAGTTTTGTGCCAGGAGACCCAGCCGTTGGAGAGTTAGAGCCTCTGCAAGTTGCTAATTCGCAACAGATTGCACAGGAACCAGTGCGACAGTCCGGTGAAGATCTGGAAAATAGAAGCCCTAATTGAGGTATTTAGGAGTTGATCTTTAGAACTTTCTGTTCCTATTTGTATCTTCTATTTACCCTCTAATTTTCATGGATTTAGGTCAAGAGGATCGAGAGATAGAGGGACGGGAAATTACTGTTTTGGCACAGGACGTGCAGGAACTAGGGTCTACTTCCAGTCAAAAATCTAAAGTCTAGGGAACAAATCAAAGGTAGGTTATCTCATGAAAAGGCTAGATTAATGTATTAGGAATAAAAACCCTCTGTTTCCTCTTATTTTTATTGATTGTACATGACGAATTTGATGTTGTATTATGACTGCGCATATAAGGTTAACATAGCATGCATGAACCTTGCCCTTAGTAAGAAATTGATAATTTTGACTTACTTTACTCAAACCATGTTCTAATATATTTTTATCAGGCCATATTTACCTGTTGGTATGTTTTACCATACATCTATCTGCCCTAGATTAGCATATATCTCGATTTTATTACTGTTTGCGGTAGACTTTCCTGAGACCACCAGAGTCTCCGTAGTGGTCCAATGATAGACCGCTAGAGCCCATAAAACGGTCCTCCCAAGACCGTTTAGTTTTCTGAGTTATGTATTATTTGTTAACCCAAAACATAATGTAGAATAGCCCTAGTTATCATATAATAAGCCTAGCTAATTAGGTCTTACCCCTATTCTAAGTACTGTATTAATAAACTTGGTTGTGTTAATTATTCATCCTAGTAGATTTCATGTTCTTTATGCTCTATGGACTTATTTTAAACTTATGTTAATATCATGCCAAAACCATATACTCTTGTATTTATCCTAAATTTCATATGGTTCATGGAATTGTCTAGTTTTGATTTGATCGTTGTTTTACCATGATCCTTTCTTATCTATAGTCTTTTCTTAAGTACATGGCACGTATTCCGATACGATGTCATTAGATATACTTTGCACTTAAGCACACAATCTTGGACTTGTGATCCTCTCCGTTTGATATTCCTTCCACCGGACTAGGTGATATTGTTTCAAGACCTCCATAAGACTCCGCGAGCCTAGGTTTCTCACTAGGACGCCGAGCTGGTTGTACCCTTAAAACTCAATTGTCTAGAAAGCACTTTACTGGTGTTTTATGTGTTCTGGACCTTAGCGGCCCTCTGGAGACCGCCAGAGTTACCTAGCGGCCATTTACCTGGCTACCAAGGACGCCTAGCGGCCCTGCCTAGACCGCATGGTTCCAGTTCATTTGTTTTGTCGATTCTGTTGCTAAACGGTCCAATCATGACCGCATGGCTCCACATATGGTCTAGTAAACAACCTCTATTTCTAGAAATGGCCATGATATGACCGTTTGAAGTCTAAGTATTGATTAACACAAGGTTTGACCCAAGGGTTGATTTTCATATGATCTTAGATGGTCTATGATTATCTAGAACCTCACACTTTGTTCCAAAGCTACCTAATAAATTATGGAAATTAAAGAATATGCCGTTATGCTGCCGATTGTTCTCCATGGCATAACCTTATTTTAAATCAATCTTTGAACTCTCATAATCTTAATTGGTGCATTCTTACCATGATATTTGTCATCATGAAACTATAGTTTGAATTTGTTCGTTATTGGCCATATTTATATTCTTGTGGAAGTAGCTTGATTTATAACTTGGAGATGCAAGAGCGGGCACGGATAGTGTCCAAGGGTTCCACTCTAGTCCCCTCAGCAGATAGCTGGAAACATACTATAAACCATGGGGTATGATGAACAGTGGCGTTGCATTGCACTGGGAGTACTTTTTTTATAAACGAGTGAAGATCAACGAGGTAATCTTGTGAAATTACATGCTTGCTAGTACATTCTCGTTACATGACTTTCTAGTGCATAGCCTTTATGGTTATGAAAAGTACATTCTTGTTCATGAAAGGTCAAATTATATTCATGTTATATTCTTGCTTCATCATATTTCCAGTCTACAAGAATTTTCATATCTCACCTTAATCGTATCTTGATTATTGCGTTATTTTGGTTTATTCACGTGTTTCATCGTATTTCTATGACTACTTGTGGACGCACTTTTTATTTAATAATCGTTCATTTGTTCGTTTATTGGGTTTATTAAGTGCGTGGGCGTGCCAGTCACAAAGTGACGATTTATTGTGCGCTCGATCTGACTAATCAGACGATTGTGTGGTTCGTGTCGGGACTGGAACCCGCCGCGCCATAAAGGTCACGGCGTCATTTACATCCCCTCGGAGAGGGGAACACCCTTGATTAATCGCCGGGAAAAGGGGCCTCATGGCCAGAAAATTAGTTACGTGAAAAGTCTATTAGGAAGCATTGAAATCCCCGTGCGAGGGTGAGAAGAAAGCATTCGAGATTATGTCGGTCATTTGTTGACCATTTGATGTTCGGACAAGTGTCCGGTTTAAGAAACGAGTAATCATCATAGGAAAACTGGAGCATATGTATGCCGGGTACGACAAATTTATTATTCACAGGAACTGGAAGCATTCGGTTAAATCCTGGTTAGAGCGGTCAGAAATCGGTGAGTTTATTGGCCCGGTGCAAGATCGAGTCAGGACTATTCCGGGGGCGCCTCCCGCGGTCCAAACGAGGCTTGCGTGGGCATCATTAATATTTCGGTGCCGAGGGGCAGCGGCAAAGTGTCCCGGGACTATATTCTAAAATAAAGATGTGTACAGAGATAGCCGGCTATAGGACTAGGATGTGGGTCAGACGATGACCATGGTTGGGGCGAACCCGAGGTCCGAGCATGACTCACGACGGTCTTATTGATGTCCCTATGCGTAGGGTTCGAGGAGGACGAGAGCCGCCTCATTCCATTCGGGTTTTGTCGGTCACTCATGGACCATTTTGTGTTCGGACGATGGTCCGTGTAGAAAATAAGACGGTGACAGGAGCAAATCCGTGCAAATGTCTGCCGTGAGTACGGCAAGTTTAATGCGAGCGCGGAATTAGATCCCGGTATATATATATGTCGGTCACTAACGGACCATTCATTATTCGGACGGAAGTCCGTATTAATAGCGTCAAGGACAACGGTAAAACCGTACGGACGTCTGCCGTAGGTGCGGCAAGTTTAATGTGGGTGCGGGATCGGATCCCGATGAAGATGGGTCAAGCTGATGATCTATGGGCCCGAGGTGGTTGCGGACTATGGCCATGTCGGGGTTTCCGAGGACCACGTCTGATGCCACGAGGCATCATTACTTTTCTCTTCACGCACAGTCTTGGAAAACGAAGGTTCCAAGGTATACGTGCGTGTCGGTCACGGTCGGACCATTCATTGTTTGGACGCGAGTCCCCGTTTGAAGCATCGAAGACGATGATAAAACCGTGCAAATGTCTGCCATAGACACGACAAGTTTAATGTGGGGTTGCGGGATTAGATCCCGGGAGACTCGGGTCGAGTTAACGAACTATTGGCCCGAGATATGTTCGGATCACGACCATGTCGGAGGTTCCGAGGTCCACATCCGATACCACAAGGCATCATCGATTTTCTCTTTGCACCCAGCCCGGGGGTGTGAATTGTTAAGTGCGAAGCCCGAACTCACCAACGTGCGCCCTCGCACGCGGATCGACCTGCGCGGGGGTTTCCTGGGGCAGCGCCCCCGGAACAAAATTTGGATTATGGAAAGGGGAAACTTTTTATTAGTTTTATTCATTAGCTTCAAGTCTCTTCTCTTATTTGATTAATCATTTTCTCCCTTTCAGGCACGCCGGCTTAAGGGAAGCAAAGAGGGGAGCGCGCCGGTTAATGGAAGCCCAAAAGGGCACGCCGGAATAGGTGGTGCAAAGTTTGGGCGCGCCGGTTAATGGCCAATGGAGGAGGGTGCGCCGGAATAGGCCCAATGAGGGGGGGCACGCCGGTTATATGGCAAGAAGGAAGAGGGCCAAGGGCGTGCCGGAATAGGCTGAAAAAGGGGGAGGAATAGTGTAGCGCGCCGGTTAGTGGCAAGGAAAAATGAAAGGGGTTTTGAGTGTAAGGCTAAACCGGCGCGGGGGGGTACCACGCCGGGTTAGCCCACGCCGGATTAGGGCGCGCCGGGTTAAGCTTCTATGAGGTTTCTTTCGTTCTTTTATGCTCTGTTTCTTGTTTCTTTCACCTGTGGGTTGGTTTATTGATTAGTTTGTTTATCGAACTGATAGATTAAGTTTGTGGAGAGGAAGTTTAAGTGTTTTAGTTGTTTGCTAGGGTGAATTAGCATGAAGATATGAATGTTTTATTAGAAGAGTTTGTTGCAGGAACTCGAAGGCTCAGTCGTGATCAAAGGCTTCAAGCATGTGATGTTCTGGCCCTCAGAGAATAGCTTGATTCATTTGTTCCTGGCGAAAAATGGGCAGCACCTCCCCCGAACTGAGGCTTGCCAGAGATAAATAGGGGAACACCAAACGGAGCAAAGCTCCGGGGTGAACCTCAAAACTCAGAGTAAGAACTCCGTTAACCCGTAAGTGCATGTGGAGACTCGAGGACAAGCCTTCAAGAGTTCCAGCAACTCAGGGTGATGATCTCGTAGGTGGGACAGGTGTATGCCGTAAGAGGCCATGAATATTCATCCGTCGACGAACTCCTTTGAAAGGCCATGCTACAGAGGAGCATGCTTCGAAGGGCCCTGGATGAGGAGGAGGAGGAAGGGGAAAGAAGAAGAAAGACAAAAGATCGTGTTTTCCAATAACGGGCCTTCTATTTATTCATCCACCAAAGGGGGGGGAAAATGGCTCAAGCCCAAGAAATTTCATCTCCACGGAGGAGAAATACATTATGGAGGGATAAAAAAGGGGGAAGAGATACATGGACGGGGGGAACAGAGCACAAGCTCTCCCCCCCCAGCTCACCTCTCGCTCTCAACCTCACTCTCTTCTTCTTCACCTCACGGGCGCAGGGACGGGGGGCTTCTTCTCTTCGGGTGGCATTCTCTTCTTCTTCAGCCGGTCTCTCTTCCCTTCTCTCTTCTCTTCAATGGCCAGCCATGGGGGTTCTCTCTTCAATAGCCCATCCTCTTCTCTGTCCAACATGCAGAGTATATGTAGCCGGCTGCCCTTTCTTGGCTCGGACGGAAGGATCCCGCCAACTCATTCGTCTGTGGTGTCGTCCGTTGATTTGCACAGTACACTGGCATTTATCCGAGGAAGGGATGTTTGCTGCTGCTACTCCCCCATCGATGCTTGTCTTCACCGTCGATGCAGCTGCGTTGTCGAACGGAGGTGGAGACAGGGCTCCAGAGCATTGAATGCCCATGGAGACAGAGCTTCAGAGCATTGAATGCCCTCTAGGCACCAGGCTAATGCGAAAACAGGGTATCGGCTGGCGGATGGGATGTTATTTGAGTTAAACCGGCGTGGTGTTGAGCGCGCCGGATTAACAACATAGAAAAGGGGCATGCCGGACTAGCATCAGCAAGGGGCGCGCCGGAATAAGCATAAGCAAGGGGCGCGCCGGATTAAGCATAAGCAAGTGGGCGCGCCGGTTTAAGGCCAAGCAAGGGCGCGCCGGTTTAAGGCCAAGCAAGGGCGCGCCGGTTTAAGGCCAAGCAAGGGCGCTCCGGTTTAAGTGCAGGCTACGCCGGTTTAGAATTCATCTTGGCTTCGCGACTATTCAGACGGACGCTTGTCCTCCCGTGCTGCTTTAGCTATAATGCACCGCCTCCGGGGTGTTTAGTTCGGGGCCTCTAAATCCCGATTCTGAGCTTTGAGTGATCTCCGGCGCGTGCCAGACATGTTCTCGAATTCTTGAGTTTCTTTTCATTCGGCCTTTGGGAATGCCGACTGGAGAGCAGGGGCCATCTCTTCAGCACGAGGGGCTTCTTTGTTGGGTGGCAGAGCACTGGGCAGGTATTCATCCTTCTTGGAGGAAGCATAGGGTTTATTTAGCCTTCCCGTCTTTGACTCACTCTTGAGTGCTAAGATGTGCATGCTATATGATCATCATCATTTTTTTGACGTCCACACTTATCTTGCACTCTAGAATAAAAATGTTAATTACTTAAACATTACCTTCATGTTGATACGAAGATACCTACTGGACATGTGTGCCCATTCCCTACTTTGTAATCTTTTTCAGGAAATTCTAGCGGGTCAGATTCAGACTATTCGAGTGGTGGATCCGAGAGTGATTAAAGAAGGAGCGAAGCCTTAGATTGTCATTAGTTGATAGTCAAGAATCGCTCTGTAATTTTCTATTTTATTGAGTCTAGTTAGTCAAAGAGCCAAGAGTCAACCTTATGTACTTTTGATTATTATTTAAATAAAGTAAAGATTTTGTCCAAATATTGTGCATTCATTTATTATGTGTGAATGTGTTAGCGCTCTGATTATATTACTCGCTTGAGGCGTACTAGCCGACTGTTCACATTCCCGATTTTTTTCGCTGCATAATCTCGGGGCGTGACACGTCATGTTGACGATGAGTCCTGGCTGTCCCGGGGCCACTGACGCGCGATCCTCTCGATCTCTGGATGAATCCGAGAGAAACACGTCCTCACAAACTCCTCGTCGAGACGAATGGGAGGCAAGTCCTTCCGTAGTAGTCTCTCCTCCTCAGTTTTCTTTACTGCATGTGGCTTCTGGAGGTAGAGGTTATTGTGCTCAAACCACCACCGGGCATAGTGGACATCGAAACATCCTCGACGATCAAGTCCAGGGGTCGGTAGCCTTGTTGGCTCACCATGATAGGCAAAATCCCACCAAGTTGCAGCAACCAAGTGTGTGTCCTTGCCCTTGTATAGTCGGCCTGCCAATGGGAACTCCAGGTTAGGTGGAATGGCCTGGTCGTACATGAAGTTCCATGCAAATCGGTGAGGGTAGTAAGGTAAACGGTGGCGCTCGACCGGTGTAGCTCCTGAAAGGTCGATCGGGTATTGCACACCCACTCATAGTAAGCTGACATGTCCAGCTCTCGATGGAAAAGTAGAGTGTAGGCTACTCCTGCATCTGTCTGCACATGTATAGGCCTAAAGCCCCTCGAGTAGCAGTCAAAGGGTAGGTTGTCATCGCCCTTGCTTGGCAAAAATGATAGTGCCCTCCGGGCCCCCTCTAGCTGAGCCAGGGTGCCACCGTCAGACTTCCCAAGAAAGGTGAACAAAAAAGGGGCGGCTGGGTTCGCCACCTCAGTCCTCGTCACGAACACCAGGAACAAGAAACTCACTTAGACACTTAAGTAGTCGGTCGGTAGCACTATAATCCTCTCTCCAGGCACCGGGTGCAATAACAACACCCCAGTCCTTGGCAAATGTTGGTCAGGGCCACAGGGGCTAGTGCAAACCGCTATCCTTCTACCAGTAGACATGCTAGTAGCAGAAGCTCTGCACGAAGAAGCCTGTCCTCGCCATGAGGGATAACAAATGTCACCAACTAGTAAGCGAAATAGGTGGCCAAGTATGTGCTGTCGGGAAGATGATGGGGATTCCACCTCTCTCTCAGCGCATAAATATATCAGGTGTACATCATGAACCATAGCTCCACCTTTGTATATTGTTCCCAGGGGGTCTGGTCTCGTATAAATTCATTGTAGAAGCAAAATGATCTATTGTTGAAATGACGGACCCATGCCTTCAAGGTGATGCACGGGGTGTGTGTCAGCTTCTCCTTGTCACCCCTAGCCAAATCTCTCCAAGTATTCAGAAGGTACCAATAGTTGTGTGACACTCGATACCATCCCAGCCCATCAGTGTGACTACGATGGAGGTCATCTAGCACCACCTCCTCATATCCCTTGCCACAGATCGATAACCCTGAGATCCTGTAGAGAGACCACAAGTTTAGTGAAGTCTCTCCCTTTGTTGTTGCCATGGTATTCCATCGACGGTTGAAGTGCCCCGCCAATGCCTGAAGTAGCCCAGTGTAATATGGTTACCCATATGTAGACACCTATTTTTAGCCTATGAGTGGAGTCATTATCTTATGCTTCTTGTTAACACCCCAATTGATCATTATTGATTGATTTTGTGGGCTCTTGTGAGCCCTTTCAACTCATTCCCAGCCCTTAAAGTCTAATTTCTGTGCCCTGGAAGTTAAGTGCATGCCCTGGTCAACTTGGGTTTAACGCGGCCTTGGATGTGACTACGTTCATCAGATCGCTATTGTGACCCACACCGTATTCATCAAAGTTCAAAATTCATATCGTTTGACTGGTCAAGCTTGAACACGGTCTATCGCGTGACCACGGTCTTCGGATCGCGGTCATTATGGAGACCGCTTTCACGTAAGGAAGCCCAGTCCTACTGAAACTCATTCTTTCTAATTTTTGATCCCCCTAGAGTCCAATCTAGGAAGGTCTCCAGTGCTCGATTCGATCCAGGAGGGTTCTTAATCTTTCGAGGATCCTTCCTACTTCAATGTTCAACAGGATTGCCTCGATTTGAGCCATCAATCTTAAGGTTTCTCTTCACACCCGAACTAGGGTTTCCTAGGGTTTTCATCTCTATAAATAGAACCCCATGGCCGACGGCTCAAGGGGCATGCAACTTTGAGGAAGAGGGTGAGGCCATGCTGCACTGGGGATCTTCTAACTCGTCCTCCTAAATGACTAGGGAGTAGTCTAGGGCTTCTCCCCCCCTATTCTCTTATTCTCGTTTGTTCTCGTTTTCTTATTGTTCTTTATTATTCCTCTCTTATCATCACATATCATCACATAGCGTTCTTCAAAATCACATTTTTATCATCACACACACACCGAACCAAATATTTTTCCCTTCCATAAGGGTTAAAAACACAAAACCCCCTATGTAACCTTCCCCCCAATTTTCACATTTATATTAAATAGGGGACATATTCTATGATTAATCAAAGTCTAATAGATTTTTCTCTTGTTTGATTGTCTATTTTTTAGGCTTAGGTAGAAGATTAGCATGAGGCCCTTGCTCCTTGGCTGACCTTAGAGCGAGGAAGAAAGAATATACATCATCCCACACCTCATGTTTGAACGCGGCATCAATAGAGGACACATCCTTAAGAACACGGCCACCATACTAACCGCGTCCTGAAGGCACCCATTATCAAGACTATGTTCTGCTTCAGGCCCTCCTTCGGCCTGTTCTTCTTATTCTGAGGTAAGTAGCGTGTCCCCTTTATTCTCCCATCATAGTTTGCACTTTATTACCCCTCGGTGGCGATCCTGGATCTTAATTCCTTATCTTTCATCGCATGCACCCCACCCCCACTTGTTTATTTATCATCTATGTATTTTTCATCACCTTGATTATTAATTAGTGGGTGATTCATTTTTATATCTACACAGTACAGTGTCATCATCATTGCGTAGCAGATCCCAGCTCGCTCCAAGAGTACCTGGTAGTATCGGTGGGAGGAGATAATGGCCCATCAGTTGTACCAGCCTATGATTGTCTGGCATAGCACCCCATCTAGGATGCTCTAATGGTCATAACCCTCCCTAGCAAACTGCAGCCCGGATGGCTCTAGCAGCAGCCCAGTCGTACTCTCAGCCTCAACTCTGTAGTGGCCATATAAGTCCCAAGAGGTGGGGCTCAAAGTTGCAACTCAAACCCCAAACTCATCTATCCGCTTGAAGAAACCCAGACAGTCGGTAGGAACTACCGCTGACGCTAGAAGTCTCTGGAAAAGCTGGGGTAGCTTAACACCCCGATGCCGCACAAGCTATCATGGCCCAGCAACATCGCCCTCTCCAACCATTGGTGCTCTCCAACGACTAGTGGGTCAGTCGCCTCCATCCCAGCCTGGACAAAGTTCCCCATGAACTTGAACAAGTATCGATCTAGCGGGTACTCCCTTGGGTAGCCTTTCGAGTGGTCGTAGTAGTAGAGCTCATCCACCAAAGAGAGTCGGGCCAGGTCTACCACTCTAGCCAGATCAGTAGTCTCACCACATGAGCCCTTTGCCACTAAAGTCGAGCCCAAGTCCAAGAGGTCAAAGCTGGCCACAGTAATGACAAGCGGACCGAGAGGTGGCATCATTGTCATGCCCCGTACCGATAGCAGAAGAAATATGCTCGGAACGTGGCAGCGAACAGTCATGAATAATCAGAGTAAACCATAAAGGCACAATATAATTAAAACATAATTTCAGTCAAATTCCAAGTATAAGTGTATTACAATTTGACTCAGACTAACAAACTCAATAAAAGAAAAATTACAAGAGACTCTCAAACTAACTAAACTAGACATAAGACTGCGAGGTTCGTCTAAAGAGCCAAGATTCTCTTCACTCTTGCCCTTTCCCATCTTGATTGCATTCATCTTCATTATTACCTGAAAAATATTGAAAACACTAGGTGAGCTAACGCTCAGTAGGAATTATATCTCTATGATCCAGACTTGCTTAAAGTAATTAACATTTTATACAATGCACTATGATGATGCATGAATGAATGCGAGTCGATGTGGAGAATATAACAATAGGAAGAGTCATTAAATAACTAGCAAGACAGATTGAATAAGTTGCTAGGAATATCAAGCATGGAGTTTCCACATCATGTCACGAGATATTGACTATTTGATTGCCAAGTAAATACCCTTTCTTGGGTAAGAATTCATGATTATCAAGCACATAAGTCAGTTCAAGAATTACCTAATGAGCCAGTAGTCTTTCCTCATGGGTTTATCAATGATACATTTCACCTCATGAGCCAGTGGTCTTTCCTCATGGGTTTATCAATAATTTATTTTACCTCATGAGCTAGTGGTCTTTCCTCATGGGTTTATTTATAATTCCCTTCAGTGCACCTCATGAGCCAGTGGTCTTTCCTCATGGGTCTATTCATTATTCATTTCAGTATGCCGCATGAGCCAATGGTCTTTTCTCATGGGCTTATTTATAACTCGTTTCAGTGTACCGCATGAGCCAGTGGTCTTTCCTTATGGGTCTATTCATTACTTATTTCAGTATGTCGTATAAGCTAGTGGTCTTTCCTCATGGGCTTATTTATAACTCGTTTCAGTGTACCGCATGAGTCAGTGGTCTTCCTCAAGGGTTTATCATTAGTTTAGGACTTCCGTCCTACTGGACATAACAATCATGCGGCCGGAGGACTAATAATCACTAGACGTTATTTAGCGGCCAAGTTCAAAGGAATTAATGGAAAATCAAACCACGGAGTGCAGCAATCTGGGTAAATTGGCGTCCTCTCAGGATGTCGTGAATTTCAGAATTCGCGTCCACTGTGGTGGGCGCTAATTCCACTGAACATTAAGGCACGAAAGAATTCGCGTCGACTATATGGACGCTAATTCAAGAAATGGCGACGACTGTCCCAGACGCCAATTCTGGGCAGTGTCTAGGTTCTCACAGAAACCCATCGAGGCGTACTATGATGGCTAGGGCGTCATGTTTCTTCAGAGTGACATGACAAAACACGGTTTCCAAGGTTTTTAAGATACAACCCGCTCGGTTGCCTTGAGGGATTCCAAGGCTAGTGGAGTCTTACGGAGGTCTCAATGAAGAAAGTCCTGGTCTTGCTGAAGGAGTATCCGGCAGAGGGTCCTAACCTCACCAAGAGATAGAGGGTAAGCGATAACCCAAAACAGGGATCATGCCTCGGCCTTGAGGCCATGATGCCATGAGATTCAACGGTACTAGATCAAAACCACAATAAAAACTGTGAGAAGTAAATCCATGTCAAGATAGTAGCCGTTAATTAAAATCCGCGTCCACTATCATAGACGTTAATTTCATTAAAATTTTAGAATACTAACAAATAAAGTATAATTATTAAATTTACGTCCGTGTAAAGGGGCGCAAATTCAAGAATACGCGTTTGTGGCTTTGGCGACAATTTTTATTAATTTTTAGAATAATAATAATTAAATTATAATTATTAAATACTACGCGTCCATGAATTGGATGCCAATTCCACATAATTTAATATACGTCCTTAGTAAAGATGTTATATTCTCAATATACGTCAAAAAATTTGCGACTGTGTGCGTGGACGTAAATTCTTCTGTTTATGAACAGTGCAGGGTCGGCTTAAAATCCTAAATTCTTGGTTTATACATGTCGAAATCATACAATCTATATACCAAATTGAAGAGCACGAAAAACTCTACCTGACATGATACTTTATTAAATTTTTGCTTGAGAGAATGCCTACCTTAGGATGGGAAAAAGGAGACACCACTCGCACGACCACGCTCACCGCCCCAAGAACACCCCCACAAAATTACACAGTCAAACTCCCCTCCAACACCCACGAACAAGCCGTCAAAGCAACGGGATTTAACTACGAGCTACAGTGCCTATTTATAGATTTGTTGTATAACGTATAACAAATAATCCCAATAAAATCTATTTAGTTAATTTGAGTCCTAACTAGTTAACCAGCCACAGATCAAGCCCAATTAAAAAAAACATAATCTAACAGATTTTATTTTGCTTGGTTTCATGGATATCAAATTTTAAAGGTGCATGTAATTATTAATTAACGGAACAACCAGAACGCTAAACAAAACATGCAGCATGGGACGTGAACAGAAAGATTGCATAAACGCCAGTTAAATTGGGTTAGGCCTGGGAGAGAAAAGATATGTAAAACAGCATGGAACATGATTTGCATGCATGCTACACTATTAACCTGTTTTGCCTGAGATATAGAGATAACCTACCTTGATGTTGGAACGAAGGAGGAAGAGGAAGTAGACGGTGTGTGCATCGACGTAGGGAAGAAGATGAACATCACCCTTCCTTCGAACAGCAGCAACGCACTGCTGTTCTAGCTGGTTTTATTTATAGGCTTTGCCAGCCGTAGAGTCCTAAGTCGGAAGAGAATCTCAGTTTGGTTAAAACTGCCAAGGTTGGCCCGATCGTTTCTAAAACTACAGCCACTACCCAAGTTTTGATCGTCCGAAAATCCTAACATGTGAGGTCGACCTAACCTTCTACGTCTGTTCGAACAGGTCTTTGGACAAGGTTTAATAACGTGGGTTTAGGGTAAGAGCCCTTTAACCAAGCTAATGGCCCTTACGTTAATTGTTGTTACGGGAGCCCATCAGCCTAACTAATGGCCTTATACATACATATATTAGTTTAAAGGAAAAGCCCACTTAACCACCTATGAGATTTCCTTCTCTTATAAGCCCATTAACTATTGGTTTAAGGCTTTAGGTTTTAATGGGTCTTGTTGAAAATAGACTTGTTTGGTTTGGGCTTTATAACTAGATAGAATTTATTATTTTAATTTTTGTATGGATTTTTATTGCTATATTTTATCGGTGTGCTACAATCATCCTATCTATCCTCCTCACCCAGTGATCCTCATCACGTGCTATGCGGCTTAATGCCTGGTCGTATCTACCAAACTTCACCATAGCTGCAAAGAATTGCACAGGAAGTGAGGATAAAATGTTAGCAATACATGCAAAGTGCTAGCATGAAGGAAAATACAAATTTGTAAGTCACTACAATGCGCAAAACACGACTCACAGGCCGTCCGCCCTCATCTTCGACTCCGACACATGCCTCGTGGGTGTTGTGTCCCTGTGTTTTGATGATGTCAAAACTATAAGTCATGCATGAGTCTTTCATGTTCTGTTCTTGATGATACTCTATACATGCATAGTCAAAATCAATGTGTAGTCATAATTGATGTAGACTCATGCACGAGGTTCTCATGTTTTTGATTGTGTCACCTTAAGTGTGTTTCTGATTTGGACAAAGAACATGATGTATGAAGATTTAAATAGCTCAGCATGTTAAAGAATGGCCAAAGAAGAAGCTTTCATGTAGATGAAGTCGACTTCAGAAGCTCTTCAAGCCGACTTCAAGTCCGCCAGAAGCCACCCGCCACCAGAGGCAGATAAGGGTGGAAAATATACTCTATCATTGACAAATGAAGCTTAAGGGTGACAAATAGACCCTTAGTGGTGACAAATAGGTGGCAGTGGTGAGAACGTGAAAATGCATGAAGAAGAGTCGACTAGAGTCGACCTCTGGAGTCGACTCCACCCAGCTGGAATCACACCGCAAGCCTTCGCTGAACTATGTCCCGTATCGGTGACAAATGGACCCGTATCAGTGACAAATAGATCTATACCGGTGAAAAATAGGCTGCAACGTTGGAAATGTCAAAAATAATGGAGTTGCGTCGACGCAGTAGGTCCGTGGCGTCGACACAGGCTTGTTATAGCTCGCAAGGTATGAAGAAATGAACTAGTTGCGTCAACACAGCACTGTTGATGAGTCGACGCAAGGGTAAGCCAGAAGCCTTGGCCAACTAAAGAAGACTAAGGGTGAAAAATAGATGCCTAATAGTGACAAATAGGAGATATGGGTGACAAATACATCAGTAAGGGAGACAAATGGACAGCAAGCCTGAAATGCTTGAAAACTGGAGAAGCTGCGTTAACTCAACACGTAACTACGTCGACACAGCCAAGTGCAAAAATGCCAAAAACTTCGAACAACAGGCAAAAGACTATCAAGGAAGACAGATGAGCAATATCTATAAAAAATGGTTCATGAGGATGATATATGGGCAACATAGTTGACAAAAAGTCAACAATAATGAAGAACAGTCAGCAGAAATGAAGAGGAGCTCGTGCAGGTAACAAGAGTCTTAGTGGTGACAAATGAAGCTTCAACGGTGTATAATATACACCTAAGGGTGACAAATATCTAAAGGCGACAGCTAGGCAAAATAGGAAAAGAACTTCAACGATGGCTTCTAAGGGTGAAAAATGCAAGGCTAAGGCTGACAAATAGCCTACTAAGGGTGTAAAATGTCTTATATGGGTGACAAATAGCTTAGAAGCTGAATTGTAGAAGACATGAGTCTATCACACGCTCCAGGGTCGAAGGTAATCATTTGGCACGTGATCCGAGATTACTCTGACAGAGAATATTCTTTTTGCAGGACATGTGGACCAATGGGAAAATAGAGAAATCAGATTATCTTATCCAAAGGGTTTTACGGAGGCCCTATTCTACATATTGGGGCTTCTTCCTCCGAAGAGAGGTACTGTGGCTGTGAGAAAAGAGTGCTTGCAGGAGAAGAAAGAGAAGAGCTACTGTGAGGGTTGTCAAGCAGAGAAAAGAAAAGAGAGAGAGAACTGCGTGAGAAGAGAAGAGAGCTCGTGAGAAGAAAAAGAAAGAAGAAGGAGCAGCCATCTGTGAGAGAGACTGTGAGAAGAAGAGGAGTAAAAAGAGATAGAGAGAGCCTATGAAGAAGAGTGTGCAGTCAGAGTCTATTTCAGATCTGCTGGTCCTTGGATCAAATCCAGACCATCTTTGCTCTTTAAGAGCTACATGTTTTCTTCAGTTTTTCTTCCTTCATTTTTGTTTTGTTCCTTGTCTTTCCTTATTTCCTTCATCAAGCTGTTAGTCAGTGAAGCAAGCTGTGAGGCTCAGCTGTTGTGAGGATTTGTTCCTCATGAAGCTGTGTATCAGCAGATAGCAAGCTATGTTGCTCAGCAGATAGCAAGCTATGTTGCTCAGCGGTTGTAAGGATTTCTTCCCCAAAGTTATGGATCAGATGCTCAAGCTGTTAGTCAGCGGAAGCCTCACTCTGGTAGAATAGGAGGTGGACGTAGGTCTGCTCGATGCGGATTGAACCACTTAAAAATCTTGTGTGTTCGTGGGTTGCTGTGTGTGTGATCTTTTTCATCTATCTCCTTCACAGGATGGATTGTGTGCTTGATATTTGACATCCATCTTGTCAGCGTGATATCATCGATTTAACTAGTAGCGTTTGTGTGAGCCATCATCTGTTTATGCATTCAACCCATTAAGTGTTCGAGACTTGTTTGGTGTAAGCCTTCATTTGCATTTACGTTTCCTCAGTTCGGTTTAAGTAGGGCGAGTTTTTATTTGAGCTTAAATTTTTAAAAGGGGATCTATTCACCCCCCCCTTAGATCCAGTCCACGCATACAATAGTGGGGGGCATTTGTTGTACATAATTATTTTCCCCAGAAATAATCAAGATATAAAAGTGTGGGACTATTCCTGAACACCTTGCAGGCACTATTTATTTAACGTCTCTATAGTATCCCGGGCTCGACCTTGGACCCAAATCAACTTACCGTGACTCATGGCAACTCCAACAACAAGCGGGGACCACCCTCGACCACCCAGCATGTGGTATTGGCCCGCCCATGACTTAACAACCCAGGCCAACCCGGGGGCTCCCAGCAACACGTCGTGCCATGCAGCACCCAACAACGATGTCGGGACCATCCCCAAAATGCCTCCTTCCAGCCAATCAACACTAATGGACCTCATCCCTTAGCCAAATTTAGACTCCAAGGACCATTTGCCAACCCGTACGGCCCCTAATCAAAGGTCAGGAATTTTCCCAAACATCTTAGAGGTGCTTGTGAGCGACGTCACGCGGTTCGGGGAAGAGCGGAGAGGACGCGGAGCGCGCGCGGGCTCCTCTTTTGTTTCTTTTGGTGTTTGTTTACTGCAACACAGAAATAAGAGAAGAAAGAGAAGGGGCCACCACGGGAGATTGCTCCAGCGGGGCGAGCAGGACAAGTGTGATATAGTAAAATATGGGGTTTAAACGGCCATAGCGGGAAGTGACTCGCCGCGGCCTCGGGGGGACAGGAATGGTGCAAAAATTAAATAACAAGAATTGAAACGGCCATTGGGGAAGTGACTCGCCGCGGCCTCGAGAACACAAACAGATAAGAATATAACGTATAAGAACGTGAATTTAAACGGCCATTGGAGAAGTGACTTACCGCGGCCTCGAGAACACGAATAGATAAGAATATAACATATAAAAACGGGAATTTAAACGGCCATTGGGGAAGTGACTCGCCGCGGCCTCGAGAATATGAGCAGAATATAACAGAGTATAAAGAGAATATAAGAACGGAAATTTAAACGGCCATTGGGGAAGTGACTCGCCGCGGCCTCGAAAATAAGATGTGATCGCCAGGGGCCGAAAGACCCCAAAATAAGAAAGTGATCGCGCCTACCTCAAGAGCGGGAGATGGCGGGTTGCTTCTTCCTCTCCCTCCGGCCGGCCGACGGAGAGGGCTTTCCTCGGCTACCCTTGCAAAACAACGACAAACAAATGACAAGTGGATTAGAAAGATAGAGGTGTAGTATTCAAATCCTTGCGATAAAAATAACGAAATGATGGCAAGACACACACCTGGTTGGTGTTATCTTTTAAACCCCTCTCGGACTCGAGTAGGAGGAAAATGAGATGATGGATGCAAGAAGTATAAAAGAAGAGACGCCCTTATGAAGGAGGATAGAGGATGCGAGATGATGAATGCAAAAGAACTACGAAGAAAAAAGGGGAAGAAAAGGCTTATTGGATGAGCCGAGGGTGAAATCCGGCGGAGCTCCGGCAGCGTGGGGACGACGTGGAAGCGCGGTGGATGAAGACGACCTTCCTCTCGCGAGCGTGAGCACCCGAGAAGCCGGCAGAACCTCCACCTACAAAAGAACCCACGGGTTAGAAAATGACTCCGTAGCCTCTGGGCTCCGGCAGCCTATCGGATCACTTCTGAGCTCTTCCAGAACTGAGGGGGTGGGCCTCTATTCATAGGGCTCCGGAGGGTGGAGGCGTCCAGGACCCTGGACACCTCCATCAGGGCCAAAATAATATTTTATTCCATTTTTATATATTTTTTTGGAATACTTTTGTGGAGGCGTCCAGGGGCCCGGACGCCTCAAACAGGTCCACCGAAAACCGACGACGGCCGCACGCTGTTTGGCACAACGCGTGGTTTTATGAGCGGCGTCTCGTGATTCAGAAATGGGCGCGTCCAGCTGACTGGACGTCTCTAAAATTTAGATTTTTTCACACACGACAAACCGTCGTTCGGTGGCCGGCGCCCGTTATGGATGTGATGGAGGCGTCCAGGGGCCTGGACGCCTCCAAAAATGTGTTATTTTTATTGTGATTTTGTCTTTTATGCCAAGGCTGGCATTTTAATTAATTTTTTTTATGTTTGTTTTGTATGGAGGCGTCCAGGGGCCTGGACGCCTCCATTAATATATATATTTTTTCAATTATTTTTTGTCTTTTTTATGCCAAGTGGCATTCTACAAATATTTTTTATTTTTGTTTTTATGAAGGCGTCCAGGGGCCTGGACGCCTTCATTAATATATATATTGTTTATTTTGTTTTGGGCCCCGAGAAAATAATAAAATAAATTAAAATCATGGGGGCGTCCAGGGGCCTGGACGCCCCCATTAAGACCCACCCGAGTCCTTAGATCAGGCGTCGGCGGGCGCCCGGCAGACACCCTTCTTGGTTCCGGAACCTCTTGATGCGTCTGACTGGTGTTGATGCCGTCCGAATGCCGTGACGAGACGATTCCGGATGCCGAAAAGGGCGGAAGAAGACTCAAGAAAAGGAAGTACTCAAGTGATTCGAAATGCGTAAGCCGTCGCGGGGCGTCGTATAGTAATATGAGACTTTCTCAGGAGACGTCAGGAATGGCGTGTCTACAGTGCTCATTTTTCCAGCCACTTTACAATGATCCGTGGTCAACCCACGGCTCGTGGACACTTGTCGCGCTATGCGGCGACTCTACAAAAGATGGGGACTACCCCTGACTCCCAGATACGCGGTGATTGGCCGCTTACCTATTAGCCACTGGGCCATCCCTGGACTAAACACCAACCCTCCGTGTAGCTTGGCATACCATGTCAAGGCCGGGCTTTCATGCCCAACACACCTTCATCAGACAACTATGAGCTACCAGGCCCGACCACCATGGTGTACTCAAAATATAGGGCCTGCTAGCTGCTCCATTTGGCACCCCAGTTTGTGAGGGGACACCATTGAACACCTTTTGGGCGACACCTGTACCACCTCGCTGTAGGCACCCTGGGTCCAAGTGCACACCCCAAGGAGCCTGGCAGAGCCACATGGCATCAAACGAAAATGAAGACAGCCCCGAGGTTACTCCCCCATGTGGCCACCCCAGCCCAAGGTGATCCCGCCCCAGACACATGGTCGTGCCCAGGGGTACGCTCCCCAAGGCCACCCATCCAAGGCCCCTCTAACCTAGTCCCAGAAGATGTTCATTCCTCAGTGGAAGGGTGAGCCAACTCACCAGTCCGAAGGGCCCACAGAATCTGCAAAGGAGATGCTCGAAGGAAGAGCGAGCAACGCCATGCAAAGAGTAGTCTAAGATAGCCTCGTTCAGTGTGCCCCAGTCAACTATCCTATATCCTCCACATGTCAGGTCTTAGCTCAATCAAAGTGGGGCCCATAATAGAAAAATAGGGGGTCTTTATAGGATTCCCCCCCCCTCTCTATAGGACCATGTTGTGTTTTGCCTGGAATACAATCATGAAGTTGAAAGTAGTTATAATAAACAGATATAATCTTTTTCTACATAAAAAATGACCGTTTTCCCCAACCCAACCCCGTCCACGTAAACCTATCAAAAATAAAAAAATATATTTTCTCCTGTAACCCAACCCGGGTAAACCCCCATGTGGACCAGGATGACCCCCATCAACCTTGTCCACGTAAACCTCCTTTCCCCCTTTACGCAGACCACCCTAACCCATCCCCTCTAGTTTTCTCTGTAGATTCCCCTCGTAGGAATTCCAAGAGGCATAGAGACGCACATGGAGCATACATAGCAGACAGACACCTAGGCGAACATCCAGCACAAGGACTTAGCACGCGGAGTTTCAAAGGTTTTGTTGGTTCGCTTGTCCAGCTTAACACAAGCCGAAGGTATGTCACATCAGCATTCCTTATATGGCGTCTAGTTGATTCACACAAGCCCACTGATGCATATGATGTGTCATGACGACAAGACAAGCCCCCTCATGTCGGGTCCACCAACACATGACCCACGAGGGAAATACCCATATGCTAGATTCAATCATAAGTCAGGACTACACATCGACTGCTCTCTCTGAGCCGACGACTGACTATCCTACTCGCTGGCTAGAGTTAGTCTGGAAAGCTTCTTGAAGACTGTACCCACATGATATATCTCTTACATGCGGGTGCCCTTGGACAAGCTGACGTTCGGCCTTGAACCAGCGCCTGACTACTCATCCCAAGCTGCGCCCGCCCCACACTCATGCCAGTCAGCACCAGCACCCATGTGTCCAGCCTAGCCATGATCATTCCATAGTGTTTGTAGTCCCTCAGGGGACCCTCTATAGGAAAGCAGAAAACTCGCTCTATTGTGCAATGACCCAGGAACCGATACGTAAGATAGAATTGTCCCGTGACTTGCCTCCATTGTACTTGGACCTTTAATGTCCCCCTATAATGCCTTTTACAACACCCCTTAATGAAGTGTACTTGGAAAATCTAGTTCCTCACCCTTTTCGGCACACCCTTGGCTTGCCTAGTGCTCGAGCTAGTACCTGCTTGCTCCTTATTGAGCCAGTGTCGGCCACTCATCCTTTTGGGCCAGTACCTGCCACTCCTAGCCGAGCCAATGTCCGTTGCCCCCCTCCGGAGCCCATGTCTAGCCTATCCAATCCAAAAACTAGTGTCTCCAACCCAGTCTACTAGGCTCAACTATTGCAATCGAGCAGCAGTGTGAGCTATGCACTCCCAACATCATGGCTTATAGGGTACCTCAGTCCTCTTTCAGCAATAGAAACAAAGGTGTTCATATTATGTCTGATGTAAACCAAACACCGATTGCTTGTGCTCGGTGGGGAAAGATGTCCTGTACACAAGCCCCCACAATCCCCTCACTCGTACCGACGGAACCTCATCCTATCCACATGTTGCCTGACATTCTGTGCCCATGTGTCGTGCCCTGGCGGCACTTCCCCTATTGAAAACTTGCTTCCATAGGTGATTGCCAAGTCTTCGATTGACATGCCCGCACTATGTCCAATTATTCTTGATCCAGTCATTTTTTTTGCATGTCACCATTGCCTGGTCAAACCATCTCGCATGTGTTGTGTGCCCCTAGAATGACTAACTGAACGCCATTCATCCTCGCGTGTTTCTATCATTCTTTACATTCCTCTGCTAACACCCTCGGATGTCGCATGCCAGATCAACCTATCTTGGCTATTCGAAAGGCGAGTGTGCATCGTGTTGCAAAAATAAGTCATGCCCATCACCGATCTGATAGGCATGTCAATTGTTCTAACTTGACCTGGGTGGTGAGAGTGACCTGAGAGAGCTGACAGAATCGAACTCGGATACTCAATTTGAGCTCGGTGTTCAAAATAGCATTCTCTGGAAATAACTTAGTTTAAAATCATAGAACTTGGGTTGGGAGTCTAAAATCTAAAATACCACTCTGATCGGCGTGAGGATTTTTCCAACACGACTTGGGTGATGAATGTGATCTAGGAGAGGTGACGAAATCCAAATTGGATACTTGGCTTGGGCTCGACGCTCAAAATAGCATTCTCCAAAATAAATTAGTTTGAAATATTAGAACTTGGGTTGGGAGGGTACAAAATCTGATATACCAGTCTCATCTGCGTGCCGATTGTTCCAACACGGCCTGGGTGGTGAGCGTGACATGGGAGAGTTAACGAAATCCAAATCAGATACCCATTTTGGGCTCGAGCCTCAAAATAACTTAGTTTAAAATCTTAGAACTTAGGTCGGGGGGTCTAAAATCTGAAATACTAGTCTAATCAGTGTGTCGATTATTCCAACACAACTTGATTAGTGAGAGTGACCTAGCTGACGGAATCCAAATCGGATATCTGCTTTGGGCTCGACGCTCAAAATAGCATTATCTAGAAATAACTTAGTTTAAAATCCTAGAACTTAGGTTAGGGGGTCCAAAATTTGAAATACCAGTCTGATCAGTGTGTCGATTATTCCAATATGACCTGGGTGGTGAGAGTGGCCTGAGAGAGCTGACAGAATCCAAATGGATACCCGGTTTGGGCTCAGGCCTCAAAATAACATTCTCCAAAATAACATAGTTTAAAAAATTCATGTACATACCATCATTGCTTATAACTTATAAAATCAAATAATTAATTTAATTTAATATTTAATTGTAATTTTTTTATTCATACATGTCTAATGTTGTTATTTTTTTTCTAATATAGGACCTTCTAGCGTGTGACGATGAATGAGACAAGGAAGACAGGGAGGATGAGGACATTTGTGAAATTTTTTTATCATATTGTAAAGAATTGATATTTTTAAAATATTATAGCTATTAATTTTGCAGCAAAATGTAATTATTTTTATTTGTCATTTTGATACGTGAATATGGTTTATATTTTAAATTTAAATAGTTATTTATGATTTTTAATATTTTGTTTAAAAATAAAAATATAGCGATGGAATTTTAGTCAAACAATATTTATGTTGGACATTTTTCATTTTCTTTTTAAAAAGATCATAAATATTCAGATGGCATTTTTCGACCGATTATTTTGTTTGGTGAAACATTTACGACGGAATGTCTGATGGAATACTTTATCCGTCTAAAAGTTTCGGACATAATCTTCGACTGAATTTTTATCCATCAAAAATGGTTTCAAATTTTTTTAAAAAATCATGAATTTTCTGACGGAATGTCAGATGGAATTATTATCCGTCAGAAAGTTTCAGATGGTATTCCATACGGAATGTTCGCCGTCAGAAATATTTTGGATCGAATTTCTGAGAGAAAATATAATCCTTTGGAATATTTGTAGTTATTTACAAAAAAATAAAAATTTTGCAATGGTAGTTTCGACTAAATTTTTAACGAAAATAATAATCCGTCCGAAAAAAAAATTATCCATCAAAAAAATGCAATTTTTTCAAAAAGTAAAAGTTTTGCGATGAAATTTCAGACGATTTTGTTTTCGTCACAAATAAAATGAGATTTAATTTTTTAAAAAAAGTAAAATATTACGGATAAAATTTATGAGGGGATTATATCCATCGTGAAGTTCGGACGGATTGCTGACTGAATTTTGATCTATCTGAAATTAGTGACAAAAATTGGCTAACGACAACATTCCATCCGAAATATGTCCAAAATCCATCTGAAATATTCATAGCGGCGGATTTCGGATGGATTCTAGCTATTCCTATTTCCACTTTTTCTTGTTGTAACAAGGATTGCCCTGACTCACCCTTAATCATGGAATCCATCATAACTTTGGCGATAGAATGAGTCATCATAATGTTTAAGAAGAACCCCTTCTCTTGATTAGCCATTTGGAACACAGCTGAAAAAGGGGTGATGAGAGCTTTGAAAATATCCTTTCTAATGAGCAATGTGACTTCTATTGTTCTAGATTTTGGTCTGCCCAGCACCAACTCTTGAGATCCCTTCCTAATGGCCCTTTGTGGAGGTGGAGATTCAATCTTCTCAAATGTGCTTGGTATGAGAACACGGACTGGCATGCAACAGATATAATCTTGGAGCTTGAGATACATGCCTGACACTGGGTCTTCCTTGTTCAATTTTCTTTACCCTAAAGAAGTAGAGTTGAATTGCATTTTAGGAGGTGTGCACCAGATTCTTGGATGGTAAGGGTTTATGAAATGGAGGTAAGTGCCACTTCTTCAGATGGTGGTAAATTATTACTTATGAGGATGATCCTAAGGTTTTCCTCGATTCCCAAATTAATTTCTTTAGTAGGTTCTTCTACGGAGGCTGAGGGTTCATCAAATTTCTTGATTCCAGTAGCTAAAGCGTCAGCCTTGTCCTCACATTCTTCATACTCTTCATTCCCTTCTTCAATAGAGTCTTCATCATTCATTATCTCATAGACACCAAAACCCTCATCCAGCATGCAAACTTCCTCACATTCTATGTAACACCCTCAAATATAGCGAAGTTGTACTCTATATCATCGAGGCGCCTTTTCAAGTATCGGCTCAGTTCTTGTAAAGAACTCCGAAGTTGAGCGTGCTTAATGGGGAGTAGTACTGGGATGGGTGACCTACCCGGGAAGTCCCCCATTCTGGAGCCGATCACTGTTAAAAAGGGATAAAACCGTGAGGTCGGTAGGCCAAAGCGGACAATACCTCGACGGTATAGAGTACGGGACGTGACAGAATGGTATCAGAGCAATACCCCAGCCAGAAGTGTGGGAACTAAGTGACATGCAGGGCAAAGTGCTACGCTATGGGAGCCACCTCTTGAGTCCGTAATGGAGCAAAGTGCTACATAGTGGGAGCCACCTCTTGAGCCTGTAGGGGCCACCTCTAGAGTCCTACCTGTCTGGGGGCTTGATTGCGTGCTATATGTGCCCAGCGACGAGGGCGTCGCCTACATAAGAGGGGTAGATTGTAACACCCTCAAATATAGCGAAGTT
The DNA here is from genome assembly GCA_022559845.1 of Amorphophallus konjac. Lineage (NCBI taxonomy): Eukaryota > Viridiplantae > Streptophyta > Magnoliopsida > Alismatales > Araceae > Amorphophallus > Amorphophallus konjac. Next base: position 170,046,336 of record CM040119.1, on the reverse strand, counting down.
GTACTCTATATCATCGAGGCGCCTTTTCAAGTATCGGCTCAGTTCTTGTAAAGAACTCCGAAGTTGAACGTACTTAATGGGGAGTAGTACTGGGATGAGTGACCTACCCGGGAAGTCCCCCATTCTGGAGCCGATCACTGTTAAAAAGGGATAAAACCGTGAGGTCAGTAGGCCAAAGCGGACAATACCTCGACGGTATAGAGTACGGGGCGTGACATTCTATGTCTGGCAATTGGATAGGATCTTCTAAAAGCTTAGGTATTTCTAGACATGCCCGGCACTTCCTAGCTAGATCTATAAGAAACCTATGAGAAACTTCCTTACCCTTGGCTTTCTTCTTAGGACCTACCCCTATACCTTTACTATTCCCAACCAGATTGACTCGGCTACCGTGACTGCTTGATCCCAAAGAAGATGAGGAATCAGTGGGTACAGAGGAAGATACAGGTGAGGAAGCCTCAGGGGAGGAATAAAGAAGGTCAATTAGCGGACCTTGGATGAGCAGCCCATATGTTAGGGCACACTCAGGAAAAAGATAGGAGGTTTCTTCAAAAGAAATGGAAGATTTGAGAGTTTGGAAATTGGAATTTTTTATTTTTATTTTCATTTTCATTTTCAAGAAGGAAATAGTGATAGGAGGAAGGGGAGATGGAGAGTTGGGAGAATTGGTGGAGAAAGGATTGCCCGTGGAGCTGAGGAGAAGTAAAATGTGGTGGTTGGAGGAATCCACGAGGGAAAGAAGTTTAATTGTTGGGTGACCTTGGTATATCATCAATAAAGAATTTAGATCATGTAGGTGCCAGCAACAAGGGATGAGTAGTGTGAACAAGAAAAAGGCAGGCCCAGAGCCTATCTACTATGAAGCCCTCCTCAAAAGGTACATCTGGCATTCCTATGCCCATGTAACTATTTAATAGCTGCCTCTTATCGGTGATTGCTGTCAGCTTCTTCAGAATATCATTATAAGTGGTGGCCACTCTAGGTGAGTTGGCATAAACAATCGGTTGAGAGCTATGGTACTGTCGTACATATCAAACCAGTGATACCACTCGCATTTCGGATCATCCATCTTCCTTCTCTTTAACGGCCTTAAGGATTCCAGTGCTTTGTAAGTATCCAGTGGAGCCAAATGACGAACAAACTTCCTTGCATGAACATCCTGGGCATCCATCACTAATGTAATCATCGTGGTTTGTTCTCCAATTTGTTCAGTAGGCCCTTTCACAAAATAATAATAGAGTGACCATATAAGGAAGTTGCCTATCAGTCTTCATTGTTGAGACCATGGTGGCCCACAACTTCTTTTTAGCCTCTTTAGGCATTTTACAGCCTAAACCACCTCTTTGAACCAATTTCTTGTCATTAATAGGCTTTAATTTCCCTTGTAAAAATGCCACCAAACCTTTGCCAGGCTGATAGCCCATTCTCATCATAATTCGCCACCCCTTGATCTTCATTGGTTGTCTTCTCTTTTGCTTTGGCGATGAGGGTGGCTTAGGTGGAGAGACTAGCAACTTAGATATCAAGAGATCCTGATTTTCATCATAGACATCCAACATGGACAAAATGGGCCCATGGGTCGGCCAGATAGATGATAATGAAGTGGCCGAGAGAGCACCACAATCGGGAGAATTGGCACACTCGTTACCTTGACGATCCATCCTTGTAAGGAAACTTCAAACATTGATGGTTCGTAGCAAGAACGGTGTCCGGTGCCCTAATGTAGGGCCTTCCGAAGATGCCCTTAAATGTAGATCCATGTCCAAAATTTGGAATTCCGTAGGGACCATAGCAAGACCCATTTTCACATCCAAAGTGATCACCCCCTTCGGCGGTCTCTTGCTGTTGTCATAACCTGTGACTATGATGATCGAAGGCCGTATCTATCCATTTTTGCTCCACACAACTGCATGGTGTTTAGAGAAATCACATTTATGGATGCACCCATATCTATTAAGAATGAATCCACTAACACTTCATTAATCTTCACAGTAATGGAAATCACATATTTACGAGCCTCCTTGGGGGCAAGCTCGTGATCGTGGAATGTAATTGTCGGGCGATAACTTGCAGGAGTCAAAACTGATGTCATTTTTTCAAAAGGCAAGCCTTCATTTACCATCACTCTTTGAAGATAGTTCATTAGAGCTTCTTGATGAGACTTGGATTTTTTAATCAATTCGAGGATGGAGATTCTCGTCGGCATTTTGTCTAAACATTTCAACAGGTCATATTGCGTGATGGGAATAGACTCTTGTGCCTGCTATTCCTCTTCTTGTTCTTGTGTTGGTGCCTGTTCCTGGCTCAGGGGAAACACGCGGTGAAATGTCCTTCTACTCTAGAGGACCATTACTTGTGAGCCCTGCGCCTCCGTTCGGTTGGTGAGTTTGAGAAGGGGTTTGGAGGGTTGGGGTATTCCTGGAGGGTTTGAGGGTGCGGCGGATGGAGGGCCTCTTATGAGGAGGGGTCTAGATGGTAATGGATTGGTCGAGGTAGAAGGGGTGTTGGGGTTAGAGCTTGATGAAGTGGATGGAAAGGTGGAGGAGGTTTGAGTTGGTGGAGTGGAGGGAGTGGCCCTTAGAAGAGGTCTTGTTGGCTGGGGGTTGGAGGCAGCGGAGGGTGTAGGTGATGGGAGTATAAGGAGGGGTCTAGATGGCAGAGGGTTAGTGGGGGCGGAAGGTGTGTTGGGGTTAGAAGTTGATGGAGTGGATGGAAAGGTGGAGGATGTTTATAACACCCTAGAATTTTTTTTTCATTTTTTCAGATCAGAATCAGTGACTTCGGAGCGCCTTTGTGAGACCCGGAATGTGTTTTGTGATTTACTCGGGTTTTTGGCTGTCGAGCCTGTGGAACGCTGTGTAGGGTGAACCATCGTGATTTCAGGGAATGGGACATATTCTTCGATTCGAATGCATTTATTGGGTTTAAATTGCGCCTCTTGGTGGTCCAAAGGTTGGGGAATGGTTTTCCCATGTTTTCCCCATCACCCGGGGGTGATTGGGGTGTGGAACCGGACCCCTAGGTGGGGTTCGAAGTGGTCTCCACCATTTTCGGTCGACCGACCGGTTGGGTTTGGTCAACCGACGGCGTTCGACACGAGACTGGGAGTCTGCCACAGTTCGATCGATCGACCAGCCTGCTTCAGTCGACCGACCAGGGGAGAGCTTCCCCTACTGAGGGCTGGTCGATCGCCCAGGTTGGGTTGGTCAACCGACCCCTGTTGGTCGACCGAACTGCAGCCCTTGGGCCCGTTTTGGTCCCGGTCGACCCGGTTGTGACCCATTGGTCGACCTATGGCCCCGTGGATGTCTCGGACACCCCGTGGGTATCGTGACCGTGTTTTTGGGTGTCCGAAAGTACCATGTTACCTCAATTAGCATGCCCGTGAGTTTTAAGGGTCTGGGTGACTCTGTGCATCCCGAGCTACCGTGTTACACTTGATCGAGTCACTATGGATCGGTGTGAGTGCGGAGGGCTGTTCCCACACGTCATTGGCTTTCTCAAAAAGTGGTTTCCGTTTGGACCATGCATATGGCCTATGAACTATATGTTTAGTGACCTAGGCTGGGGCTGGGGGTTTTCTCGAGTTTCCCTTCAAAAGGTAATGAACTTGGCAGCTATGAGCCGTCTTAAGAATTATCTTCGATCATGGTTTCTGCCCCTAGGATTAGGGCCGATTGACGGCATGGAGCCGTTCCGTGCAACGGTCTTGACCCAAGTCTCGTTACTCAAGGACCGTTGAATCTAGTAGGTCTAGTTGTCTATCCAGAGTTTGGTGGCCCCGAGCCACCCGGTACTCCGTGTTACTCGCAATGGGTGCATGTGTAACCTTCTGTGTTTCCTCACTACAGAGAGTGTTCACGTTTAGTGACCCCCCACTAGTCGTAGCTTGACTGGGCACTCATGTGTCGACCCACCGGGAGTGGTGGAGAGCTATACCCGAGAGTGATGGTTTTTTGGCTGGTTTGCCGTAGCACCTCCCACTGTAGCGGCTCGAGTACGGGCCGGGAGGAAAACGAACTAGAGGGCCTAATATACGTAGTGCAGTCAGTCAGTGTGTGCACACATGGTTGGCGACTTCGGACGCGTGTTGACGAGCACAACCCCGACTAGACCCTTGTCTGTGTTCTTGGTTACTAGTACGGTGTCTTAGTTTCACCTCGGGTGAGGGAGACAACTGAGGCACAGACTAAGAGGTCAGTCGACGCATCCGTCCTTGCTTCTGGTGGGCAGGTACTCCCGTCACGTGACATGAGTTTCTCGTGACTCGAGTTTCAGTTTCCCATCTGTAAGGCATGGTTTTATGTGTAATCCCACATGTTTCCCGATATAGAGGTCTAGAGTTTTTGATAGGGTTACCGAGGTTTTTCCCTAGATGGTGTAGGGTTCACGAATGCGAAGTCGTGACGGTTTCCCCGTACCGTACGGTCGTGGGTTGGTCGTCACCTGTGAAGGCGGACCTTCACGACAAAGCTGTCGTGGCATTTCTTCTGGCGGCTTAGCCAAGGTTTTTTGTTTGTTCGGTAGTCCCCCGATTATGTGATCGGGGTGTGCTTTCGGTGCCGTAGATGTAGATTATAGAGCCATGGTTTCATCAGCTACCACGTTGCGGCTGTTCCTTCCGCCGTTACTGTTGTTGTTGCTATTCCTACTTTTGCTATTGTTTTTTTTAGCGCTGTTTGCTGCCATTTTTTGTAGGGTTCTGTGGGACCCCTACTGAGTAAATGAGATGAGGCTCACCCCCTACTTTTCAGGTGTAGCAGTTCTTCCTCGAGATTCGAGAGTGCAACGCGGAGGTTCAGAGTTGCCAGCTCGCCGGGCCAAGTGTTCACTCGACATTTGAGTACGTTCTTTCCCTGTAGATTATACTTTATTTGGACTGGACTCTATAGTTAGATTATTTAATTGTTAATTGTAATTGTTGTTCCTACTTTATTTCTTATTTTGATATACCTTCACACTCCTTTCTAACCCTTCAGAGCCCCCCGGCTCGTGGGTGGCAGGCTAGGATTCGAATGGTATCGAGCTCTTCCCGGTATCCGGATCCTGGGTTGTTACAGATGGTATCAGAGCCAGTGTTTATGGAGCGTATATGGGAATTTCAGATAATTACAGCGTCCAAAGTCCATAAGGTCCAGTACAGTCGGTAGTTGGCATAAGGTTTTTGCATTTATTTACCGCTTTGTTTCTCGCTTGAGAGCAAGAGTGCGCGGCGTTGGCACCGTGAAGGCGGTTGTTATTTTCATTAGAGTGCCAGCGTGGGGGCCTGAGGAATAAGATAGAGAGCTATCTTCCCTATTGGTGGTGGCCCGGGTTGTGTTGTGTTGGGCAGAGGTTGTCGGTAGGTGCGAGTCTGCTGTGCTGTGTTTGAGGAATCTATGGCGAGATTAGGTGGCTGGCAAGGATCGTTCCTAGTTAGGTGGCCATGAGTGTGCTCTGAGGGAGTTATTATCATTTTGGCCACCCCATCTTGAGGTTTAGCCAGCCCCTAAGGTGTCAAGGCCGTGGTTTGAGATGGCAGATCGGATGTCCTAATCGAGAGATGCGCTCGGGCGAGCGGAGGATCTTCTTGGTGAGCTGCTAATTGTCAAGCTTGACATTCTCGTCATGCTCTGTGGCGTTCGAGATGACGTGCCAGTTTTGATTATTTTGTGGATTTCAAGGTAGGATTGGGCAGAGTTGTCCCAGTGAGCTCTAAGTCCTACATTTCTGCGCGTGAATGGGCTGTTTTAGTCCTGGATTTGGTTCGAGATCATGTGGCGATGGGTTGGTTCATGGCCTAGATTGTAGAATTTTGGGCCATTATGTGCCACCTTGGATGCGCCGTGTAACCCGGCAGATGAGATGTGAAGGTTCCGCATCAGATTCAAGACTCGAGGATGAGCATTGGTAGGTGTCGATCATGGTTCGTGTTGCGGCTCTTGGCATGTTGGTCCGCACGGTAGCAGCTCTAGAGTTTGGATTGGTGTTAGCAAGGATAGAGTCGAGGGAATGATGTCCGATGGCTAAAGATGTAGCAGCCTTCGAGCCTGGCATCTTTTGTGATTTTCTTTGCTCCTTGGTAAGAGTTTTGGCATATTAATGGTTCCAAGATCAGAGGCAGGCAGCGGTAGGGAGCGTGTGGCAACGGCAAGCTCAACCCCTGTGGCAGAGTGTGGTTGGCGATCAGCGGAGCCAGTGCTCGAGATGTTGTGAGTTGTAGTTCGGGGAATTGCAATGATGGTGCGTCGGGAGATGCAGCAAATGTGGTCCGACAGGACACTTAACGAGTGTTGTCGGAGGAGCTGACCTGATGGTGGCGATGGTTTTTCCTGGTGTTGGAAGGTGTTGTTCCCAACGTGCGTGAGGTTTGAGGTCAGCTCAAGCATGGAGATCTCCTGATTTGTACGAGGTATGTTGTTTTCCCCTTGGTCTGAAAGAATTACGTTTTTGCTAAGTTCCATCATCTTGCAGTACGTGTTCGGATTGGTTGGCCTCATCTTGTGTGCCATGAAATCCGTAGGAGACATGTTTGGTGTTTTGGCAGTATGGTTGCCCGTGAAAAGCGATGCCCATCCCCTAATGCGTAAGGGTGCATTGGCATTATTCCGGAAGGATGTGTGCCACTTGGGCTGTGCTTGCAAGGGTTCATGGCTGGTGTTGTGAACCAGAGCCTGCGGAGTTTCAAGAGGATTGCCATATTAAGAGAGAGAGTCTGTGCTCTGGGTTCGAGGTAATTGAGCTTTCCTCACCCTATTTTTCAGAGTTAACCAGTCGAGTTGGATTGTCGGGATGGCGGATCCCAAGTCATTATGGTGTTTGTACGTGTGGATCAGAGTGTGCAACAGAAGCCTGGTCGGCCCATAACCCACAGGTTCATGATCGTGGCATTGGTTGCTATGGGCGGATTCCCGAGGATTTGTGGAGCATCAGAGGATTGGTCCCTCGATGTGAGATTGTTTCTGGCTGTGTGAGCTGTGTCGATTGCCGTGCCATTACCGGAGGCATTGTGGTTTGTGGCACTGGCAAGATAGAAAGTTGGGGAAATGTGACGACAAGTTACCGCATGAGTACCTTGTTTCTTTGATGGAAGTTGTATCCTTAGGATGCAATCGTGGTTCCCGAGATGTGATCTCTGTGAGATATTTATGGGTCCCGGTTGGTAGCTATGAGCGAATGGTGAGGCTAGCTAGGTGATCAGTTGTGGTAAGGATCTATGATGGTTGAAGATCCATGTGCAATGGTCATGGCGTCATCGACCAGGTTGCTATGGTAGCAGTTGGCACTTTTTTGTCCTAAAGATATGTGCCGTGAATTGCTCAGATTGTGTCCCGTGGCTCTGTGGTGAGAGCAGAGCCGAGGATTGGCAGGTGTCCATTTGGTATAATGGAGATGTAGTCTATGATGAGACTGTATAATGGACAATGCCTTTGTTCGGAGGTCCCCGGAGAGATGTCGCCGAAGGAAGAGCCTTGGTCTTGTGGCCAGCTTGGGAGGATTTCCCTGTAAGCCTGAGTCGAGTGCCGTTGTGGACCAAGGATTGTGGAATCTCATCATTTGGTTTCGCCGTGCTCCCCTGGGAGGGTAGAGTTGGTGTGAGGATCAAGATCGGATGTGGTGTCCGAGTGAGATCGGCTCGAGATGCAGTAATGGTCTGTGTGAGAGTCAATGGATGGCTTGTCAAGATTTGGAATGTGCTTATCGGGCTGAGGTAGTTGAGTGAGCAAGGGTTTCCCGTTGATGAGCTGCTGGTGACCGGCATATGGTCTTTCACAGACAGAAGAAGCCGGTTGTAGTGAATCAAGAATGGCGAGAGTCGTGTGCCAGCAAGGCCTTTGGTGGCCGATTATGAGATATGCCGTTTCTCGGAATTGGATATGGGATTTGTTGAAGGTTTGCGTTGGACCAAAGCTGGTCCAGTGCTGTTGTTGGCGTTCGACTTGCCAGTTGCGAGATGGTTCATGGCGTAGAGCTGACAGATTTATGGCAATCAGTTAAGATGACTCTGTGAGCTGGTGGAAGCTCAGTGTTGGTTGTCCCTTGTGCAAGGTGTGATACCAATCAACAGAATGAGAAGCTGATGTTTGATTGGTCCACCGATCATGGGATTTTATAGGTGGCTATCTCTCGTGACGAGGATTGTGTCTCATCGGTGAGCGAGATGGTGGCAGCGATGCCATGGTTGGAATTTTGTTGAGGCTGAGGTGATGCCAAACTTGTGTCCTTGTGTGTAATGCTCGCTCTGAGAATCGGTGCGTATTGGGTTGTGAGCGAGATGTTTTGGTTCGTGATAATAGTCTGGTTGTGTCCCTCAGGATTGGTGCTTTCGTGAGAGTCGAAATTTTTGCTGGAGCTCTGGGAGCATTGCCAGCTGGGTGTGTGTTGTTCTTCCCGTGTGAGTTATGGTTGCCTCAAATTTTGAGGTTGAAATTTCTGTAAGGAGGGGAGGACTATAACACCCCGGATTTTTTTTTTCATTTTTTCGAATCAAAATCCATGAGTTCGTAGCGCCTTTGTGACTCCCGGAACGTGTTTTGTGATTTACTCGGGTTTTTGGCTGTCAAGCCTGCAGAACCCTGTGTAGGTGAATTGTCGTGATTTCGAGCTCCGGGATGTTACAGGCACGTTGTGCGTTTTCCGAAGATCGTGAGAATGATTTTTCCCTAATTTTATATTTTTTGAATTTCTAAAATCTCCAATCGGTTTTGTATAAATAACCCCCCACCCTCTCTCTTTCTCTCATTCTCTCTTTCTCACTCTCTCTCTTCTCTTTCTCTCCCCCTCTTCTCCGGGCCGCCGACAGAGGTGGAGGCGGGTGAGGTTGGGATGGCGTGAGGGTGAGGAGAGTGAGGATGCGGAAAGGATCGAGTCAGTGGAGGCGCAGCAACTCGTTCACGCGTTCGGGTACCCGATGGTGGTTCGTGAGGCGTTTTGTGAGGAAACGGCCGTCTCGGTGCAGGAAATCTTCGGTGGAGGTAGGGGGATGGTTCCCTAACCCGTGTACTTCCATTTCCCCACGTTTTGTATGCCGAGGCGTGTTGAGAGTGGGTTTTTCTTCATGTCGGGGTTAAAATCAAGATTTTAGGGCGTGCGATGGATTCTTCGATTTGAATGTGTTTTGTGGTTTAAATTGCGCTTCTTGGTGGTCGAGAGGCTGGGGAATGGTTTCCCCATCACCCAGGGGCGATTGGGGCGGGGAACCGGACCTCTAGGTGCGGTTCGGAGTGGTCTCTGTAGTTTTCGATTGATCGACCAGTCGGGTTCGGTCGATCGACGGCGTTCGCCACGGGACTAGGAGTCTGCCCCAGTTCGGTCGATCGACCAGCCTAGTTCGGTCGACCGACCAGGGCAGAGCTTCCCCTGCTGTGGGCCGGTCGACCACCCAGGTTGGGTTGGTCGATCGATGTCACGTCCCGAGATTTATGCAGCGGAAACAATCGGGAACGTGAACAGCCGGCATGGTAAGTCTCAAGCAAGCAATATAATCAGAGCGCAAGACAATCACATAAGAGTAATTACACAATATAATACACTAAAATCCTTTAATTTTATTCCTTCATAAAATAATCCCAAATTACATAAGAACCTTGATTCTCATTTCTAGACGCAAGAAAATTAAAATTACATCATGACTCGACTAGACATTGATAACTAAGGCTTCTCTCGAATCTTTATCCTTCAATCACTCTCGGATCCTTCACTTGAGTAATCCGAATCCGTCCCACTAGAATTTCCTGTAAAAGATTGGAAAGTAGGGTAATGAGCACACTTGCCCAGTAGGTATCTTCGTATCAACATGTAGGCAATGTTCAAGTAATTAATGTTTTAGCTCTAAAGAAATAAGGTAAACCATGTAGATACGATGAAACAATGCGAATAAAGCCAAAATAACAAGATACAATCAAACTTGAAATATGAGAACATGATTTGATCAAGTAAATAACAAGAATGAAATTTTAGCCTTTTCAAGAATGTAACAAGAATGTACTTTTCATAACCATGAAGGCTAAGCACTAGAATGTCATGTAACAGGCAAGAATATACTCTTCACTTACTAACAAGTACTTCGAGAATTTATGTGGATCACCGTGGATATTTCACTTATTTATAGAGAAAGTACTCCCAGCACAATGCGACGCCAGTAGTATCATACCCCATGGTTTACAATATGTTTCGGACAATCAGCCGAGGGGACTAGCATAGAGCCCATGAACACAATCAGTGCTCGAACTACATCTTCAAGTATAAATCAAGCTACTTCCACATTTATAACAATAATATGGCCAAGAATGTACAATTTCAACTATAGTTCCATGATAAGGTAACCAAAAATAGGAATGCTTCTATTGAGATTAAGAGATTTCAATAAATGCATTTAATAACTAGGTTATGCTATAGAAATACATTAACAGCATAATGGTACATTCTTTTTACTCTCAAAATTACTTAGGTATCTTTGGAATAATGTGACAGGTTCTAGATAATCAATTAGGCCATCTAGGAACATAGGAAAATCAACCCTTGAGTCAAACCCCGGGTTAATCAAACTCAGGATACTAGCGGTCGATTACCAGACCGTTTCTTGATCCTGGCAATCTAGTACAAGACCGTTAAATAAGATAGTTCGATTTTTTGAAAACAGAACATCTGGAGTCTTAGCGGTCTAATGCATGGCCGTTAAGGATCCATTAGCGGTCAAATGCAGGGCCGCTAGCAGAATCAGACAGTCAACCAAATGGCCGCTAAAGTCCAGAATATAAAACATCAATATAAGTGCCTTTCTAGACAATGGGTTTTAATGGTACAACCAGCTCGGCGTCCTAGTGGGAATCCCAGGCTCGCGGAGTCCTATGGAGGCCTTGAAATAAGATTTCCTAGTCCGTTGGAAGGAATATCAAAAGGAGAGGTCATCATGTCCAATAGTGTATTCCTAATGTGCAAAAGTGTAACTAATGAGAATATACCGAAATATGTGCCATGTACTTAAGAAAATGACGCTAGAAGAGAGAGAATCGTGATAAAACAAGGATCAAGTTAAATCATGAATCCTCTATTTAAAACATGTATATAATTACAAGAGTATATTATTTTGGTCATAAATTAACATAACTTAAAAAAACTACCAATGTGCACAAAACATGAAATCTATTATGATGAACCGGAAATTTCACTAAGTATAGAAAACCAGTACATAAAACATGAATAAAACTTAGTTAACTAGGCTTATTATATCATAACTATGGTTAATTCTGCAATATGGTTCGGATTAACAATATTACAGAATCAGAAATAGAAAACGATCTAATACAGGACCATTTAACTTTGGCTAGCGGTCTATCGTATGATCGCTAGATGTCCCTGGCGGTCGATAGGAAGACCGTTTGTTCCTCTGTAAATCTAAGTTCAAAAGATAATAAGACTAAATACTAAACTAATGCATATCATGCATGGAAATCAACATATATAAACTACCATAACCATGATAGAACAAATATGGGCCAACAATATGCATAGGTTTTATGTAAATAACAAGGAAATTTTCTTTTATTCTCATTAATGCTAGTTCATGCATGAAGACTTAATTAGATGCATAGTCCTAGTAAAAATATGAAATTCACAGTGTACAATACATGAAATTAATTGAAACATGAAAGCTTTTATTCCTGACATAAGGTTTAAGCCATCCATGAGATAATCTACCTCAATTAAACCTTCTAGATAGTCAATTTCAGACTGGAAGTCAGCCCTAATTCTGTTCGTTCTTGTACTAGATCAGCAACTTCATGTCCCTCTATCTCTTGATTCCCTTGACCTATGGACGTGAAATTTTGAGGGTAAGAAGAGGGTACTAATAGGAACTAATTGTTCTAATGAACATCTATCTAATTACCTCGTTTAAAGCTCTGAATTCCTTGATCAATCAGGGTCGAACGCACTAATTCCTAAGTTTTTGTAGTAGAATCAACACATTTGGAAGTCTCTAACTCCTTGCAGACTTGATCTCCTAGAATAAAATTTGGAGGGTAGTTAGTTCTAACTATAATGAAAAAATTTCTAGAAGAAACTTACCTCTAATTCTGCCTCCTTACTTGAGTTCCACGCGAGCCAAAGTAGGGGCCGCGCATGTCAAATTTGGAATCTAATTATAGGGTTTAGGTAGGCTTTTGGGGATTAGAACGATTCTAGAGTCCCAATTAGACTTCAGATCGATCTTTGAGAGTCCTAAGCATCCTTACAAGTTCTCATTCGTTGGTCTCTAGAGTTTTAATTGCCAAAAATCTAATCTTTTTACACTTTCTTTCACTCACGGAATCTGCAGTGGGTAGCGGTCATTGGGACGACCATTTTATGCCCCTTAGCGGTCTCACGATAGACCATTTTCAACCTTAGGCGCCAAATTTGAAATAATTCAAACTCTTTTGATATTATCCCCATTATTATCCATTTACTTATCTTCCTAAAGACTCATTATCCCTTAATTCCGTGATTTCACCCATTCCTAGCTTCTAGAACATGGGCTAATAGTCCAAAACAATCTCTTGGGCCTATTGGGTTTATTATATGGGCCTAATCCTCTTGGATCAAATGTAGGTCTTAAATAATTAAATCTAATTCATTATAATTCAATTAATAGCCCATTAAATACTTTAATAATTGGTATAATTATATTTTAAATCTGAAAAATTCATAAAAAATCCTCGGGCGTTACACCCTCCCCCACTTAAAAAGAATTTATCCCCAAATTCAATACATGGATTTATGGAGAGTGTACTTACATTAAAATAATTCTGGAAATCTTTTGCGCATGGCTTCTTCCGTTTCCCATGTTTCTTCATGTGGCCATAATTTGGTCCATTGGATCTTGACCATAGGAATAGTTTTATTCCGTAGTTGACGTACTTCTCGTTCATTGATCTTGATTGGCTTTTACTCGTATGTTAAGTCCTTTTTAATTTCCAAGTTGTCGTAAGTAATGACATGGAATGGATCAGGTACATACTTCTTTTGCATTGAGTCGTAAAATACATCATGAACTTCAGATAGCCGAGGGGGTAAAGCTATTCGATATGCCATCTCGCCAACCCTTTTAAGAATTTCAAAAGAGCTAATGAATCTTGGAGTAAGCTTGCCTTTGATACCAAACCTTCGAATATCCCGACCTGGAGAAACCTTAAGAAATACATGATCTCCTACTTGAAACTCCAAGTCGCGCCTTCGATTATCAGCATATGATTTTTGCCTATCTTGTGCCATCTGGAGTCTTTCCCAAATAAGTTTTATCTTCTCGGTAGTATCCCTAATGATGCCGGGACCGAGAAATTACCTTTCTCCTACTTCATTCCAGCAAATAGGCGAACGACAGCTTCTTCCATATGGAGCCTCGAATGCTGCCATTTGTATACTAGCTTGATAGCTATTGTTGTATGAAAATTCTACTAGAGACAAGTGATCGTGCCAACTTCTTCCAAAGTCTATACACATGCCCTGAGCATATCTTCCACCACTTGATTTGTTCTTTCAGTTTGACCATCGGTTTGTGGATGGAATGTAGTGCTAAAATTTAGTTGGGTCCCTAATGAATCTCGTAGACTTTTCCAGAATTATGATGTAAATCGAGGATCTCGATCAGATATGATGGTGACTGGGACACCATGTAATTTAACAATCTCTCTCATGTATAATGCTGCTAGTACATCCACAGACCATCGACTTTTGATTGGTAGAAAATGTGCAGATTTAGTCAATCGGTCTATGATCACCCATATACCATCCTGTCCACCTCTTGTCTTAGGTAAACCCATGATGAAATCCATCCCTATACTTTCCCATTTCACTCGGGAATATTCAAGGGGTGTAATTTACCAGCGGGTTTTAAATGTTCTGCTTTTATTTGTTGACAAGTGAGACACTGAGACACAAAATTTGCTACTTCTCTTTTCATGTTGGGCCACCAAAAGTTTCTTTTCAAATCTTGATACATCTTGGTAGCACTAGGGTGAATAGCATATCTTGATTTGTGGGCTTCTTCCATGATCGATTTCTTAGTGTCATCCTGATTTGGCACACAAATTCGATCTTTAAATAATAATCTCCCATCATTTGAGATAGAAAATTCCGGTCTCTGATCAATATTACCCTTAATCTCCATCAATGTAGGGTCATTTTCTTGCAATTGGACAAGGTCCACGATCAATGTAGGTTGAGACCTTATATTGGCAATCATACCTCCTTCTCCTTCTTATTGTGCCCCTAGTTTTGATGATGACAACCATGAGATGTGTATGTTGAATCCAACTTAAAATGTTGAATTAACTCTTGATTCAGTAACGCATGCATTTGGCTAATGTTTGGTGCAAGAAAGGAACAGGGTCGACGCAGGGAGTTCAAGGCATCCACGCATCAGTTGAAGAGTCAAAATCATAAGTCACTGATATAATATCAGTGCGTCAACGCCACATCATTATAGCGTCGACGCATCAGCTTAAGAAGCAAAGGCACTCACAGATCTACTTTACTACGTCAACGCCACAGTAGAGCAGCGTCGACGCAGCAGTTCAAAAGGAAGAAGTATGGTTCACTGGAATACCCCAATGCGTCAACGCTACAGCATGATAGCGTCGACATAGCAGTTCAATCTGAGATGATATTGGCTCTGGGTTAGCTCAGTGGGTTGATGTAGTAACCCAATGCGTCCACGCATCCACTTATGAACTAAAAGCTTTGTGGATAGTTCAAGACAGCATAAACCCTTTGGTCACCATGGGTTGACGCTGTATGAATTCTTTCATAAAAATAGTTGGGTGGACCCCAGTCATTAGTGACGTCAAAGGCCACATCAGCCAAAAAGTGTTTCGATCTTGTTTTCATTCGCGATTCCAGAAGGCTCTGATGAGATCAATCAGTGGGCTAACCAGAAAATTTGGTTGGGGCCCACTAGATGTATATATTACATGGATCTGGAAGTGAGCGCGGGAACTTGATTATTAAAGGAAGTTTTGGAGATTTCGAAGCTGCTGCGGACAAGGCTAAGCAAGAGAAGCTCACGAGAGGAACTGGGAGTTCATCTTCTTCCAGATGGCGATCTGCTGAAGACCTGAGGAGATCTAGGAGCAGTGATCCATCGCAAGTTCATCTACATTTCAGAAGAAGAAGATTAGCTGATCGTTGAAGTTTTTTTTTCTCCCAGATTTCTGAATTCAAGCCTGAGATCAGGCTGCCTCACAGATCTGAGATTATTCTTTCATTACTGAGTGATTTCGTTTATTGTTTGTCTTTTCAATTTGAACTCTATTATAGTGTTTCTCCCTCGTACTGGTTTGAGTAGAGGGAGGGGTTTGATCCAGCAGATTGTGCTTGGATCAAGGGTGTATGGGCATGGTTGCCTGCAAGCTGTTCGTCAGCGGTTTAGAGGATCTTTCCTCTGGTTAAGCCAAGCTGTAATGCTCAGCGTTGTTTGAGGAAGTAGTTCCTCGGTGAAGCTAAGATGTATAGCTCAACAGGGGTCCTCACTGGTTTAGTGAGGGGTGGACGTAGGTCTCCATAGGGAGACCGAACCACCATAAAAATCTGTGTTCCTATTGTGATTTGCTATTCTCACATTATCCATCCATCGTTAGATGTTTGATTAGGCACGATCTTCATATACTCTATTTACTGAACTTCTAATTAGTATTCTGATCTATAAAGCAAGTGTGATCTTGTATTAATTTTTCAAAGGGTCAACCTATTCACCCCTCCCCTCTAGTTTGACCTTCCACCTAATCCAACACGTGGTATCAGAGCAAGGCTCTCTTGTCAAGGGTCTCACAACCCAGAGAGATTTAGTGGAATGGAAAACAAGGGGCTCATGCCTGAAGGGTATGCAGTGAATAGGGCACCCTTCTTTGATGGCACTAACTATGCTTACTGGAAAAATCGGATGCAAGTATTTCTGAGAGCTCAGGACCATGAGATTTGGAGAGTCGTGAGCAATGGACCATATCAGTTAGAAGGAGATGAGGAACTGTGGGTGAAAGAGCAGATTCGGAAGTCCAACGTCAATTGGCAAGCTATGAACATCATGCAATGCTCATTGCATCCCATGGAATTTTCACGAGTATCCTCATGTGCCAGTGCCAAGGAAATGTGGGACAGACTTCAAGTCATCTATGAAGGTACGTCAGAGGTAAGAGAGACAAAAGCCAATATGTTAATTTCTGAATATGAGGCTTTTAGAATGAAGCCAGAGGAAAATATATCTGAAATGTATGCTAGACTAACCCTATTAGTGAATGGTCTTAGAGGTTTGAGAAAGATATACAATGATTACGAACTGGTCAGGAAAATTCTTAGATCTCTAACTCCAGTTTGGCACACCAAGGCCACTGTTGTTGAGGAATCTAGGAACCTTCCTACCACTACCCCTGATGAGCCTATCGGATCTTTGATGGCTTATGAACTGAACCTCTAAAGGACAGATGAGGATGTGAAAAAGAAAAAGCCTCTTGCATTGAAGGCAGGACCAAGTAGCAAGGAGACCTCAGATGATAGTCACTCATCTACCTCAGATAATGACTCAGGTGAGATAGCAATGCTCACCAGGAAATTCAGGAAGTTTCTAAGGAAGGAAGGTAAATTTAGAAACAACAGAAGACTAGAGGTAAGAAAGTGTTCAAAATTCAAATCAGAAAACTCTAGGAAATCTGACAAGGTTGTCTGTTACCAATGCAGGAAACATGGTCATATTAAATCTGAATGTCCAGAGAATGTGAAGAAAGTTCAACCGAAATGGAAGAACAAGAAGTCAAAGGCCATGATAAGTACATGGAGTGACGAGGAGAAAGATGAAGATGAAGAAGAAAGCACTTCTGAAGAAGAGAGTGATGTTAAGCTGTGCTTCATGGCTAAAGGAGATGATAGGGATGAGGTAACTTCCTCTTCTGAAAACTTTTCTTGTAGTGATTGGGAAGAAGCATTTAATTAATTGCTAGATAAGTATGATCATGTAAAGAAAGAAAATAAATCACTCAAGAAAAAGAAAAATCTGACTAGTCAAGAAAATTCATTGAATGATAAAATCATGTGCCTAGAAGCTGAAATTACCAGTTTAAGAAAATCTCTTGATGAAAGTGACCAATGTAGAGATCAATTAACAGAGATGAATAGAGAAATTGAATTTTTACTGAAAATTCAGGATGACCTGAAACTCAGAATGCAAAAATTGGAGAGTGATGTAAAAATTGCTGAAGAAAAATATGAAGCCATTCAAGGAGTAAATCAGGAACTCCAAGAAAATTTGAAGAAACTGGAAGATGAGAATTCAAGTAAACAAGCCTCTCTTGAGAAATTAATACAAGGTAAAAACAATCTTGAGGCTGTCATGGGAATAAGAAGAAATTTTGGAAAAGAAGGACTTGGTTATAATCCAACCAAGAAGAAGGATGTAGGAGCTAGATTTATAACATTTGTTTCTGAACAAGGTACATCTGAGCAGAGCCAAATGGCTAAAAAGAAGTCCTGTGAGAAAAATCAAGAAGAAGTAAAACAGACAGATGAAATCAAAAAAGAAAAGGGCAAAGAGAAAATGTATGCTACCTTAAATGCCAATCACCATAAGAATGTGCCTAACTTCAGAAGTAAACTCTCAAGTCAGCCTATAGACCCTAGTTCATCAACCCAGCATCAAGGATATAGAAATTCAGGGAGTCATAGGACTGGTACACGACAGTCACGTCAACGCACTGGGTATCCTGCGTCCACTCAACCCATGTCCCAAGGGTTCTATAGAAATAATGCTAGAATAAACCATTGGGCGCGTCAACGCAGTGTCCACACTGCGTCAACGCATACACCCTTCCCGGGTGGGTATTCTTTCAGAAACATGAGAATGAGTCGACGCAGCCACTACAGTGCGTCGACGCACCCTATGTACCAGAACCCATATGACAGAAAGGTGAGGTGGATGAGTCAACGCAATCATGTGATAGGGTCTACGCAGCGAACCTTCATCCCTTCAAGAATTCAATATTCCTCTAGAACTTCTCATCCTAGGTTCCCCAATGCTTCTTGGAGTCACAATAACTATTGGAATGAGAACAAGAATAAAACTTCATACTTCTCTAACAACAGAAATGGTTCAAAAAGGTCATTCCAAAGGGTTCCTCAACCCAATCAGAAAAATTTCAAATCGATGACCCCCACATCTCAAAAACCCTCAAAACAACAGATTTGGATTCCCAAAAGTATGCTGTCTTACTTGACACAATCATATGGTCTGATGGGACCCAAGTGTATTTGGGTTCCAAAATCTCTTGTTTGATGTGATTTGCAGGAGTGCCTTGTAGCTGTACACAATAGGTGGTACCTTGACAGCGGCTGCTCAAGGCACATGACGGACAATAAGGCCAAATTCTGTCTCCTAGTTGAGAAAGAAGGAGGACATGTCACATTTGGGGGGAACAATAAAGGTAAAATAATTGGAAAAGGTAAAGTTGGCAAAACTCCCCTAAACTCTATTGATGATGTGTTACTTGTTGAAGGATTAGAATACAATCTTCTTAGTATAAGCCAACTGTGTGATAGGGGGCACAAAGTTGTGTTTGATTCTCATGCATGCACCATTATTGAAAAGCAGTCTGAAAGTGTCAAATTCTCTAGAAAAAGAATAAATGACATGTACATGGTAGATTTAGATGATCCTGCTCATAACAATCTTTGTCTAGCTGTAAATAAAAGTGAACTGGCTTGGCTATGACATCGTAGACTAGGACATGCTAGCTATAGTGTCATGCATAAGTTAGCCAAATTCAGCATGGTGAATGGTCTGCCTGATGTATCATTTAAGCAAAATGACAAAATTTGTAATGCATGCACTCAAGGCAAGCATACTAGGAAGTCATTTAAATCCAGAATTGAAAATCAATCTTCTAGACCTCTTGAACTTATTTACATGGATCTGTTCGGACCCACTAGAACAGCAAGTTTGAGTGGCAATAAATATGGACTAGTTTTGGTAGATGACTTTTCTAGGTTTACTTGGGTATTCTTTTTAACTCATAAGAATGATGCATTTGAAGAATTTCAGGCATTCTTCAGGAAAGTTCAGCAGGATGGTAAGTATACTATTTCATCTATCATGTCAGATCATGGAGGAGAATTTAGAAATTTAGAATTTGATGGTTTTTGCAAGGCAATGGGAATATCTCACAAGTTCTCATCTCCAAGAACTCCTGAATAGAATGGAGTGCTGGAAAGAAGAAATAGAACCCTCGTCGAGATGACTAGAACAATGTTGATCGAAGGACAACTCTCAAGGAAGTTCTGGGCAGAGGCGGTAAATACAGCTTGCTACATTGTAAACCGGGCAATGGTAAGACCTTTGTCCAAAAAGACTCCATATGAATTGTTGAAAGGTAAGAAGCCTTCTGTTATACATTTCAGAGTTTTTGGATCTAAATGTTTTGTTCAAAATAATCACAAACGGGACTTAGATAAATTTGAACCTAAGAGTGAACCAGCCATATTTCTAGGATATTCAAATCACTCTAGGGCCTATAGAGTCCTAAATGTCAAAACTCAATCTGTTGAAGAATCTCTACATATTATCTTCGATGAAATGAATATCAGGTCTGAAAATGAACAATCTTGCAGGGACAAAGATGATGGAGAGTTTCTTGAAGAAAAGGAAGAACAATACACTCAAGAGGAAGAGCCAAGGTCAAATGAGAATCTAGCAGAATCAAGTACTAGAGGTAATGCAGATGCTAATGAAGGTAACTCCTTGACCAATGTTAGAATGCTAAAAGACCACCCTCTATCAAGCATTATTGGTAATCTGCATGACTCTACTAGAACTAGATCTCATTTTAGAGCTATTGAAGAAATGGACAATTTAGCTCTTATATCTCAAATTGAACCTAAAAATGTAACTGAAGTCCTGAAAGATGATTGCTGGATAAATGCAATGCACGAGGAATTAAATCAATTCAAAAGAAATAAAGTGTGGCACCTTGTGCCAAGACCCAATGAACTTTTAGTAATTGGAACTAAGTGGGTCTTTAGAAATAAACAAAATGAAAATGGAATTGTGATAAGAAATAAAGCAAGACTGGTAGCACAAGGATATAACCAAGAATTTGGCATTGATTTCGAAGAATCCTTTGCACTAGTAGCTAGATTATAAGCTATTAGATTATTACTTGCATATGCATGTTGTCATGGAATAAAACTCCATCAAATGGAAGTAAAAAGTGCATTTCTTAATGGTTTAATAAAAGAAGAGGTGTATGTTGAACAATCCCATGGTTTTGAATCTATAGACTGCCCTGACCATGTTTACAGATTAGACAAAGCTCTCTATGGGCTCAAACAGGCACCTCGAGCATGGTATGATAGACTCAGCTCATACCTCACTGAGAAAGGATATTCAAGAGGTAAAGTGGACCAAACCCTATTCATCAAGGTGAGAAATAATGACATTATTCTGGTTTAAATCTACGTTGATGATATAGTCTTTGGATC
Organism: Amorphophallus konjac; assembly: GCA_022559845.1. Lineage (NCBI taxonomy): Eukaryota > Viridiplantae > Streptophyta > Magnoliopsida > Alismatales > Araceae > Amorphophallus > Amorphophallus konjac. The sequence continues at coordinate 170,025,858 of CM040119.1, read as the reverse complement.
CACTAAACCAAGCATGTGTGAGGAATTTGCAAATTTGATGACCATAGAATTTGAGATGACTCTCATGGGTGAGCTTCAATTTTTTTTAGGTCTACAAATCACTCAAAGCAAGGATGGATGCTTCATCAACTAGGCAAAGTACGTCTCTGAACTATTGAAGAAATATCAAATGGAGAATCTTAAAGTAATCAGCACTCCCATGAGCACCAATACAAGTTTGGATGCAGATCTGAAAGGTAAATCAGTAGATGCAAAGACTTATCGAGGTATGATCGGATCACTCCTCTATCTTACTGCATCTGGGCCAGACATCCAATTTTGTGTATGTATGTGTGCTCGTTTTCAGTCTGATCCTAAAGAATCCCACTTGATTTCTGTCAAGCGTATCTTTCGATACCTTGCTAGAACTCGAGACTTAGGGATTTGATATCCTGTATCTTGCACTTTTGATCTAGTATCATACTCAGATGCAGACTATGCTGGATGCAAACTTGACAGGAAAAGCACAAGTGGCTATTGCCAATTTTTGAGATGGTGTTTGGTTTCTTGGGCATCCAAGAAACAACACTCAGTGGCACTATCCACTACAGAGGTAGAATATGTCGCTGCAGGGAGTTGTGACACTCAAGTGTTGTGGATCAAACACCAACTCCAAGATTATCAAACTGATCTTGGATGTGTGCCAATATTGTGTGATAACACAAGTGCCATTAACCTGGCAAAGAACCCCATCCAGCACTCTAGGACCAAACATATAGAAATAAGACATCACTTCATGCGAGATGAAGTTAATAAAGGAAGCTTTAAATTGATTTTTGTAGACTCAGAACATCAACTAGCTGACATTTTCACCAAGCCTCTGAATAATGAAAGATTTTCTTGTCTTAGGAGAGAGCTTGGATTGTGCAATCCTCATCTTGATGCCTAAATTGATTGCTTGTATTCTTCTTTGAAACCTGTTTGGTTAACTGCGCCTAGGAATAAATTGATTTCTTTATTAAATTGTTTGCTTGAGTTGAAAATGTCTGATTTCTAAATAAGTCACAGATTTAGTGGGAGTTTAGTTTTGAGCATATCTTTTTAAGAACACATGTTAAATAAAAGGCCATCATGTCATCAATTGTATCTTCATTCATACTTTCAGTCATGCATGAGTGGAGGGAGAATTTGCAGTAGTTCTTATTTGCTAAAGAATGCAATTTTGTCTCTTTAGATTAAGTGATCTGGGATTCTGAAGAGTGGTTAATAAGGCTGAGTTAATGCTGTTGCAAGACTGAGTCAACGCACTGACAGAAACTTTCTGGAAACAGGCTGGAAGTTGAACTGACTGGTTGAGTGAGTTAACGCAGTCACTTGGTTGAGTTGACGCACTGAAATAAACCTGGTGCAAATGAGTTCTGGAATTAATTGGATTACTTCAGAAGGGTTAACACAGCACTGAAGTTTGGATCTCACATATCCTTTTATGTTGAAATCTTCTAGTACCTCAGTTTGTCTGAAACTTGGTGTCGTCTTCTCAACCTCTCATCAACCTTGTTTCTTCTATACTCAGTTTTTTCCAGCTTGTAGTGAAGTACCACTCAATCTTTAGTATGAGGGAAATTTCTTGAGATCTGAAATGTGAATTGATGTCATAGATTCAGGGGGAGCTAAAATGATAATTCCCTTATAAGAGGTGGTGATCTTTATTGACTGTCTCTATGCTGTATTAATGGTTGGAGTTCTATAAATCTTTTGTTATTTGAATGCTAAAATTCTTGAACATAAAAGTGCTTTTCATATGGAATAGTCATGGAACTACTTAATAAAACTGGGCACTCATCCATTCTTGAACTATGATGATCAAAAGTAAAGAGACCACTTTGTGCAAATGAATTTAATATCTGTATTGACTTTAAACTCAGAATAGGTTTAATAAGAGCTGAAGAAACAAACCATGTGCATTGTATATAAATATCCACATGGAATAAATTGCAGAGCAATGGCAAGCTTTCACTGAGAAACTGTCTCTATGCACCAAAGAAGTGCTAAGGAGCATGTCATGATGTGAGTTGCCAACTCTGTTTCAAAAGAAAAATAACTCATTGCAGAGCAATGGTAACTTTCCACTGAGAAACTACCTTCATGCACCAATGAAGTGCTAAAAGGCATGTCATGATGTGAGTTGCCAACTCTGTTTCATTGGAGCAGAATAGTTAGCTATGCTGAGTAACCGGGAACTCTGGTGTCTGATAAACATGTGTACCCGTGTCAAAAGGTTAGCTACACTTGACTACAAATGAGAATTTAACAAATTAAATATATATGCGTGGTTGACCTGAAGCTCATATAAAGACCTATAGAGTTCATCTTCAATACTAGTTAAATTCACTTCTCTAAGGGTCTCTTGAAATTGAACAATCTAAGGGAAAGATATGAGAAAGTTCCAAGTGTGCAAATTGTTCTATCCTTATTCCGTAATCATGCTCTTCTTGTTTAAGGATTTATCTTAAATTATTAAGATTATTTTTCTCGACATCATTAAATGAATTAGGGGCTCTCATAATTTCTCATCATATCTCTCATAAGGGAAATTGAATTTTATCTATTAAAATCCTTGAATGTAATTTCATCTTTTCATAATCTCAGTGTCTTTAGAATGGCTAAATACTATGGGTCTTCACTATTCCTTATGTCTTCTCAAAACTACTTTCATGATTCACTTTGGTGGCGTCGACGCATTGCCTTACTGCGTCAACACAGTCATGCAATAACTTCACATTCTTCCCAGTCTGGTTCAGAATAGTGAACCGGTTCACCTTTTTGATTTGAACTCGAGTCGTCTCATTCTTTAAAACCCCGCAGCGTAAACGCTGCCGTCTCCTCAGCTCCTTCCAAAACCTAGTGGGCTTCTACCTCTCTGAATCTTCTATCCTGTTCCTGTTTGATTCTCACTGCCATGGCGCCTCCGGATCAAGTGAAGAAAGGGAAGAACAAGAAGGGTCTAACGAGAAGAGCTCCCATATTTTCTAAGGGAAGATTGAGCCTCGAACCAAATTTGAACATGCTCCAGAAGAGATACCTTCCCAGTCAGCTTCACGGACATGTAAGGGGAAAGAAAAGAGCTCTCCGGCAAAGACAAGGTCAGCAAAGCAGAAGGAAACTCCTGATGTTCCCATAGCAAACCCTCCAGAGGAGATACTGTCTCCTTCAGCTCCAAGGAAACGGAAAGGAAAAGAGATAGAGCTATCTCTTCGAAAACGCCATCTCCATCCAAGCCCACCAACCAAAAAGAGAAAGCTATCTTTATCAAGGGCAGCGGGGCAGTCCACATCTTCGGCTGTTGCAAAGGGGAAGCAAGGTGCGGATAGCTCCCATGCAAGGTATTCTGACCCCGCTCTCACCATCAATGTGGAAGAACCTCTAAAAGTCCTTATTCCACGGTATATTGTTGCTACCGATGTTGAGTTGCTTGAGATTTTTCCGCAACTATTCCCTATCTTGGATTTTCAGGGTTGGTGGTCTTTCGTTACAAATCATAAGATTTATTACCCCACCCTAGTTAGGGAATTTTACCACAATTTGAAGTATGAACCTCAGATCCCCAAAATTTCTTCAACTGTCAGGAATGTTAGTTTCGAATTGACAAATAAAGTGTTTGCTAGAGCTTGGAAAATACCAATGAATGGGGTTCAGCTACACACTTTTCAGTTTGATGAAGATGCAGCTTATGCTCTTCTGACTGAAAAACCAAGTGATCCTACAGATGTCAGGGAGACTTTTTTATCTAGTCTAAATGCAAATAGGTTCCCTCCACTAAATAGACTGCTTCACCATATTTGCACATCCATGATAACACCTCAGAGCAGTGGCAGGGAACGGGTTACTAAGATGCAGAGATTTTTACTGTATTGCATGCTGAAAAAGACACACATTTCATTGTCAGATGTAATCATTCAGACTATGGGATCTTGCTTAACACAATGTAGGACACTCCCATATGCTGCTCCATTGACTGCCATATTTAGAAAAGTTGGAGTAATTTTTGGAGATGAAAAGAAACTGAATATTCCTAAAGGTAATGTATACTCCCTCTCTTACATTCAGAAATTCATGGGATTTAAGGTCATAAATGGAAAGCCAGTCCGGGTTTTGCCAAGTTAGAAACATGTATCTACTTCAGTGGACGCTGGTCAAGAAGTGAGAACTGAAACACAAGATCAGTAAGAGGCCAGTCTAAACAGAATGGAAAGGCCAGAGGCTAGGGCAGATAGACCTGAAGCCAGTTCAGCCAGAATGGACTACCAAGACTTCAGCAATATCCAAGATGATTACAATGTACATGATGATACTCCGGTGTTTCCAGTTACTTCTAGAGAGCTTGTCATTGTACAGGGTCCTCTTCCAGAACCCACTCCACCAAGGGGACCTACATCTACTTCTGAGGAAAGTCCAGCTAACTTTCAGCATGATGCTGGTATGCCTGATTTTTCTGGCATCAATCCTACACTCATTCAATTTTTGGAAATGAAATTCAAGAGCATTGACTCTTCCATAATGCACCTAAGCTCAACAACGGATATGAGGCTGTCACATCTTGAACAGAAATTAGACAAGAGATGGGAAAAATTTACACGTGATAAATTCAAGTCAGACAAGAAGCTTCATGAATTTATGGAATCTCTTCTTCAAGCTTGTCAGAAAGCTAGGTCAGTCATGCATAATTTACAAAACTTGCATCAACAATGTTTGAACAGGGTAAAGAGTGTACAGACATACAACTATGAGGTCAAGAAAAATCAGTCAAAGCTGAATCTGAAATATTCTATCCTGATAGACAAGAATTTGATGTTCAGTGAAACGGTTCCAAACTTATTTGAAAAGATTACATACTTTGGTCAGGACATTGCTAAACTGTTTGAACGAACCACTCTAGTCAGTGATGAGGTTGTGGATATGTTGCATATTCTAAAAGAAAACTTTCCACCCACAATTGAAGATCAGCGTGATGTGTACTGCCCTCCACCAACAGAAGCATCCACTTCTGCACCTGAATGGGGATCTCAGCAGAAAGCTCAAGTGGACTATCTGTTTGATATATTACACAACTGGTTTGATGGTATTTCTACCAAGGTCAAAGAATACCACAAGTTTGTGGTGCACAGAGATCAGCTGCTTTCTGAAAGGTTGGACACTATGGCAGCATCCATGGCTCAGCTTCAGCAATAGTTGGGTATTGTGTCTGCAACTGTACTTCAGTCTTCCTCATCTACTCCCCTTCCTGATGATGTCAAAGGGGGAGAGAAATGAACTCACGTTGGAGTCTAGTCTAGAACTGCATTGCATCTGCATCAAATGTGTTGACTGACTGAAGTTTCTTTTTTCTGTCTTTCTCTTTGATGTAAAACTTTGGACTTAAATGAATGACAAAAATTAGTGTTTGTTTCAGTCACTGAAGTGAATTCCTTGTTTGATCTGAACTTCATTGTTTGATCTGAATAATACATTTTTATTTAGATGCAATGGCATTCACCTCATAATTGCCATCATCAAAAAGGGGGAGATTGTTGTGCCTCTGGTTTTGATGATGACAACCATGAGATGTGTATGTTGAATCCAACTTAAAATGTTGAATTAACTCTTGATTTAGTAACACATGCAATTGGCTAATGTTTGGTGCAAGAAAGGAACATGGTCGACACAGGGAGTTCAAGGCGTCCACGCATCAGTTGAAGAGACAAAATCATAAGTCACTGATATAATATCAGTGCGTCAACGCCACATCATTGTAGCGTCGACGCATCAGCTTAAGAAGCAAAGGCACTCATAGATCTACTTCACTGAGTCAATGCCACAGTAGAGCAATGTCGACACAGTAGTTCAAAAGGTAGAAGTATGGTTCACTGGAATACCCTAATGCGTCAACGCTACAGCATGATAGCGTCGACGCAGCAGTTCAATCTGAGATGATATTGGCTCTGGGTTAGCTCAGTGGGTTGACGCAGTAACCTAATGCGTCCACGCATCCACTTATGAAGTAAAAGCTTTGTGGACAGTTCAAGGCAGCGTAAACCCTTTGGTCACCATGGGTTAGCGTTGTATGAATTCTTTCATAAAAATAGTTGGGTGGACCCCAGTCATTAGTGACGTCAAAGGCCACATCAGCCAAAAAGTGTTTCGATCTTATTTTCATTCGCGATTCTAGAAGGCTCTGATGAGATCAATCAGTGGGCTAACCAGAAAATCTGGTTGGGGCCCACTAGATGTATATATTACATTGATCTAGAAGTGAGCGCGGGAACTTGATTATTAAAGGAGGTTTTGGAGATTTCGAAGCTGCTGCGGACAAGGCTGAGCAAGAGAAGCTCACGAGAGGAACTGGGAGTTCATCTTCTTCCTGATGGCGATCTGCTGAAGACCTGAGGAGATCTAGGAGCAGTGATCCATTGCAAGTTCATCTACATTTCAGAAGAAGAAGATTAGCTGATCGCTGAAGTTTTTTTTTCTCCCAGATTTTTGAATTCAAGCCTGAGATCAGGCTGCCTCACATATCTGAGATTATTCTTTCATTACTGAGTGATTTCATTTATTGTTTGTCTTTTCAATTTGAACTCTATTACATTGTTTCTCCCTCGTACTGGTTTGAGTAGAGGGAGGGGTTTGATCCAGCAGATTGTGCTTGGATCAAGGGTGTATGGGCATGGTTGCCTGCAAGCTGTTCGTCAGCGATTTAGAGGATCTTTCCTCTGGTTAAGCCAAGCTGTAATGCTCAGCGTTGTTTGAGAAAGTAGTTCCTCGGTGAAGCTAAGCTGTATAGCTCAGTAGGGGTCCTCACTGGTTTAGTGAGGGGTGGACGTAGGTCTCCACAGGGAGACTGAACCACCATAAAAATCTGTGTTCCTATTGTGGTTTGCTATTCTCACATTATCCATCCATCGTTAGATGTTTGATTAGGCACGATCTTCATATACTCTGTTTACTGAACTTCTAATTAGTATTCTGATTTATAAAGCGAGTTTGATCTTGTATTAATTTTTCAAAGGGTCAACCTATTCACCCTCCCCTCTAGTTTGACCTTCCACCTAATCCAACACTTCTCTGTCAATATCAAGATTTAAATGAGAAAAATCTTCAATAAGACAAGTTATACCTTTCCGGAGGCTTGCTAGAGTTGCCATTAGTTTTCTGCTAAGAGCATCAGCTACAGCATTTGCTTTCCCTGGATGATATTGAATAGTAAAGTCAAAGTCTTTGAGATACTCCAACAATCTGCGTTGTCGCATGTTCAACTCCTTCTGGGTAAAGAGATATTTTAGACTTTTATGGTCTGAAAATATAGTGAATTTCTCTCCATAAAGGTAATGTTGCCAAATCTTCAATGCGAATATGACCGCAGCTAGTTCCAGATCATGTACAGGGTAATTTTCTTCGTGACGCTTTAACTGCATTGATGAATAGCAAATCACCTTGCCATTTTGCATAAGGACACACCCTAACCCAATGCCGGACGCATCCGTATAGACTTCAAATCCACCACCTTCAGTGGGAAATGTTAATATAGGTGTAGTGGTAAGGTGTTCTTTAAGAGTTTGAAAACTCTCTTCATAATCCTTCGACCATATTAAAGATTCTCCTTTCTTGTGAGTCTAGTCAAAGGAACAGTGATCTTTAAAAAAATCTCTTGTAATAACCAGCCAGACCTAGAAAATTTCTGACTTTAGACACAGATGTCGGCCGGCTCCAATTCTTAACTACTTCTATTTTTGAAGGATCGATAGTGATACCTTCCTTTGAAATAATATGGCCAAGGAAAGATACCTCCTTTAGCCAGAACTCGCACTTACTAAGCTTCGCATAGAGTTTGTACTCTCTTAGCGTTTGTAAGGCTATTCTCAAGTGCTCTTCATGATCCTCCTTTATTTTGGAGTAAATAAGAATATTGTCAATGAAGATGACTATAAACTAGTCAAGATAAGGCCTGAAGACATTATTTATAAGTTGCATAAATGCTGCCGGGGCATTAGTTAACCCGAATGGCATTACCACAAATTCATAGTGGCCATATCTGCTCCAAAAAGTAGTTTTGTGTAGGTCTTCATCTTTTATCTTGAGCTGATGGTAACCTGACCCGAGGTCTATCTTGAAGAAATATTCTACTCTAGAAATTTGATCAAAGAGCTCATCGATACGTGGCAACAGATATTTATTCTTAATTGTGAGTTGATTCAGTCGATGGTAGTCGATACATAGCGTGAGAGATCCATCCTTCTTCATGACGAATAGAACTGACGCGCCCCAAGGGGATGTGCTAGGTCGAATGAAACCCTTATCTAATAACTCCTGGAGTTGTTTCTTCAATTCTTTGAGTTCTGTGGGGGACATCCTGTAGGGGCTATTGTAACAGGTGTTGCTCTGGGAATGAGTTCAATGAAAAAGTTTACTTCCCTTTCGGGCGGTAAACCGGGCAAATCTGATGGAAATACATCGGGAAACAATTTCACGATGGAAATATCTTCTAAGACAATCTCCTTGGATTTGGTAAGGATTACGGAAGCAAGAAAAGCTGCACATCCTTGTGAAATAAGTTTACAAGTGTGAAGAGATGAAATTATGGTAGGATGCTTCCTATATTTGATACCAAGGAAGGAAAATCTTGGAAGACCTGGTTTTCGAAAAGAAATAACCCAATTACGGCAATTTATGTAGGCGTCGTGGTCTACAAGCCAGTCTACACTTAATATAGCATCGTAGCCCTCCATGTCAAGACATACGAGGTTTGCTGGTAGGTTGTGACCTTCTACCACTACTTCACTATCAGGATAATGGTTTGTAAGTTTGGTTCCGGGACCTAAAGGTGTAGTAATAGCAAGGTCCGAAGGTAGAGGAACTGATGCAATAGGTAAGGTTTTTGCAAAAGTAGTAGATATAAAGGAATGAGAAGCACCGGTATCAAATAGTACAAATGCAGGATGGGAATAGATTTGGATAGTACCTTCCATTAGCCCATCATTCTTGGGCGCTTCTTCATCATTCATGATGGCATTGAGACGAGCCTGTCGTTTACGTCCACCACCGGACGATTGTTCTTCAATAAGGGGGCAATCCGGCATACGGTGCTCCCGACTGCCACATCGTAAACAAGCACCAAGGCATTTCCAGCACTCTTCGGCCGAATGACCAAACTTCTCACAAAAGGTACAAGCCGTGGTGACTTGTTTGTCTTCTTCCTTGACTTTCTTATTCTTATGGTAGCCACTACCTCTCCCATTCCAGGATCTCTTCTTGCTATCACGGGATTTGTAGCGTTCCGTGATACTAAACTTCTTCTTATCATGCCGATCAGACCTTCGTCTCGGCTCCTCTCCCTTTCCTTTCAATTTTTTGACCTTCTCTAGGGTCCTTTTACATAGATGCGCCCGCTGGACCATTTCCACATATGTCTGGACATTCTGAGTCCCTAGTTGTTGAATATAGCCGGGCCTTAATCCATCCATAAACTGGTTAGCTTTTAATAAGTCGGTGCTAACCAAGTGAGGAGCATATGGTGCCAGCCTAGAAAATTGGAGTTCATACTCCGCTACGGTCATTATGCCTTGGTGTAATGAAGCGAATTCCATAGCTTTTCTCTCCTTGACATGTTCGGAGAAGTACGTGGCTCAGAAGAGTGTAAGGAAACCCTCCCAAGTATGTGGTGCATCTGCTAGCAGTGCTGGAACTGACTTCAACCATGTAGGAGCATCTTTATTTAATTGGAATGTTGCCAAACAGACCTTTTCCTGATCAGCACATTGCATAACTTCAAAGATGCGGTTCATCTCATCGATCCAATTCTCAACTTTGTCTGGATTAGAAGAACCTGAAAATCGAGGAGGATTGAAGCTCCGGAAGTTACGATGTAAGTCTCCCGCTCTTGCCCCTGCACCGGCTTGAGCCATAGTTTGTAACGCTTGAGTAAGACCCGCAACGGTCTCTTGCATACCATTCCAATCTACGCGATGGGCCATTATGAGAGTGAGGTACCTAAGAAGAGTAATGCAATTTGTTAATTCTATTGGAATGAGTGAGGTTAAGCCTTAGAAATAATTCTAATTACTATCTCAACCCTGGTTCTACCCAATTCCTCTCATAGGTTGGGAATTTCTTTCCTAATTTTATAGGTATGGGTCCTTAAACCTTGGACTTAACCTATGACATGACTTTTCCCTAGGACTTCTAGTCCTATGCTCTGATAGTACTTTAACTGTCACGCCCCGAGATTTATGCAGCGGAAATAATCGGGAACGTGAACAGCCGGCATGGTAAGCCTCAAGCAAGCAATATAATCAGAGCGCAAGACAATCACATAAGAGTAATTGCATAATATAATTCACTAAAATCCTTTAATTTTATTCCTTCATAAAATAATCCCAAATTACATAAGAATCTTGATTCTCATTTCTAGACTCAAGAAAATTAAAATTACATCATGACTCGACTAGACAATGATAACTAAGGCTTCTCTCGAGTCTTTATCCTTCAATCACTCTCAAATCCTTCACTTGAGTAATCTGAATCCGTCCCACTAGAATTTCCTGAAAAAGATTGGAAAGTAGGGTAATGAGCACACTTGACCAGTAGGTATCTCCGTATGAACATGTAGGCAATGTTCAAGTAATTAATGTTTTAGCTCTAAAGAACTAAGATAAACCATGTAGATACGATGAAACAATGCGAATAAAGTCAAAATAACAAGATACAATCAAACTTGAAACATGAGAATATGATTTGATCAAGTATATAACAAGAATGAAATTTTGGCCTTTTCAAGAATGTACTTTTCATAACCATGAAGGCTAAGCACTAGAATGTCATGTAACAAGCAAGAATGTACTCTTCACTTACTAACAAGTACTTCGTGAATTTATGTGGATCACCATGGATATTTCACTTATTTATAGAGAAAGTACTCCCAGTGTAATGCGACAACAGTTGCATCATACCCCAAGGTTTACAGTATGTTTCCGACAATCAGCCGAGGGGAATAGCATAGAGCTCTTGAACACAATCAGTGCCCGAACTGCATCTTCAAGTATAAATCAAGCTACTTCCACGTTTACAACAATAATATGGCCAAGAATGTACAATTTCAACTATAGTTCCATGATAAGGTAACCAAAAATAGGAATGCTTCTATTGAGAATAAGAGATTTCAATAAATGCATTTAATAACTAGGTTATGCTATGGAAATAAATCGATAGCATAATGGTATATTCTTTTTACTCTCAAAATTATTTAGGTATCTTTGAAATAATGTGACAGGTTCTAGATGGTCAATTGGATAATCTACGAACATAGGAAAACCAACCCTTGAGTCAAACCTCGGGTTAATCAAACTCATGATACTGGTGGCCATTTACCGGACCGTTTCTTGATCCTGGCAGTCTAGTACAAGACCGTTAAATAAAACAGTTCAATTTTTTGAAAATAGAACATCTGGAGTCTTAGCGGTCTAATGCATGGCCGTTAAGGATCCATTAGTGGTCAAATGCAGGGCCGCTAGCAGAATCAGACGGTCAACCAAATGGCCGCTAAAGTCCAGAATATAAAACATCGGTATAAGTGCCTTTCTAGACAATAGATTTTAATGGTACAACCAGCTCGACGTCCTAGTGGGAATCCCAGGCACGCGGAGTCTTATGGAGGCCTTAAAACAAGATTTCCTAATCTGTTGGAAGGAATATCCAAAGGAGAGGTCATCATGTCCAAGATTGTGTTCCTAATGTGCAAAAGTGTAACTAATGACAACATACCGGAATATGTGCAATGTACTTAAGAAAATGACGCTAGAAGAGAGAGAATCGTGATAAAACAAGGATCAAGTTAAATCATGAATCCTCTATTTAAAACATGTATTTAATTACAAGAGTATATTTTTTTGGTCATAAATTAACATAAGTTAAAAAAACTACCAATGTGCACAAAACATGAAATCTATTATGATGAACCAGAAATTTAACTAAGTATAGGAAACCAGTACTTAAAACAGGAATAAAACTTAGTTAACTAGGCTTATTATATCATAACTATGGTTAATTCTGCAATATGGTTCGGATTATCAATATTTCAGAATCAGAAATAGAAAACGGTCTAATACAGGACCGTTTAACTTTGGCTAGCGGTCTATCGTACGACTGCTAGATGTCCCTGGCGGTCGATAGGAAGACCGTTTGTTCCTGTGTAAATCCGAGTTCAAAAGATAATAAGACTAAATACTAAACTAATGCATATCGTGTATGGAAATCAACATATATAAACTACCATAACCATGATAGAACAAATATGGGCCAACAATATGCATAGGTTTTATGTAAACAACAAGAAAATTTCCTTTTATTCTCATTGAGGCTAGTTCATGCATGAAGACTTAACTAGATGCATAGTCCTAGTAAAAACATGAAATTCACGGTGTACAATACATGAAATTAATTGAAACAAGAGAGCTTTTATTCCTGACATAAAGTTTAAGCCATCCATGAGATAATCTACCTCAATTAAACCTTCTAGATAGTCAATTTAAGACTGGAAGTCAGCCCTAATTATGTCTGTTCTTGTACTAGATCAGCAACTTCACCTCCCTCTATCTCCTGATTCCCTTGACCTATGGATATGAAATTTTAAGGGTAAGAAGATGGTACTAACAGAAACTAATTGTTCTAATGAACCTCTATCTAATTACTTCGTTTAAAGCTCTGAATTCCTTGATCAATTAGGGTCGGATGCACTAATTCTTGAGTTTTTGTGGTAGAATCAGCACCTTTGGAAGTCTCTAACTCCTTGCAGACTTGATCTCCTAGAACGAAATTTGGAGGGTAGTTAGTTATAACTATAATGAAAAAATTTCTAGAAGAAAGTTACCTCTAATTCTGCCTCCTTACTTGAGTTCCACGCGAGCCAAAGTAGGGGTCGTGCATGTCAAATTTGGAATCTATTTATAGGGTTTAGGTAGGGTTTTGGGGATTAGAACGATTCTAGAGTCCCAATTAGACTTTGGAGCGATCCCTGAGAGTCGTAAGCATCCTTACAAGTCTACATTTGTTGGTCTCTAGAGTTTTAATTGCCAAAAATCTAATCTTTTTACACTTTCATTCACTCACAAAATCTGCAGTGGGTAGCGGTCATTGGGACGACCATTTTATGCCCTTTAGCGGTCTCGCGATAGACCGTTTTCAACCTTAGGCATCGAATTTGAAATAATTCAAACTCTTTTGATATTATTCCCATTATTATGTATTTACTTATCTTCCTAAAGAGTCATTATCCCTTAATTCCATGATTTCACCAATTCCTAGCTTCTAGAACATGGGCTAATAGTCCAAAACAATCTCTTGGGCCTATTAGGTTTATTATATGGGCCTAATCTTCTTGGATCAAATGTAGGTCTTAAATAATTAAATCTAATTCATTATAATTCAATTAATAGCCCATTAAATGCTTTAATAATTGATATAATTATATTTTAAATCTGAAAATTTCTTAGAAAATCCTCGGGCGTTACAACCGACCCCTGTTGGTCGACCAACCCATGAGGATTGGTTGACCGAACAGCAACCCTTGGGCTCGTTTTGGCCCCGGTCGACCCGGTTGTGACCCATTGGTCAACCTATGGCCCCGTGGATGTCCCGGACACCCCGTGGCTATCGTGACCGTGTTTTTGGGTGTCTGGATGTACCGTGTTATCTCCATTAATGTGCCCGTGGGTTTTAAGGGTCCGAGTGACCCTGTGCATCCCAGGCTTCCGTGTTATGCTTGATCGAGTCACCGTGGATCGGTGTGAGTGCGGAGGGCTATTTCAGCACATCGTTGGCTTTCTCAAAAATTGGTTTCCGTGCGGGCCATGTTTATGACCTATGAACTGTATGTTCAATGACCCAGCCTAAGGCTGGGGGTTTTCTCGAGTTTCCCTTGAAAAGGGAATGAACTTGGCAGCTATGAGCCGTCTTAAGAATTATCTTCAATCGTGGGTTCTGGCCCTAGGATTAGGGCTGATTGACGGCATGGAGCCGTTCTGTGCAACGGTCTTGACCCAAGTCTCATGACTCAAGGACCGTTGAATCTAGTAGGTCTCGTTGTCTGTCCAGAGTTTGGTGGCCCTGAGCCACCCGGTACTCCGTGTTACTCGCAATGGTTACGTGTGTGACCTTCTATGTTTCCTCACTACCGAGAGTGTTCACGTTTAGTGACCCCCCACTAGTCGTAGCTTGACTGGGCACTCGTGTGCCGACCCACCGGGAGTGGTGGAGAGCTACACCCGAGAGTGATGGTTTTTAGGCCGGTTTGCCGTAGGGCCTCCCACTGTAGCAGCTCCAGTCCGGGCCGGGAGGAAAACGAACTAGAGGGCCTGACATACGTAGTGCAGTCAGTCAGTGTGTGCACGCATGGTCGGGGACTTCGGACGCGTGTTGACGAGCACGACCCCGACTAGTCCCTTGTCTGTGTTCTTGGTTACTAGTGCGGTGTCTTAGTTTCACCTGAGGCGACGGAGATGTTGACACCTGATTTTAGCCCACAAGTCGAGTCGATTCTCTTATTCATCATTTTTGATGTTCCAAATTAACTATTGTTTTGGGGCCTTCCTTGGATGGATTTCGAGCCCACTTCATTGTTCCATTCCCGTTGAGCCTTAGAAATCAAGATTTCTTTGAGCTCTGGAGTTTATCTTATCACCTGTCAGCCATCCAAGTCAACTTACGACCCATTTAGGCTGGCTTCTCGCAAGCATTCAGCCCCCTTTCGCTGCGCAATCTTGAAAAGAATCCTTTTTCATCCCCTTTTATTCCCCTATTTAAAATGTGCCCTTCACCAAAGTTGTTCATCTTTCAAATCTCTACAATTTCTTCTTCTATGTCATTGGCCAGTTCTGCACCTATTTCAAGTTATTCACATTTTTCTGGTAGACTGCATTGTTCACCTATGTCCTGGTATTTTTCCTCTCTGTTGTTGCCCCATTTTCTCTCTCTTCTGATCATTTTCTCATTTACTCTCTTCATGAAAGTTATTCATTTTTTAGTTATCTACAATTTCTTCTTCTACCACTTTTACTAATTCTGCCCCATTTTCAAGATATGCTCCAATTCCTAAAGTTGCGCGAGCTTGACAAAAAATGGTCAACAGTTGACCGTCCCATGAGTAAACGGTTACAAGATGACCGCCCCATGAATAAAATGGTCAACAGTTGACCATTTATGAACAGTAACCTTTTTAATTATTTAATTTTTATTATTTTTAAAATGTCATAAAACGGTCTTCTTAGGACCGCCTCATTCAAAAAACGGTATGTGGATGACCGTTTAGTCAGTTTTTGTGCCAAAAGTCTCCCGGTCGCCCCAGGTCTGAGCGGTCTACTGCTAGACTGCCCCATTCAATAAACAGTCGCGCGATAGACCGTCTATATAATAAAGAGTCCAAAAGTTCTTGAACTCCGTCTTCTTCACCGCCGGATTCTAAGGTCGAACCTGTACAACGGGGCCTCCTTGTTAGGGCTCTATCTTCTAGAATACTCCATGAAATTGAGCCCTGTTTATTATTGTGTCTTCCCCTTTGTGTTATCTTGAATTTGGGATATGGAGCATGATTTTTAATTGACTATATCTCTTGGAATCTTGGCCGCAAGTTAAGGTTTTATGCATTTCGTGCAACAAAAACTCCTGCAGATTAGGTTCCAGAGGCTTCTTCCAAGAGCCATAACTTCCATATCCTTCCACTAAAAAGAGTCCCGTTTGCTCCATATTGGGAGTTTCACCACTTTTCTATATAAATCTGCCCAGATTTTCTGTGCGACGGGGGCGTGTTTTCAAGGCGACGACGAAGCCATGCCAGATTTTCTACTCAACCCTTCGACCCTAGCCTGAAGAGTGAAGTATTGTCTTTCCATTGATTCATTATTTGCTCGATTTTTTCATCGTTTGCCCTCCTAACTTTGCCCATACTTTTGGCAAATAATCATAGTTTGCTGATTTTCTGCTACAACTTCACGACGGGGGCCTGTTCATCAAGCTGGGACGGAGTCATGCTTCATCCTCTTCGTCTTCCTTTGACTCCATCTTGAAGAGGGGAGTATTAGCATCACGTTGATTATATGTTTGCCTTATTTCTCATATCTTTTCCCCCTCTTCTAAGCCCCAACTTTTGAGGTTTCGCCACACTGTTCTGCACTTTGCTGAAACTCAGATTTCTTGCGACGGGGCATGTTTGCGTCGCCGGTGCGAGGCCGTGGGGCTCTTGATCCATCCTTTCAACTCTAGGCTCTAGAGGGAAGTATAATCTTTGTGTTCCTTGGTTTTGGGCTCGTTACCTCGTCATCTTCAATCATATTTTTATCCATGAGTTTTTGCATTTTCATTCTATTTTTACACAGTCATTTTTCTCCTATGTTCTGCACCCTTCTATTTTCTTGTGTTTTCCACCCCGTTTTTCACTAGCCTCTTCCCCGTTTTAAACCATAATTTTTGCCCTAGTTTCACCACAACATTCCCACCTTTCCATAGCATCCACTCTTTCCTCTTTTGGTGTTCTATCTTGTGAGATATTCATCATTCTTTGAGTTCACTTTGTGCACTGTTCTGCATTTTCTGCACAGTCCGCATTTTTCGCCAAATCTCCGGTGTCATAACTTTCTGTCCCGACCTTCTTTTGGAGTGATTCTTGTTCCTACTTCTTCATAACACTCAAGTCTTCTGTCATCTCAAATTTATCACCATTTGGACTTCATTTTCCCCTTTGTTTGCATCAGGCTTTGCACCTAATTTACACTGTTTGCATAATTTTTCTTGTGACATGCACTTTTGCACCTTGTTTATCTATGTTTATCGTGGCATATTAAATCAATTTCTTAATGTTAATCTTATCACAATATACACACCTATTATTTTCACCCTTCCATAGGGGTTAAAAACTCGCCCCCGGTAAGTTTGCCCTCAATCTTTCATGCTACTTTATACACTTGGGCATATTTCTACATTTAGCATTTTCTAAGGGTTTTGCCTCTTGTTTTGTGTTTGTTTCGCAGGAAAGCATGGAAAGTGAGGCCGTTACCTTATAGCCGTCTGGAAGGAAAGGAGAGGTAATCCACATAGTCCCCGCATCCTTAATATTAAGCGCGATCATCTTCTTTTTCCAAGGTACACAACGCACTTAGTTTCCTCTTTTATATTCTTTTGGCGTTGTCATTCCTTGGTGGCGATTATGATATTCTTTTACATCTTTTATCGCCTTTGTCTTGCTGTATGATCATGCTACCATGTTTACATAGTCACATGTTCATGATGTTCACTTGATATGCACATTATGTTATCACTTATGCACATATGTTTGTCTATGTGACTTGTGACACCACGCTCCACATTTTCCACATCATCAACTTTTTTTAGCAATCACGGTGGGACCTCTAGTGCCCATCACTTTGTCCATCGTTTCTTGCGATCTTGGTGTGTATATTCATGTTTAGATAGTATTTCATATCTTCATATTGTTCATCTTGTTTTCATCCATCTTGTTATTTTTGCTTGTGTTCAATATATCTTGATTTGCTAGTTTTAGGCTAGAAATTACATGCACTCGGTGCACATAGGATCATGCATATTTGCATATTGTAGTTGCATTCCCCTCGGTAAGTGACCCTCTCGCTCCCATATTCCTTGGGCTCGACTAGGTGATCTTATCCGGGACCTCCATAAGTCCCTGTGAGCCGTGGATTCCCACACGGACGTCGGGCCGGTTGTACCTTTCCACCCCTTAGGCTTGCATTTGTAAATGTTGTGAAGGAGTTAATCCTAGTCAACCCAAAGTTTGGACCTTATTCCCTATAGGATACCTATCTTGAGGGAATTAATCTTAATTTAAAGACATTTAAAGGCCCACCAAAACTTTGACAATAAAATATTTCCCATCATATTAACTTGGTTGACTTGGGTGAAATCCTGCATATTGTTTGTGTTGTTTGGGCTTGTCCAAGCCCATTTGTGTCATTTTGTGTTGCATCCCCACTATCCATATAGGTTTTGTCATTAGGCCCACTTAGGCTAGTCCATTCTGTGTGTTCATTTGTCTAGTCACATTGTCCTGGGTCCTTTTTTTCCCTTTGCATTATTGAGTCAGCCCCCTCTCTGATTCTCGAGCCCTTTTACTTCCTTCATTGTATTCCCTTGATATATCTTGTATAAAGTCTCCATTTTCCTTCATGGAGCGCCATTTTTCTCCTATATATTACCCTTCTTCATCCCCATCTTCCTATTCCTGTGTGGATTCCTCTTTCCACGCGGGTCCATCTCCTCATGGCACTTCTGACTCACAAGCGAATCTCATGGCCCACTCATCACCTCTTGTTAGCCAATGGACCCGGTCCAGGCCCAAAAACTCACTGCTAATCATCGTAATGGGCTTCAGCCTCATAACTGGCCCCATTCATCTAATGGGCCTCATTCCTTTGATGGATCATCTTTCATGAGTGACCCATCTTCGTTTACTGGGTCCCAGTCTCTTAGTGGGCCTTATTCCTTCAATGGGCCTCGCTCTTTTAATGGGCCCCCTTCCTTTAGCGGGCCTTCTTATTCCCTTAATGGGCCTACTTCTCTTAATAGGTCCGCTCCTTCTACCCATGTTGCTGCTGGCCCAATCAGTTCTTATTCTCACATTCATGATCCTTCTAGGCCAACATATCCTTCCACTCCTGGAATCGGCTTTCCTTCTTCTCAGTCCGGATCTCTTTATCCAGCCCAATATCATAACCTTAGTCCAAATCCACAATCTCTTGCTCAGGCTGGCTTGTATCCTTCCCGATCTCTCCCCATTGAGGAGATGATTGCTCAAGCCCAACGTCAGCTTGATGAACTTCAACGTTAAATTGATCCCCAATCTTGTTTGAGTGTCCCGTTTGCATTCCAAGGTCTTCAGCTTCCACCGCGTTCACAAATTTCTACTTAGCGTCGCTATGGTGGAGTTGGTAACCCCTATGTGCACTTGAAGGAGTTCATTTATGAGTCGGCCTAATTCTGACATGACCAACACTTGATCTCCTGTTTATTCGGTCTGTCGTTGAAAGGCCCAGCTCGGGATTGATTCTTTTCTCTTCCGCAAGAGCAAGTTGTGGATTTTCAAGTCGTCCAAGAGGGATTTCTTCAACAGTATCAAGACTAGGTTGGGCCCAAGTATTCTATA
The DNA here is from genome assembly GCA_022559845.1 of Amorphophallus konjac. Taxonomy (NCBI): domain Eukaryota; kingdom Viridiplantae; phylum Streptophyta; class Magnoliopsida; order Alismatales; family Araceae; genus Amorphophallus; species Amorphophallus konjac. Next base: position 170,006,687 of record CM040119.1, on the reverse strand, counting down.
GTTGATCTGGCCCACGAGAAGATGAATCTCGATGAGGAATTCTCTACCTTCGCTGACCACTGGCGTCGCCTGGCCGTGCAAGTCCCGAGGCATATTCCAGAGGGAGAACAAATCAAAATAATCATTTCTAATGCAACACCCGAGTATCGCTTTATCTTAGCCTTGAATGATATCATTTCCTAGCAATAGCTTTATAGCCGATCCCGCTTCATCCGCCAACAACTCCTAGGTTCCCTTGACCCCGAGTCTCCTCCACCTTCTACGCCCACATACGCCTCCTATCCATCGCCTTCCATGAGTCAGCCATCCACTGCATATTCTTTCGCCAGTCAGCCTTCCTCTCCCACATACCCATATGCCTCCACGTGTCAACCCTATATGAGTCAACCTGCCGCCATCCACAGTCAGCCCTCCACCCCCACATATGTGTCTCCGCATGTGTCTTCCCCTCCGGTCAAGGGAACATCACACCCTGAGCAGGTAGATGCCATCCACATACCTCCCACCTCCCTTTTCGCTCCACATATGCCTCCACCGAGTCATTCCACTAGTTGCCATGCGCCTTTGCCTTCGCAACCCCCGCTTCCTTCTTCACTTCCATCTCCATTACCTTCCCATACCCCTCGGCATCCACCTTGCCCGAAGCAGGCTCCTCATCGTCCTCCATTGCCAGAGTGTTTTTCTGATATTTTCAGGGCTTTGATGGCTACTCATGCATTGCCGCCCCCTCCAGTTGTGCTCTGTCGACCAGCGGTCGGGGATATGCTTCAATTTTGTGATTACCATCGCCAGCAGGGGCATTTGGTTGAGGACTATCCCGAATTCCAAGAGTATGTTTATGGCCTGGAAGATAATAAGAGGATCGATTGGGCCGCCATGCATGAAGCTATTCTAAATCTCTGCAGCAAGCAGCAGCAGCAGTCGCCGCCCAAGCAGCCGTCTCTAGTACAAGACCAGGGGCACCCCTGCCATCCCTCATCTAGCGATGCACCTGCTCCGTCACATGTTCCGTTATCTATACCACCTTCTCCATCTCCTACCCCATCTCCACAAACTCCACCTACCATATCCTTTGCTCAGGCTAGTGCCTCCACTTCCACCGCCACTACTCCTACCCCCAATGCCGCTCGGCGTGTCATGTCAATACGTCGACGTTGGGTCCCACAGCCTTTCATTTCCCCTTTACCTCCTTCCTCACCCTCTCCATCTCCACCTCCATTACCTTCATTGCCCGCATCACCATCTCCACTACCCCTACCGCCATCACCACCGCCCTCATCACCTCCTCCCCCGAAGACTCCTATTCCATCACTTCCACCATCTCCACCGCCTTTGCCATCCCCTTCGCCATTGTTGCTCGAGCCTGAGCAAGCTATACCTACACCTTCACCTTCGCCTTTACACCCTCCTACGCCTACACCTTTGCCCTTACCTCCACTTGAGCCTGTCATTGCCGCTATCCCTCCACCACTCGCATTGCCCTTACCCCCACTTACGCCTTCTAAACCTTCGCCTCCACCTTCCAAACCTATTACTTTCATTTCTTCCCCATACATTTCCACCCCACGGAGCGGGTGTGCGCTACCTTTGGTGCCCCTCGGGTCTGGTCCCCAGGGAAATGACAAGCCAAGTCAGGACAGTTCAGTGCCGGTTCTACACTATAAGATTCAAGATTTCATTTGCCGCATGCTAGTCCGAGTCCTGGTCCCCAATCATCTTTGGGATAATGAGCCTACATTTCCTATGGAGACGGTTGCTAAGAAGAGCTCCCTTGCACTAGTGCCAGTTTCTTCACAAGCGAGGTCGGTGGCAATCTCATTGCTTGTCAGAGGTTCGATTATTAATGTTGTTATTACCTCTCGCTCGATTGCCATTCAGATTACTAGTCAGGAAGGGTTCTCTACTCAAATTTTGCTAACTCATACGGCTACCAAGAGCTTGATGGATTCCCTATTCAAGGGGTAATTGGCCGTATCTTCTACATTTTTCAAGAACATTCTGCACTTGTTATGCAATCTCCCTTGGTTTATTGGTAAGTCGGCCACGTCAACGCCGCGCATTACTCTCCCTCAGTTTTGTCCTGCTCTTATGGTAAGGGAGTTACGCTTCTTGTCCGACTGTCGAGTGGAGTTGCCAAATCTCATGCTGCTAGTGCCAAGTGACAAAACTCCGTGGTTTTTTGATATTCATTCATTTGAGGAGTTATCTGTTCAACAATGTCTGACTATTGTTAGCACCGGGTGTCTAGGGACAACCACCCCGATGAGACTTCATGCTCATGATTGGGCCAGGCCATCTGCCAGATGGGCTCATTATTTAAGAAGACATTACAGATCAAGAAGGTCGAAGGTCCAAGTCCGCACCAGACGGGTTCGGGTTAAAAAAGTTTCTGCTAAAAAGAGGCGGCAACGCAAGTACAAAATCTACGTGTTGTGCACTCGAGGGGCCACTTCTCCGTCTTCCCCTCCTCTCCAATCATCCTTTCTTCTACTCAACTCTCACCCCTGGGTGGTGTACCTCCCTTCCTCTAATCCAGTTTCTATGATCTTCTCCTCTCTTTTTGGGTCCGCAAACCCCCATTTTTATTCTCTACTCATCCGGAGTCTCCAGATCCTCCGTTCTCTCATGATTTTAGGCCTCAGCCTATGTCATCCTTTCATCCCACTTTCGAGACTTCTTCTGATCCTTCTCTTCTGGTATCCCGGGCTCTACTTCTGATCTTTCCCCGACCATGTCGGGTGATCACCCTTTTCTTTCCCCGACCCTATCAGGTGACCATCATTCTTCTTCCCCAACCCTATCAGGTGTCTATCGTTTCATTTCCCCGTCGTTGGCGGGTGATTCTCATTCTCCTTCCCCGACCCTGTTGGGTGATTCTAATTCCTTTTCTCCCACCACGTTGGATGATCACTCCTCTTCCCCCTTATCTTTGCCACAATCTTCTTATGGTTCGTCTATTCTTTCTGTCTCACCCTTTCGGGGTCATTACTCTTTTTCATGCTGTTTTCGAGGCTTTAGTCCGCCTTGATCTCAGTTAATCTCTGTTCATTCTGTATTCGGTTCCTTGTTATCAGGGCCTCTGTGCCTTAACGAGGGAGTTCTAGCCCTCGTCTCTCTTCCTTTTATTCTTCTTTGTCCAGTTTGGTGTCTGCCGCTCCTCCATCGAGAGGAATCTTCAAGTCCTTGTTATCCTCTCCCTTTTACCCTGACAAGCGAGGAATACAAAGCTCGTGCTGATCAAAGCTCGATGATCAAGATCACTTCAGGACGTCACTTTTCCGTTCCATAGATTCGTAAGGTACCTTTATTTTGTGTAAGAACATGCTATTATTGCTATCATTTCTATTTCTCTAGCGCATGGTTATAATGTGATTTCCTCAACACGTTTTGAGCGGCTTTAGTTCATTATGTTTGGTTAGTTCAAGTCGAGTTGCTTCTGCAACATCCTTAGGCTGGTGATAACTCCGTGTTAGAAGTCTAGTTTCTTTCCCTGATTGTTGAGGGTGACCTTTGAGTATGGATTTTTCACATACTACACGGCGAGCCGTAGCCTATCTCTCTAAGGCACACCGTTACTGCTTTGGCCATACTTTGGGTATGCACGAAGGCCTTTTCTCTTCTCTACTCGGCCAAGTGAAGGGGCAAGAGATTGATGGATAAGATGACTAAACTAGGCGCTCCCTAATACGAGAGAGGTCTCAAATAGGGGCAGTCTTGACCCTCAAAAGTGAGCTTTCATGCTATATCTGGCCAATAAGGGCTACCAAAATGAGAAAATGAATCAATGCAAAATTATGAATGAAAGGCATCGCAAGAGTGGCAGTACAGTTCCCCGCGGGACATCATGAGCCCAGTCGCATGCGTGCCTGATAAATATGGGTCTAAAAATTAAAGACACAAAGTCCCGGCGCAACATGCTATCTCTTTGAGGGGTAGTGCCATAGAAGGAATTCGCACCTTGATATCTCCCATCCTGCACGAAGCTTATCTCCAATTTTTCTTCTGCTTCTCCCTCTTAGGCTGGGTTGTATCCTGGGTATGGCCTTAGTAGGGGCACCGTTCTTTAGAAGCGGTTGGTTGTGGTAAGCCACCCTCACATGCACGCCCTACTTAAGGGAAGCCTTTAATGAAAGGGGTAGGAACGACGATCACTGGCCAGTAGTTTGAGCACGTCTTTAGGTGTTGCGGATTGCTATGTCAAAATCTAAAAAAAAATCAAATATTACCAAAAGTCTAAAAAAATCAAATACTTCAAAAAATCAAAAAAAAATCAAATATTGTCAAAAACCAAAAAAATCAAATACTTTAAAATTTCAAAAAAAAATTCAAATATTTCAAAATCCTAAAAAAATCAAATACTTCAAAAAATCCAGAAAAATGATATACTATTGAAAATCTAAAAAAATCAAAAAAAATTACAAAAAATCCAAGAAATATGTCTTTTTCATGCATTTACATTTATTTTAAGGACAGATACGTAATCCGTTTGCTAAGTGTGCAGGTTGCAAGTACTCAAGCATTCCTTACTATATCTTTGTGCTCTGCCTCCTATCCACATCTTTGATCTGTTCTTTCCTTCTTCGATCTACTCTCTCGATCTGTTCTGAAGCTCATGTCCTTCTCAGCTTTTGTTTGCAATGATCATATCTTTATGAGAGGGCTTTGCCTCACGATTATGAACCTGGCGGTTCTACTTCATTCTGATCTTGGGTTTTGATTGAAGGGCGTATTTGTTTATGTCTTTTATCCCGCCGTGTCCTTATCACATGTTTATGTCCCACCGTGTTATCCCACACATGTTGTTTTGTCCCTCACCGAGTGTTGTTAGTTGTCTTGCACATGTTGTTAGTCACCCCTTTATGTCCCATGTTCTTGTCCCAACCGTGTGGTCATCCGTCATGTTCTTGTCCTAACTGTGTGTTATCCCACCGCGTTGTTGTCTTGTCACACCGTGTTCATGCATGCATATTGTCTGTTCATGCCATTGCATATGTGCTCGTTTGCCTTTGTTATGTTATGTGGCATTGTCTCCCATTTCATTTGATCGTTATGTTATGTCGTGTTGTTTGTCGTTCAGTTAATCGTTATGTTATCTACGCTATATTTATACATGCTTGTTTATCATATTTATCTTGTACATGAAAATCCATAAAAATCAAAAAATGAAAATCAAAAAATCTCATTTCACTTGCGCAGGTAAGTCAGGTATGGCTCTCCATCCCTACTCATTGTTGCATTACTATGTGGTATCTATATTGTTATATTATCTCAAGAACCGGCTGGTCATTCATGTGTTCCAAGATCTGACATTCCCCTCTAACAAAAATGATGATGATCTAGGTGCACATGTTTAATCATCGGATAGGCCGTTAGGTTCGGAAAATTAGGGAACGATGATTCTATCATGCACGCCGTGGTTGCGGATAGTGTCTTGACCCTGATTGTTTCGGTCTAGCAATACTATTCTCGAGTACTTTCTATTTTAGCTTTCTTTGCATTCGTTTTGATGATTTCTTTATTTTAGTCCAACATGCATCATGTCATTTTGAGCACTCATGTCTCGTGATCCGTTCAAGGTTGTTCCTCAGTAATGGTTAATTACACTACAGTCCTCATGGATAAGAGATCCCCATTCCACTCTGAGTTTGAACGATTTCTCTGATCTTCCCGCTTGGTCTGGTTGGCCAGCGTGATTCCTGTCGGGAGCTTAGTCTACCTCCTTTTATTTTCGTTACTGCTTATTCCGATCTCCTCATTGGTCCGAGGGATTGTGTCCCCCATGAGGTTGATCATGTGTTTTCCTTTTTCATGTAATTTTGTTCTCCAGACATGTTTCATCCTTGTCATCCAGTCTGGGTTGGTAGTTCGGCATTTTCGAGAGAATTCATGTCGCTTGTTGGTTAAAACGGGTGTCTTTTGCCTTGATGCCCGCTTATCAGTTCTCTCCGCTTCATCTCCCCGTCATCTCCATTTCACGTCGTTGTCGCTTTTGCTCCATCTCCTTTCCATTTCGCCTCCGTATCGCTTTCGCTCGTTCCCTTGCAAAGCAGACATCAAGGAGGGGCATCTGTTAACACCCGATTTTAGTCCACAAGTCGAGTCATTTCTCTTATTCATCATTTTTGATGTCCCAAATTAATCATTGTTTTGGGGCCTGCCTTGGATGGATTTCGAGCACATTTCATTGTTCCATTCCTGTTGAGCCTTGGAGATCAGGATTTCTTAGAGCTCGGGAGTTTATCTTATCACTTGTCAGCCTTCCAAGTCAACTTACGGCCCATTTAGGCCGGCTTCCCTCAAGCATTCAGCCCCCTTTCGCTGCGCAATCTTGAAAATAGTCCTTTTTCACCCCCTTCTATTTTCTTATTTAAAATGTGCCCTTTACCAAAGTTGTTCATCTTTCAAATATCTACAATTTCTTCTTCTATGTCATTGGCCAGTTCTGCACCTATATCAAGTTATTCATATTTTTCTGACAGACTGCACTGTTCACCTATGTCCTGGTATTTTTCCTCTCTGTTTTCGTCCCATTTTCTCTCTCTTCTAATCATTTTCTCATCTTACTCTCTTCATGAAAGTTGTTCATTTTTCAGTTATCTACAATTATTTCATCTACCACTTTCACTAATTCTACACCGTTTTCAAGATATGCTCCAATTCCCAAAGTTGCGCGAGCTTGATAGAAAATGGTCAACAGTTGACCGTCCCATGAGTAAACGGTCACAAGATGACCGCCCCATGAATAAAACAGTCAATAGTTGACCGTATGAACAGTAACTTTTTTAATTTATTAATTTTTGATTTTATTTTTATTATTTTTAAAATGTCATAAAACGGTATTCTTAGGACCGCCTCATTCAAGAAACGGTCTGTGGATGACCGTTTAGTCAGTTTTTGTGCCAAAAGTCTCCCGATCACCCCAGGTCTGAGTGGTCTACTGCTAGACTGCCACATTCAATAAACGGCCGCGCGATAGACTGTCTATATAATAAAGAGTCTAAAAGTTCCTGAACTCCGTCTTCTTCGCCGCCGGATTCTAAGGTTGAACCTGTGTAACGGGGCCTCCTTGTTAGGGCTCTATCTTCTAGAATACTCCACGAAATTAAGCCCTGTTTGTTGTTGTGTCTTCCCCTTTGTATTATATTGAATTTGGTATATGGAGCATGATTTTTAATTGACTATATCTCTTGGAATCTTGGCCACAAGTTAAGGTTTTATGCATTTCGTGCAACAAAAACTCCTGCAGATTAGGTTCCAGAGGCTTCTTGCAAGAGCCATAACTTCCACATCCTTCCACTAAAAAGAGTCTCGTTTGCTCCATATTGGGGGTTTCACCACATTTCTATATAAACCTGCCTAGATTTCATGTGCGACGGGGGCGTGTTTTCAAGGCGACGGCGAAGCCATGCCGAATTTTCAACTCAACCCTTCGACCTTAGCCTGAAGAGTGAAGTATTATCTTTCCATTGATTCATTATTTGCTTGATTTCATCATCGTTTGCCCTCCTAATTTCGCCCCTACTTTTGGGAAATCATCATAGTTTGCTAATTTTCTGCTACAACTTTACGACGGGGGCCTGTTCATCAAGCCAGGGCGGAGTCATGCTTCATCCTCTTTGTCTTCCTTTGACTCCATCTTGAAGAGGGGAGTATTAGCTTCACCTTGATTATATGTTTACCTTATTTCTCCTATCTTTTCCCCCTCTTCCAATCCCCAACTTTTGAGGTTTCGCCACACTTTTCTACACTTTGCTAAAACTCAGATTTCTTCCGACAGGGGCATGTTTGCGTCGCCGGTGCGAGGCCGTGGGGCACTCTTGATCCATCCTTTCAACTCCAGGCTCTAGAGGGAAGTATAATCTTTGTGTTCCTTGGTTTTGGGCTCGTTACCTCGTCATCTTCATGCATATTTTTGTCCATGAGTTTTGCACTTTCATTCTTTTTTTACACTTAGTCATTTTTCTCCCATGTTCCGCACCCTTCTATTTTCTTGTGTTTTTCACCCCATTTTTCACTAATCTCTTCCCCGTTTTAAACCCTAATTTTTGCCCTAGTTTCACCACAACATTTTCACCTTTCCATAGCATCCACTATTTCCTCTTTTGGTGTTCTATCTTGTGAGATATTCATCATTCTTTGAGTCCACTTTGTGCACTGTTCTGCATTTTCCACACAGTCCGCATTTTTCGTCAAATCTCCAGTGTCATAACTTTTTATCCCGACCTCCTTTTGGAGTGCTTCTTGTTCCTACTTCTTCACAACACTCAAGTCTTTTGGCATCCTAAATTTCTCACCATTTGGACTTCATTTGCCCTACTGTTTGCACCAGTCTTTGCACCCAATTTACACTATTTGCATAGTTTTTCTTGTGACACACTTTTGCACCTTGTTTATCTATGTTCATCATGGCATATTAAATCAATTTCTTCATGTTAATCTTATCACAATATACACACCTATTGTTTGCACCCTTTCATAGGGGTTAAAAACTCGCCTCCGGTAAGTTTGCCCTCAATTTTTCATACTACTTTATGCACTTGGGCAGATTTCTACACTTAGCATTTTCTAATGGGTTTTACCTCTTGTTTTGTGTTTGTTTCGCAGGAAAGCATGGAAAGTGAGGCCCTTACCTTCTAGCCGGCTGTAAGGCAAGGAGAGGTAATCCACATATTCCCCGCATCCTTAATATTAAGCGCGATCATCTTCTTTTTCTAAGGTACACAATGCACTTAGTTTCCTCTTTTATATTCTTTTGGCGTTGTCATTCCTTGGTAGCGATCACGATATTCTTTTACATCTTTTATCACCTTTGTCTTACTGTATGATCATGCTACCATGTTTACATAGTCACATGTTCATGATGTTCACTTGATATGCACATTATGTTATCACTTTTGCACATATGCTTATCTATGTGACTTGTGACACCACGCTCGACATTTTCCACATCATCAGGAGACACCTGAGGCGTAGACTAAGACATCAGTGGATGCATTCGACCTTACTTTTGGTGGGAAGGTACTCCCGTTACGTGACGTGAGTTTCTCGTGACTCGAGTTTCAGTTTCCCATCTGTAAGGCGTGGTTTTACGTGTAATTCCCACAAGATTCTCGATGTAGAGGTCTAGAGTTTTTGATAGGGTTACCGAGGTTTTTCCCTAGACGGTGTAGGGTTCACGACTGCGAAGTCGTGATGGTTTCCCCGTACTGTACGATCGTGGGTTGGTTGTCACCTGTGAAGGCGGACCTTCACGACAAAGCTATCCTGGCATTTCTTCTGGCAGCTTAGCCAGGGTTTTATGTTTGTTCGGTAGTCCCCCGATTATGTGATCGGGGCGTGCTTTCGGTGCCGTAGATGTAGATTATAGAGCCGTGGATTCATCGACTGCCGCGTTGCGGCTGTTCCTTCCACCATTACTATTGTTGTTGCTGTTCCTGCTTTTGCTATTGTTCTTTTTAGCGCTATTTACTGCCATTTTTGGTAGGGTTCTGCGGGACCCCTACTGAGCCAATGAGATGAGGCTCATCCCCTACTTTTCAGGTGTAGCGGTTCTTCCTCGAGATTCGGGAGTGCAGCACAGACGTTCGTAGTTGCCAGCTCGCCGGGCCAAGTGTTCACTCGGCATTTGAGTACGTTCTTTCCCTGTAAATTGTACATTATTTGGACTGTACTATGTAGTTAGATTATTTAATTGTGAATTATAATTATTGTTCCTACTTTATTTCTTATTTCGATATACCTTCACACTCCTTTCTAACCCTTCAGAGCCCCCCGGCTCATGGGTGGCAGGCCAGGATTCGAATGGTATCGGGCTCTTCCCGATATCCGGATCTTGGGTTGTTACAGATGGTATAAGAGCCAGTGTTTTTGGAGCGTACATGGGAATTTCAGATAATTGCAGTGTTCAAAGTCCATAAGGTCAAGTACCGTCGGCAGTTGGCATAGGGCTTTTACGTTTGTTTACCGCTTTGTTTCTCGCTTGAGAGCTAGAGTGCACGGCGTTGGCGCTGTGAAGGCGGCTGTTATTTTCATCAGAGTGCCAGTATGGGGGCCTAAGGAATAAGATAGAGAGCTGTCTTCCCCATTGGTGGTGGCCCGGGTTGTGTTGTGTTGGGAAGAGGTTGTCGGCAGGTGCGAGTCTGCGGTGTTGTGTTCGAGGAATCTGCGGCGAGGTTAGGTGGCTGGCGAGGATCGTTCCTAGTTAGGTAGCCATGAGTGTGCTCTGAGGGAGTTATTGTCATTTTGGACACCCCAGCTTGAGGTTTATCCAGCCCCTGAGGTGTCAAGGTCATGGTTTGAGATGGCAGATTGGATGTCCTAATCGAGAGATGCGCTCGAGCGAGCGAAGGATCTTCTTGGTGAGCTGCTAATTGTCAAGCCTGACATTCTCGTCATGCGCTGTGGCATTGGAGATGACGTGCCAGTCCTGATTATTTTGTGGATTTTGAGGTAGGATTGGGCAGAGTTGTCCCAGTGAGCTCTAAGTCCTGCATTTCTACACGTGAATGGGCTATTTTAGTCCTAGATTTGGTTCGAGATCGTGTGGCGATGTTTTGGTTCGTGGCCTAGATTGTGGAATTTGGGGCCATTATGTGCCACCTTGGATGCGCCGTGTAACCCGACAGATGAGATGTGAAGGTTCCGCAGCAGATTCAGGACTCTAGGATGAGCATTGGTAGGTGTCGATCATGGTTTGTGTTGCGGCTCTTAGCGTGTTGGTCCGCGCGGTAGCAGCTCTGGAGTATGGATTGGTGTTAGCAAGGATAGAGTCGAGGGAATGATGTCCGCTGGCTAGAGATGTAGTAGCCTTCGAGCCTGGCGTCTTTTGTGATTTTCTTCGCTCCTTGGTAAGAGCTTTGGCGTATTAATGGTTCCAAGATCAGAGGCAGGCAGAGGTAGGGAGCGTGTGGCAGTGGCTAGCTCAACAGTTGTGGCAGAGTGTGGTTGGCGTTCAGCGGAGCCAGTGCTCGAGGTGTTGTGAGTTGTAGTTCGGGGAATTGCAATGGTGGTGCGTCGGGAGATGCTGTGAATGTGGTCCGACGAGACACTTAACGAGTGTTGTCGGAGGAGCTAACCTGATGGTGTGTTGACACCCATTTTTTGCCTATGAGTTGAGTTATTCCTCTTACCATCATTTGCTGATGCCTCGAGTTGTCCATCGCTCACTGGGCTATTGTCAGGCATGTTTTTGGGCTTATTGTATGTGTACCTCACCTCCATGCTCAGGAACTCAGTGAAACCCATGGTCCTCAGCCTCTCCTGTTGAAAGTCCGGCAGTGCAAAATACACTGCTCGGACCTGCAGCCAGGAGATCCGAGTCCTCCGCTTTCCCTGCATACATTTAGAACATTACGTTTCATTTTAGGATATTGCATTTTCATTCGTTAATAATTCACTCTCTGCTCACTGAATGGTCTCATATGAGCTGTTCATCTTTCAAACGGTTGGGTTTCAACCATCCCAATTACTCCCCTCAAAAGTTCACGGTCCCCCACGGGCCGTTTTCCCTTATCCACGGCCCTAAGAAGATCGTTCTTCTATCTAGTGCTTACCCTAGAATGGCCTATTCTTGGCGGTTTAATAATCGCATGGTCCCCATCTGACCGTGTTTTCCCCTTCCGAGCCCATGGTCATATGGATTTGCATGGTCTATCGTCCAACCGCCGTACATTTCAATGGTCTAGTCAAAGCCGTTCTGTTCTTAAGTGTTTCAAGTTCTGAACGGACCAATGTGGCCCGTCCTAAATATCCACGGTCTAGTGGAGACCATTCTGTTCTGAGCGTTTCATATTCTGAACGGACCAATGTGGACCGTTCTAAATATACACGGTCTTCCTCAGACTGTGTTTTCCCGTCTATTCAGTTCCTTCTGAACGGCCACCCGTGGGCCGTGTTGTGTTTGGATGGTTCAATGGGAAACGTGTCATTAGCTTGGGCAGTCATTGTTAAACCGCGATGTCACCGTCATCTCTGACGGCGTTGAAACCCTCCCCATCGGTTGTGAGGGCCCCCCATGGCCTCCCAACCGGACCTATTGAGGTCATGAGCTCCTTCTCTACCCACCTAAGCTACATGCATGGTTTGAAAACTGGAAATGGGGGAGGGTTTAAGTGACCTACCTCGTCCGTCCTCCGTGGCCTCTCCACCGTCGCCATGGGCTCCGTCGGTGCCTCCCCAGCGTCTCCTTATTGGGCCACGACCGCTCCCTCCTCGGCGGCGGGTGGTACGGCTTCTTCATCGACCGTGGGCGGTGGCAAGGCGTTCTCCTCCACGGTCACCGGCGGCGGCTGCCCTTGGCTTCCTTCACAGGCCATGAGACAGAGATGACGCCTTGACGATTGATGTTTGAACTGCATGTAGACTAGGGAGACGGGGGGAGAGTAGAGAGAATAGATTGAGGGTGAGAGAGGTGGGGAGAGCGGTGGGGTGGTGGCGTTCGTCGGTTACGGTGTGGAGGGAGGAGAAGGAAAAAGAAGGGTTTTATTTTTCTGAAAACCACCTGTGGTATACGGTCTATCGATAGACCGTGTGAGTATTGGATGGTCTTTCATATGACCGCTTAGCTTCTAGCGGTGCGCTTCATTAAACTGCCACGGAATGGCCGTGCAGTTCATTAAACGGTCTCATGTTGGGCCGTGTAGTTCACGATCATATTCAAATGGGCAATCCTTGCACGGCCCAAACTGTACCGTTTACATCCTGGAGCGGTCTAGTGATAGACCGTTTATATGCTGAATTAATGGTAAGGAATGTGCTTTGCTGTCTTGTGTGATTAAGTGGCTGAATTCTTTTTTTGGCTTGAATAATTATTTCATGATGTGATATTGCAAATCTTGTTCATTAATTCATTACAGCACCGCTTTAATTTGCCATTTCGCCTGCACAGGTAAGTCAGGTATGGCCTTCCATCCCTATATCCTTTATTGCAATACTATATGGTATTATGCTATATTATCTCGAGAACCAGTTGGTTATCTACGTGTTCCAGGATCTGATGTTCCCCTATAACAAAAATAATGATCATCCAGGTTCATGTGTTTAATCATCGGATAGGCTGTTAGGTTGGGAAAATTTGGGGACGACGGTTCTATCTTGCACGTCGTGGTCGCAGATAGTGTCCTGACCTTGATTGCCCAGTCTAGCAATACTATTATGGAGTATTTTCTATTTTGTGACTTTCTGATGCGGGACGGACAGAAGGACCGACTCTAAGTGATGCAGACCTCGGACTCTAAATGCGGACGCGACCAGCAACATACAACAATGGAGACACTTTGGCCCAACACTAAGAGTTCCTATAGACTATACGTCGCTAACAGAAATGTAAGCTCACTCGTTGTCCCAAACGAGGGGAAACGTTGATCCGCGCGGTTGAGAAACCGACAGAGTCAAGGGTGGTCAACTCACTTCATTGCTCGGATCGAGTCACGGGACGGGTCACTCTCTCGCTCACAGCGGTGACATGAACTCACGGGCTAGAATCCTAACGCACTCACAGCAGCATATGACCATATACTAAAGTAGAAAATGAACACCAAGAAGTTATGACCGTACCTCCACGCTCCCGGCGTGGGGAAGACAACCCCGGCCAAATCCGTACTCCCGGTTAACAAATATACAGCGGTACAAATGTTTCGACCCACTCCATGCAGGGAGGTAACAGGTCACATGTGGGGCCCAGGAGTATCGGGAAGTGGGTTGACGGGCAGCATCTTGATGTCGCTCCGACAGTACCGAAATCCTCGTTTTAGTGCTGTCCAGACGGCGCGATCTGCCGGTTCGTGGGGCCCACGTGCTGCCCAGTCCTCTGGACCTGATGGGGTGGGTCCCGCAGTGATGGTGACACCTGGTGGTGCGCTTCCCTGGATGGCGGTCGGACTGGAACACCGGTCGGAGGCCGGGCAGCTCCGATCTCCACTTGTCGGAAGTGCTGGCCACGGATCTGCAACCTCTGTTTTGCAGTGCGCGACCTGACGAGGTTTGTTGCTGCGATCAGCACCGATGTCAGATCGGCACGAAACCAGCGCCATTCGAACGCTGACTCAAAATCCTTCGACCCTCTATCACTCCAGAAAATTCGTTATGACTGTGCTTCTGATGGGAATTTTAGAACCGGACTGATCTCTATTTCAGATCTGGCGGGACAGAAATGAACTTTCCCTGAAAGTTTGGGCTCCATAAGATCTCGTGGCTGAGAGCAAGAAATCCAAGATCAAGGGACTGTCCTGAGTGGACAGAACTCCGGCGACGTTGGCGGTGGTACGATGGCGGCACGATGGCAGTGGCGGCGACGATGGTGATCCCACGAACCGATATAGGAGGCGTCTCACCTCAGAAACATAGCCTTCCCAGCTACAGAAGGGGGAGAGAGGAGAGAGATAGGGGGCGGCCCTTGCCTTTGGAATAAAAAATATGAATTTCTTTGCATTAATTCTACTCAAAATGAAAATACAAGGTTCTTATAGAAAATACAAAAGACTAGTTCTATCCCTAGATCTAGGATTGGTGGGGGGTAAAAGAGAGAGTCCACAATTTATTTCTCCCATATGGTTTGGAACAAATAAAATAAGATTTCAATCCTAATAAACTATATTATACATGGGGCACCCCCTTGACTTATGTGTTCCAAATTTTGAATTTTGTTACCCTTGTCTCCCCTTGGTCCAACCCTTCTAGAAGCCCACCTTGGAGGGTTGACTAACCCCACATGGGCCCAAGAGCTGAGGTGGATCAATGGGAGAAGGGATGGGGGGCCCGTGGGACCCAGGTGGTCCCAAATTACAAATAAACCCCTTTTACAATCCGAATTACAATCCGAATAAAGCCAAATAAACACACATTACACACAAATAAAATCCCACTAAATATGATAAATACTAAGACTCAAGGGGGAGTCTCCAGACTATCTCCGAGCCAGATGGAAGCCGATGTAGCTTGAGTGGTGCTCCGCGTACGGTACCGACGGCTCGCCGGTTCGTGCTTCTCGATCGCTCTGGTGTCCGCACCAATTCTCCCCTGGTGGGAGAAACTCGACCCTGTCGAGTGAGGGTCTGCATCACTCTGGTAGCGCTCTAGTAGATCCGGATCTAGCCTCTGCAACTCTCCACGGGTGATCCAAGTATCCTCGGTGGCGGGTCGCCCCCTCCATCGCACTAGGTAGCGCGGGTAGGATCCACTCCTGGTAACAGTCACCTACTCATCCAGTATATGATCTATATGCTGTCGCTGCCATGGAAATGGCGTTGGTGGTGGACACTCAGGTGTTGGATCACTCTCAATGAGAGGAGATGGCTCGAAAGGCTTGCTAGGGATCACCGATGGGTCCCAATATGCAACTAGATCCGACACATTGAAAGTTGAGCTTATACCATATTCCTCAGGCAGGTCCACAACATACGCATTGGATCCAACGTGTTTCAACACTTTAAATGGACCGGCTCCGCGAGCTTGCAATTTCTTTACGGTTCCAGAGGGAAACCGTTCAGGTCTTACCCTGATCATGACATATTCACCCTCTTGGAACTCACGGTGGTGTCTATGGGCATCGGCTAGCTCCTTATACCGTGCATTGCTAGCCTCAATGTGATGACGGACGTCGTCATGCAGACTCCTAACATGCTTAGCAAAAAGAAAAACACACGGATGCACACACGACCCTAAACAACCCTACGGTTAGTCCGACCCAATCATATGCAAGGGTGGACCAGGACACCCGAATGTGTGCCATGCACACACTAGATGTAATTGGTGGTTGGCAGAATGGGGAAGGCATCCTAAAGTGATCCATTCATGCACGGATGGCCCCTTAGATTTGGAAGGTTTGGGTGGGCCATCTTCTACATTATCCCGATATGTAGATGTATCATGAATGGGCTTGGCGGGTGCAGATGGACCGGCCCGTGGAGAAGGGGTGTGATAGTGGACTCCCTCAAGAAGGTGGAGTAAAGGTGGTGGGTCAAGGGGTCCACAAGAGAATGGGTCGAAAGGATCAAAGAAAGTATGACCCCTCGAACTGAGCTCCCACAAGTCACGGCCCCACATTTGGAAATCTTGAAGGTGTAGGTGGTCACTTTCATGCATGTGGGTATAGGGGACGGTGATCTCATATAGGAGGTATGGCTCCTCCTTCGGGAAAAAGGGTATGAAGATTGGCTCGGCCGGCAAAGGGAGGAATAAGAGAATCTCTGTGGTGACACAACTAACCGTGCACAAGGAGGTAATGGACCCGAAGGTCGGATGGGTGAAGCTACGACTAGTGGGTTGGTCGAAGCCTCGGGCCAATAAGTGCGTCAACTTCCATTGTGAGTCTAATCCCATAACAAGGTCATCCAATGTATCAACATGGTGATTAGACTGGAATGTGGTATGAAATAAGTTGACCGACACTAATGGTAGGGTGGGGTCCATGGATGGGTAGGGAGGTGGGACCAAGCCATCCTTGAGCCAGCTAAGTAGTGGCTTGGCGACGAAAAGCGTTCCCGTTAGAAACACGGGTGGCTCGGGCTGAGGTGGCTCCAAATGAAATGGCTCCGGGTGAGGATCAAAAATGGGTGACAAAGGAGCACTAGGGGAAGGGCTGTGCACTAGGCGGGGAAGAGGCCCTTGGGACAACATAGGTGGGGCCGGGTTGGGACTACCTGCTATGACCTCCATAGATTTGGTGGTGGCTACGTTCGGACTCGGAGGTGGGCAAGGGGAGACTAGCGACTCAAAATAAGCACATCTCCTATCCACCCGATCCGAAATCATTTGCACGAGTTCGGCAACGGTGTGGGTTGGAGTAGGGGTATCGTGGTGGACTCGCCCGTAATCAACCGGCCTAGGCTTGGGTACCTGAGAGGCTTCTTGCCTCCGGATATGACCCACTTGGTTGGAATTGAGTTGGTGGGGTCGGCTGGAGGTGTGACCCATGTGGTTGGAAGTAAATGGGTGGGACGGGTTGGAAGGAACCAGATGGGGAAGGTAGACCCTTCTAAGCTCTCTCTTCATGTCCCACCATGACTCGATGTGCCATTGCCTCCTAACCTCTCTCAAGCGCTCAATGTGGTCCCACTTTTTGGCGGCCTCGTGTAGAAGCCTCTCCTTGGCAAAATAGAATTGCCCGGCTTCGGACATGGTATAACAATCAAAGTATGTGTCCATGGCGGTCTCCCACTTGAGGTAGTCGCCCGGGTCATTGGAGCCATAAAAATCCGAGGCTTCGAGCCTATGGAAGTGGAGAGGGTGGTTGCCAAGCCCATGCGTGGGCCAACGGTCATATCGCCTGGGCGACCGAGATTCCATTGGAAATGAGGAACTACAAGATGAACATGTTGGCACTTGGACAAGACACTAGACACGACTATGCAAGGTTGGAATGCACTAACTAATGCACACTACGGACCCTAGACTTAAACCAAGATCCGGTACCTGGCGGAGTCTGGGGATCCAAAGATCCTCTCACGCAAGTGAATCACCTCCCCGATAGGCGTAACCTAACGGTCGGGCGACACCTTTTCATATACCGAATAATGGTATGCAAAAGTTACACCTAGACTTAGACACCTTTTTTTGTGTTTTTGTTAAACAAAGACTAATGACTACCCTAGACTCAACTGGCGCTCTGATACCAAACTGATGCGGGACGGACAGAAGGACCGACTCTAAGTGATGCGGACCTCAGACTCTAAATGCGGATGTGACCAGCAACATACAACAATGGAAACACTTTGGCCCGACACTAAGAGTTCCTATGGGCTATACGTCGCTAACAGAAACGCAAGCTCACTCGTCATCCCAAGCGAGGGGAAACATGGATCCGCGCGGTTGAGAAACCGACAGAGTCAAGGGTGCTCAACTCACTTCCGTGCTCGGATCGAGCCACGGGACGGGTTACTCTCTCGCTCACAGCGGTGACATGAACTCATGGGCTAGAATCCTAACGCACTCACAATGGCATATGACCATATACTAAACTAGCAAATGAGCGCCAAGAAGTTACGACTGTACCTCTACGCTCCCGGCGTGGGGAAGACAACTCCGGCCAAATCCGTACTCCCGGTTAACAAATATACAGCGGTACAAATGTTTCGACCCACTCCACGCAGGGAGGTAACAGGTCACGTATGGGGCCCGAGAGTATCGGAAGTGGGTTGACGGGCAGCATCTTGATGTCGCTCCGACGGTGCCAAAATCCACATTTTAGTGCTATCCGGACAACGCGATCTGCAGGTTCGTGGGGCCCACGTGCTGCTCAGTCCTCTAGACCTGATGGGGTGGGTCCCACTGTGATGGTGACAACTGGTGGTGCGCTTCCCTGGATGGCGGTCGGACTGGAACACCGGTCGGAGGCCGAGCGGCTACGATCTCCACTTGTCGGAAGTGCTGGCCACGGATCTGCAACCTCTATTTTGCACCGCGCAACCCGGCGAGATTTGTTGCTGCGATCAGCACCAATGTCAGATCGGCACGAAACCAGCGCCGTTGGAACCCTGACTCAAAATCCTTCGACCCTCTATCACTCCAGAAAATTTGTTGTGACTGTGCTTCTGATGGGGAATTTTAGAACCGGACTGATCTCTGTTTCAGATCTGGCCAGACAGAAATGAACTTTCCCTGAAAGTTTGGGCTCCAGAAGATCTCGTGGCTGAGAGCAAGAAATCCGAGATCAAGGGGCTGTCCTGAGTGGACAGAACTCCGGTGACGTTGGCAGTGGTACGATGGCAGCACGATGGCGGTGGCAGCGGCGATGGTGATCTCACGAACCGATATAGGAGGCATCTCACCTCAGAAACACAGCCTTCCCAGCTACAGAAGGGGGAGAGAGGAGAGAGATAGGGGGCGGCCCTTGCTTTTGGAATAAAAAATCTGAATTTCTTTGCATTAATTCTACTCAAAATGAAAATACAAAAGACTAGTTCTATCCCTAGATCTAGGATTGGTGGGGGGTAAAAGAGGGAGTCCACAATTTATTTCTCCCATGTGGTTTGGAACAAATAAAATAAGATTTCAATCCTAATAAACTATATTATACATGGGGCACCCCCTTGACTTATGTGTTCCAAATTTTGAATTTTGTTACCCTTTGTCCCCCCTTGGTCCAATCCTTCTAGAAGCCCACCTTGGAGGGTTGACTAACCCCAAATGGGCCCAAGAGCTAAGGTCGATCAATGGGAGAAGGGATGGGGGCCCGTGGGACCCAGGTGGTCCCAAATTACAAATAAACCCCTTTTACAATCCAAATTACAATTCGAATAAAGCCAAATAAACACACATTACACACAAATAAAATCCCACTAAATATGATAAATACTAAGACTCAAGGGGGAGTCTCCAGACTATCTCCGAGCCAGATGGAAGCCGATGTAGCTTGAGTGGTGCTCCGCGTACGGTACCGATGGCTCGCCAGTTCGTGCTTCTCGATCGCTCTGGTGTCCGCACCACTTTCTTTGCCTTTGTTTTAATGATTTCTTTTATTTTAACCCAACATGCATCATGCGCATCCTTTGAGCATTCATGACCCATGGTTTGTCTGAAAATGTCCCATCAGTGATGGATGATTGTGCGTTCATGGTTTTGGATGAGAGGAACTATTCCTGAGGTTTTCTCTGGTCTGTTCACCTGGTTCGATTGACTGAAGGTCCTTGTCTGGAGTTTTTGTCAATTTCTTTACTTTTTGCTGCTTATTCCGGTCTCCTCACTGGTCCGAGGAATTGTGTCCCCCATGAGGTTGATCGCGTGTTTCCTTTTATTTAGTTAATACCTCCAGACTGGGGTCATTTTGGTCCAATCGTTCCTTGTGTTTGATTCAGAGTTTTCTGGAAAATTCCTATCGCTCGTTGGCAATGAAACGGGTGTCTTTTACCTTCACACCCGCTTTTCAGTCCGCTCCGCTGTATTTCCGCTTCATCTCCATGTTCCATTTTGCTTCCGCTTTACCTCCGCTCGCACCCCTGCAAAGAGGACGTTAAGGATGGGCATCTGTTGACACCCATTTTTTGCCTATGAGTTGAGTTATTCCTCTTACCATCATTTGTTGATGCCTCGAGTTGTCCATCGCACACTAGGCTATTTTCATGCATGCTTTTGGGCTTTTTTTATGGGTACCTCCCTCCTTGGCTTGGTTTCCTCGCGAATTGTGGCTTAATGGGCCTCAATTTCACTTGGTTTTGGGTTAAATGGGCTTATTTATCTCATTTTATCAATTTCAAATGCCCAGGCTTTATGCGGTCTAGCGACCGACCGTTCAGTGACTGGGCGGTCCTATGGTGAACCGTTTAATGATTTATTGGATATTTATTTAATTTTATGAATTTCCACCGACAAGCCTTTGCACGGTCACAGTTAAACCGTTTAATACCATTGAACGGCATGTCCTTAGATCGTTCAATCTCCCAGAGTCCTAAGCTCGTTGGTTTTTCAGATAATTATCTATTTATCCTATTTTCTGGATTTATCACCGACAGGAGTACACGGCCTAGCATTGGACCGTCCCATTATTGAGTGGTCTAGCAATAGACCGTTTTATCATGAAGAGTCCAACGCCGTGAGGCCTGGTCAGTTCGGTGGATAAGTGGATAATTTCTCATTTTATTTTATTTATCGCCGACAACATTGGATGGTCTAGGGATGGCCCGTGCGATATGCTGGGCCGTCTATCGCGCGACCGCGTACATGCTCGAAACCTATGGATTATATGGGTTTTCTCTCTCCATATGTGGCTAAACCTCCATCTTCTTCCACCATTTTCTCTACAGTTTCTCAACCAAATGAGATGTCGTTTGAACCTGGTGGAAGATAAGGATATTATCTACGAATTTGGTTTTATCATATCAGACTAGTTTTCACAGGATAATCAATTTCGAGGTTGGACTTTAGGGCTCTATAAATAGGACCCGTAGTCCAAGCTTGAAGATGGGGGACATCCAACATCGACAGTGAAGCTCTGTCGGATTTCTGAGCGAACTGTAGCTAGGGAGGGAGACTTTCTACGTCCTTTAAGCCTCCGATTTTAGGGAGTAGTCATTGTTTTGAGTCCTAGTCTTAGTCTTTTAAGTGTCTCTCTTTCATTGCATGCTCTTTTCATCATTTCTTCCCACATTTTTTGCACTTCTCACATAATTTTTCACATCCTCCCATTGTTTTGATGCCCTATAGGGGTTTAAAAACCTCCCAGGTATCGCCCATTCCATGATGTCGCGTTTATTTTCCATTCTCTTCTATAGTTGCTACACATTTTAGGGCTAATTTGGGTTTTGTTTTTGTGTTCTTCACATTGTTTTGTAGGTCAACATCATCCTAGCACGAGGCCCATCCCCTCTGGCCGGCTAGAAGGGGTGGAGGATCAGATCCTACAACTTGGAGTCTGGCGTCACTAAACGGTCGTCTTCCATCCGTTTGAAGTTGAGAGCGGTCCTCCAAGAACCGTTCATAAAGCGCACGACCTTCTACGAACCATTCTGTCGCCAGAATCGTATTCGTCTCGCTTCCTTCTTCGGAGCTGTGAACGGTCTGTCGAGGGGCCGTGCCACTTACTAGGCGGTTCTTCCAGGACCGTGTACGGCTACAACATTGAATTTTAGGCGAGTGCTTTTCTCCCTTTTTCCAAGGTGCATCTTACCATCCGGTACCCGTGTCATGGTGGCGATCACGATCACACACTTCCCCACCCCTTTCTTTCCTTTCTTCACTTTGGTTGTCATTGCATTTTGATTTTGGAAGAGGAAGGTAAGAAGGAGAAAAAGGTGGGAAAACATGTCAACATCTTCTTTTTTGGCGATCACGGTGGGACGCCTAGTGCCCATCGTGCTAGTGTTTTGCTGATCTATTTCTGTGCTTGGTAAGGGTTTTGTTGGAGGTGTTTAAGGTTGCTGTTCGTCCACCTCGGGTTGCTGTTCTCAGAGTTGTATGCGGTTCGTCCAGGGCCGGGCCCATCTCTGCGATCGGACGATAGACCGTCCTGTCCCGGTACCAGATTCAGTGCTCCTCTCCGGGCCGTGCATCTGCATCTACGATCTTTCAATAGGCCATCCTCGTCTGCTGGCTCAGGTACGTTACTGTCTTTCATACGTTTGTGGTCTTACTGATTCTGCACGGTCTGTTTAGGGCCATCCTACTGGTTACACAGTCTGTCGATAGACCGTCCTGTCTCCTCAGGTACTCATTTATTTGAGTTTATCTCAGTTCGGTGTTTCTTCTATTTTTTTATTACTCCCTGCTTTTGCACGATCCTGCCAGGACCGTCTGTTGCCCTGAGCGGTCTCCCATTAGACCGTGTTTTACTGCTATAGTGCACCCGAGGCTATTATGTTGATTGTTATTCCATATCATTTCATATTTGATTGGTGTTGTTTTTGATCTCCCCTGTTTGTCACTTGATTTTTGCATGATCATTGCTTCATTTGTTATATTTGATTGATCATTATTTGTTAGATTTAGGCTATATCTTTGCATGCACTCCGGTGCGCATAGGAATCATTCATACTCTTCCATATTAGTTGCATTCCTACATAGGTAAGGGATCCTCTCGTCTCCAAATTCCTTGGATCCGACAAGGTGACCTTACCCGGGACCTCCGTAAGCCCCCGCGAGCCGTAGATTCTCACACGGATGCCCGGCAGGTTGTACCTTACTACCCCGGTCTAGGGTTGCATACGTGAGAGAGAGTCCCCTTAGAGTCAACCAAGTTGTCCATTCCACCCTTGTCAGGCACCCGTGTGGTTGAGAGAATTGTCATTTTAATCAATCCACTAAGGTTCTAAAAAGGGAATCTCTAAAATTCACCGCGCATCATTTACCTTGGTTGGTCATTTGATTGCCTCTTCTCTTCTCTCTTTCTGTGTGCAATTGATTGATTATTTGATTGCTTATAAGTTCATTAGGTTGCTCTTCTGTGTCAGTCTCTATTGCATGTGGAGTTGCTTCACACCCTCAGGATCTTCTCCTAGGGGCAGCTCTCATTTCTATTCATATTTCAATCCTTTGTTCGATTCATCACCCACCATGTTGTCCTACAATTTCTCTCACTCCATGAGGCTTCTCTCCCTCAGGGACTTCTGGAGGACCCACCTA
This sequence comes from Amorphophallus konjac, assembly GCA_022559845.1. Classification (NCBI taxonomy): domain Eukaryota; kingdom Viridiplantae; phylum Streptophyta; class Magnoliopsida; order Alismatales; family Araceae; genus Amorphophallus; species Amorphophallus konjac. Next base: position 169,983,638 of record CM040119.1, on the reverse strand, counting down.
GGGTCGCCCAATGTGAAGGGAAGAGAGGGGACCGCCCCTCCTCTTCCGACCATTGTTGTTGAGGGTACTCAACCCTCCCTTTTCGATTCCTCTTCACAGAATTCGGCCAATCAAATTCTTCACATGATGGCCCAACTTGATCCGACTCAGCTTCACCTCATTCGAAGAGCACTGCAGGGGCCGGATGCCCCGTCTTCAGTTCCTTCTCATGGCGCACTTGCTGCCGCCACTACATCTCCTATTATTGGGTCAGGGGTCGTCTCTGCTGCACCCATCGATCTCACCCCTGTTCACCCTCGGACCCTCCGATTCTCTACCATGGAGATGGGCCAAGCCTCTACCTCGGCCCAACAACCTCTTGTCAAGGGGAAGACCCAGATCCCCTTGAGTTCTTATTCTGATCCATACACCACTGCCTCTTCGGTGCCGCAGGCCCTTGTGGCCCCGACTAATTTTATCCGTCTGCAACCAGGGGCCGCCCAGTTGGCTCATGCGGATACGGGCCTTTCTTTGGCCCATTATCCATCTTATGGGCTTCTCCCCTCATCAGTTTATCCATCAGCTCCGTATACTGGCTCTGTACTTCTGGCTGTGTCTCCTCCTTCCCGGGAACAAGAACTTCTTGATAAATGGGCTGCCATGCAGCAGCAAATTGACCTCCTCCATAAGCGGGCCGGCCCGCAGTCTCTTGCTGATTTCCCCGTTTCTAATTTTTGGGACATTCGCTTCCCACCTCAGTCAGAGCTCCCTACATATCGTAAGTACGATAGGAATGGCAACCCGTTCATTCACATAAGGGAGTTTCCGTATGAATCAGCACAATTCCAGCATGATGACCGCCTTATGGCGTACCTCTTTCGCCGGTCATTGGACGGGGTGGCGTTAGAATGGTTTTATACATTGCCTTAGGAGTAGAAAGCTTCAAAGTGGTCAAGGAGATGTTCATAACAAGATTCCAAGACCGGGTGGGCACGAAATATTTCTTCACCGATTTGGTAGCAGAAAAGATGAAGCCAGATGAGGACTTCGCCACTTATGCAGATAGACGGAGACATATGGCCTCGCGTGTGCCCGGGCAGATCCCGGAAGAAGAAAAAGTAAAGTTGTTGATTTCAAATGCAACCCCTACATTCCGGAACATTCTGGCGATGAATGACATATTGAATATGCACCAGTTGTACAGTCGGGCCCGGTTTATCCAGACCCAATTCAAAGACTCCCCCATTCATTCCTTATTTGAGGCCTAGAAATCCAAAACCACAAGGAAATCCCAGGGCCCAGTCATCGAGGGAGTACAAATCAATGAACAGGTTCGGGCTGTTCAGTTCCCCAACCAGTACACCGCTTCCAGTAACCTCCAGGAAACCCCCAGTTCTCCGCTCCACAAGCTCCCCGACCCCCTTTCCAGGCTTCTCAGCAGCCACAACAACCACCATCACAACAGCCTCAGCAGCCACCCCAATACCACAATGTTCCTCCTCCTGCAGGTTATGGGCCTGCTCGATCGGGTCCGAATTAAGCCCATTATCCTCCACTCCCTGAAACTTTGTCAGACATTTTCTCAGCCTTGATGTACACTGGTGACATACAGCTCCCGCTGGAACGTCAGAACTAGAACCCAACTGCCGATCAATCTAGATATTGCATATATCATCGGCACCCCAGGCATACTATAGACAGATGCTTTCAGTTCAAGGACTTAGTATATGATTTGCATGAAGGGCAACAAATTGACTGGGCCCAGATGCACAAGTTGATCGAAGATATTAAAGAGAAGAGAAGACAGGCGAGGCCATAGTAGGCGGTGCCATAGCAGCAGTAGCAGCAGTTTCAGCAACCCCAACCTCAACCTCAATAGCAGCAACAGCAACCAGAACTCGGGATTCATCAAAATCCCATGCCAGACCACCAGCCCGTTCTTTAACAGCAACCACCGGCACCGACACAGGTTAATGTAGTCCACCGCCCAGCCCCTAATGCTGGGTAGTCTTTTGACGATGAGACTCCCGCTCATCTTCTGGCCTTCCACCACACCAACTTCCCCACACCTTTTGTTCCCTCCATCCTCTTGCCCACCACATTAACCACTGCACCATCCACTATCCCCTCCCGGTCACCTATCGCACCCACCACATTCCCCACCATTCCACTGATTCTTGCACCATCGCCCACCATACCCCCCACCGGCACCCCTCCATCTAACCCTTCACCCATCACCGCTCCTCCAGGGCCTGTTAGACCAACCTCTGCCATCCTCACCCCCACTTCCATCCCTTCCACTTACCCCACCGGGCCAACTGGGAGTCCATCTGATGCCGTGCCGACACGAAACTGCGCCCTTCGGAGCAGGCATCTATTCCATAGAAGTTATCCCTCTACTGGTGCACGGATAAGTGTCCATTTGTTATGACAATTCATTACATGTACACCATTTTATGTGCATATACTTAGGCAATTATGCATATTTCATATTTAACCTCAACTCCGCATTTAAATTGGAGCTTTCACGCAAATTGATTAATTCGATTATCTTATTTAATAATAAATTAAAGTTGAGGGTCATGAGCATTAATTCTCCATTGTATAATCATGAGCATTTAAGATTTATGTGCACATTGTCGTAATTTTTATGGCCTAAAGTACAATTATGTGTGTGTAGGACACCGAAGGTAATTACAAAAGAAGCCGAGGGTAAAACTGTCACCACTATTTTGACCAAGTCAAAAGCACATATTATGATTGGAGGGAAAAGAAATTTCAAAAGTTTGAAATTGAGGAAAAGAAACACATATTTAAAGAAACACATATTTCGGTTGGAGGGAAAATTGAATTCAAAGTTTGAAATAAAGGAGAGACATGATGAGCCTTGGGAAAGGGGGTGCCCAAAGTCCAAGAAAGAGGGTGCCCACCTACTTTTCCTCTTCCCCATGCATCATATTCCACTTAAATCTCAGCCGTCCATCTCCTTTTGGTACAATCTCCACCCTTCATCTACCCAACTTTGCCTATAAATAGCCCATGATAAGGAGGAGAAAGGGAGTTCTTCTTTTGGCAATTTTTCACTCTTTCTCTCCCTCTCACATCTTTTAGTTCACCGAGTTCACCCTCTTTCGTCCCTCCTCTCCTCTTTCTATCTTCATGAAAGTTCTTTATTTTTACGTTTTCTACAACTTCTTCTTCTGCATCATCTTCTAATTCCTTCTGGTGTTCATGCTATTTCGTATTTTTCATTGTGCTATCATGTTCATCTGCGAACCAGTGTTTCTCTCTGTTCTTCCCTTTGTTTCTCACACTTCTATTCATTTTCTCTTCTTGCGTTCTTCATAAAAGTTCTTTGTTTTTAAAATATCTTCAACTTCCTCTTCTACGCCATCTTCTAATTCTTTATAGTTTGAAAGTTATTTCCTATTTGTCAACTTGCTGTCCTGTGATTTCACTATTCATCAGAGGTTCTGGCTTTTGTTATTTCTTAGTTTTGAAGCCCTTCCCCTCCTTATTTCTCTCTATGTTCTTCATTAAAGTTCTTCCTCTCTTGTAGATCTAGATTTTCTTCTTCTATCACTTTCTCCAATTCTTCTTAGTTTACAAGTTATATTTATTTTCCCACTGTTTCACTCTCTCATCTTCTTCCTTCTTCATCTCCACACAAACCCTTCCACATTCCTCTCTATATTTCTCTCCAAAGTTTATCCTCCACAACTCTCATATCATGGCGGTGTGCACATCAAGACGGGTGACGTTCCAAGGCTCGTGACGTGGACGACGACGGCTTCTTCATCCATCTCTTTCCACGGCGATCTCCTTCAAGGCGGAGTGATCCTCTCTAAGGCTCGGCGAGGAGGAGATGACGACGTCATCACCATTGCTACTACTATCTTCACATCTCAGGCCCCTCTTTTTGTTATTACTTTTATGTTATGTTACTTCATTGTAATCTTGTCACCTCTTTGTTGTAAGCTTGTCTTGCACTTCATGTACTCTTTCTTTTAAGTTAATGAAGAGAGTTGTTATTTTGATCTAGTTCTTGATCTTCTTCTATCTCTACCCCCTTCTTTTATCTCTTCTTTTCACTTCATGCAATGAATTTCTATAGCATAGGCGCATAATCATATGTGTTTTTAATTAAGTGTTTGGTTTGTTCTTCATTTCACTATTTTCTTTAAGTAAAGCAAAATCACAAATATTTTTCTAAAAGGTTACAAGATTTTTAACTCAAAAAATTCCTTCTTCCCTGTGGATTCGACCCGTGCTTGCCATAGTACTACGTTCTCTTTTGATCATTTTGTGCCAGTTCGGTTTTAAGATTGTTATACGCGTGTTTTAAACGACGAACTTTCACGTTATCATGCACCTGCACCTAACCCCCCAATTCCTTCATCAGCAGTTGAAGCAGAAGAAGTCGACCTCGTGCCTGGCACGAAGTATGATTTGCTACAGCATTTGGACCGGATGCCGGCCAAGATCTCAGTCTTGAAGTTAATTAAGAGGTCCACGCTACACCAAGATGCCCTGAGGGCTTTTCTGCATAAAGTTATGGTTAGCGAGGATGTAGCAGTGGACAGCTTGCCGTTGGTGTTGGCCACTATCACAAGGGGGCCGTCTATTTCATTTTTCCAGTCAGAGCTAGCGCCCCCGGAGGCACGGCAGATGCCGTTATGCATTACAATTTCATTGAATAAAGTGGCTGTCGATTCAGCTCTTGTGGACACGGGAGCGTCTATTAATGTATGTCCCTTGAGCACGTTGCGTGCCTGCAACATTTTTGAAGACATGCTGTGCCCGACACCGACCACCATTGCGACGTATGATAACTCCAGGAGAGCTTGTCACAGGGTCGTGACAGTTCAGGCCGAGCAAAGGCCTTTAAAAATGGACGTGGAATTCTACGTGCTGGACATAGACCCAATGTTTAAGGCTATTCTGGGTTGTCCATGGATTGATAGCTTGAATGCAATACCCTCGATCGCCCATCAGTGCCTCAAGTTCCCATTTCAGGGGCGGGTAGTCAAGGTGAAAAGTGTTTCTACAGTCCAGACTGTTGATGCAATTGTTGATAAAATCCTACCTACATTATGGCCAAGTAACAAGCCAGTTTTGTCAGTAATGGATTTGTACTTTCCCTTGGCATATGTGTCACGTAAGCCCGCCACTGCACTCGTAAATTTCAAAATCAAGTCCAAGATTAGAGATTCCAAAGGGTGGCACATGATTTTGAAGCTAGGCTATCAGCTGGGCATGGGCCTCGGCACGCAGTTGCAGGGGCGAACTAACCCCGTCACCCGAGGCAGAAAGATGAGCCGGAGAGGCCTTGGCTACCGTGAGTCCGTATTGTCAATACTGGGAGACTTCGGGCCACTAACATGGGACTACCGTCAGCATTTCGTGAAAGGCCCAATGCCGCCAAGTACTCTAAAGAAGCCGCCGCCCTGTGTTGACAAGAGAAATGATGCCGCCTTTGCTATTCCTGTCCCACCGTCGCCACTGAAGGGGCTGGTGGGCGATATGGAAGATTATTGCAGTTGTTTTGAAAAGATGTTCCATGAAGAAAAAGCTTGTTCGAAGGAAGTGGAGATGCAACTGGTGAAGCATTCTCCGGTTAAGCCAGTTTACTGTAGGTGGCGGGAGGACGGGAGCTCCATCATTGCCTTTTCTTGGCCTCCTTCCCGTTTTGACTCCCTGTTTCAACAGTGTGGGTTTATTCCCCATTCACCACCAATCCTGGTCGACCCGTTCTATACGGAAAGGCCATTTAAAATTCTGTTTGTTCCATGTGTATGTGGGCACTGCCCAAAGATTGATCTTTCAACTCTGTTTACTCCTCCATCCCCCACTGCCCAACTTCATGAAATGTGGTTTTCTACTTCCGACCCATTCTTCGATTGTCTCTTCCCATCTCTATTTCCCAAGCAACTTCCTCCTCCTCCTTCCTCCTCTGACCTCTCTTGTTGTGTGATTTCCTCTGGTCTCCAAAAAAAAACGTCAATTTCAAAACATAGATTTCAATGGAGGATTACGCTGTGTTCTGTCCATCTTCCCAGGGGCATGAGACCTCTCCTTCTTTCCTTATAGATTTCTTTTCTCCTAGATTAGATGTACAGTGTGCAGAGTCCCCTAGGTTGGTAGAGTCAGTTGGGGTAGAGTCTAGTTCTAGTGTTGTCAGTCCGTCCACGTCTGCGGCGCACCCTATGATGCGTCATTCTAGACCTGTTCCAGATATGTTCCTTCAAGATCTGGCCCAAAGATGTCATGCCCTCCTCAAGTGTCCTGAGTTTGTTGAGACCGCAATAGTCTTGGAAGATGATGAGGAAGTGGAAGGGTGTGGAGCAATGACGGGTTAGGTGTATACGAAATCATAGATGAGAAGGACCCAGCCGATGATGAGGAAAGTGATGTGGATGATGCTGCCGATCTATATGCACAAGGTTTGAAGAGATTTGACGAACCGTCGTCGGTAGTGGATGAACCCACAAAAGAGATTAATCTCGGAACTGAAGAGGACCCTAGGCCCATAATCATCTCCGCTAATCTCCCTCCTCAGGTCGAAGAGGAGCTAATCAAGGTTTTGAGGGAGTATATCGATTCTTTTGCCTGGTCCTATGAGGACATGCCGGGTCTTGACCCCGCTCTGGTGAAACACAGACTTATCCTTAAGCCGGGGGTAACACCCGTTAAACAAAAATCAAGAAGATTCCACCCTCAAATGGCCTTAAGGATAAATGAAGAGGTTGATAAATTACACAATGCCAAGTTCATTAGAGTTGTTTTATATCCACAATGGGTGACAAATATAGTCCCGGTGATAAAAAAGGAAGGAAAGATTCAAATTTGTATTGATTTTGGGGACTTAAATAAGGCATGTCCGAAAGATGATTTCCCGCTTCCTCACATTGATGTGTTGGTGGACAACACGGCTAGGTATGAAGCCCTCTCGTTTATGGATGGATATTCAGGCTACAACCAAATCCGTCTTGCTCCCGAGGACCAAGAAAAAACCTTGTTCACCACGCCGTGGGGCACATACTACTATGTTGTCATGCCATTCGGATTGAAGAATGCAGGTGCCACGTATCAACGGGCAATGATGGCTATCTTCCACGATATGATGCATGTGTATATGGAAGCTTACGTGGATGATATTCTAGTGAAGTCGAGGTCCAAGGAAGAACACCCCGGCATTTTAGCTATGGTGTTGCAAAGGGCTAGGGAGTACAAGTTAAAAATGAATCCGAAGAAATGTGTGTTCGGAGTTACATAAGGGAAATTGCTAGGGTTCATAGTTAGCAAGCGGGGTATTCAGATTGATCCGAATAAAGTGAAGGCCGTCATGGAAATACTACCTCCTAAGAACATCATTGAACTTAGAGGTTTGATTGGGCGTTTGCAATTCATTTGAAGGTTCATATCTCAGCATTCACAAAGATGCCGCCCATTCTATGACTTGTTGAAGGCGGGAGCTAAATTTGAATGGAATGAACAATGCCAGAAGGCCTATGAAGATCTTAAGGTTTATCTATCTAATCCCCCTGTTCTGCAACCACCTGTCCCTGGGAAACCCCTGATATTATACATTTCTGTTATTGATGACTCCCTAGGAGCTGTCCTGGCCCAAATGGACGACGAAGGGAAAGAAAGGGCAGCATACTATCTCTCTAGACTGTTCAATCCTGCTGAATCTAAGTATACTGCCATGGAGAAGACCTGCGCAGTGTTGGTATGGGTAGCTCAGAAACTCAAGCACTATTTCCTAGCCTATGAGGTTAAGTTGATCTTTAGAATAGACCCAATTCGCTATCCCTTAGAAAAATATATCCTTTCTAGTAGATTATCTCGATATCCCTTAGAAAAACGTGATTGTTGAACATCTTGCTCATTCTCCTATCCTTCGCACTGATTCAATCCAAGACGAGTTTCCTGACGAGCACCTGGCTATACTTACTCATCTCCCCTTTTGGTCTCTTCATTTCGATGGTGCTCTCAATTCTCAGGGCCGTGGAATCGGTGTCGTTCTCCTCACTCCGGAAGGAGTAACCATCCCTGGAGAGGGGGATTTCTGTAGCCCATCTAAGAACAGCCAAACTAGGTCCATCAGGACCAAACGAGGCTCAGCTCATCCAAGTGACAGCCCTATAGGACCCACTTAGGCTAAAAAGCCCAATAAAATTACTCGGGATCTCATCCTTCCTCGGCGGCCCTTAGGCTCGGAAGGCCCGAGCGTCGGTCAGAACGGAGGAAGACCCATGCCCGAGTTATCCCCTCATCGGTATAGAGGCAAGCGCTCTGCGCCCACTCCGACCTGACTTCATCCGAGCTATACATATCACCCGGACAAGGTTGGCACCTTTTATGCTCGGACCGACCGACGATTGCTTATCCGCGCTGCCGTTGAGAGCCCTTTATTAGCAGGAGTTTATGAGGATAAGAGACCCATGATCCCTCAAGGCTATGAAGATCCCACGATGAGGACGTAACTCCCACCTAAAACTCCTCCGCTTACGGGACTCATAAGATGAGCACACTATATAAACCTGGGACTCCCTCCAGTGTAATGTAAGGGCAATACACGCCTAAAATCCCCTGAGCAGGGACCATTTCACCACCTTGGTGTAGGGGCATCTCGTGCACCTCTTTCTACCTCCCTCCCTATCTTCCACCATTGCTCTACTGACTTAAGCATCGAAGGGTTTTCCCCAGGGAATCTCCCCTGGGCCCTCTGATCCGTTTCCCTTTCTCTACAGTTCACTGTTCGGTGATCATCTACCCAGCTCAGGTGCCGTGCGAGATCACGCCCCTTCATCTGGTGCCGTTTGGGGGAAATGACCGAAGAGCCAGTATGGTGCGAAGAAGTTTAGGGAGGAGGTCCGCCGGCGATAGGGGAAAGACCATGGTGGCGGCGGGAGAAGGCCCTTCTCAAGCCTCCCAAAATCCCCCCTCCAATGCCAGCACCCTCACCGACGGATCACCCCCTCCCGCTACCACGGTAGGGGTACCACTTAACGACGGCGCCGACGCCTTCCAAGCCCTCAATGCAAAACTGGATGTCCTCTGGAACGCATGAGGACTCAGGCGGCCAGGGATGGAAGGTCACGCGCCCCTCCGGAAAGCCCCCCCTTTCCCCCGCGAGAACATGTCCCAGTACACCGCCGGAGGTCGCTTCACCCTCCGAGGGCAGCAGCTTATTCGCAACAAAGCAGGAGGACCCTCACAAGCCCCCCCTTCGGAGCAAGAGGCCTCCTCCACACCGAAACGAGGTAAGCATGGGGCACGTCGTCCACTCCCAGAGACCGAAGTCCCCAGGGAGCGCCAGGACAGCCTGCCATCACGCCCCCTCAGCCCTACGGCGCAACAACAACCGGAGTTATCCCTCCATCTACGAGAGTTCGAGAGGTGCTTTGCAGCACAGGAGCGCGCCTTACGAGCCTTGCAGAAGACCTCTCCACTAGAGGACGAGGAGAGATCCCCGTTCTTCGACCATATCTTGAAGGCAGAGGTATCTCCCAGAACCTCCATCCCGACCTTCAAGCCCTACGACGGCCAGGGCGACCCGGCCGACCACTTCGATAGCTTTGACACCTTGATGACCCTTCATGGAGTGTCCGACGCCATCAAATACCGAGCCTTTACGACCACCTTGGTCCAAGGCGCCCAAGCATGGTTCCGAGCCCTCGCCCCCAGATCCATCCGAGACTTCAAGCAGTTTGGACGAGTATTCAAGGAGAGTTTCGCCGGTAGCGGCCCCCCGAAGTCAGTAGCGGGGCTTTTGGCTCTCAAATAGGCACAAGGGGAGAGACTCCGGGCCTACATCAACCGATTTAAATCGGAGGCCCTGAGAATCCCCCGCCTAGATGTAGCCTCGGCCATAACCGCGCTGACCGGAGGCACCCGGGACGAGAACCTCTGCCGTGAACTTGTCCTCCACCCTCCCTCGACCCTTGCCGAGCTAGTGACTCAGGCATTACGCCATGCTGAGTGCGAAGAAGTTCTCAGCGCATGCCGAGGTGCAACCGGCTCGGGTCAGGAGGGGGACAAGAAGCGAGCACCCGAGTCAAGCTCGGGCCAAGGAAAGAGGTGGAATCGAGACGGGGAGAACAAAGAACCGTCCAGGAAGTACGAGCGGTACACTCCCCTAACTGCTCCAGTATACGAGATATATGAAGACATCAAAGGCTCGGGCCTCCTCCGCCAACCCGAGCCAATGAGGTCGAAAAGCCGCAATCGCAGCAAACATTGCCTGTTCCACAGCGATCACGGGCATCACACCGGCGATTGCCATCAGCTCCAGGATGAGATGGAGCGCCTCGTCCGCTAGGGACACCTATCCCGATTTGTGGCCGGGCAAAAGGAGGACCGAGGCGCCCCAGAGGAAATCGACAACGCCCCTCGCAGGGTCCATATCAACGTCATCGCTAGAGGAGCTGCATCGGGAGGAGACAGTGGCCGAGGAAGGAAGCGTCATGCTGAGCGGGCGAGCCGAGCCATCGAGCCTCCCAAGGCCCCGCCGAGTGAGCCTCAGGTCATAGTATTCTCCGACCGAGACCTGGAATGGCTGGCCACCCCGCATGACGATGCCCTAGTCATATCGACGACAATAAACCATTGTAACGTAGATAGGATTCTAGTTGACAATGGAAGTGCCCCCGATGTATTATCCTATGAATGTTTCATTAAGATGGGGGAGGATCCGTCTAAACTCTGCCCGATCCGAACCCCCCTGTGCGGGTTTAATGGCCAGGCCACTTATCCCGAGGGAGCCCTCAGCCTGCCGGTTACTATTGGCACCCCACCCAAAATCGTTACGGTTATGGCGGACTTCATTGTGATCAAGGGTATGATAGCGTAACGGTCGAGGGATCCTCAGCCGAACAAAAGCAGTGCCTTCTACCTATCACCAAAAGATGAAGTTCCCCACCAAAAATGGGTTGGGGGAAGTCCGAGGCAACCAAGCCATGGCCAGAAGGTGCTACAATATCTCGGTTGAAGTCACAAGGCCGGACGGGAAGAACAAGGGCCCCCGAAAAGTCGAGGAAAAATCAGCAACCGTCGAGCCTGGAGGCGAATTACTAGCGGTTTTCCTAAACGACGACCCGACCCTGTGAGTAAAGATTGGAGCCGACCTAACATCTGAAGCCCAACAACAATACAAAGAGTTTCTTTCCACATACGTCCGAGTCTTTGCATGGTCTGATGATTAACTCCCTGGGATACTAGAGGAGACGGTGATGCATAAGCTCAACCTCGATCCAACCATCAAAGCCGTACAACAGCGCAGAAGGAAGCACACGCCAGAGAAGCAGGTGATCATCAAGGAGCAAGTCACCAAGGGGCAAAAGACTGGTCTTTTCAGACCGATCCTGTACCCGACATGGCTGGCTAACGTCGTCCTGGTACCAAAAGCTTCGGGAATGTGGCAAATGTGCGTGGACTTCACCGACTTGAACAAGGCCACTCCAAAGGACTGCTATCCGTTACCGAGCATCGACCAACTGGTTGACTCAACCTCGGGCAATGAAGTGCTCAGCTTCCTAGATGCCTATTCAGGTTACCATCAAATCGGAATGCACCCTGAAGACATCGAGAAGACCGCCTTTATCACCGACTTCGACGTACACTGCTACACCCGAATGCCTTTCGGGTTGAAGAACGCTGGAGCCACGTACCAGAGGCTGGTCAATCATATGTTCGAGGGACAGCTTGGTCGGAACGTCGAGGCCTATATTGATGACATGCTCGTGAAGACCCCCAAGGCTGAGGACCACTTCGCCGACCTAGCGGAAACCTTCGACACCCTCCTGAAGTACAACATGAAGCTCAACCCTACCAAGTGTGCCTTCAGAGTAAGGTCCAGGAAATTCTTGGGCTTCTTAGTCACCCAGCGTGGGATCGAGGCCAACCCTGACAAGGTCCAGGCCATCCTGGACATGCGCCCACCTAGCTGCATCAAAGATGTTCAACGCCTTATCGGGCGCATTGCCGCGCTCAGCAGATTCCTATCCCGCGCGGCTGAACGTTGCCTACCCTTCTTCAAACTATTGAGGGGGCCTAAAATGGCATCTCCTACATTCGCGTGGGACGAGGAATGCCAAAAAGTGTTCACCAAGCTTAAGGAGTTCCTGGGTTCGCCTCCGGTGCTTTCCAATCCCGTACCAAGTGAAACCTTGCATCTCTATCTCTCGGCAACTCCATCTACAGTTAGCTCGGTCCTAGTCAGAAATGACCCGAGAGTCGAGAGACCGGTCTACTACACCAGTAAGGTGCTTAATGAGGCTGAAAGAAGGTACCCCGCAACCAAGAGACTCGTGCTAGCATTGGTTATCGCGGCCAAGCGCCTCCGACCCTATTTCCAAGGGCACTCCATCACCGTGCTGACCGGCGAACCATTGAAGAGGATCCTCGCTCACCCTGAAGCCTCAGGACTCCTCATCAAGTGGGCCATCATGCTCGGGGCCTACGATATATCGTATCGGCCTCGCTCGGCTATTAAAGGCCAGGCGCTCGCTGACTTCATCGCCGAGAGCACCATCCCGACTGAAGAAAGATCTCCGTCAGTGCCCAGGCCGACCTGGGAACTGTTCGTCGACGGATCCTCCAATTCAACAGGGAGCGGCGCCGGGATCCTCCTGAAGTCCCCCAAAGGAGTAGAGCTACAGTACGCCCTAAAGTTCAACTTCCAAGCATCTAACAACGCTTCCGAGTATGAGGCCCTCATATCGAGAGCCCACATGGCCCGACGGTTAGGGGCTGAGCGAGTCAGGATTCACACTAACTCCCAGCTGGTTGCTAGCCAGGTCAACGACAGTTATGAAGCTCGAGAAGCACCGATGATCAAATACCTCCAGCTGGTCAAAACCATGGCGCAACAGTTCAAGAATTTTGAGGTAGTCCAAATAGCTCGGGTGGAAAACTCCCGAGCGGACGCCCTCTCTCGGCTGGCCTCCTCTCTTGACCCCGGGGGTACTCGATCGGTCCTTCTCGAAGAGCTAGAGCGGCCGAGCATCGATTCGGAGCTCCTAGATGTTGACTCGGCCTCCCCAAGCGACTGGCGTACCCCATACCTGTCATGGCTCCAAGACTCTCAGGAGCCTCCCGACCCTCGGGAAGCCCGAAGATTGAAGTACCAAGCCCAGCGATTCATCACTCTGGATGGCGCTCTCTACCGGAGATCCTTCTCTGGTCCTCTCCTAAAGTGCCTCAGCACTGACGAAGCCAACCGAGTGATCGAAGAAGTTCACGAAGGTCTGTGCAGAGCGCATTTAGGAGGTAGGTCGCTCGCCAGGATCTTGCTATGGCTAGGTTATTGGTGGCCCACTCTGCAGCGCGACTGCTCGACCTACACACAACACTGTGACCGGTGCCAGCGATTTGACCACTTGGTCTACCAGCCAGCAATGGAGCTCATCACCCTAGCCGAGCCTTATCCTTTCGCTCGCTGGGGAATCGACATCCTCGGGCCATTCCCCACGGCCCAGGCCCCGAAGAAGTTCATTATCATCGCCATCGATTACTTCACTAAGTGGATCGATGCCGAAGCCACAGCAAGGATCACCGAGACAGTCGTCTGGAATTTCATCTGGAAGTCGATCATCTGTCGTTACGGCATCCCCCGGGTGATAGTAAGGGATAATGGTCGGTAATTTGATTCTCGTTATTTCCGAGACCGATGTGCCGACCTAGGCATTGGCAATCACTTCACCTCGGTCGCCCGCCCTCAGGCTAACGGGCTGGTCAAAAATGCCAATAAGTCTATCTTAAAAGGCATCAAGACTAGGCTCGGCAAAGCCAAGGGCAGCTGGCTTGAGGAATTGCCGAACGTACTTTGGTCACATAGAACGACTCCCAGAACGGTAACCGGTGAAAGCCCCTTTCAGCTGGTATACGGTACCGAGGCCGTGATCCCATTGGAGATTGGCAACCACTCCCTCCGAGTCATCTGCTTCTCGTCCGAGGCAAACGACCAGAAACTACTCGAAAACCTCGACCTAGCAGATGAAGTCCGAGAGATTGCCAGCATCCGAGCAACGAAATACCGACACCGCCTCACTCGATAGTACAACGCCAAAGTCTGAGATAGACACTTTCAACTGGGAGACTTCATCCTCAGGAAAGCCGAAGCCTCTCGACCACTTGAGGCGGTGGGCAAGTTATCCCCTAATTGGGAAGGCCCCTACCGAGTGGTCGAGACGCTCAGAAAAGGAGCATACCGTCTATCCACGATGGAAGGAGAGCTCATCCCTCGGACCTGGAACGCAACTACACTACGCAAGTTCTACTTCTGAATATTGAGCATTGTGTAAACGACATGAGATGAAACAAAAGGCTCCTTTCTTTTATTCAAACAACTTGCTTGTACATCAGGAAGGCCAGAGCCAAGAAAATACATGTCAAAAAATTAAAAAATCCATCTGGCGCCGCCGTATGAGCCCATCGCTCGGCTGACTCGGTTGACTTTCCTGCGTCCAGCCACTGACTCTGCCTCGTGTAGAAACTGGCTCGATAAAGGATAGTCGACCCCGTTGACTCGAGCAGCTCGGGACAAAGGTGATAGAGGGATTAGGAATGAGAAGGTTACCTTCCAAGTTGAACTTGGAAGAGGAATGGGAGAGGGAACGCATATGAAAGCATTCTCCCCGCCAACCTGCCAACTCTTTGGAAAGAAGAGAGTGCAGGCACCCTCCGAAGAGTGAAAGAAATGAGAAGAAGAGCAGAAGAGGGAAAAAGAGGCTGCGGGGGGTAGAAAGAAACCAACAGAGCTGGACGAGGAGGCAGGGGAAAGCCCGGAAGGGAGGGAGCTTAGTTGGCTTCCTCCTCCCCTCCGTGAAGCGAGTAGGAAGAGACAGGCGGCAGGGATGCCTAATGCCCATATCCGTCCACCATGTCGCCCCCCTACAAGCGTTGCCAGAACTGATAAAAAGAAGACGACGTGCCTCCACACGTCGGACCTTCTTTAAACCCGTCCGTCAGCCGTCGGACCTCCTTCAAACCAGAAGTAGCAAGGACTCTCTGCCCTCCGTCACCGGCAGCTTCATCTTTTGGGGCATCTTCCATGCTCCAAATGTAACGGCACAACGCTACGTGAAGAAAGAATGAGGAAAGACTGTCAGGGAAACCCCTACGCGGTGGAGAAGAAGGGATGCCCTTCAGACCTTTTATAGGCGAAGGGAGGCTATTTGCCTTAAATGATTCTCTCCTAGAAAACACGCCAAAGGGATCTCTCCCACCGAACGATCACCTCAAACTTCTCACTTTCCGCCCCAACGGGATACACGAAGCGGCCAGGCATTCAAAGCATGAGAAAATGGAAAGACACCATGTCAGACGCTCACCCAACCATCAGGCGAGATCCACGTAGAAAGTATCAGCTCTTTCCAACCACTGCAGATACGCTGAACAAAATATGACAATGGCGATACGGAACAGTTAAGTCTTCATCATAACGCTATTGCCTTATCTATTTTTCTACACAAAGGAGGAAGTTTTTTCTTCAAAAAGGAAAAAAGACATGCAAAAAGAGGAAGCAAAGCAGATACATCAGGGCTCCGGCCCACCTTGAAGCCCGAAAGTGGAGGGCTCAAACGGTCTGCCCCCGACATCCTCGACGACGGCCGACCCTAGCACTGACCCCACCGGCGTGGGAACTGTCTCGGTTGCGTGCCCTCCCGAGGCATCCGGAGTTGGTGACCCCTCGAATGTGAAGTCCCGCGATCAATGACACCCAAGAGGGGGGTGAATTGGGTGTTTACAGATTTTAAGGAAACTTTTAGCTTTTTACAAAATATGTGGTAAATAATAATTAGCAATTGAAAACTAATTAACCAATACTCTCAAACTCACCGTTCCCACACGACCATACAACGAAAACAATCAAACCACACAAATAACACACAATGCACAGCGGTTTTTAAGGTGGTTCGGATGCAACGATGACAATCCTACGTCCACCCCTCACCAAATCCGATGAGGCTTCACTTGGGAATGAATCCCCAAACGGAGACGATGCTCCAACAACACACGCAAGATGACACCTGCACACATGCACGGGGACGCGCCCC
Organism: Amorphophallus konjac; assembly: GCA_022559845.1. Taxonomy (NCBI): domain Eukaryota; kingdom Viridiplantae; phylum Streptophyta; class Magnoliopsida; order Alismatales; family Araceae; genus Amorphophallus; species Amorphophallus konjac. The sequence goes on along the minus strand of CM040119.1, from coordinate 169,967,595 downwards.
AAACTACACACGGAGACAAGCTCCAACACACACACACACACATGGGGATGAACTCCAACTCGATCCGACAACCGGATCACTACCACACACGCATACACACGCTGCAACAAACGCAACACAATAACACATACGACCGCATGTAGGCGATTAACCACGACCGTATACACAAACGGTCACACACACAAAGTATTTTCAGGTTTGAAAGTAAACACAAGTAACAATATAAGCTCAGATCAAAATAGAACTCATGGCAACCATCTCAAAATAGCAACTAAAGGATGTAGAGATTGTTCCCCCTTTGATTTTCAAGACGAATAGAAATGGTAGCTTGAAGCTCCAGTCGGATGGTGATGATTTTGATATCTTCTTGATCCTCTCCTTGATCTGCTGCACTTTTCCTTCTTCTGCAATCTTCAAAACCTCTTGGATGAAGATCAAAACCCCTTGGCTTGAGCTCTTCTTTCCTTTCTTCCCTTTCTTCACCTACAAGATAGAAAATAATGAACACATTAGAGTTCCACTTGCTAAATTCGTAGCTTACACATATGCCTATGTAGAAGACATGAAAAGACCATGATCACCCTTCTAGAACCATCCAAAAAGACCCCCAATAGGTCTATTATTAACCCAAGGGCAAAAGGGGGTTTATGACTTCACAAATATATTTTTATGACCCTTGAATGGTCCAAGTACAAGTCCCAGACCAGATCCACGTTTTGTGGATGATTGGGTGTCATTAGGATTAAAGAAATGCAATGAGAATGGCTCTTCTCGAAGTGGAGAACAAAGTCAACTTTTGTTGGCTCGGGGCTGGCGGTCGACCGGTGGCTTCTGGCGGTCGACCGCTACTGAGAGAACTACTGTCCGTTGGTTTCTGGGATTTTTGGTCGACCGCTAGCTCCTGACAGTCGACCGCTAGCTACAGTGGTTTTCGGTCAACCTAAACTGTCCTTTAGGTCGACCTAAACCTGCAGAAAAAATACATAAAAAATAAAAATATTAGTAAACATGTAGGAAAACATGCCCAATGATCCCAAGTGATGAATGCATGAAGTACATACATGAAATCATTAACAAGGAGGATGAAAACACTTGGAAAACTCAATCAACCATAACATAACATCAAGGTCATATGGCTATCCAATTTGTGCAATAAGATAACATCATTGAACCAAATTTCATATATTATGAGGATGCCATTCAACAAGGTGATTGGGTCTAATTTGCCAAGTGTATATGCAATGTGAGAACACATATCAACCATATATCCTATCAAGATCAAAAAACTCCAAATGGAAACCTACCATTTTCTCCCAAAAATATACACATGCAAGGTGCCAAGTTCTCACCATGAATCTTGATACCTTTGCATATGAGATTGGCATTCCATTTTAAACCTACATAAGAGAGTAAATGAAGTTAAGACAATGCAAGTTCAATCACTTCGATGCCATTTACCACTTTCAACCAAGATTCTCATGAAGCCTTCATTTTGTGAATCCAAATGATCTATATATGCATCCCATTGACATCAAACATTCAACCAAAGATTATATACAAACCAAGGATCAAGACCATGTAATCGTTGCTATTTGCCATCCGAACCATGCAAGTTTAGTTATCATCACGTAATCACACATTAAGTTTAGTTATCATCAAAACCATAACAGTCATGAACAATAATCACAACAATCATCAAAACTATAACTCAACAGAACGAAGAGCCCCCGTGATGCTCTTCATCCTGTGCCGAAGCAGAGGAACTGGAGGATGACAAGTCTGAGTCATAGCATTGCCCGGACGGGAAGTAAACTACCCCGGATGCCTGCTCCTCGGCATAAGAGATGGCCCAGTCGTAGCCTTGCTTGAACCTCTTGCGGATGCCCCGGTGAAGTGCTGACTCGTAGTAGGGAAGGGCAGCCTCCTTAAGATCGACCCGGTAGGCCTCTGAGCTTTTGTACTGCTCGAGAGCCTCGGCCCCGGCCGATCCCACCCTACCAGCGAGCTCGGCCTTCTCCCGCTCCGCCTCGGTTAACTTCCGCTCGGCCTCCGCCATCCACTTTTCGGCCTCTGTTGCCTGCTTCTCTGCCTCGGCCCGATCAGGCTCGTCCTCCCGCCGAAGACGCTCGGCTTCCTCCGCTCGGTCTACCAGCTCCGCGTGTTCGGTCTCCCACCGGCCATCCAGCTCAACGCGTGCAAGGTGCTCCTCTTCAAGAAGCATGTTCTTCCTCTCGAGCGATTTGCGGGCCTTAGCTAGCTGCTCGGTCATCGACCGGGTCTCCACTTGGCTCGACCGCACCATCTCCCTGACTGAGGAAAGCTCCCGCCGAAGCCCGTCACACTCCTCGACAAGCCGAGCCAACCTCCTGTCAGACCCACCAAGGGTCCAGCCCAGGTTCACCTGCTCCCACTCCGACCGAGTGTGCGCTTCTGCCAGAGTTGCCCCCATCTGGGCCAGGGCCAGGCCGCCCTCCATAACCCCAGCGAGAGCCACGGACGGAGAGTACTGCCTACCCCCCCCCCTCACCTTCGCGGCTATACTGCGACATACCTGGTGCAGAGGACCTGAGATACCAAGCCTCGCCAAGGCCGCCGGAGTAGAGAACCCCCCATCGCCCGGCGCCCCACCGAGTGGCTCGGACCGAGCCCCGGCCTCGGTCGCCTCTCGTGCCACGGCCAGATTTTCTTGTGGCCCCCGAACCTGGACCGGCTCGGCACCTACACCACCACTTGAAGCGCCAGCCTCGGCCACGGCCCCCTCAGATCCTACCGAGGGGAGAGCCGGGCCAGCACCGTTGCCAGTCGCAAGAGCAGCCCCGGCCCCCTCGGCTCCGGCCGAAGGAAGGGCCGAGCCCGCATCGTCGCCGCCCGCAGGAGCAGCCCCAACCGCCTTGGCCCCCTCTTGCTCGGCGGGTGGGAGAGCTTGCCCAGTAGGGTCGGCCCCATCATGCTCGGCGGAGCGGCGAGCCGCTGCAAGGTCACCTTCGACTGCGGGTACGACTCCGGCCTTCTTGGCCCGCTTCCTGGCCCTGGCGGCGGCCCGGATCATGCCTTCCACGGGGTCCTTGCGTTTGGACCCCCGCGGCCTGGAGGATTTGTTCTGGGTCGTTCCCTTGCTCTTATCTCTGGTTCGGGAGCGACCCGTGGGAGTAGCCGATTCATCAACAACTGAGTCATCGCCAAGCTCGATCACCTCTGCGGCCTCCTCCAAAGCCTACCGCCTAGTTTCTGCATGAAGAAGAAGGTATATTCAGGAAAGAAAAAAATGATCCTAACATCCAAAGGAGAACCTAGTTTGTGGCACCTGAGCCCGACGGATGCAGCCGCGTAAGAAGACACCGCTCGATATTCTCTGGAGTAACCCGCTCTTCGGTGGATTGGCGGTGCTTCGGCAAGATAGCCGCATATTTCTCCACATGTGTAGGGAACTCATCCTGTCTGGGAGGGATATTCGGGTGGAAATTGGGGATTACTAGACATCTCCAGGTTTCCTCCACTGAACAAATCCCCACCCAGAAGAATTGAGTTTTCCACCCCTTATGCGAAGAATCCATCGCCGCCAAAGAGATACAGCTCCTATTCCGCCTCGCCTGGATGAAGTAGAAACCCTTCCCGGCCGAAGGATGTGCTTTCAACTCAAAGAAATAGTGAAAGAGGTCCAAGGAAGGAGGAACTCCACACTGGCGACAAAGAATGCGGAAGGCGGAAAGAAGGAGATAAGAATTGGCTACCAATTGAATGGGCGCCAACAGGAAAAAATTGAGAAGCTGAAGAATGAAAGGTTTGAAGGGAAGGCGGAACCCACCCTTCCACGACAGAAGGAAGGTACAGAAGTGGCCTGTACGAGAGTCCAGGCTCGTCTCATGTGGAGAAGCCGCGACAAAGCGAAACTTGTGGGGCAGGCGATACTGGTGCTCCAGCCTTCTCACATCCGCCTCCCCCAGTTCACTGCAGTTTGGAACCGACGCCTTCACCACTGGCTCATCCTCCCACTCCTCAACATCCGAGCACTGGTCCGCCATGGAATCCGGAGAAGAGTTTGAGGAAAGGCGATCTAGGGACCCCGAAGATTCCGGGGGAAGAGGAAGCCGCCGGACTGCCTTCGCGGTTATCTCTGCCAACTCCCTGAACGCCGCTGCAAGCCTCTGCTCTTACGTCGCGTCCTCACAACGCATCGAAGAACCCAAAATCAAGAATGGAGGAGAGCCAAAACCCTAAAGACGGAGGAAGTCTGGAATGACAGCAAGCGCCCAACGCCTATATCCCCACACGGGAGGCGAGGCGTCGTTCCGACCTCCGAGAAAAGGGGGGCCCTTCAGTTCAAATTCGTCAGGATCATCATTATTACGGGCCAAGGTAACCACGACACGTGGCTTCCTAACACCGCCAGATCTCCACCCACCTGAGCCACGCTGGTCTAAAACCCCAACAGCTACTCTTCCGAGCTTACTAAAGCTTGGGTGTAGGAGGGGGACAAGTGGAGAGTGGGATTTCTGTAGCCCATCTAAGAGCATCCAAACTAGGTCCATCAGGACCAAACGAGTCTCATCTCATCCAAGTGACAGCCCCATAGGGCCCACTTAGGCTAAAAAGTCCAATAAGTTTACTCGGGATCTCATCCTTCCTCGGCGGCCCTTAGGCTCGGAAGGCCCGAGCGTCGGTCAGAACAGAGGAAGACCCATGCCCGAGTTATCCCCTCATCGGGATAGAGGCATGCGCTCTGCGCCCACTCCGACCGGACTTCATCCGAGCTATACCTATCGCCCGGACAGGGTTGGCACCTTTTATGCTCGGACCGACCGATGATTGCTTATCCGTACTGCCGTTGAGAGCCCTTTATGAGCAGGAGTTTATGAGGATAATAGACTCATGATCCCTCAAGGCTATGAAGATCCCACGATGAGGACGTAAAGATCCCACGATGAGGATGTAACTCCCGCCTGAAACTCCTCCGCTTACGGGACTCATAAGGTGAGCACACTATATAAACCTGGGACTCCCTCCAGTGTAAGATAAGGGCAATACACGCCTAAAATCCCCTTAGCAAGAACCATTTCACCACCTTGGTGTAGGGGGATCTCGTGCACCTCTTTCTACCTCCATCCCTATCTTTCACCATTCCTCTACTGACTTAAGCATCGGAGGGTTTTCCCCAGGGAATCTCCCCTGGGCCCCCTGGTCCGTTTCCCTTTCTCTACAGTTCACTGTTCGGTGATCATCTACCCAGCTCAGGAGCCGCGCGAGATCACGCCCCTTCAATCCCCATCGCTTACCAGCTCTCTTTTCCTGCCACAAACAACATAGCCGAGTATGAGGCTCTTCTTATCGGACTGAAGCACGCCTACATCATGGGCGCGCGATACCTGAACATCATAGGAGATTCTCAGTTGGTGCTGCGCCAAGTTCTTTCAACTTACCGCACCCGTGACCCTAAGCTCAAGCGCTATCAAGATTTCGTCATTCTCTTGGCTAAGCAATTCCGCAAGCTAATATACATTCACACTCCTCATTCTCAGAACATTCTGGCTAATGCTTTGGCATCTTTGGCTTCTTCCCTTTCTTTTCCTCTTAGTCGCGCCACTGAGACCATTGTGGTCCAACGGTTAGACGCTCCTTCCCTTCAGGATCCGTGGTTTGACTACCTTAGGAAATCTGTAGAAAGGAAAGCGGAGAGGGAAGATTTGAAAGAAGTTTCTTTGACTGAGCTCGAAGAGATCATAGAAGAAGAGGAATTGTCATGGTATTATGAAATAGAGCTATACTGTAAGGATGGATCCTTCCCAGAGACGGTAAATGTCGAGCAGCGCAAGGCCTTTAGAAGAGTCGCCTCCAGATACACGATTGTCGTAGGAGAATTGTATAGGGGGGCACTTAACGGGGTTCTTATGAGGTGTTTAGATGACGATGAGGCTTGGAAGGTTGTTGAAGCAGCTCACGCGAGTGAGTGTGGAGATCACGTTAATGGGTAAGCTTTGGCAAAGAAGATTCTTAGGCAGGGCTATTACTGGCCAACCCTAGAAGAAGACTGTTCCACCTATGTCCGTAGGTGTCTTCAATGCCAACTTCATGCCGACAAAATCCATGTTCCTGCTTCCTCTCACCATCCTTTTTCTGCTCCTTGGCCATTCTCCAAGTGGGCTTTTGATATTGTCGGCCCACTAGGTGATCCGAACTCCCAGGTTAAACAAAAATCATTCATTCTAATGGCTATGGAGTATTTCACCAAGTGGGCGGAAGCTGAAGCTTATGCAGAAATCAAAGCCACCACAGTATGCCGCTTCATCCTGAAGAATATCATTTCGCGGTTTGGAGTGCCAAGTGATATCGTCACCGACAATGGGCCTCAATTTGTGTCTCAAGAACTCCAGGACCTCGGTAAGAAGTTTCATATTTCATTGCATCATTCATCACCATACTACCCTCAAGGCAACGGCCAAGCCGAGGCCACGAACAAAACCCTTCTTAAAATTATTAACAAAATATGTGAGTCACACAAATTTGCTGATTGGGTCGATAAATTGATTAAAGCTCTATGGGCTTATCGTACCTCCATCCGCACTCCCACGGGGTAAACTCCTTTTGCTCTCACCTATGGGATGGAGGTGGTACTCCCGTACGAGATCTTGATCCCTTCCCTAAGAGTGCAGCTAGACAAAGAACTTAATCTCGACGAACGTCAAGAGGCGTTATTAGTCCAACTGGAACTCTTGGACAAGAAGAGGCTTAACGCGGCCAATCATGTCTCGGTTTATCAAAAACGTGTCTCGCGGCATTTTCAAAAGAAGGTTATTGAAAGAATGTTTCAAGTGGGTAACATGATTTTGAAACGCAAATTTATTAGATCAGCAGGTCCTAGGTCTAAGCTACAACCCAATTGGGAAGGGCCGTTTGTAGTTAAAGAAATCTATCTTGGGAACGCGTACCATCTTGTTAATGCGGAGGGTGAAGAATTGCTGAATCCGTGGAATGGGTTCTATTTAAAACACTTTTATCCATAGAGTCGAGCCAGCAACGGCCCGGTGGCGGGGTATTCCCCTACTTGATCATGAAGGAGATCCTCGGTTCAATATTCACCCACTACACGACCCCCGTGGTTCGGTTTTCCTTTTGCGCGACAATGTTTCTCCCTTGGCCATGCTTAGGGAAAAGTGAAAATCTTTGTTTTTTCTCCTCTTTCAGCTGAAAATAGGGGCAAGCGGTGAATAAGGGGGCAAGAACTGATCTAGACACCACAATAAAAGGAAGGTCTCAAATGGGGGCAGTCCGTTATGACCTGATTCCACACTTATGAAAAAAAAAAAAAAAAGGAAATGAAAGAAAAGGGAGAAAATCAAAGACAAAAGCTAAAAGCTCATTCAAAAGCTCGAAGCTCGAAAGTCTAAATGCTCCCAAAAGAAAATGAAACTAGGCATGGCAAGAGTGGCAGTACAGTTTTCCCTCGGGATGTCATGAGTCCGGCCGTATGCGTGCCTAGAGCGGATGTAGGTTCGATGATGGGCACAAAGTCCCAGTGCAACAGACCAAATCCTTTGAAAAGGAGGTTGTCGCGAGAAGAACTCAAGCCCTAAAAACCTCTATACCTATTGCTGGCTTTTCTATCAAATTCTCTTTTATTTTTCAAGGACTGGATCGTACCCCGGGTATGGCCTCGGTAGAGGCACCATTAAGCAGAATCGGACCCCGGTCATGGGCAGTCATCCATAACGCACGTTGAACCCGGGAAACCCCTAATGAGATATGAAGGCCCCCGTCGTCGGGTTTGCGCTAGCTTCGAAACCAAAAAAATCAAATATTTCAAAATCCAAAAAATAATCAAATATTTCAAAACCAAAAAAATCAAATATTTCAAAATCTAAAAAATTCAAATATTTTAAAACCAAAAAAATCAAATATTTCAAAATCAAAAAAAATTAAATATTTCAAAATTCCAAAAAATCAAATAATTTAAAAATCAAAAAAAATCAAATATCCTCAAAACCACAAAAATATTTTCATCTTCATGATTTGCATTCATGGCATGCATTGCACTCATTTTCCTTTGTCATTTGCCTATTTAATAAGGCTTACCCCCTTGACCAAAAATCAAGAACTGGTCATTTCCTAAATTGTCACAGGCAAGGGGTTAAGCTTAAAACAGATTTAATCTGTTTCTTTGTTTATATGTGTGGAGGGGTAGGTTGAAGAAAAGATTCAGCATTTCTATCACTGAACGGTCCCCTGGAGGCCGTTTTATTCTTTCCAACGGTCAATGTCAGACCGTTCCATTATGCACACGGCCTCATCCAGACCATGCGAATCTCTAGCACCTTTCAAGGATCAACGGTCCCCACTAGACTGTTCATGAACGACCACAGTTCATTTTTTACCGTTCTATTCTGTTTACGGTCCTTCGATAGACCGTTCAACTCTTATGAGGTCCCTGTTCTAAACTCTGCCGTTGATCTTGTACACAGTATCAGTCTGGCCATTCCATTTTGTGGCACGGTTATATTTTAACCGTTTATTCAACAGAGCAGTCTGCGTATGGCCGTTTTCATCCTAAGATCCTACCTCAAGTTCATTCAATCACATGCAAGAAAGGCCAAACTCAAATCAACCAAATCATCTATTTTATTCATTTCAATGTAGACATTTCCAAACATAAGTCTCTATATCAACATCATGAAAACAAGAAAATCACTCAATCCTCAAACGGGCATCCCCTCGAGGCCTAAACTCTTTCAGCTCTCTCAGGTAGGCCTGGTAAGCCTCCTGAAGCTCCGTCACCTCCACCGGTAGGGTAAGCACCCTACTAAACTCCCACATGATCAGGGCGGTCCTGACCGCTTGCTCGTCCTCCTCTGACCCAAACCTCCTCACCTGTAGTGCAAGAAGATGGGGTAGCGCTGGAAGTGTAGTCTGGGGTAGTCCAACCTGAAGGAAGCACCGATGTGGGCTGTACATTGCCAGGGCAGTGTCACCCATGAGCCTCAAGTTCAAGCCAGGCCACCTATGAAGCCTGAGAGTAGTGACGTGGAGGAAAGGAGGGCGCATCACGAACCAGTCCAAGGGCAAGGTGTTGATGTAGAAGCGCCACTCGTCCCTCGTCTTCTTATCTGCCGTCCTACACTCCACCTCTTGAGAAAACCTGAAAGAACTGCCAATGAAGAACAATGGATGGCTCCCGAAGATCCTGCTAACTAAGGTGACATCCTCCCTAGGAATGAACTTCATCCTAACTCCAATCTAGCACTCTAGGAGAATCATAGAGCCAAACAGAGGACCCCCTAGGGCGGCTGAGCTAAGACCCTCATATAAGTAGGCAAGATGGCCTGGGAAATGGATAGACCCTACCACAGACCACTGATGGTGCTAAGAATGGGGATATCTAAGACATGGTCGACAGAGGGGAAGAGTATGGCCCCGCACAATCAAATGGAAGTGGGCTTAGCTATGGCCTCGTACCACCCACACTTATTCTTGTAATGTGCTATCACCCACTGGCTGAGAGGTAGAAGATGGATATGGTGAGGGCCCACTATGGTGCGAATGACCTTGCTGCTAGGTATGAACTCTTCTAAGATAAGGGCACGATCCACAGGGGCAACAGTGTGACAGACTAGATCCTCCTCACCCACCTTGGACCTAGGGAAAGACAAATAGGTCTCTACCTCCTCTAGAAGGATGGTGGCCTCAAAGGATGGGAACATGAAAGTGTGGGTCTGGGGGTGCCATATGTCTACCAAAGTTGAAATGTTGTGCCAATCTAAAGAAAGCTTGGGGTAGTTCTTGGCTAACACTAGAAGGGAGTGGAGGTGCCAAGATCTGAGGATAGATGTTACAGATATGGGTAACTCGCAGATCATGGGAGCCATCCACTTCAAAGTGGAGTATCGTCTCGGGCCAGGGAGAAGCTGAAATGAAAAAAGGATGAAGAGAAAAGAGAGGAAGGGTATATAAGATGTTTGAAGGAATTGAATGAAATTGAATTGAATCAAACAACAACTTGCCTCTCTTATAGGGCTAGAGCTCAAATGCCCCGGGATGGTGGTCAGCCGTTGTAGCACGCTGTGCTCCTTTCTAGTCGGCTTTGGACCTTGGTAAGCCACCTCGCCCATTGAGCTCCCTTCCAAGGCCCTCTTCAAGGTGATTAGAGGAAGATAGAGAAAGATTTCAAGGCTTGAAAGAGGGTTGATGTGTGAAGAATGAATATGGAATCCCCTCTTACTTATAGAATTTGGTTAGAGGCCTAAACCCACTAGAATTAAGGTTGGATAAGCCTAGCTCGGGTTAAGATAGAGTTTGGGTTGAGTTGGGGTACCTATCCTCGGGTTAGGGCTCTCCAAGAGAGTCCCGTTCGGACTCTCAGGGCGTACGTGTATGCGGTCTATCGATAGACCGCTTTGGTCGATACACGGTCTAATGGAGACCGTTCTGTAATCTTCTACACAGTTCAAGTCCTGGCATTTGCACGGTCTCAAGGAGGCCATTTTGTAAAACACACGGTCATAATGGAACCGTTATATTATTTGAACGGATAATAGTGGACCGTTTAATGGCATCCGTGGGTTCTAGCCGATTGGCTGACCACGGTCTAGAGGTGGGCCGTGTGTCACTTGGGGCGGTCCACTGGATGACCGTTTAGAAATGTGAAACCTTGTTTTTGACCCTTTTGCACCAATGTCACTTAACCTGTGGTCGTGTCGCCTCTCTCCCACTCAGATTGTTTGGCGTCTCTCTCTCCCACTCAAATTGTTTGGCGTCTCTCTCTCTCTCTCTCCCACTCAATTTGTTTGGCGTCTCTCTCCCCCACTCACACATGGTCGTCTCCCTTTCACCCACTCGTAGTCATCTCTCCCTCACTCACGTGGTCGTCTCTCTCTCTCTCACGCACTCGTAGTCATCTCTCCCTCACTCGCGCCGTGTCATCTCTTACGCACTCATGTCAAAGTGGTCGTCTCTCTCTCCCACTCACTCGTGTCCGTCTCTCTCTCCCACTCGCTCGTGTCGGGTTAGTAGTCGTAGTTAGTTAGTTAGTGTCAAGCATTTGCTTTCATACATCCATCCACAAAATCAAACCAAAAACATATCATATCACTATCATATCTATAAGTACAAGTTCTGTCAAAGTGCAAAGGTCAGGCCTCTCCCTCTCCCTCTGACCTGTCACTGTCCCCGGCTCCCTCATGCCTCTTTGGTGGAGGCATCACCAAGCTCGCCTCCTTACGGTGTCATCGGCGCCGCTCCTCCTCCTCGTTCCTCCGTCGGCTGGAGGAACCCATGATGTAACTCCTGACGGAACTGTGGGTACCATGGGTGCTGCCGCTCAGAGTGCCGCTGCGCTCTGACCGCAGGCTCATCTCCTTGTATGCCCGCAGTTCCCCCCTCAGCTCTAACGCCTCCGTCCGGTAACGCTCCGCCTCCATGACTGCAGCTCGAAGACGCTCTAACTCTGCGTGAAGGAGCGTCATCTCGACAGCATCTACCGGTCGGCTCCGCGCCATCTCCTCCCGGAGATGAGAAACCTCAGCTCGGTAAAGGTCTACCTCTTCCGCCCATGCTCTAAGAAGCTCCGTCTTCGCTGTCCCGGAACGGGAGCACTCCATCTCTGCATAGAGGCGTGGAGCCTCTACTACGTCTGCACGTAGAGCTGCGGCCTCAGCACGGAACCACTTGGTCTCCTCCCTCTGTCAGGTGGACTCGCCCAACAACGCGGTCAGCTTGGTCGTCTGCATATGCACACATCATGGTCAGTCGATTGCATTTCATAATCATAAGCATTAAAGGAAAGTGTAGTGGTTGCTTACCCTCTCGGTGAGAGCCGCCTCGGCCGCCTCTGCCCGTGCGACCATCCTCGCGAACTCGGCATCCCGCTCGGCGCGGTCTGCAGGGGTCTGTGAGGAGGAAGAAGGTGGGTCGGCTCCCTGGCGCTGGGATCCCTTGGCTCGCTGCATCCAAAACTCCAGGTCAGTCGCATGCATAATCATAATCATTTGCATAATTTAAGAGTTTAGGGTTTAAGGAAACTCACCAGAAGGCTCAGGGCCTGTTGTGCCTTGTCTTGCTCTTGGATAGTCGAGTGAAGGAGCCCATGTAGCTCTGCAATCCTCCCCTAAGGGTCAATCTACATTTAGGAAGTCCAAACATCAGTGCCTAATCATATAGAAGCATAATAGAAAGCATTTAGGGTTTATAAGTCGTACCGGTCGGTGGGCACCACGGAACACCTGGTCCCTGTAGTGTCAGGCATAAGCCGTGTAGTAAGCCTCCTCGCTCTCCACCCGGGCAGTCACCACCCGCCCGTGCACTGCCAGTCCGATATCTCCTCCGCTGCTCGCTCCCTCCAGTCCACCACCGTAGCCAACCCTTGGGGGTGTCGCCCGACTCGCTCCTACGGCTTTTCTAGTGCCGAAAAATCGACTGTTGTCTGATGGATGCCGGTCATCCTCATCACCAGTCTGAAGTGGAGCGGCTCCACCACGTTCATGCAGTGCAACCACATGTCCCTGTCGGAGTAGGCAAGGGCCGCCACCACCCAGGGCTGACCCTCGTGCCCCTCGCTCGCGTACGGTGTCCACCAAACCAGTCCATCAAATAGGAAAATTGCATCAGTATCATAAGCATATAGATTGCATGTAATTAAAGAGTTAGAGTTTAGAGTCGTACTGAAGCAAAGGGTAGTGTGTCTACATCGTCCTGGATCCCTCGGACCTTTCTCCGTAGGGATCCCGTCTCGCGTGGAGCGGTCCACCGCCTGGGGATGGGCAGTCGCTCTGGGTATGTCTCATCACCTCTCCCTAGCCCATGTAGGTACACGTAGGCCCACACCTACATTACATTCCATCAAAAGTCAGCATATAGTACTTATAGGAATCATGTAGAAAATTCCATAAGAGTCAGAGCCGTACCTGGAGTAAAGGGGAGAAGCCACCGAGCATCATCTGCCGGCTCATAGAGCTGAGAGTGTCGAATAGGAAGGCAAGGACTGCCGCTCCCCAGGCGTAGTCCCAGGCGTGTCCTAGGTCCTCGAGAAGGGGAAGGAACTGGCAGCTGATCACGTCAGCCCACGTCGTGAACGGAAGGCGGCCAAAGAACAGCATCAGGAAGCGTCTCAGCACTCGATCCGCCTCAGGTCCCACCGCAGCTGCCACTCGGGGTCGTGCCAGCTCTATCAACCTCTACAGATGCTGCTCGAGCAGCTCTCCAGTCGCTATCCCCGCTCGCCGTAGCCCGAGGCTGTCCTGTAGCCTCGCCCTCATCAAAGTCATAGACTACCGCTCTGGGTGCAGCAGCTCCAAGCCCAGCAACTCCTGGGCCAGCTCCCGGTAGTCAGGGTAAGTCACCTCGCTGACCAGAGTCCCGTGCACGCACAATCTGGTGATGCGCGCAATGTCCTCCAGTGTGGGGACCATGTGGCCCCATGGGAAGAGGAACGTACGGCTCACCGGATCCCAACGGTCGTGCAGAGAGTAGAGAAGCGGCGTGTCTAGCCTAGTCACCTCTACGCTCAGGAACTCGGTGAAACCCATGGTCCTTAGCCTCTCCCGTTGAAAGTCCGACAGTGTGAAATACACTGCTCGGACCTGTAGCCAGGAGATCCGAGCTAGTCCTCCGCTTTCCCTGCATACATTTAGAACATTACGTTTCATTTTAGGATATTGCATTTCCATTAGTTAATAATTCACTCTCTGCTCACTGAATGGTCTCATATGAGCCGTTCATCTTTCAAACAGTTGGGTTTCAACCGTCCCAATTACTCCCCTCAGAAGTTCACGGTCCCCCACGGACCGTTCTGCCCTATCCACGGCCCTGAGAGGACTATTCTTCTATATGGTACTTACCCTAGAACGGCCTATTCTTGGCCGTTCAATAATCGCATGGTCCCCATCTAACCGTGTTTTCCCCTTTCGAGCCCATGGTCATCTGGATTTGCATGGTCTATCGTCCAACTGTCCTACATTTCAACGGTCTAGTCAAAGCCATTCTGTTCTTAAGTGTTTCAGGTTCTGAATGGACCAATGTGGCCCGTCCTAAATATCCACAGTCTGGTGGAGACCGTTCTATTCTGAGCGTTTCATATTCTGAACAGACCAATGTGGACCGTTCTAAATATACACGGTCTTCCTCAGACTGTGTTTTCCCGTTGGTTCAGTTCCTTTTGAACGGACACCCGTGGGCCATGTTGTGTTTGGACGGTTCTATGGGAACCGTGTCGTTAGCTTGGGCAGTCACTGTTAAACCACGATGTCACCGTCATCTCCGACGACGTTGAAACCCTCCCCATCGATTGTGAGGGCCCCCCATGGCCTCCCAATCGGACCTATTGGGGTCATGAGCCCCTTCTCTACCCACCTAAGCTACATGCATGGTTTGAAAACTGGAAATGGGAGAGGGTTTAAGCGACCTACCTCGTCCGTCCTCCGTGGCCTCTCCACCGCCGCCATGGGCTCCATCGGTGCCCCTCCGATGTCTCCTTCTTGGGCCACGATCGCTCCCTCCTCGGCGGCGGGTGGTACGGCTTCTTCATTGGCCGCGGGCGGTGGCACGGCGTTCTCCTCCACGGTCGCCGCCGGCGGCAGCCCTTGGCTTCCTTCACTGGCCATGAGACGGAGATGACACCTTGACGATTGATGTTTGAACCGCATGCAGACTAGGGAGATAGGCGGGAGAGTGGAGAGAATAGATTGAGGGTGAGAGAGGTGGGGAGAGCGGTGGGGTGGTGGTGTTCATCGGTTACGGTGTGGAGGGAGGAGGAGGAGAAAGAAGGGTTTTATTTTTCTGAAAATCGCCCGTGGTTACACAGTTTATCGATAGACCATGTGAGTATTGGATGGTCTTTCATATGACCGCTTAGCTTCTAGCGGTGCGCTTCATTAAACGGCCACGGAATGGCCGTGCAGTTCATTAAACGGTCTCATGTTGGGCCGTGTAGTTCACGATCATATTCAAATGGGCAATCCTTGCACGGCCCAAACTGGACCGCTTACATCCTGGAGCGGTCTGGTGATAGATCGTTTATATGCTGAATTAATGGTGAGGAATGTGCTTTGCTATCTTGTGTGATTAAGTGGCTAAATTCTTCTTTTTTGGCTTGAATAATTATTCCATGATGTGATATTGCAAATCTTGTTCATTAATTCATTGCAGCACCTCTTCAATTTGCCGTTTCGCCTGCACAGGTAAGTTAGGTATGGCCTTCCATTCCTATATCCTTTATTGCATTACTATATGGTATTATACTATATTATCTCGAGAACCAATTGGTTATCTACGTGTTCCAGGATCTAATGTTCCCCTATAACAAAAATAATGATGATCTAGGTTCATGTGTTTAATCATCGGATAGGCCATTAGGTTGGGAAAATTTTGGGACGACGGTTCTATCTTGCATGCCGTGGTCGCAGATAGTGTCCTGACCTTGATTGCCTAGTCTAGCAATACTATTCTCGAGTATTTTCTATTTTGTGGCTTTCTTTGCATTTATTTTAATGATTTCTTTTATTTTATCCCAGCATGCATCATGCGCATCCTTTGAGCATTCATGACCCATGGTTTGTCTGAAAATGTCCCATCAGTGATGGATGATTGTGCGTTCATGGTTTTGGATGAGAGGAACTATTCCACTCAGAGTTGGAAGGTTTTCTCTAGTCTGTTCACCTGGTTCGATTGACTGAAGGTCCCTATCTGGAGTTTTAGTCCGTTTCTTTACTTTTTGCTGCTTATTCCGGTCTCCTCACTGGTCCGAGGGATTGTGTCCCCCATGAGGTTGATCGTGTGTTTCCTTTTATTTAGTTAATTCTTCCAGACTGGGGTTGTTTTGGTCCAATCGTTCCTTGTGTTTGATTTAGAGTTTTCTGGAAAATCCCTATCGCTCGTTGGCAATGAAACGGGTGTCTTTTACCTTAACACCCGCTTTTCAGTCCGCTCAGCTACATTTCCGCTTCATCTCCATGTTCCATTTCATTTCCGCTTCACCTCCGCTCGCTCCCCTGCAAAGAGGACGTTAAGGAGGGGCATCAGTTGACACCCATTTTTTACCTATGAGTTGAGTTATTCCTCTTACCATCCTTTGTTGATGCCTTGAGTTGTCCATCGCTCACTGGGCTATTTTCAGGCATGCTTTTGGGCTTATTTTATGGGTACCTCCCTCCCTGGCTTGGTTTGCTCACGAATTATGGCTTAATGGGCCTCGATTTCACTTGGTTTTGGGTTAAATGGGCTTATTTATCTCATTTTATCAATTTCAAACGCCCAGGCTTTATGCGGTCTAGCGACCGGTCATTCAGTGACTGGGCGGTCCTATGGTGAACCGTTTAATGATTTATTGGATATTTATTTAATTTTATGAATTTCCACCGACAAGTCTTTGCACGGTAATAGTTAAACCATTTAATACCATTGAACGGCATGTCCTTAGACCATTCAATCTCCCAGAGTCCTAAGCTCGTTGGTTTTTCAGATAATTATCTATTTATCCTATTTTCTGGATTTATCACCGACAGGAGTACACGGCCTAGCATAGGACCGTCCCATTATTGAGTGGTCTAGCAATAGACCATTTTATCCTGAAGAGTCCAATGCCGTGAGGCCTGGTCAGTTTGGTGGATAAGTGGTTAATTTCTCATTTTATTTTATTTATTACCGACAGCATTGGATGGTCTAGGGATGGACCGTGCGATATATTGGGCGGTCTATCGCGCAACCGCGTACATGCTCGAAACCTGTGGATTATATGGGTTTTCTCTCCATCTATCGCTAAACCTCCATCTTCTTCCACCATTCGTTGGCATTATTCCGGAAGGATGTGTGCCACTTGGGCTGTGCTTGCAATGGTTCGTGGCTGGTGTTGTGATTTCCGATGCGTTGTGAACCTGAGCCTGCGGAGTTGCAGGAGGATTGCCAGATTAAGAGAGAGAGTCTATGCTCTGGGTTCGAGGTAATTGAGCTTTCCTCACCCTATTTTTTGGAGTTAACTAGTCGAGTTGGATTGTCGGGATGGTGGATCCCAAGTCGTTATGGTGTTTGTGCGTGTGGATCAGAGTGTGCAATGGAAGCCTGGTGGGCCCATAACCCACAGGTTCATGATCGTGGCATTGGTTGCTACGGGCGAATTCCCGAGGATTTGTGGAGCATCGAAGGATTGGTCCCTCGATGTGAGATTGTTTCTGGCTGTGTGAGTCATGTTGATTATCGTGCCATTGCCGGAGGCATTGTGATTTGTGGCATTGGCAGGATAGAGAGTTGGGGAAATGTGACGGCAAGTTACCGCATGAGTACCTTGTTCCTTTGATGGAAGTTGTGTCCTCGGGATGGAATCGTGGTTCCCGAGATATGATCTCTGAGAGATATTTATAGGTCCCAGTTGGTAGCTATGAGCGGTTGGTGAGGCTAGCTAGGTGGTCAGTCGTGGTAACGATCTACGATGGTTGAAGATCCATGTGCAATGGTCATGGCGTCATCGACCAGGTTGCTGTGGTAGCAGTTGGCACTTTTTTGTCCTAGATATATGTGTCATGAATTGCTCAGATTGTGTCCTGTGGCTCTGTGGTTAGAGCGGAGCCGAGGATTAGCAGGTGTCCATTTGGTATAATGGAGATGTAGTCTGTGATGAGACTGTATAATGGATAATGCCTTTGTTCGGAGGTCCTCGAAGGTATGTCGCTGAAGGAAGAACCTTGGTCTTATGGCCAGCATGGGAGGATTTCCCTGTAAGCCTGAGTCGACTGCCGTTGTGGACCGAGGATTGTGGAATCTCATCATTTGGTTTCGCCGTGCTCCCCTGGGAGGGTAGAGTTGGCGTGAGGATCAAGATCAGATGTGGTGTCCGAGTGAGATCGGCTCGAGATGCACTAATGGTCTGTGTGAGAGTCAACGGATGGCCTGTCAAGATTTGGAATGTGCTTATCGGGCTGAGGTAGTTGAGCGAGCAAGGGTTTCCTGTTGACGAGCAGCTGGTGACCGGCATATGGTCTTTCTTAGATAGAAGATGTCGGTTGTAGCGAATCGAGAATGGTGAGAGCCGTGTGCCAGCAAGGCCTTTGGTGGCCGATTATGAGATATGCCCTTTCTCGAGATTAGATATGGGATTTCTTGAAGGTTTGTGTTGAGTCAGAGCTGGTCCAGTGCTGTTGTTGGCGTTCGGCTTGCCAGTTGCGAGATGGTTCATGGCGCAAAGCTGACAGATTTATGGTAGTCAGTTAAGATGACTGTGTGAGCTGGTAGAAGCTCAGTGTTGGTTGTCCCTTGTGCAAGGCGTGAGACCAGTCAGCAGAATGAGAAGCTGATGTTTGATTGGTCCACCGAGCTTGGGATTTTATAGGTGGCTATCTCTCGTGATGAGGATTGCGTCTCCTCGGTGAGCGAGATGGTGGCAGCGATGCCATGGTTGGAATTTCGTTGAAGCTGAGGTGATGCCAAACTTGTGTCCTTGTGTGTAATGCTCGCTCTGAGAATCGGTACGTATTGGGTTGTGAGCGAGATGTTTCAGTTCGTGATAATAGTTTGGTTGTGTCCCTCAGGATCGGTGCTTTCGCGAGAGTCGAAGTTTTTGCTGGAGCTCTGGGAGCATTGCCAGCTGGGTGTGTGTTGTTCTTCACGTGTGAGTTATGGTTGCCTCAAATTTCGAGGTTGAAATTTCTGTAAGGAGGGGAGGACTATAACACCCCAGATTTTTTTTTCATTTTTCGGGATCAAAATCCATGAGTTCGGAGCGCCTTTGTGAGTCCCGGAACATGTTTTGTGATTTACTCAGGTTTTTGGCTGTCGAGCCTGCGGAACCCTTTACAGGGTGAACTGTCGTGATTTCGAGCTCCGGGATGTTGCAGGCGCGTTGTGCATTTTTCGAGGATCGTGGGAATAATTTTTCCCTAATTTTATATTTTTGAATTTCTAAAATCTCAAATCGGTTTTCTATAAATAACCCCCCACCCTCTCTCTTTCTCTCATTCTCTCTTTCTCACTCTCTCTCTTCTCTTTCTCTCCCCCTCTTCTCCGGGCGACCGACAGAGGTGGAGGCGAGTGAGGTTGGGATGGCGTGAGGGTGAGGAGCGCAAGGATGCGGAAAGGATCGAGTCGGTGGAGGCGCAGCGGCTCATTCGTGCGTTCGGGTACCTGATGGTGGTTCGTGAGGCGTTTGCGAAGAAACGGCTATCTCGGTGCAGGAAATCTTAGGTGGAGGTAGAGGGATGGTTGCCTAACCCATGTACTTCAATTTTCCCATGTTCTATATGCCAAGGCGAGTTGAGAGTGGGTTTTTCTTCACGCCGGGGTTAAAATCAAGATTTTAGGGCGTGCGACGGATTCTTCGATTTGAATGTGTTTTATGGTTTAAATTGCGCTTCTTGGTGGTCGAGAGGTTTGGGAATGGGTTCCCCATATTTTTCCCATCACTCAGGGGCGATTTGGGCGGGGAACCGGACCCCTAGGTAGGGTTCGGAGTGGTCTCTGTAGTTTTTGATCGACCGACCGGTCGGGTTCGGTCGATCGATGGCGTTCGCCACGGGAGTGGGAGTCTGCCCCAGTTCGGTCGACCGACCAGGGCAAAGCTTCCCCTACTATGGGCCGATCGACCGCCCAGGTTCGGTTGGTCAACCGACCCCTGTTGGTCGACCAACCCATGAGGATTGGTCGACCGAACAGCAACCCTTGGGCCCGTTTTGGCCTCGGTCAATCCGGTTGTGACCCATTGGTAGACCTATGGCCCCGTGGATGTCCAGGACACCCCGTGGGTATCGTGACCGTGTTTTTGGGTGTCTTTTTTTTTCAATCAGCACCGGCCCCCAGTATCATGGTCTGGTCGAGTGCATGTCCCCCCAGAAGGGGAACATGTTCTCACTCCCCCAGGATGATGTTGTGGCCAAATTTTTTTATTAATTTTGTGAAAGAATACAATCTCTTCGGGGCATACCCCTGTCTATACAAGTAGCCAAAATAAAGCCCAAAGAATCTGAACTGCCTAATTACAAAGGCGAAGAGAAGGTAAACCTCCTCTATCCATCCAAAACACTACCCTCACCATTTTCGGGAGTTCACTTACATGAGAAAAAATGGAATTAGAATGACTTAAACTAGCATAGGAAGCCAAGGCGTCGGCCACTTGGTTGCCTTCCCTGTAGACATGTTGCACCGAACAGCCCATTAGAGTTATTAAATCTAGGATTTCATTCCCCTCACCATTTTTGGGTGTCTAGATGTACCATGTTATCTCCATTAGCATGCCCGTGGGTTTTAAGGGTCCGAGTGACCCTGTGCATCCCAGGCTTCCGTGTTATGCTTGATCGAGTCACCGTGGATCGTTGTGAGTACGGAGGGCTATTTCTGCATGTCGTTGGCTTTCTCAAAAATTGGTTTTCGTGCGGGCCATGTGTATGGCCTATGAACTATATGTTCAATGACCCAGCCTGGGGCTGGGGGTTTTCTTGAGTTTCCCTCGAAAATGGAATGAACTTGGCGGCTATGAGCCGTTTTAAGAATTATCTTCGATCATGGTTTCTGCCCCTAGCATTAGGGACGATTGACAGCATGGAGCCATTCTGTGCAACAGTCTTGACTCGAGTCTCGTGACTCAAGGACCATTGAATCTAGTAGGTCAAGTTGCCTGTCCAGAGTCTGGTGGCCCCGAGCCACCCGGTACTCCATGTTACTTGCAATGGGTGCATGTGTGACCTTCCGTGTTTCCTATCTACGGAAAGTGTTCATGTTTAGTGACCCCTCACTAGTCGTAGCTTGACTGGGCACTCGTGTGCCGACCCACTGGGAGTGGTGGAGAGCTAGACCCGAGAGTGACGATTTTTAGGCTGGTTTGCCGTAGGGCCTCCCATTGTAGTGGCTCAAGTCTGGGCCGGGAGGAAAACCAGCTAGAGGGCCTGACGTAGTGTAGTCAGTCAGTGTGTGCACACATGGTCGGGGACTTCGGACGCGTGCTGACTAGCACAACCCCCACTAGACCCTTGTATGTGTTCTTGGATATTAGTACGGTGTCTTAGTTTCACCTGGGGCGAGGGAGACACCTGAGGCACAGACTAAGACGTTAGTGGACGCATCCGTTCTTGCTTCTGATGGGTAGGTACTCCCGTCACATGACGTGAGTTTCTCGTGACTTGAGTTTTGGTTTCCCGTCTGTAAGGTGTGGTTTTACGTGTAATTCCTACATGTTTCCTGATGTAGAGGTCTAGGATTTTCGATAAGATTACTGAGATTTCTCCCTAGAAGATGTAGGGTTCACGACTGTGAAGTCATGATGGTTTCCCCGGACCGTGTGGTCTTGGGTTGGTCGTCGCCTATGAAGGCGGACCTTCACGACAGAGCTGTCGTGGCATTTCTTTTGGCGGCTTAGCCATGGTTTTCCATTTGTTCGGTAGTCCCCTGATTATGGGATCGGGGCGTGCTTTCGGTGCCGTAGAAGTAGATTATAAAGCCGTGGTTTCATCGGCTACCGCGTTGCGGCTGTTCCTGCCACCGTTATTGTTGTTGTTGCTACTCCTGCTTTTGTTGTTGTTCCTTTTAGCGTTGTTTACTGCCGTTTTGTGGTAGGGTTCTGCGGGACCCCTACTGAGCCAATAAGATGAGGCTCACCCCTTGCTTTTTAGGTGTAGCGGTTCTTCATCGAGGTTCGGGGGTGCAGCGCGGAGGTTCGTAGTTGCCAGCTCGTCGGGTCGAGTGTTCACTTGGCATTTGAGTACGTTCTTTCCCTATAGATTGTACTTTATTTGGACTGGACTCTATAATTAGATTACTTAATTGTTAAATATAATTGTTGTTCCTGCTTTATTTCTTATTTCGATGTACCTCCACACTTCTTTCTAACCCTTCCGAGCCCCCCGGCTCGTGGGTGGCGGGCCATGATTCTAATGGTATCGGGTTGTTCCCCGTATCCAGATCCTGGGTCGTTACAAGATTTGAGTTGGTAGAGTGGAGGGAGAGGCCCTTAAAAGGGGTCTTGTTGGTTGGGGGTTGGAGGTAGTGGAGGGTGTAAGTGATGGGTGGATAAGGAGGGGTCTAGATGGTAAAGGGAATGGTGAAGGTGATGGCATAGGTCTGAGGAGGCAAGGGGGTTGGTTGTGGTTGGTGGCAAGCACGGAGGTGCTCTCCATATGTGAGTTTTATCCTCTTCCAGTTTCTTGCAAAAAAATGACTAGGTTGAGTCGATGGTCTTGCGTTGGGTGTTCTGAAAGTGGATTTTAGACAATCCACATGTTAGGCTGCTACTGGGGAGCCGGAGTTTATTGAAGAAGTTGTTGCTATTACTGAGCTAGTTGCTGCGGTTGCTATTGCAGTTGTTGTTGCCTGGGAGGCCTTCTAGCTTTCAATGTCGCTATAAATCACCTCATTTCATTCCAGTCAATTCCACCCTGATCATTCATATTATACATATAGTCTTTAAAGTGGAAGCATGCATCGATGTTCTGCCTAGGCTGCCTGTGAAAGACACAGTATCGACTAGTATCAACATTCTAAGGCCAAGCCGGCCTTTCCTTTAGCAAGGTGAGTGCATTGGCGGCCATGAGGGTGTTGAAGATATCAGAGAGAGTTTCAGATATTGGAGGGTAGTGACATCTGTTTGTGCCTAAGGGTCTCCTAGGTTGCTAAGGAGCGTAGCTGTTGGGCAGAGGAACCTGATTATACTGTGAAGGGTGTTGAGGGTGTTGCTATTGAGGCTGAGGTTGGAATGGAGAATGGAACTACTGAGGAGGATTATTTGGCTGGAACTGGGGATTGTAAGGAGCTTATGGTTATGGAGGCCTTTGCTTGTTGGGAGAATTACGGAAGGGACCTGGGTTAGAGTTACCAACCGTGCTCACCTACCCATTGGTCAGCAAACCTTCCATAGTTCCACCATTAGAATTGGCAGTAGCAGTACTCTTCCTCATCATCCTTGGCTTTTGTTTAAACATGTTCATGATCAGAGAGTCCTTAAGCTAAGTCTATATGTAGCGGGCTCTCTCGTATAATTCCTCCATGGTAATTAATTTATTCATAGCCAAGATGTGCCTAAATTGGATAGTAACATTTGACACTATCATCTTCACTTGCTCTAGCTCTGACAAGGTATCTCTTGACCTTTCTGCCATGGACCCCCATCTATCAGCATATTGCGCAAAGTCTTCATCCGACTTCATCTTTTCTACCACCAAATCAGTCATAGACAAAGAGGGCCCAACTCGGTCTCTATATTTTTGCAAAAATTTTATTTTAACTACATCAAAATCATCGGCCTCAGACGGTTCTAGGGAGTAGAACTATTCTAGTGCTGGACCATCCAAGGACCTTCTAAAGAGATAGGCCAAAATCCTCTTATTATTCTACCAGAATGAGGACTCATACATGAAGTCCTTCAAGTGAATAAATGGATTTCCTGTGACGTTGTATCTCCTGTATGTGGGCATTTCCGAAGGAGATAAGTGGAAGATAGGGAGATTCAGTAATGAAACTTCTGGGGCATCCTTTGTTGTGTTCATGACCTTCTTAAGCTGCTCCTCCATTTGACTCATTTTTACTGAGAAGAGTTTTGTGTGAAAGAGTCATGCGAGCTGAGGGGGCATTCATCTATTTGGGAAGGGGGCTTCCCGAGGCTTGGAAAGGAGATGTATGGTGAAGTTTGGTAGCCCAATGGCCTGGTTGAGCTGGTATAGAGGGGGACAAATGGGATTGATGGCTGTGAAGGAATGCGTGGTGAAGGGGCTTGCTGGCCCACTTGGTCCTTGAAATTGCTAACACTAGGGGCACCCATGGCCTCAGGGGAATCTTGAGAGGAAGAAGGGATGGATTTCCCTTTGAGGGCAGTTTGGACAGCTTGGAGTTGTTGCGGGCTAAGATTAGCCAAGATATCCACTAAAGAAGATAGATCCATAAAAGAGGGAGCTTCCCCAGGAATAGCTTGAGTTTGAGTTTCGGCTTGAGGAGTGCACTCAATTGTCTAATTTGTGTCCACAATGTGGACATGAGGGTTATGAAATTGAGGAGAATGATAATACTCCTCATATTGAAGAGTTTCTTGATGAGAAGGATTGAAAGAAGCATCATATTGACCCTCTTCATAATCGCAATAACCTTATTCAGTCATTCTAACAATCTTACATGAACGCAACATCATATTAGAAACTATATCAAACAACTACTCACACAAGTGTTGCAAAATAAATAAGCAGTGACTTTTAAGCAAACAAGTGGATGATTACGTTCGATTTAAAGTTTTCTTTGTTAGAATGGATATTATCAAATTGTGCTCCCCAAATAGGGTAGGAACCTAGTTTCAATTAAGATGTAAACTCCAATGTCCACTAGGTTTTCTCACTCCTCACAATCGAATAGGATCTCTAAACTCTTGGGAACTTCAAAGGTACAACTAGTCCAGTGATCAAGGAGAGAATCTTTTGATGTTAGGGACTTATGGAGTGATGAAATGGGGTGAATGAATAGGATGATCTAGAGGAGGGTGAATAGATCAACCCCGAATTACCGTTCTACAGCCGTTAAAAATATTTGCGAAAAGGAAAATTGTTGTGGCAAACGATCAACTAAACTTCGCTGAAGAAAAAATACATGAACAAAAACAAACAAACAATCACACTGTGCAAGGAGATTTTTAAGGTGGTTCGATCTCAATCCTGAGATCTACGTCCACCCCTCACTTGATCGAGTGAGGCTTCCACTGAACACATCTTAAATTCCGCTGATTACACAGCTTACAAACCGCTGAGCAACACAACTTGCTTCACTGTCGCACAGCTTGATCGGCTGATACACAGCTTACAATGATTCAAAAGAAAAATGAAAGAAATAGCAAAACCATCGACAGAAATGAAAACAATGTAGCTCGATTGAGCAGTCGATTCTGAATCTGATCCAGAAATTGAAACTTCAACAACTCCTAAAAGAATCTTCAGCTACATTCAATTTCTCCTCTCACTATATCTTCTCAGACTTCTTCTCCTTTCTCCGATACTCTATCTCTTAGTAGCTCTCTCTCACACTTCTGCTGAAACCCTTACGCTCTCAGCCTCTGCCTTCTTCTCTCTGTCAAATGATTTGTCTTCTTTTTAATCCCGTACATGAGATGCCTTTTATCCAGTGAGCTTGATTCTTGTGGTCCCCACAAGATTCCTTTTGGGCGCGTGGAGGGAACACTCTCGCCAAAGGAGCGCTTCTGGAAAAGAGCTGATCGAGAGTCCACGTGTCAGATAAATAGAAAGGATATTCCACGTGGCAGATTCTTCCTTCAAGAATCACAGAGGTGCTGGGCATCCACCTTGGATCACGTGCCAAGAGGACTCTCTTACGAACCCACGTGACCATCTAAGTTCTTCAACTTCCAACTTTTCATTAGATTTAACTCGCAGTGAAAAGTCTTTTCCATACTTTGAAGTTTCTCTTCGATTGAGGTTAATTTGGCTTCTTCAATTTTAGGAACATATCAGTCTGAGTGTTCGAATATACATCAGAACACTTTGGATGCTCCCATCTTGATATTCCTGCCAAAACAAATATAGAACTTCATCATCAACCTTATCATCATATACCTGATGAGATATTGTAATAAGTATTCAAGGAATGCATGCTCATGCATTTTTCACGAGAACAAGGCATATGAAAGCATGAAGGTATACAGATGTGTCGATGCATCAGCTAGGTGCATCGACCTGTTTAACAAAATAGATTAACCTGATACAAGAACATCAACAGCTGCATCGATGCACCGTTCGTAGTGCATCATCCTGTCAAAGCAAAAGCCAGTACAACAGACACTGTAGCATCGACATACTATAGGGGCGCATCGACCTATTCAGCAATAAACCACAAAGATCTCTTGAAGCATCAAGGCAAGACATTGTTGCTTCGACCTTGCTTTTAAGAGAATGCACAAGATGCATCGACCTAATGAATATGAAGACCTTTGATGCGTCGACCTGGTGTCCTAAATGCATGAAGATGCATCGACCTATTAATCAAGAATGATTTTTTCTGCATCAACCTGTATGTGCATGAATGTAGTTTGAAAATAAAGACTTATACTGACTTGAAGAAATGACAACACAACACACAATTTTCCAATCATCAAAACCAGTTTTGCCAACATCAAAACCTAGGGAGGACACAACATTCTCCCCCTTTTTGATGATGGCAACACTATGAGTCAAAAAGTGCAAATGACACACGAATGTGAGAATGAATGTGAGAATGTGAATCATCAATTTCTCTCTTGACGACTCACGGATTTCTCTCCCCCTTAGATAACTCCCTCAGATAACTCTTGACTCACTCAAGAAATTCTCTCCCCCTTTGACATTAGCAAAATATAAGGAGTAGAAAGAATCCGACAGGAGGAACAAATTGAAATGAGTGACAGTTAGGAATTCAAGGATAATTGAGTAGAGTGTGAGCAGAAATGAACAATCCACGAAGACCACACAATTAAACAGATTCACAATCTGAAACAGCCTTCATTAATAAAGTATTCAATTTTCAGATTCTTAAGTCATAAGACTTCTGATAATGCAACCTTTATAAAGTCTGGTTTAAGAATGATGAATCTAGGGTTTATCAATGAAATTCTATGAATAAGTTATCACGTACACTTAATAGCAATAAACCAAGACTACATGGTGATGTCTAGTTTAATCTAACTTCAACTTACTCAATCAAAATCATTGATGCTCTTAGGAGTGACCAGGGACATGTATTGAGATTAAACATAGTTTGACAATTCTGGTTTTTCACCTCAGGATTACAACATAATTTTTGACCTTTGGTCATATTTGATGAATTTTTTCATGAGGCTCATATTTTTTCAGAATAATCAGGTATAATTCACACCTTTTTACTTAAGGGTACACGTTGATTAGACGTCAGTACCCCTAGTTACTTAGTGAAATTAACCATCCTGTTTCAATTTTTGAATAGAGATAGCAAGGAAACTTCATTACATAAGTTTCCTCCATTTCTTTGATGAAGAACTCGATTTCTCGGTGATCTCTAGCCATTGCTCTACCAATTGAGCTTTGAAACACACTTTTGATAAATTACTGCTCTGTGGTATTTTTCAGATAGTTTTATGTTTGAGAATAATACATGAACCAGATTTCTCAACCAAGTGTACCATGAACTTTAAATTTTCAGAGTCTAAGGGACTGCACAAAACATATCATGAGAGAGATGGTTGAGACCTATTAAGTGTAGAATACCCCCTTTGTCATTGAATGCAATCTTTAAACTTCTTTGATTCATTAGACTTAAACCATCAGTTTACTCATGTTACATCACAGATTCTTATAAGAGAAGATTCCTTAGTCTCGTAGCTCAGATCAATGAATTGAAGATTAGATTGTAATTATTTCAAGTTCAATGAAGTGCAAGAATATAGCAAGGGTTAGTAGAGATAGATATATCTCAGAACTTTTCATGGTAGAGATATGAAGATTAGCACATTCAGAATAGGTCCAATAAGTTATATGAAAGAGATACCATGTGATAAGGCACAGATGGCAAGAATTTATTGAATTTCTTGGATATCAAAATGAAGTTATTCAAACAAGAAGCAATTAAGATTTCGGTTGACCGAAAAGAGTAGCTCGATCGACCAATCTGGACAGAATCGAAACCAGAGACACAAAAAAGATTACATTGACTCAAACATGCAAGCTATGAATGAGACAAATGCTTATGTATGTTAGAGACTATCAAGTGATGTGTGGTTACTCAG
The DNA here is from genome assembly GCA_022559845.1 of Amorphophallus konjac. Taxonomy (NCBI): domain Eukaryota; kingdom Viridiplantae; phylum Streptophyta; class Magnoliopsida; order Alismatales; family Araceae; genus Amorphophallus; species Amorphophallus konjac. Next base: position 169,939,919 of record CM040119.1, on the reverse strand, counting down.
GTCGATGTGACCATTAGCTACGTCGATGCGACAGTATGACTAAACAGTGGAAACAGGTCGAAGCAGTCAAAATTGCACCGATGCTGCAAATCATTACATGAGGACAGCCTTGACACAACCTATGAAATGCTTGACATGAGCTCCCACTATCTATATGCACTACATGACTCAACATTGAATGCAACATATGCAAGAAATTTAACTGACATATTTCAAGGACAATATGCAATACTTTAGACACACTATTGAATGAAATGCATTTTTTTGATGGAATCGTCGATTCAAGATTCAAAGTTCGAGGTTGAATTTGAAGGGATTGACAAGCGGCTTCAACAAAACGATCAAATAAATGTTTTTTTTTAATTGGGCCACATGTATGGGCTTAATGGGTCATGTTTTATGTTTGTAGTAATCATGTCCACAAAAATCATGTAAGAGTCTTTTTTTTTTATTTTGTGTCTTTTAGTCTTCCCAAGAGAGTGTCTTCCCAAGAAAGTTATGATGAGTAGGTGTTAGGTGAGTTGTCTTTTGATTTTCTTTATAGAGTCTATAAGAAGGGTCATGTAATCTTTCTTTAAGACAATGAAGTTGAATATAATTTTTGGAAACATATCCCAAGTGAGGTGAGAAGCCTTTCGTGCTCCTCTCCGAGAAGGAGATGAGGTGAGAAGCCTCCCCTCCGGTTGAGATGCCCGGATAACCACCGTCCGCCTCCTTCCCACCATCTTCCCTCTCACCACTCTCCCCTTCCCCACCATTGCCTGCCCCTGCCCATTTATCTTTCCCACAGCCACTCCCACAATGGTCTTAGGTTAGAAACATGGTTGCATTGCCTCCATGACAGAGACGGGTGAGAAGCCCCACCCACGTCCTCCAACCCAGGTACCATCGTTGCCCTCTCTCAATCTATCTTACCCTCTCTTCCTCGGTTTCTCACCTCCCACTCTTCCTTTCTCTCCACACACGCAGTCGCCCCCGCCGGTGGCCACTTCCGGCCAACCTCCCACTCCGTCTTCACGTCACAACCCCACCACCCGTTCCCCCCCTCTCATCTGCGAGCACACACACCCACACCGGCGGCCTCTCTCTCTCTCTAACGCTCTCATCTGCACCTTCCCGCCAGCTGTCCTTCTTCACGCACCAGTAGGCCGGACCCCCTCCTTGCCGCTCTCTCTTGTCACACACCGATCGCCCCTTTGCCATCACCTCTCTCTCTCTTCCACCAACACACCATCAGCCGCAACCGTCTCCACCCCCCCTCCAGTTCTCTCTCTCCCTCTCACTGGTTCTCACCCGCGGCCAACACCTCCCCTCTCCTCCAACACCCCAGCCCGCTCTATTACCCTCCCTCTTTCTCTCACCTTATCTCGCCGCGGAGTCCCTGTTCTGAACAGGGGATCTGGACACCCCTCCATCCTCACTCCCTACTCCCTCCCTAACCCCCTGCTTCGTCCAACTCCTACCAACCAGCTACCAGTACACCCTCCATCGCCTTTCCCCCCCCCCCTTCCCTATTCTCCCACTTCACCCCTAACTGCCGCGAGCTTGCCGCTACCACCACCCTGCCAACCACGATGCCGCCCTTCCCAGCTCCCCTGGACACGAGCATGCGGGCGATAACCCCAGCATGCATGCCCACCATCGAATAGACCAGCAGGCCATCCCCACCGCTCTCATGCTGCCGGTCGCCATTTCCAGACCCTCTGCATGAAGAACCGTCGACGTTCATCCTGGCACCATTAACAACAGCTCGAGCCCACCACGTCGGCCATCACGGCAGCAGCAACAACGTCACCAGCAGGCTGTCCCTCTCCGAGCATGATCACCTCCGGGGCACAGCGATATCCTCAACGCGGCGAGCATGTGGACCAGACGATGAGCATGGCACCTCGCCATGCAACCCACATGTAGCGTCCATCCCGTCGACGTCGCCAACACTCCGAGCACGCCAACGGCCTGACCACCTGCGGCCCACTATCGAAGCTATTTTCACACCCACGCCAGCGTCCACACTAGCACCGACTCCGCCTGTGAACAGCCGCCGTTCTGAGTCCTCGGCTCTCACCACTCGAGCATCGCCAGTAGCCATTTCAAGAACCCTTGTATCAGGTTGCTGCCACCTTCATTGCTCTCCAGCCACCGTCGGGCCTGTAGCCATCTCCCACCTTCCTTCTTGCCGTCTGCCTCCTTCATCCCGTCACCATGCACCATGCCAGATGTGAGGACCCAGCCACCACCGCCACGATAACCCAGCCCCCCCTCTCTCTGTTCTCCCACCCAGTCACCCTCCCACCATGCCCCATAACCCCCCCCCCCCTCCATACCAGCATGCACCATCCCACCACAAGTAAAATGCCTCCTGCCTTTCCCTGACCCCACCCCCCCCCACTTCTCAAACTCCCACCTGCAAACGTGAACAGGACCACCGGCTCCCCCTGTTCCACCATCACCACCTGCGGACAGACACCCCGGCCCCCCTTACTACTTCCCTTTATTCCCCTGCCCACACCGCCCCACTCCACAACATCGAGCCCACTGCCGCCATCACCTTGCGACCATGCACCACCGAGCCGGCCACTCTACGTCACCGGCCGCATCTGCACTGCCATCGTCGGACCCTGCCCAGCTTGCCAACAACCACCCAGCGCCACCTTCTGCACCTCCGAGGCCACTGCGATGGCCACCACCGGCCGTCCATCAACTGCCATGAGGTCATCGTCTCGAGCGCTATCCCCTCCGAGCATGGCGAGCAAGGCAACTGGCCATGCATCCTATCTTCCGAGCACGATGCTGGCACCCCCACCGAACACGTCGGTTTGAGCTGCATGGGAATGCATCTCTGCCTCCCTCCGATCTAGGCCATTAGCGGAGCGGAGCCAACGGCCACATCATCCTCTCTCTACACATTCTCTATCTTTCTCTCTTCCCCCTCTCCCTAAGTCAGTAGAATGGCCGTGGACATCATCTCTCTCATCCCCTCTCTCTCCATTCTGTTCTCTCCCTACTCCTCTCTCTCTCTATTCGGTTGTAATCTATTCTCTCTCTTTAACTTCTCTCTCTATCCCACTCCTTGTTTGAGACAGGGCCCCATAATCAACTCCTTCCCACACCCTCCCACACCACTTTTACATGGTCCGTGACTTTAAACAGGATTTCAGACGAGCCAAAGGGAAATCTGAAGGAGCATCATGAGTTTCCTAGTTCTGTCAGAGATGGTATTCATGAAGCAATGGTAACTAGAAGCATGTTCCCAAGGGTGCCTGATGAAGTTCTGCAACAGCCTCCACGGAGGTCTGAACAAGCTTACCGAGCTGCTGGAGGCTAAGAGGATCAACATCTGCCACCCGACAGGGTTCGGCCACCTTGCACCAGCGGGAACCACCGTCGGAGGCTGATAGTTATTTCCACACTTGAAGCCATTTGGGCACCAGTCAACAAACTGTACAGTTCTTTTGGTGCTGATCATTGCAACGGCAACATTCACATCCTTCGGTACAACATCACCACAGTATTGAGAGCTGCATCATGATAAACTTTCTTGGTAGAGATAATAGGTGCATAGAAAGACAGCATGAAATGGCTATGGGGGTAGGATACAAGGTTTATCTGGAACTCGATAATATCAACAATGATGGCTTCACCAAACCTGAGGGAAGTAGTCAATGATGATATAACCTGTGATGGCAAATGGTTCATGTTGGTGTATGTTGGTCTTTCAATTTCCCATGACCTTCGGCAGATAGCAGAGATGGCTTCGTTGTCCAAAAGGCCAAGCAACATTTGTGTGTTTGAGGAGAGAAAAAAATGATAGAAAAAAATGAAAAGAAAAGAGAACTTCGGGCCTAGATTATTTCATCTCACATCAAGTGGTATCAGAGCTTAGGGAATCGGGATGTTTCATCAGACCGAGATCCTGAGCTACGAGGTTCGAGGTCGAACCTCTTCCAAGCGGAGAAGTTTTATGGAATCGTCGATTCAAGATTCAAAGTTCGAGGTTGAATTTGAAGGGATTGACAAGCGGCTTCAACAAAACGATCAAATAGATGTTTTTATTAATTGGGCCACATGTATGGGCTTAATGGGTCATGTTTATGTTTGTAGTAATTATGTCCACAAAAATCATGTAACATTCTTTTTTTTATTTTGTGTCTTTTAGTCTTCCCAAGAGAGTGTCTTCCCAAGAAAGTTATGATGAGTAGGTGTTAAGTGAGTTGTCTTTTGATTTTCTTTATAGAGTCTATAAGAAGGATCATGTAATCTTTCTTTAAGACAATGAAGTTGAATATAATTTTTGGAAACATATCCCAAGTGAGGTGAGAAGCCTTTCGTGCCCTTCTCCGAGAAGGAGATGGGGTGAGAAGCCTCCCCACCGGTTGAGATGCCCGGATAACCACCGTCCGCCTCCTTCCCACCATCTTCCCTCTCACCACTCTCCCCTTCCCCACCATTGCCTGCCCCTGCCCATTTCTCTTTCCCACAGCCACTCCCACAATGGTCTTAGGTTAGAAACATGGGTGCATTGCCTCCGTGATAGAGACAGGTGAGAAACCCCACCCACGTCCTCCAACCCAGGTACCATCGTTGCCCTCTCTCAATCTATCTTACCCTCTCTTCCCCGGTTTCTCACCTCCCACTCTTCCTTTCTCTCCACACACGCAGTCGCCCCCGCCGGTGGCCACTTCCGGCCAACCTCCCACTCCGTCTTCACATCACAACCCAACCACCTGTCCCCCCCTCTCATTTGTGAGCACACACACCCACACCGGCGGCCTCTCTCTCTCTCTAACGCTCTCATCTGCACCTTCCCGCCGGCTGTTCTTCTTCACGCACCAGCAGGCCGGACCCCCTCCTTGCCGCTCTCTCTTGTCACACACCGGTCGCCCCTTTGCCATCACCTCTCTCTCTCTTCCACCAACACACCATCAGCCGCAACCGTCTCCACCCCCCCTCCAGTTCTCTCTCTCCCTCTCACTGGTTCTCACCCGCGGCCAACACCTCCCCTCTCCTCCAACACCCCAGCCCGCTCTATTACCCTCCCTCTTTCTCTCACCTTATCTCACCGCGGAGTCCCTAGTCTGAACAGGGGATACGGACACCCCTCCATCCTCACTCCCTACTCCTCCCTAACCCCCTGCTTCGTCCAACTCCTACCAACCAGCTACCAGTACACCCTCCATCGCCTTTCCCCCCCCCCTTCCCTATTCTCCCACTTCGCCCCTAACTGCCGTGAGCCTGCCACTGCCACAGCCCTGCCAACCACGATGCCGCCCTTCCCAACTCCCCTGGACGCGAGCATGCGGGCGAAAACCCCGGCACGCATGCCCACCATCGAATAGACCAGCAGGCCATCCCCCCCCTCTTTCATGCTGCCGGTCACCGTTTCCAGACCCTCTACATGAAGAACCGTCGACATTCATCCTGGCACCATCAACAATAGCTTGAGCCCACCACGTCGGCCATCACTGCAGCAGCAACAATGTCACCAGCAGGCCGTCCCTCTCCGAGCACGATCACCTCCGGGGCATAGCGATATCCTCAACGCGGCGAGCATGTGGACCAGACGATGAGCATGGCACCTCGCCATGCAACCCACATGTAGCGTCCATCCCGTCGACGTCGCCAACACTCCGAGCACGCCAGCGGCCTGACCACCTGTGACCCACTATCGAAGCTGTTTTCGCACCCACGCCAGCGTCCACGCCAGCACCGACTCCGCCTGTGAACAGTCGCCGTTCTGAGTCCTCGACTCTCACCACTCGAACATCGCCAGTAGCCGTTTCAAGAACCCTTGTATCAGGTTATTGCCACCTTCATTGCTCTCCAGCCACCGTCGGGCCTGTAGCCATCTCCCACCTTCCTTCTTGCCGTCTGCCTCCTTCATCCCATCACCATGCACCATGCCAGATGTGAGGACCCAGCCACCACCGCCATGATAACCCAGCCCCCCCTCTCTCTATTCTCCCACCCAGTCACCCTCCCACCATGCCCCACAGCCCCCCCCCCTCCATACCAGCATGCACCATCCCACCACAAGTAAAATGCCTCCTGCCTTTCCCTGGCCCCACCCCCCACTTCTCCAACTCCCATCTACAAACGCGAACAGGACCACCGGCCCCCCCTATTCCACCATCACCACCTGCGGACAGCCACCCCAGCCCCCCTGCTCCACCACCTGTGGACAGCCACCCCGCCCCCCCCTTACTACTCCCTTTATTCCCCTGCCCACACTGCCCCACTCCACAGCATGGAGCCCACTGCCGCCATCACCTTGCGACCACGCACCACTGAGCCGGCCACTCTACGTCACCGGCCGCATCTGCACTGCTATCGTCGGACCCTGCCCAGCTTGCCAACAACCACCCAGCGCCACCTTCTGCACCTCCGAGGCCACTGCGATGGCCACCACCGGCCGTCCATCAACTGCCATGAGGTCGTCGTCTCGAGCGTTGTCCCCTCCGAGCATGGCGAGCACGGCAACCGGCCATGCATCCTGGATTCCGAGCACGATGATGGCACCCCCACCGAACACGTCGGTTTGATCCGCATGGGCATGCATCTCCGCCTCCCTCCTATCTAGGCCATTAGCGGAGCGGAGCCAACGGCCACATCATCCTCTCTCTACCCATTCTCTATCTTTCTCTCTTCCCCCTCTCCCTACGTCAGTAGCATGGCCGCGAACATCATCTCTCTCATCCCCTCTCTCTCCATTCCGTTCTCTCCCTACTCCTCTCTCTCTCTATTCGGTTGTAATCTATTCTCTCTCTTTAACTTCTCTCTCTTTCCCACTCCCTGTTTGAGACAGGGCCCTGTAATCAACTCCTTCCCACACCCTCCCACACCACTTTTACATGGTCCGTGACTTTAAACAGGATTTCAGACGAGCCAAAGGGAAATCTGAAGGAGCATCATGAGTTTCCTAGTTCTATTAGAGATGGTATTCATGAAGCAATGGTAAATAGAAGCATATTCCCAAGGGTGCCTGATGAAGTTCTGCAACAGCCTCCACGGAGGTCTGAACAAGCTTACTGAGCTGCTGGAGGCTAAGAGGATCAACATCTGCCACTAGACAGGGTTCGGCCACCTTGCACCAGCGGGAACCACCGTCGGAGGCTGATAGTTATTTCCACACTTGAGGCCAGTTGGGCACCAGTCAACAAACTGTACAGTTCTTTTGGTGCTGATCGTTGCAACGGCAGCATTCACATCCTTCGGTACAACATGACCACAGTATTGAGAGCTGCATCATGATAAACTTTCTCGGTAGAGATAACAGGTGCATAGGAAGACAGCATGAAATGGCTATGGGGGTAGGATACAAGGTTTATCTGGAACTCGGTAATATCAACAATGATGGCTTCACCAAACCTGAGGGAAGTAGTCAATGATGATATAACCTGTGATGGCAAATGGTTCATGTTGGTGTATGTTGGTCTTTCAATTTCCCATGACCTTCGGCAGATAGCAGAGATGGCTTCGTTGTCCAAAAGGCCAAGCAACATTTATGTGTTTGAGGAGAGAAAAAAAATGATAGAAAAAAATGAAAAGAAAAGAGAACTTCGAGCCTAGATTATTTCGTCTCACATCATTTTTGCAATAACAACTTTAATTATATGCAGCTTATATTGACAACTCAAATCATATGCATTTCAGTAATGTAAAGAAGGCATTTATTTCTAGCAGAGAGACTCAAATAATCAATCATCATGTTGAAATTTACACAGACCAAGATCTCTTCTTAAGTATTTGAATCTTTCATTACAAAGAGGCTTGGTAAAAATATCAGCAATTTGTTTATCTGATTCAATGAAATTCAGTTCAATTTCCTTTTTATTTACCTCATCTCTTAAGAAGTGGCGTCTTATCTCAATGTGCTTAGTCCGGGAATAATGGATAGGATTTTTAGTTAGAGAAATAGCACTGGTGTTATCACATAAAATAGGAATACATCCAAGATTTATGTGATAGTCATGAAGTTGGTGCTTAATCCAGAGTACTTGGGATGCACAGTTTTCTGCTGCAACATACTCTACTTCAGCAGTAGAGAGAGCAACAGTGTGTTGCTTCTTAGATGCCCAAGGCACTAGACAACCACCTAAGTATTGACAATACCCACTAGTGCTTTTTCTATCTAATCTACATCTTGCATAATCTGCATCAGTGTCAGTTATAAGATCTAGCTCACAGTTAGCAGGATACCATAAACCCAGATCAGGAGTGCCAGAAAGATATCTAAAAATTCTTTTTACACCACTTATGTGAGATTCCCTAGGACTAGCCTGCAATCTAGCACAGAGACAGAGAGAATTGAATATCTGGACGAGAGGCAGTGTGGTAAAGTAAGGATCCGATCATACCTCGAAATGTTTTGGGATCTACCAATTTACCTTCCGGGTCAGCATCAAGGTTTATTGATGTACCCATTGGTGCCGTGATAGCCATGAGGTTTTCCAGCGTATATTTCTTCAAAAGATCCTTGAGATACTTTCCTTGAGTGATGATGCTTTGTTCTGAAGTTTGATGAATCTACAATCCAAGGAAAAACTTCAGTTCTCCCATTAAACTCATCTCAAATTCAATTGTCATCAGATTTAAAAATTCCTCACACATGGATGATTTAGTTGACCCAAATACTATGTCATCTACATATATTTGAACAATAAGAATATCTTTGTTATCAACTTTAGTGAATAGAGTTTGGTCAACCTCACCTCTTGAAAATCCTTTTGATGTGACACGACCTAAGGGTGCAATGGTATCAACCAAATGAACCTCGGACCTAGACTTGCAAGCCCACTTACAAATTAGTGGACTCGATGTTGGCGGACCGATATCGCAGCACAACCCTTTCCCCGTGGTGACTAAGTGATGGTAGGGTGGATTCGAGAGCCTAAACCACGCTGCTTAGGGTGATGACTTGACCAATGAGTTCCCCTCCCTTGGATTGGAGCACCCACATCAGTGGGGCGGACGCCGTGCCTTGAGGGTACGGGGATCTCTCCTCACTCAAACCACGGTGCCCACTCGTGATCGGGAATCACGGGACCGGGCACTCTCTTCCTCGCCGGCTGAACTTAGAAATGATACTAAGAAAACACAAATATCCAGGGAGGGTTCAGCATATACCTGACCGGTGTGAGGACACCGGCCCCGAGTCGGAGACGTGGGCGAGCGGGGAAGCGTGTGTTCCCCACACGCCGCGCCGGGGAAGCTTGACCTGCCCAAGAGAAGTTACAACACTACACATCTCGCAGGAGGGGGATCTTGGGGTGGGGGTTAATGGATATTACAACCAAAATTACCTCCACGCAGGGAGGGGCCTTCAGCCGGCCAAGCGGGGAGGGGAAAATGAGCAAGGAACACCGAAGATGGAGATTGCCGATTCTGCCCGCGTTCTGTGGGTGCTGACAGCCGAGTGGAGAACCGACTGCTGCGACTGCTACCGATTTTTGTTGGGGACGAAACCACCTAGAAAAGCTTCGTAGGAGGCGAGGGAAGTCGTCCAATTTTTTCTGAATTCTTCTGGTGTCGAGGCTTATCTGGATGGAGGCCCGAATAGGGAGGCAGACCCTCAGACTGGCAGCTTCTGATTTCTAGCAGTAGGTTGCAGAGGGTGCCCCGACAGCTCCCGGACTCGGAATCAAGCACCGTTGGAGTTGCTGGAACCATGGATGAGTCTTCTGTGCAGAAAAACTGACAGGGAAGCCAACCGATGTCGGAGAAGATCAGGGGAAGCATAACAATGGCGACTGGTCGATGCAGACTGTGGGCAGCAGGACCGTGTAACTGAGGGAGAAAAAGGATAACTCCTTCCACGGGATGCCGAACAGAGTTCTGCTTCTTGATTCTGAAAGTAGACAGGAAGAAGAAGAACTTTGTAGAAGAGCTTGTGGTCTGATTCCACGGGGGTTTGCCGTGGTGAAGCTTTCTCTCAGGATCATGATCTCTATAGAACTAGCTCCTAGTTTCCAACAGCTGGTTGCAAAGGATGCAACGATAGCTCCCGAACTTGGAATCGAGCACCGTTAGAGTCGTTGGAATCGTGGACAAGTCCTCTTCGCAACAAAACTAACGGAGAGGCCATCTGATGCCGGAGAAGACCAGGGATCTCTGAGCACTGATGACTGGTCGATGCAGACTGTGGGTAGCAGGATGATGGAGCTGAGGGAGAAAAATGATAACTCCTGCCACAGGATGCCGAACGGAATTCTACTTCTTGATTTTAAAAGTAGACAGGAAGAAGAAGAACTTTGTAGAAGAGCTTGTGGGCTGATTCCTCGAGGTTCGTTGTGGCAGAGCTTCTAATCAGGATTTGGTACTCAGCAGGGGCAGCTCTGCGCAGTTGTGGGAGAACGGATCTCCCGGTCAGCTCGGAGCTCGGAAGGGGACGAGACCACCTCCGTTGCGAAGAGGACAGGCAGCCGCTTCTATGGACTACTCTTGGGCTTCCAGGAACGTCCGAGGAGGTCGGGGTTGCTACTGCAAGCTTCAGGTCTTCTGCAGGTCCTCTTACTCTAGATGGTAGAAGGTGGGGTGATGGAGGTGAACAAGGGAAGATGGAGAGGATGAGAGGGGGGCGACCCTAACCAAAGGGGAGGGGTCTTGGGCGCCCTAGGGCTATGGAGGGAAGGGGATTTTTGAATTCAAATGGTCTAGGGAAGTGGAGGGTTGCATGGGGGAGAGGGAAGGGTGCTTGGGAAAGGGATGAGGTGGTTGGAGGGTGGCTTAGTGATTGGGGATGCTCCCTTGGGACTAGGGGGTGAAGTAATGGGATGTGTGGGGAAGGGGAGTGGCCTTTAATGGGGGTAGGTGGGAGAGTGGTGGTTGGGAAGGGAGGAGAGAGAAAATTTTCGAAATTGGGTGTGGAGGAGAGAGAAAGGGGAGTGAAAGAGAGAGATTAAGAGAGGGATGGGTGGGATTCTCTCCCTAAGGTTTCTCACCTCACTAATGGATTCACTCCACCATAAAAATGAAGATAGAACTCACAAAATGGTATATTTTTCATTCATTGATTCATTCCCTTCAAATGAAGGAAATGGGGCACTATATATAGGAAACCCACATTTTACAATAAGACCCTGACAAAAGACTTAATAACAAATAACCGAAGGGGTAGGGGGGCTCATGGGCCAAGCTCAATGAATTGGGCCCAATGGCACACTAAACAATCTAATGACACTCAAACTTAGGAAAATAAATGCAAGACCTAGGGACATGACTCAAATAAAATGAAAATTACATAATTATGACTCAAAGAAAATATGAAAATTACATGAACTGAATCAGAAAAATGTGACGGACATAATGGAACCATACTGGTGAACAACCGGTAAATATGAAGGGTGAGAGATGCCCCCATCACCTTTACCTGTGAGAATTGAACTCAATCTGTCATATCAGGCCCGGGGAGCTTGGTTCAGTCCATATAAGGCCTTGTCCAGCTTATACACGTGATCAGGAAAGTCAATACATTCAAATCCCGGTGGTTGCTTAACAAAAATATCTTCTTTTATTCAGCCATTCAGAAATGCACTTTTAACATTGTTGCGTGGGTTTTTATGCCGGTTAACAGGGTGAAGGAAGGAATACAGTGGGGAAGTAAAATACGGGAGTTTGATGTATCTCAGGTATCCTCCTTACGGTTGCATGCCTCTCACGGTGGTACCGGGCACTCTCCTTTTACGGAAAGTCGAAAGGGACGGAATGGCATGAGAATGTCGGGCTAAGGGTTAACCGGACTGGGTGCGGGCGTGCCAGTCGATCTCTCGACAATCACTCATGGAACCAAGGTTTGACCAAGGAAGCGCCACCAGGGCGCGGCACGTGGGCTCAGGCGATCGGGCGACACGTGGAGAGAAGGGGTTCCATGGGTGCGAGTGCGTAGGCGATTGCGGGAATCGTGTACAGGATGTCTTTCCCCACCGGCCGCAAGCAACCGGTGTTTATTTACATCAGATTGAATCTGAATACCTTCGTTCCATGCTAAATAAAAAGTCTATATATGTGTCTGAAGCCATGGGTGTAGGGCCGGGCGCATTCAGCAGCTAGGGGTACGTGTTAGACTGAGGGGCGTTCACTGGAGTTAGGGTATCGGGCACGGATGCTGAGTGGTCTAGGTAGGAAGCTAGGGCCCCGAATACGGGCGTATGTATTTCACTGGTTTTACGATGAGCCACATGGGCTTTACAAATGGGCCGAGGAGGCCGAAGTACAACGAGCGCAAGTCGCAGGACATTTCTGACACGTGAGTCGGCCTCCGGGTCATTGCGTGACAAAGAGGGTGTCCGCGTGTTTTACTGGAACTCTTTACAGAGGAGTTGGTGTAGGTCCGACTGCCTTGGTGGTCAGAACGGACATGGCTGGCGCCTGGCGGAGGTCGGATGCAGCTCAAGGCGAGCGATCGGGTCCTAGTCTCGGACGGCGAGTGTTGTCGTACTGGCGAGTCAAGGTCGGCCACGGGACTGTAATTCCCAGGCCAGAGGTCGGACTAGACTTGATTTGTCAATCGGGGGGCCGACGGCCGACTGGAAGATGAACGGTGGGCACGCGGATCCATGTCGAGGGTCGACGCGATCGTTACGCGATACCCTTCGTCACCGCGGTAAGTGTCGTAAGTCAACGTACACGGGCGGACCCGGGGCACGGGCGTATTCGCCTTTGGTACGGTCATCTTACACGAGGCGGGGATGGACTTGGCATGAGATGGCTAGACACCGCGTGAGGGGAGTACGTGAGACATACCCTCGGCGTGTGTGAGCCGACTAGCAAGTCAATCGCATGCGCACTTGTCTTCTCGTGTTCCCAACCCTTGCCGAAAGCCTCGGGAGTCCGAGGGTGCGATAATTAGGCCGGGGAAGTTAGCTCGTCCGTGCGTTGCTTCCTTCCTTCACGCGTTGTATGCATGCATTGTTGTTTAGCTGGTTGGTAAGGGGGTAATTTATAGAAGTTTGGAGGGGTGAGGGGTAGGGTTTAGGCGGACCAAGTTGAGGGTCCAACTTGGTCCGGGTAAACCCCCCAAATAGTGTTTTTGTTTTTATTTTATTTAAATTTATTTATGTGTTTTTTCGTGTGTGTGTGTGTGTGTGTGTGTGTGTGTGTGTGTGTGTGTGTGTGTGTGTGTGTGTGTGTGTGTGAGAGAGAGAGAGAGAGAGAGAGAGAGAGAGAGAGAGAGTGGAAGAGATGGGGTTTAGGCCGACCAGCTTGGGGGTCCAAGCTAGTCCGCCTAAACCCCCTCGCAAGGGGGTTTGGGCGGACAATGTTGGTCCCCTTTTTTTGTTTAAAAATCTTTTTTTTTATTGTTCAAAGGTTTAGGCGGACCAGCCTGGGGGCCAAGCTGGTCCGCCTAAACCCCCCCCCCTTGGGGGGTTTAGGCAGACCAGCTTGGGGACCATGTTGGTCCCCTTTTTTTTGTTTAAAAATCTTTTTTTTTTATTGTTCAAGGGTTTAGGCGGACCAGCCTGGGGGCCAGGCTGGTCTTCCTAAACCCCCCCCCCCCCTTGGGGGGTTTAGGCGGACCAGCTTGGGCCTCCAAGCTGGTCCGCCTAAACCCCTCCCCAAGGGGGGGTTTGGGCGGACCAGGTAGAAGAGATAGAGAGGGGGAGTGGCCCCACCTCTATAAAACCCAGTTTTTGTGTATTTTCTTCTCAAATTGGTTAAGAAGAAAGAGGATAAAGGGTACTGGGAGGGTACACTGGTGGACGTGCTGCTTGTGTGCGAAGATCGAGGGATTGATGTGTGTGACTCAACGTAATCCCGGGACTCCGACTTCAAGAATCCTTCGGCACACGGGTACAATGACGAACCTTGCACGAACCTCGGACTGTGAAACTGAGAGTTTGCATGGACTGGGACTGGGGAGGGCCGTCGGGCCTCCGAGCTGGGGAGAGGGCGCGGCCCCCCGGGGAGTTCGCTCTCCCCGGGGGCGTGGCCACGCCCTGGGGCACACGGGCTCCCGGGCAAAGCCGTAACCCCGAGGGATGGCCCCCGGGGATCTTCCTTCGTCGTCTGGGGATATCCCTTGGGGGAAATGAAGTTTCGGGGTATCGAAATGGCCCATGGGAGACATTGTTTTTCGAGTTGTAGTGGCCGCTCGCAAGGTGTTTAGGTGAATGCTCGGCACACCCCGGGTTGCAGAATGAGCCGCGTGGGTGGCTGACGGGCCTCGGATTCGGACAAGGGTAGAAGTCCGTAGGGGCTGGAAGGAGGCACCTTGGGCCGATGGGCCTTGGCTTGATCTACGTGCCGCGTTGTACGGTGGGTTGGTAGGGTTGCCTCGGGTTGGCCCGAGAGTTAAAGTCGGGTGGCATGTTGCCACGTGTCTGAGGGTCGGGGGTGGCCCCAGCTTGCTGGGGGGTCGTTGTAGGACCCAATTGGTGTACTGGAACCACGGGGTGGCCCGTGGGTTGGTGTAGAAGGGTTGAAACACATGCGCCCACAAGGTGTTCGGCAGAATGCCGAACATGCGTGTGTGAGCCGTACACGCGTACTACGGGCCTCCTGAGCCTGTGGTTGACCTATTTAGGTCTCCCTTTGACCTTGGAGGGTTGAGGGAAGGCATTCCAGAGTAGGCCCCCAACCTTTTCACTGAGTGCCATGTGGCGTGGCTCGTAGTCGGAGTGCCCCTGGGGTGCCCCGGGTGGCCCTGTAGAGTGCAGAGGAAGTCCGCGACTTATGAGTCGGGAGTGGTCCTGATCGATTGCTAGAGCCATCGTGCGCCTTGGCTAACGTGCTAGGGCCGTTGGTCGGGCCCACTGGATTATCGGATGGGCCGGGTAGCCCATGCCTTGAAGGTGTTCAAGGAAATTTCTGAACCCCTATCTCTGGGTATTTGGCTGGGGAAATAGTCCGAGTATAAAAAATGCCCCCCACGGGTCGTGCGTCGGAGGCGGAGACGAGGGCGTACGGCCCGTGAATGTCTCCTCTTGAGTTGTTGTAGTTGCATTCTGACACTTCATATATTTGTGATTTGGTGTACTGTATGTATTGAATTTCTGGCATACTGGCCATTTTTGTGTTATGTCTTGCAGCTATGACCCGATTTGGCAGGGACGAGAGGGTCCCGAGGCATGTGGTCCGGGAGGAGGACCACTGGGTGAGGAGGACAGAGCGGCCCATGCCCCCTTTGGGCCCGCCAGTTGTTACCGCGGCCAGCGTGGAGCAGCTTGATGGTGGGCAGGCAGTTGTGGCAGAGGGCCCCGTCGGCAAGCGCGGCAATGGGGTTGGGGTTGTGGAGCTGGCCCGCGCGTCGGAGGTGGGCGGAATTTACACTTATGATCACAACGGTGCCTATCCAGTGGAGTTCCCTTTGGACCATCACCTGTTTGAGTTTATCAAGCACTTTGTCCCGCCAGGCCTGGAGGAGAGTGACTCTCAGGTTGCTGGAGCCCATCGCCGACTAGATCGGGTGATCTTAGTGGGTCGAGATAGCTTGCACGGGATTGTCCTTTCCGGCTTCCTGAGTTTCTCTGTGGATTACTGGAGGCAGAGTCAGTTCCCCAGCGCTGAGTGCCTGGGCTTCTTCAGCAGAGCAGACTAGTTTGGAGTTCGTGTTGGAGTGATGGGTCCTGCCTTCTGGGATTTGCATGGACACCACCGAGCAGAGATAGAGGGCAGTCCAGGGTTAGTGCTAGAGCCGTCATGGCTGGAGTATGCCGGGGAGGGACCATAGCCTCCTTTCTGGGATTTTGCGACAGAGTGCAATCAGTTGGTATGGCCGCTCGGCGGTGATTCCGTCACACAGATACCGCCAGGGGGTGACTGAGTGGCTGATGGGCATAGTACACCACTACCGGGTGCTGCTAGACCGATCCGACATCAGATCTGTTGTGACTGCGGCTCTGTACGGGTACCCTTGCTACTCGGGGCTTTTGCAGGCGTTGGCGGAGCGATTCAACCGCAGGTGGAACACCGTGGCAATGGTTGAGGGAGAGACCTCATTAGACTTGTTGTCTCTGTGGAGGATCTCTGGGTTGTCGATCAGCGGCGAGGGGTACGAGGAGATAGTGCTGGATGACCTCCATCGTAGCCATACTGGAAAACATGGGAGATACCAGGTTCCTTACAGCTACCGGTATTTATTGAAGACCTGGAGGGACCTGGCCCTGGCTGGGAGAGAGAAAGCAGCACAGACTCCGAGAGTGACGCTGAATGCATGGGTCCCTCATTTCTACAACGGGCCTTTCTATTTTCACCAGAAGTTCGCCAGAGACCAGACTCCCTGGGAGGAGTATACAGAGGTGGAGCTGCGATTCAGGACACATCCGAGGTATATCTATGCTCTAGGGGAGGGGTGGAACCCCCACCGACTATCGGATGTGACGCACTTGGCCGCATACTTGGCGTACTGGCTGGCGACGTTCGTGGTCCCCCATGGGGAGGACGACCCGCTGCGAGTAGAGCTGCTGTGGCCTACGTGCCAATTGGCAGAGGGACGGAGACTGGCCTTAGCCCCAGCGGCTTTGGCCAATGTTTACCAGGGACTGGGAGCACTGGCGGTGCACCCGGCTCCACGTGAACGGAGCCTACTTCTTCCGACTCACTACCTCAGTGCATGGGCTGGGTTGCTATTCCCAGGGTTGGTGTCTCACGGGTCTGTGACGAACAAGGCGACACCATTGTTGTTCAGCTTCATAGGACAGCCCGATGGGGACGCAGTGATGCAGCTGGAGGAAGCCAGGAGGGTATTGTGTTACTTGCCCGGCAGGGGTGAGGAGGGTGTTCCCTTTGACGGTGCTACCAGGGACTCCCACTTGATCATGGTGCCTTTGAATGGGGGGGGGGGGGGGGGGGGGCGGCCTGCGCCCTATCTTACCAGCCAGAGCCGGACGCGTCGTTGTACAAAGAGTGGGTGATGAGCACCCGGTCGGCGGTGCTGCCTTTACACTAGTCCATGACGAGCTTCTTGGAGCCGTACTACCCGCACAGGTTCACTCGGAACTTCGGGTACAACCAGGGGATCCCGCCGAACCAGGAGTTCCCTTTGGCGGGTCGTCAGTACAAAGGTCAGGACACCCATTTGCTAGCCGCGTCGTGGTGGGACTTTAACTGTCGCCGAGAGCCGGAGCGACTGCCGACGCCGGTGCCGGGACGCACGGGACGGTTCGACGTCTATTACGCCAGATGGTAGTTCGAGCATAGTCATCAGTACCGACAGAAGGCCTCGACGATCCGGAAAGTGGAGGAGACCCGTCTCTTGAGGGAGGACCTGCCTCTCATCGCACTGGATGACGGGTATCTGCGGACTCACTCTTCTCGGATCCGTCGAGAAGTGGAGAGGCTGGTGCAGTAGGCGCCCCGGGGGAGCCGAGGCTCTTTGTCGACGGGGCGAGGTGGCAACGGGGCATAGAAGCCCCTCAGGCAGGCGTAGGCGGCGCCTGGAGGTACCAGAGTCAGGGCACCTCGACCCGAGGTGATGCGGGACGGACACGCGACCTGGGACTCTAGCTCACGATCGTCCCTAAGTGAGGGAAGATGTGGGACCGTGCGTGGTCGAGAAATCGGCAGTGAGTCTCAGGTATCGGCCTTTCCGCGTTAACTCGGGTTGAGTCACGGGATGCTCACTCACTCTCACTCTCGCAGCAGTGATGAAATGATAACAAGCTAGATAATCTATCACTCATGCAGTGACATATACAAAAATATACAAGTAAAGCAATACCTACGAGGAGGGTGGCGAGTGTACCTCCACGCTCCGGGCGTGGGGAAGACGTTCCCGTCCAAGTACGGTAACTCCCGGTAACAATGGTAAAAGTTAATTACAACAGTAACTTTTATTGCCCACTCCACGTAGGGAGGTAAAGGGCTACAAGTGGGGCCCGGGAAGACCGACCCTGGGTTGACGGGCAGCAATCTGGAGGTGCGTACGGCATGAACTCGGCCTGCTGGTCCGACTCGGCACTATTCCAACTTGGTGTTGCGCCAACTCGGTTGCTGACTCCCTGGACAGCAAGCAACGGTTTCCAAAGGAACGTCACCTTCCTAAGATCTTATGGAGGCACTGCTTGGCTGGGACGATGGCAGGACGTCCCTGAACGACTCCCTGAAGTGGCGGCTCCTGAAATTGATTTTTGATATTTATTTCTGAATATCTTCTGGACTGTAATTTCGGACCTGCACAGGGAACAGATCTGCAGGCGTCGGCGACAAGAATTAAATATCTCAGATCTGGAGGCCGATCGAGGCGTGGCTGGTACCGTTGGAAAGAGCACTCACAGAGCTACAACATATATTATTTTCCCGAAGATCCAGATAAGGGATTAGAAATGAAAAACTCTGCAATGTATGGGTTTTTCTATGGATCAGGTTAATGACACTCAGTACAGAACTGGATCTGCCTGAAACTGACCTTTGACCAAGGGCTAAATGATTTTTCCAGACTCCACGAAAATTATGGTGGAAGGGGGTATATGTGAGGAACACTAAGTAATATTTTGGGATTTTCTGGAAATTGATAAAGGGGTGGAGAAAATACAAAAAGGGAACATTATCCCGTAGATCTGCAAAAGGGCATATTACTGAGAGGACAAATAAAAATATGGGGAAAATATCAAACTAAGGCCAAATGGCATGAAATTTGAACTGGTGATTAGGGGAGATGGACAGAACAAACCCTTAAAATTAGGGCTCGAACAGACAGCTAGACAAAAAGATAAAATTTTGGTGAAGAGGTTTTGTCCTGATGGAGATAGAACTCCGATGACGGTGGCGACGGCGCGATGGCGAGGCGATGGCGGCGGCGGCAGTGGCAGAAATGGAACTCAGGGGGGCTAAGGAGAATGGGCTTCACACCCTAGAGGGCTGGAGGAGGAAGAAGAACCAGGGAGAGAGGGAGAGGGGCGCACCCTTCCTTGGAGCAAATGCCAATTTTTTCACTTCATTAATTCATGAAATGGGAAAATACATAGTATTTATATGAAATGTAAAATGACTCATAATACCCTCAGATCTAGGTTAGGGAGGGGTAAACTAGGGATAGAACTAATTAGTTCTAATCAAGTGATTTTTACAAAATAAAATAAAATTCTGATGGGAGGGGGGCGCCCCCTTGACCAAGGGGCCATGGTAGGTAGCCTCCCTTTGACATTTTCAACCACTTGTCTTCCATGTGTCCAATTGACCTTCTAGATGCCACCTAGGACTTTGACCAGCCCCACATGGACCCATATGACTTATGTGGACCAATGGGGAAGGAGTGAGGGCCCCCTTGCTGGACCTCTTGACAAATTGTACCAAAACCCAAAGAATCTAAGGGAATGACACATTGGCTTATAAAGCCTTACAATTGCACATATACTTTTCCAAGGATATAAAAATAAACTAAATGAAGTAAATGCAAATTAAAATGTCAGTGCTCGGCGTCAATTCCCATCAACTCTCCCTGGGTGGGAAGAACTCGACCCCGTCGAGTAAGGGGTGCGGCTGCTCGAGTAACTCCTGCGGATCTGTCATCGTACCATGAAGCGCGGAGTACGCTCCACTCCAAGTAATCGACACCTGCTCATCCCGTATAGATTCGATATGCACACGCTGCCATGGGAATGAGGATAGAGGTGGACACTCCGGGGTGGGGTCACTCTCAAATGCAGGAGGCGGCTCAAAGACTCACTAGGAATCACCACTTGTCCCATATGTGACTAGATCCGATATGTAGCGTAGAGCCGATCCCAAAGTACGATAAGTCTCGTACTCGAAAGGGACTAACAACGCAAGCGTACAAAAGACCGACTCGACTCGATGTATGCACAAACACACAAGACCCTAGACACACCTAATGTTAGTCTGACCTACGCATAGGCGATGGTGGACCAGGACACCCGAATATGTGCCATGCATACACTAGATGTACTCGATGGTTAACGGAATGGAGGACTCCTAGACACCCTAAGATGTACCACTCATGCATTGGCGACCTATGGGATTTGGGTGGGGAAGGGCTAGGAGATCCAAAACTACCCTCGTCATTACCCCTAGACGTAGGTATGGCTTCCCAACTAGACCGAGGGGTAGGGGTGAGATAGTGAACTCCTTGGAAGAAGTGGAGTGAATATGATAGCTCGGGAGGTTCACTAGTGAAGGGGTCAAAAGGGTCAAAGAAGGTATGACCCCATGAAGTGGGTTCCCCCATGACTTGGTCCCAATTTATGAATTCATAATCACCGTTATACATTGTGGTCGGTGGGACGACGGTCATGTCTAGAAAATAGGATTCTCCCTTGGGCAAAAGGGAACGAATTCGGACTCAGTCGACATCAGGAGGAATAGAAGAATCTCCGTGGTGACACAACCCACTGTGCACACGGAGGTAATGGACCCTATGGCCGGATGGGTGAAGCTATGACTAGTGGGTTGGTCGAAGCCTCGGGCCAATAAGTGCGTCAACTTCCATTGCCAACCTAAACCAATAATAAGGTCACCCAATGTATCAACATGGTGACTAGACCGGAATGTCGTGTGGTAGGAGTTGACGGACACTAGAGGTAAGGTGGGGTCCATATATGGGTAAGGAGGTGGGACCAAGCCATCCTTGAGCCAACTAAGAAGCGGCTCGGCTATGTATAGCGTACCCGTTAGAAACACGGGTGGCTCAGGCTGAGGTGGCTCCAAATGGGAGGGCTCTGAAATAAGATCGGAAGGTGAGGGTGACAATGGAGCACTCTCGGGTGGTGAAGGATTGTCCTCCTCGTGGAGAAGGGGTCCATGGGGTGACACCGGGATGTAAGGCTCGAGGCCTAGGCTATCCACTCGTGGACTCAACCCTTCCATCCGATCTACCGCTGTGGTCAACACATCCAAGCATGTATCCAACCCATCTATACATGTAGTCAACCCTTGCATTTGTCCCATAAGGGCTTGGAACATGGCAGCCACTTCAACGGAACTAAGGGCTCAGGGTGCGGCCATGGTTGCAAAGATGGGGTTGGATCCCCTAGGAATGGATATACAAGGCCATTTTTTTTTGTTTTATAAGCAAAATGTTATGCCAACTAATGCAAGCACCTAGACACGAATTAGAATGTGATGCAAATGCAAAGTTGAAATGAGACTCGACAACACACCTAGACACGACCAAGATTCGGTACGTGGTGGAGTTAATCGATCCGAAGATCACTCGCGCAAGTGAATCAACTCTCCGATAGGCGTAACCTAACGGTCGGGCGACACCTTTTTATATACCGAATAATGGTATGCGGATGCAACCTTAGACCGACTTAGATGATAACTAGATGTAAATGACACTTTTCTTATTTTTGACCAAATACTACCCTAGACTCAACTGGCGCTCAGATACCAAATTGATGCGGGACGGACACGGGACCTGGGACTCTAGCTCGCGATCGTCCCTAAACGAGGGAAGACGTGGGACCGTGCACGGTTGAGAAACCGGCTATGAGTCTCGGGTATCGGCCTTTCCGCGTTAACTCAGGTCGAGTCACGGGACGGTCACTCACTCTCGCTCTCACAGCGGTGATAAAATGATAACAAGCTAGATAATCTATCACTCATGCAGCGGCATATACAAAAATATACGAGTAAAGCAATGCCTACGAGGAGGGTGGCGAGTGTACCTCCACGCTCCGGGCGTGGGGAAGACGTTCCCGGCCAAGTACGGTAACTCCCGGTAACAACGGTAAAAGTTAATTACAATAGTAACTTTTATTGCCCACTCCACGTAGGGAGGTAAAGGGCTACAAGTGGGGCCCGGGAGGACCGACCCTGGGTTGACGGGCAGTAATCTGGAGGTGCGTACGGCACGAACTCGGCCTGCTGGTCCGACTCGGCACTATTCCAACTCGGTGATGCGCCAACTCGGTTGCTGACTCACTGGACAGCAAGCAACGGTTTGCAAACGAACGTCGCCTTCCTAAGATCTTCTGGAGGGGCCGCTTGGCTGGGACGATGGCAGGACGTCCCTGAACGACTCCCTGAAGTGGCGGCTCCTGAAATTGATTTTTGATATTTATTTCTGAATATCTTCTTGACTGCAATTTCGGACCTGCACATGGAACAGATCTGCAGGCCTCGGCGACAAGAATTAAATCTCTCAGATCCGGAGGCCGATCGAGGCGTGGCTAGTACCGTTGGAAAGAGCACTCACAGAGCTACAACATATATTGTTTTCCCAAAGATCCAGATAAGGGATTAGAAATGAAAAACTCTACAAACTGCGGGTTTTTCTATGGATCGGGTTAATGACACTCAGTACAGAACTAGATCTGCCTGAAACTGACCTTTGACCAAGGGCTAAATGATTTTTGTAGACTCCATGAAAATTATGGTGGAAGGGGGTATATGTGAGGAACACGGAGTAATTTTTTGGGGTTTTCTAGAAACTGATAAAGGGGTGGGAAAAATACAAAAAGGGAACACTGTCCCGTAGATCTGCAAAAGGGCATATTACTGAGAGGACAAATAAAAATATGGGGAAAATATCAAACTAAGGCCAAATGGCACGAAATTTGAACTGGTGATTAGGGGAGATGGACAGAACAAACCCTCAAAATTAGGGCTTGAACAGATAGCTAGACAAAAAGATAAAATTTTGGTGAAGAGGTTTTGTCTTGATGGAGATAGAACTCCGATGACGGTGGCGGTGGCGCGATGGCGATGCGATGGCGGCGGCGGCAGTGGCAGAAATGGAACTCAGGGGGGCTAAGGAGAATGGGCTTCACACCCTAGAGGGATGGAGGAGGAAGAAGAACCAGGGAGAGAGGGAGAGGGGCACACCCTTCCTTGGAGCAAATGCCAATTTTTTCACTTCATTAATTCATGAAATGGGAAAATACATAGTATTTATATGAAATGTAAAATGACTCATAATACCCTCAGATCTAGGTTAGGGAGTGGTAAACTAGGGATAGAACTAATTAGTTCTAATCAAGTGATTTTTACAAAAAAAATAAAATTCTAAAGGGAGGGGGCGCCCCCTTGACCAAGGAGCCATGGTAGGTAGCCTCCCTTTGACATTTTCAACCACTTGTCTCCCATGTGTCCAATTGACCTTCTAGATGTCACCTAGGACTTTGACCAGCCCCACATGGACCCATATGGCTTATGTGGACCAATAGGGAAGGAGTGAGGGCCCCCTTGCTGGACCCACTGATAAATTGCACCAAAACCCAAAGAATCCAAGGGAATGACACATTGGCTTATAAAGCCTTACAATTGCAGATATACTTTTCCAAGGATATAAAAATAAACAAAAGGACGTAAATGTAAATTAAAATGTCAGTGCTAGGCGTCGATTCCCATCACGAGGCGTCGAGGACTTGGTGGACCCAGTTTCTGGCGGACTGTGGGTTTAAGCAGCGGGGTTGGCTGAACCGAGTGCTCCCTGAGGGGAGCTTTGCAGATACGGTGGCCGATGACTGGAGGCATCACATCGCCCATGCGATCGGGTCAGCCGAGCCCATAGAGCTGGTGTCCCTTATCGAGTGTGCCTACACCCTGAGGGACGTGAAGGAGGTGGTTGCGAAGGCTGCACGGGTCGTGGGCTTAAAGCCGGAGCAGCTAGTTCCTCTACCTCTGACCCCCTTCGTGACTTCAGGTAAAACCTTTTCATTATCCTACTAGCCCTATTTTGTTGTTTCCTAGGGCATATGGCTGAGAGATCCTGTGTGGTTGTATTTATTGGCAGGTCCTGCGGCGGACATGGGTCATCCTTCCATAGGGACATCTTCTGGGGATAGTGACGGGGCCCTTCAGCCCCGAAGGAAGCGCCCCCGGGTGGAGACCGGAGTCAGGGAGGTTGGTGAGTCTTCTAGGGGACCCGCTGCCAGGGAGCATATTGAGGCAGAGCCGGCTCTGAGTATGTGCCATATTCACCTACTTGCTTTGTATGGATTCAGCCTTGACGATTGGCTAACCTTGTGCAACTGGATTTGCTTTTCACAGCGCCACTGGAGGCCGTGGCTGATGCGGCCTTCTCGCCACCTCAAGAGGTTGACCCCCTTCCTGACGATGGGGTTGATCACGAGATAGATATGGAGGGGCTTCTTCGTATGATGGACGAGACCGCCCCCAATGTTGAGACCTTCCCCAACTTTGAGCCATGGAAGGCTTTAAAGGATGCCCAACTAGGTAAATAATTTCGGAACCGAACATATTGTGTTTATGACTGTATTTGCTTTCGAAAATTAACATAGTTGCTGGTGTCATGCAGAGATGGCTGAGGCATCAGAGACCGCAGCTTCTCCTGAGATGCAAGGCGAGGTGCCCCCATCCATTGACGGGCAGGAGCCCGGTGTGACTCAGGATGGCTTGAGTAAGTGTCAAACTGTTACAGAGAGTATTGCCCTTCCATTATAGAGTTGCGGGGATGCCGATACTGACTGACTTTATGATGTCATTTGTCAGGTGAGGATCCAGCCGCTACTCTGGAGATGATTCAGGAGCTGGTCCGCACCGGTCCTTCAGTGTCTCTTCCCTCCTTTGAGGGGGAGCCTGAGGGGAGGAGTGCTTTGATGCCGCCAGCGACCGAGGAAGTGTCTAGCTTGCTACCACAGCTGTTGGCGGGGGTGGAGCGAGCTTCCCTGCCGGCCGTGGTGTCGGCCTGCACTGTGGGGCTGGTCGGGTCCTCGAGCATGGGACCCTCAGGTGCGTAGCTAGAGACTTAACCACTTCTGTTAGGCCTTTTATTGTTGATTGTCTTCTGGTGCTGAAGTCCTTTCGGCATTGTTTACAGGTGTACCTTCGCCCCTAGAAGAAGGTGAGCTGCCCCGTAATGGGGCCGAGATGGTGGAGGAGGGGCCTACAAAAGTGGCCCATGCTGAGGGCGACGAGGAGATCATCGATATTGAGAAGGTTTCGGAGGGGTGTGCTCCGACCGGTGAGTTTTCTATTTGCAACTCTTAGCTGGAGAGGCATCCTTATATAGAGCTGGGTCTTGTGATGACCTTGTTTGCTGCGCTGGCTTGCAGGAGCTTTTGGTTGGGCCACCTCCGGGAGTTCATCCGGGAGCCCGTCGAGTTCTTCAGACGACGGCGGCTCGGAGATGGAGACAGAGGAGAGTTCGAGCTCGAGCTCTTCGTCCTCTGGGGCCTCCGCTGGTAGGGAGGTTCCGATGGGGAACCCGCCTAGAGGTATACAGTGGTCCTCTCCGTCCTTATTTGGTGCTTGTCAGCTCTATAAAGCAGGGTGCTGACGTTCTTGAGTTATTTGTAGCGTCAGATTCTGGGGAGGAGCACGTGTCGGCTCCTGGTGAGGGCGAGCAGGAGGAGCCTCCTGTCCCACCCGTGATTGCTGGGGATGACCGGATGGTGGAGGAACCATTGCCCTCTCCGACCCCGGCAGGTGATGCCGTGGAGGCGGAGGTGCAATTACCTTCCCCGACCCCGACAGACGATGCCACGGGGACAGCTAGACTTGCTCCAGGTAAGGAGGCAAGACTTGTCTCCTTCTTTTTGTCAGGTTTTTCACCTTGTTTGTCGAAGGAAGTCTTTCATGTATTACTTACTCCCCTTGGTGTTTGTTGGAACTATGCAGGTTCCACTGGAGTGCTGGTTGCATCCGGAGACCTCTTCCTAGATTTAGGGGTCGAGTTGCCTCCATTCGCCTCTCCGCCAGAGCCGTTGCTGGAGGCGAGTGCAGGTGCCGCCCTACTCTAGCGGGTGCGAGGCTACTCACAGAGCGAGCCCCTCCCTTCTCCGGAGGACCTGAGGCAGCGGCTGAGGGAGTGCACCCAGGGCTATCACGCGCTCAGATTCCCACGTGAGCTCTGGATGTTCGGGTTGGCTGGGATCTGGGCCGAGTACCTACGACTCCGCGAGGTGCAGGAGCAGAGGTCTCAGAGGCTGGCGGCGATCTGAGAGGCACAGGAGTAGTGGGCTCGGCTCGTGTCAGCCGTAGTCGAGCGGAGGAGTCACGCCGAGGCGACTGTGTCAGCATCTCCGGAGCGAGCCGCACAGCTGAGGGAGGTGGAGAGCCAGGCCGAGGCCTTGAGAAAGGCCTGGGAGGAGCGACAAGCAGTCACCGTACACGTCTGAGCCGAGTGGCAGGCGGGTGAGACTACAGCCGAAGCCAGTGCCCAGCTCTTGTCCACCCTAGAGGCAGAGCTTGCAGCAGCGGACTCTCACCTTGCGGCACTAGAGGGGATTGAGCCGGAGCCCTGATTGTATCTTTCCCCTCTTCTCCTTCTCTCTTTTTTTTTGATGTCTGGAGTGTATGGATTTTGTTACCCCAAGGGCATGTCTTGGGCTCCCCTTATAGAGTATTAATGAACTCCAGATCCTTTGTTTACTGGGTTGTTCCCTCCCTTCTTTGATGGAATGGAATGATGTGCGTGAACTAACGACCCCTTATTGTTAGTCACGCTTGCTTGTCCTACAACGCATTGCCATGAGTGATGACAGGAATCGGGTTTAAGGAACTCGGTGTTAGAAACTGGAGGTTGAGTGCTGGATAGTGATAACGCGAAAGTTCGTCGTTTAAAACACACGTATAACAATCTTAAAACCGAACTCGCACAAAATGATCAAAAGATAATGTAGTACTATGGCAAGCACGGGTCGAATCCATAGGGAAGAAGAGATTTTTAGAGTTAAAAATTTTGGAGTCCTTTAGAAAACACTTGTGATTTTGTTTTGCTTAAAGAAAATTGTGAAGTGATGAACAAACCAAACACTTAATTAAAAACACCTATGACTATGCGCCTATGCTATAGAAAATAATTGCATGAAGTGAAAAGAAGAGATAGAAGAAGGATGTAGAGAGGGAAGAAGATCAAGAACTAGATCAAATGAATAACTCTTTTTATTAACTTAAAAGAAAGAGTACATGAAGTGCAAGATAAGCTTACAACAAGGATGTGACGAGATTACAATGAAGTAAAATGAAACTAAAATAATAAAAATAAAAGGAGCCTGAGATATGAAGATGGTAGCAGCAATGGTGATGATAGGGCCGCCCTCTCTTGGCCTTGGATCATGAACCACCTTGCGGAAGATGTCGTCTACGTCGGGAAGAAGTCACATTCGTCGTTGAAGCCACCTTTAGAGGGTGAATAACTTTGAAGCCAAGATGAATTAGAGGATTCTCAAGAAGAAGAAGTTGACGAGGAGGGAGAGAGGAAGAACTTTGATGAAGAACTCAGATAGAAAAGAAGAGCATAAGAGCTTCAAAATAGAGAAATAACAGAAACTAGCACCTCGGATGAATAGTGAAATCACAGGATAGCAAGTTGAAAAATAGAAAATAACTTTCAAACCAGAAAGAATTAGAAGATCATGTAGAAGTATCTGTTGTAGAACACTTAAAAATAAAGAACTTTTATGAAGATAGTAAGAGAAGAAAATGACTAGAAGAGGGAGAAATAAGGGGAAGAACAGAGAGAAACACTGATTCACAGATGAACAGGACAGCACAGTACAAAACATGAAATACCTTGAAAACTAGGAGGAATTAGAAGATGATGCATAAGAAGACGCTGTAGCGGACTTTCATGAAGACATCAAGATAAGAAGAGGGACGGAAGAGGGCGAACTCGGTGGCCTAACAAGATGTGAGAGGGAGAGGGAGAGAAAAATTGCCAAAAGAAGAACCTCATTTCTCCTCCTTGTCATGGGCTATTTATAGGGAAAGTTGGGTAGATGGAGGGCGAAGATTGTAACAAAAGTAGATGGATGGCTTAAATTTAGGTAGAATATGATGTATGGGGAAGAGAAAAAATAGGTGGGCATCCCCTTTCTTGGACTTTAGACACCTCATTTTCCAAGACTCATCATGTCTCTCCTTTATTTCAAACTTTGAATGTCATTTTCCTCCTTTTCAAACTTAAACTTTGAATTCCTCCTTTTCAAACTTTGAATTCAAAGTTTTGAACTTTCTTTTCCCTCCAACCAAAATATTTTAAATTCTTTATTTGACTTGGTCAAAGTGGTGATGACAGTTTTACCCCCGGCTTCTTTTGCAATTACCTTCGGTGTCCTGCACACACATAATTACAATCTAGTCCATAAAAATTACCATAATGTGCACATAAATCTCAAATGCTCATAGTTATACAATGGAGAATTAATGCCCATGACCCTCAACTTTAATTTATCAAATAATATCACCAAATTAATCAATTTATGTTAAAGCTCTAATTTAAATGTGGAGTTGAGGTTAACTATGAAATATGCATAATTGCCTAATTATATGCACATAAAATGGTGTACATGCAATGAATTACTATAGAAAATGGACACTTATCACACCCCCCAACTTCAACATTGCTAGTCCCTTAGCAATGTAAACAATTATAAAATTGGGACTAGCAAACACTCATGTGTCACAGATCATGGCAAGAACATTATGCATAATGATTTAGACTTTGGAGTATTACAAGTTCAAGTAGAATGTATTTGATATAAATTTCATCAATCCATGTGTTTAGACCTTTCCTCAGGATACACTCAAAATTAAATAGCTCTTTGTGTATGAGTGATATAACTTGACTAGTGACTACCAAACAATCTAGATGAATGAGTCCTCTACCTTTCACTTAAAGATGATTTTCAATTCTGCCCACCTCTTGAATTAAGCTTCTCGAATTATAGGTAGCTTCACTCTGCCAGTTTATACTTCTTTTTTTTCTTTTTTCTTCTTTTTTTTTGACAGACGGTGCTGCACATCCCTTCGCCGTTTGACGCGAACCTCAATTGCCTTAGGAGAAGCAGGCCCAGTTATTAAGTTCAGGGGCATTTTCCATGTGTGTTTTTTTTTGACAGGTAGCTTTTTCCTCACGATTACGTTCAACGAATGGGCATAATATTCATCATCACTTAAGTGTCAAGTAAAATTTCCATCATCCTAATGTTTGTCATCCACCGATCTTGTTATTGTGCAATTGTGTGCAAGTTCAATAGAATTTTCAGTTGTATTCTGAGGAAAAGGCTAAAGACATAACCAATTAATTTATCCCTTTAACTTGTAACTTTCACGTATAAGACTCTAAGTCCTATCATTCTAAGAAAAGTTTCTCATCATGAAATATGAACACGAAACACTTGTTAGAGGTGTGATGAAAGATTGTAATTATTTTGAGGAAATTCGAGCTCAAGCTACCCCCCAACTTAGGTGACATTGTCCCCAATGGCATGAACAAAATATAAAAATGAAATAAAGCCATAAAAAGTATGGGGGAAGGATAGATACGACCTGAGAGAGAGATGCCGTCGTCAGAAGAATGTGGCTCCAAGATCTTAAGAGAATAAATAATATATATATATATATATATATATATATATTGAAAATGATAAAGAGTAATTAGGTTGCCTCCCAATAAGTGCGAAGTTTTACGTCTTCCGCCAGACGCAATAGAGCTCACAATGGGTCACTCAGCCTGAGAGAGTCCTCATGCAGCATTGGAAGATTTTCAATGTAAGGTTTCAAACGTTGACCATTGACAGTGAAAGTTTGACCAGTTTTAGGATCAAGAATTGTTATTGTACCATGGTCAAATATTTTAATTACCACATATGGTCCATCCCATCGGGATTTCAATTTTCCAGGGAATAATCGCAGTCTAGACTTAAAAAGCCAGACCTTTTGGTTGATTTGAAAAGTTTTTCGTGAAATGTGTTTATCATGGAATGCTTTAGTCTGGGCTTTATAAATCCTAGAGTTCTCATAGGCTTCATTGCGAAGTTCCTCTAACTCATTCAGTTGAAGGGCTCTATGGGAATTAGCCTGTGCTGAATCAAGATTGAATTGTTTGATTGCCCAATAGGCCCTATGTTCCAATTCGACTGGCAAATGACATGGCTTTCTAAAAACGAGCCTATAAGGGGACATGCCAATGAGAGTTTTGTAGGCGGTCCGATAGGCCCATAAAGTATCATCTAATCTTTCTGACCAATCTTTCCTATCGGGCCTAACAGACTTTTGCAAAATGTTCTTGATCTCCCTATTAGAAACCTCCACCTGGCCACTAGTCTGGGGATGGTAGGGGGTAGCAATCTTATGTGTTATCCCATACTTCCTAAGCAAAGCCCGGAATTGGGAATGGATGAAATGTGAACCCCCATCACTAATGATAACCCTAGGACACCCAAACCGAGAGAAAATATTCTTACGAAAAAATTTCATGACAATTTTGTGATCATTAGTCCTTGTGGCTATAGCTTCTATCCACTTAGACACGTAATCCACCTCCACCAAAATGTACTCATGACCAAAAGATGGTGAAAACGGTCCCATGAAGTCAATTCCCCATACATCAAAAATTTCTACAACCAGGATAGGGTTTAAAGGCATCATGTCCCTGTGTGACATGTTTCCCATAGCCTGGCAGCGCTCACAAGATTTACAAAATTCGAATGCATCTTTGAATATTGTGGGCCAGTAGAACCCACTCTACAAAACCTTGGCTGCCGTTTTCTTACCTGAAAAATGCCCCCCACAAGCTAAGGTGTGGCAAAATGTCAGAATGTTTTGTTGCTCACCTTCAGGGACACACCTCCGAATGATTTGGTCTGGTCCTAAATGGAATAGCTCAGGGTCTTCCCAAAAGAAGTACTTGAGCTTAGCAAAGAAGCGATCTTTTTCTTGTTTGGACCAACCTTCAGAATTTTTCCCACGGCTAAGTAATTGACAATGTGTGCATACCATGGGGGTGAAACGTGGGATACACTAAGGAGGTGCTCATCTGGAAATGAGTCATGTAAGGGTGTGGTGTCTGATGTTATAATTCGGGACAAGTGATCTGCAACAATATTTTTACTTCCTTTTTTATCCCAAATTTCCAAATCAAACTCCTGTAGTAAAAGGATCCATCTAATCAACCTTGGTTTGGCATCTTTTTTAGACAGCAGGTGTCTAAGGGCTGAGTGGTCAGAAAACACAATGACTTTGGCCCCTAGCAGATAGGATCGAAACTTTTCAAGAGCAAAGACAACGGCAAGTAATTCCTTTTCTGTTGTGGTGTACCTAAGTTGGGCATCAGCGAGTGTGCGGCTCGCATAGTAAATCACCACAGGCTTTTTGTCTACCCTTTGTCCCAAAACAGCACCTAAAGCAAATCTGAGACATCACACATAATTTCAAAAGGTAATGACCAATTGGGAGTTTGCAAGATTGGGGCATCAGTCAACGCCATTTTCAACGATTCAAAAGCCTCAAAGCATCATAGGTCAAGATGGAATGGGACTTCCTTCGCCAGCAGATTAGTGAGAGGTCTAGCAACTTTGGAGAAGTTTTGGATGAACCGGCGATAGAAGCCGGCATGACCCAGAAATGATCGGATTTATTTTACTGAGGTGGGTGGTGGCAGTTTGGCAATGAGCTCAACTTTGGCTTTATCTACCTCAATTCCTCTTGCCGACACTATATGTCCCAGAACAATGCCTTCTTTAACCATGAAATGGCTCTTTTCCCAACTGAGGACAAAATTAGTGTCAATGCATCTATTTATTACTTTGGCTAAGTAATCAAAGCAAGAATCAAATGTGTCCCCAAAAATGGAGAAATCATCCATGAAAACTTCTAAAAAGTTGCCCACCATGTCAGAAAAAATTGCTAACATGCATCTTTGAAATGTGGTAGGCGCATTACATAATCCAAAGGGCATTCTCCGAAAAGCAAATGTTCCGTAGGGACATGTAAATGTGATTTTTTCTTGGTCTTCTGGGTAGATAGCCACCTGATTGTACCCAGAATACCCATCTAGAAAATAGAAGTATTTTTTCCCTACTAATTTTTTCAAAATTTGGTCAATGAATGGGAGGGGAAAATGGTCCTTCTTTGTCATGGAGTTGAGCTTCCTATAATCAATGCAGACCCTCCATCCCGTGGTCAACCTAGTAGGTATCAACTCCTCTTGATCATTGGCGATCACAGTCAGTCCTGATTTCTTTGGGACTATTTGGGTTAGACTTACCCACTCACTATCAGAAATTGGGTAGATGGTCCCGACATCTAGCCACTTGACCACCTCATTTTTGACCACCTCCTTCATGTGTGGGTTTAATCTCCTCTGCATGTCTCTGCTTGGTTTTGCATTCTCCTCCATATAAATGTGGTATTGACAAATGGATGGACTAATCCCTTTAAGATCAGCGACAGACCAACCTATAGCCCCTTTATGAGATTTAAGGACCTCAACTAGTTTCTCCTCACGGTTAGGTTCAAGGTCGCTTGCTATGATGACTGGCAAGGTTTGGTCTGGACCTATGAATGCATACTTAAGGGAGGCCAGTAATGGTTTTAATTCAACCTAAGGAGGGAATTGTAAAGATGGCAGAGCTGGTTCAGATTTAAGCTGAGGCAAGGGTTCAACTGGGGGCCACGTCCTAAGTTGAGTTGACATGATGTCAACTTCTTCTCTCATTCTGATCCTACTGTCCCCTTCAATATCCAATAACTCCTCAATGGTGTCAACAACATAGCAGTCTCCTTTTTGATCATGAAATTTGGATGCCTTGAAAATATTGATGCGGACTTTTTGGTCCCCAAAAGATATGTCCATAACTCCTGAAGCACAATCTATATTAGCCCTAGCCGTGGCTAAAAATGGTCTACCCAAAATGATAGGAGTATGCTTGATTTCTTGGAGAGAAACCATGTCCAAAATAAGAAAGTCGGCAGGGAAGTAGCACTCATTCACTTTAACAATGACATTCTCAATAAGGCCCTTCGGAGTCTTGATTGATCTATCGGCGAGCTGGAGAATAATGGGTGTAGGCTTGAGCTCACCGATGTCAAACTGCACATAGATGGAGGTGGGAAATAAATTCACACTGGCTCCTAAATCAAGGAGAGCCTTATCAAAGGTCACACCCCCAATGTTGCAAGAGATAAGGGGCGCTCCAGGGTCCTTTAACTTCCTTGAAAGTTGGTTGAGGACTACGGCACTAACGTTCTCAGGAAGCCGAACCTTTTCCGGGGTCACGCGTGGCTCCCGCCTAGGAGTGCACATTTCCTTCAAGAATCTAGCATAGGCTGGGACATGTTTAATGGCATCGAGGAGAGGGATGTTGATGTGTACTTGTTTGAAGAGCTTCATCATCTCCTCGTTGTGGGCCGGTTGTTTCTTCTTGGGCTTTAAGGCATTGGGAAATGACACTGTAGGTTGGTAAGTGCTAGGCCCTTCATATAGTTTTCGCTTTCCCTTGACATCCTTTTCCTGGTTGGGTTCCTCTTCACTATGAGAAGATATTTCTGGGGCCTGGATCAATGTAGTAGAAGTAGACTCCTGGGGATCTTGGAGGACTTTACCACTTCTTAAGGCTGAAATTACTTTTGCATTTTCGAGTTGTGGGCCTTTTTGTGGTACTTGGCCTGATGGGTGCTGAAGGAGAGGAGGAATTGGCTGGTTCATGGGGAAGTTTAGTTGTGGGAAGCCCGGGGGATTATTTCGTGGGTTGGCAATGGGCTGACTTGGCAGTTGGCCCACTTCCCTTCTCATGGTGGCTTCAGCCAATTGGCCTAATTGGGTTTCCAACTTAGAGATAGTTTGTTGGTGGGCTTGAAGGGTCTGTTGGAAAGATTGACTTTGGGCTTGAATGGTTTGTTGGAAGGATTGATTTTGGGCTAGAATTAGTTGTTGTAACTGATGGAATCGATCATCAGTTTGGGAGTCCTGGTGGTGATGCAGAAGAGGTTGATAGGTTTGTTGAGAATTGGAAGACATCCCATAATTGGGCTGAGGAGGTTGGTATGGGGCCTGACCCTGGTTGAATCGGGGGAGTGGTTGTTGGACTTGCAGTCCTCGACCATAAGCATTTCCTTGAAATGGTGGCTGAGTTTGGAATTGGTGTTGGATAGGTGATTTGTAGGCTTGAGACATAGAGGGGATGATGGGATGATTAGGAGCTTGTTGATTTCTCCAATTGAAATTGGGGTGATTCCTCCAGCCCGGATTATAGGTGTTAGAAAATGGGTCGTAGTTGGGCTTAGAGAACCCCTAGGCTACTTGGACTTGCTCCTGTATAAAGGGTGGTAATTGGGCTGCTGTTGGGCAATCAGACACATGATGGTCCGAGCTAGCACATAAAGTACACACCTCAGGGTGTGTTGGGTCCGGGTATGGGTTGGACGTAGGTGGGATAGTGGTTTCTTGTTTGTTTAGTGCCAAGAGCTGGTCTAATTTGTGGGCTAGCATATCAACCTGTTCTAGCTTTTGAACCATGATGTCCACCTTGTCCAATTTTTTATGGATGAAATTCACATCCACTCTAGCTTCAGGTTCCACACGATACATCTCGGCCCGTTTAGAGGGCCCAATGGTTCTCTCATATGAGGATAAGGAAACATGGTTGATTGAATTCTCGCTCAACATTTCAAATAAGGCATAGGCCTCATCCTCACTCTTACTCATAAAGGCCCCTTCACATAATGCATCCACAATCTGCCTAACTTGATCATCTAGGCCCTCATAGAAAGCTTGCACTATTTACCATTTGGAAAGCCCATGATGTGGGCATTTTTTGAGGAGTTCCTTGAATCTTTCCCATGATTCATGTATTTGTTCATTTGGGAGTTGCGCGAATCCTGTGATTGCACGTCTCATGGTGTTGGTTCTATCGATGGGGTAGAATTTCTTAAGAAACGCATGCTGCATATCTGCCCATGTGCCAATAGGTTTCCCTAAGGTCCCTATCTAGTATTTGGCTTTGTCCTTAAGTGAGAAAGGGAATAAGGTAAGGCGGAGGGCATCATCTGTAAAATTTTGATTTTTCACAGTGGAACAAATTCCTAAAAATTCATTCAGATGTTTATAGGGATCTTCGTTGGTCTTCCCATAAAAGGATGGGAGCATCTGAATGGTGCTAGATTTGATCTCATAATACAAAACAAGGATATTAGGCAGTTGGATACATGTGGATGGCTGATAATTCGAAGGAATAAAATATTCCTTCATCTGTTTGGGCACCCCTAGTTGGTGTTGTTCAACCATAGGTTGGATTTGATTTTCGGCCTGATTAAAAATGAATCGCTCAATCTCACTAATGGGCTCAACTAAGTCACGATGTTGAGATCTTCTCCCTTGCATAAACCAAGGTTAAAGCTGATAGATGTGAAAAAAAATTTATGATTTATTATTATGATTTTTTTGTTTTCAATCAAATTAGGACGAAGAGTGTCACGCCCCGAGCGCGGAAGATACTCGGATATGCGCGACGAGTTTATATCAATCATGTCAATCAGAGTAGTAGTGTATTTGACACCAAAACAGAGATGCGCAAAATAGAAAGATAACCCAATCCTTTATTTCATAATGGATAGACTATTACAAATCCAATACTCTATTCAAACAAAAAGGAAAAGTACATAGTTGACTCAAAAATAGGAAAAAAAAGACTAGATGACACTTGGAGAAGTTCTATCTCTTTCACTCTTGACCATTCCCATCCGATTGACTTCCCTCGTCGTCGGAATTACCTGAAAAGTAGGGAACACACGGAGTGAGCGAACGCTCAGTAGGAAATTGTATCTCAAGCGCTAGCAAGGGGTTTAAATAATTACATTTTTCATGAATGTACTATAGCTATGCATGCTCGCATAAAACGACAAGATGGAGAGAGAATTTATCAATAAGACAGCAAGATGAACTAGTCACGAGCTTTCAAGAAAAGATAACAAGATATTCAAGCAAGTACTCTTTAGCAAGTCATGTCAAGAACTTTGGCTATCATGTATCAAGCAAGCAAGTAATTACCCTTTCTCGGGTCACGCAATTCATGTCAAGTCAAGTACGAGTCAAGTACAAGATTTGTGTGGAATGTCCAATCAAGCTAGTCATGCACTCGGTATAATGCCAGATACCTTATCATTCAACTCCCATGGGCACAAGTACTTTCGGGTGCTCCTCCCAGGACCAGATCGGGCCCTATATGCGCAGGCATTTATCATGTATAATTGACATCCACTCTTGTATATGTATATATATAGCCAATATGGAATTTCAACAATTTAAGCTTGTAGACACGTAGGATAACTTTGAGAGAATGGAGTCCAAAAATACGACATTGGACATAGATAGGCGATAACAACGGTACAATCACGATGAACGATAAAACTAGGTGGAATTAGGTTCCCTTAACTCGGGTACCATGACAAGTATGGACATTCTTTATATAGAATTGAGGTCCACATGAACAGTACATCAAAGGTAAGATACCCTCATTCTTATTATAGAATTGAGGTCCACAAGAACATCAACAAATGGCATGATATCATCATCCCATTAAGAATTCTCATGATATACTCTTTGCATATCATAAGGGCCGGTATACCATGTTTCTTTAGAGTGACATGGCATTCAATAGTGTAATGGGTTTTTAGGGTACAACCAGCTCAGTCGGCCTTGAGGGAATCCAAGGCTCGAGGAGTCTTACGGAGGTCTCTATGACTAACTCGCTAGTCCAAAGGAACAGAATGTCCAATGGAGAGCTTGTATGTCAATGAGAGTTGAGGGTGATCGATAAAACATCATGAAACGTGGGACTATACTCACGGAGTGGAGATATAGTGCCGATATACATATATATAGATATATTGAAACCATCGGTTATCAGAAACAGGGTAAAAACATTTTTACAAGAAAATAACGACTTAAGTAAAGTCACTACTCAAGTAATTAACGCCTTCAGTAAGGGCGTTTATCTATTTTACATTTTTGCAAAATTTCAATATTTCCGTATTTTACCAAAAACGCGCCCTGGTAAGGGGCATTTAATTAAAAGTTGACGACGTATGCAATGGTCGTTCATTCTTTACCTCTATTTTTGCAGAATATATATTTTCAGTAATTTATCAGAAACACGCCCTGGACAGGGGCCTTACTTTTCAAGTCACGCCCTGAACAGGGGCGTTAGTCAAGTGAGAGACGACCTATACAGGGTCATGAATTCAAGAATTTACAATATTTCAGGAAATAAAATTCCAATAGCCAATAGACATGATTTAGCAGGAATTCACAGGTCGAGTCATGCAATATATATTAGATTGGATATTTCATATCTATTGAATTTTTAACGTGGATCAATTATTAATTACATGTGATTTTCATGAAATTAACGCCTATAGGGCAGGGCGTCAAATCTGTAATTGACGACCTGGTGCAGGTCGTTTCTTTAAAGTAGCGCCCTGGACACGGGCGTCTCTTGCAAAAACATTACAGAAACGTGTAGAAACCATCAGGAAACTTATATACATGACATGCATGATGTGTTACTATGAATTTAATTTGTTTGGGCTACGTTGCTTGAGAAAACCTACCTTAGTATGGTCTGGATGAAGGGCACGTGAAAATACTTTTGATGGCAGAACGATGCTCTGCTGCAACAGAGTCTTCCGAAGTTTGACAGCAGTAGAGCAGGGTTGATTTGAAGAGTTAAAGAGAAGGCTTCGAAGAACCCTTGGTCTTTAGTCGAACGTCTTATTTCTACAGGCAACCTGTAGAGAGGAAGAAGAAAACAAGGAAGAAGATATTATAAGTCTTCTTATACGTAACCGAAAGCAAGGGAAAAGAACTTACTTGTTCTTCGGAAGACAGAAGCTTTCAACCTGTAATCAGAAGTAGATGAAGAATCATCAGTATTCTTCACAAATTCGATAGACAGAGTAAAGAAAAAGAACATGCTGTTCTTTACGTACCTTAGAAGAGTCCGAACGCCAAATAGCGTTCTCGGTTCAAGCAGTAGGTTATTTATAGGATTTTGGAAATCCTAATAGGGTTAGTGTTTGATTGGAAGTAACACTTCCGTGATAGAGTTATTACTACATTCGAACTCTTTCTCGTAGTTATCAACTTACCCTGGATAGACTCCGGGGTCGAACGAAACTCGAACTGAATTAACGACCTAGGTCAGGGCGTCGAATTTAAATTGACGCCTTGTCAAGCGTCGTTTCTTGTTGAAACGCGTCCACTCAAGGGACGTTACGCTAACTTGCCCTTTTTATTTATTTTGGTCGTTTGAAATTTGACGCCTTGATGTGTGGGCGTCCTTTCTTCAAAACACGCCTTAGGTAAGGGCGTTTTATTTTAAAGTAGCGCCTATATCTGAGGCGTTATTTTCATCAGGTTTTAATTATTTTTATTCCAAGCTCTTTCGTTTATTTATTAAATCTTTTAATCTATTTTGATTTATTTTATTTATCAGGGTTGCTACACCCTACCCCACTTAAAAAGAATTTGGTCCCCAAATTCCATATCATACATTTACATATGGAGAGTGTAGAGTATGTACCTTCTAAAATAAGTCTGGAAATCGCTTCATCATAGATTTCTCGGTCTCCCATGTAGCTTCTTGTTCTGAATTCTTATTCCATTGTACTTTTAGCATGGGAATAACCTTACTCCTTAGGGTCCGTACTTCTCGATCTAAGATCTTCATAGGCTTCTGTTCATATGTGAGATCTTTCTGGATCACTAGATTTCCATGCTCAATGATATGTGATGGATCATGCACATACTTCTTTAACATAGATATGTGGAACACATTGTGAATATCTGACAATTGAGGGGGTAATGTGATGCGATAAGTAACCTCGCCAACTCTTTCTAGAATTTCAAAAGGTCCGATGTATCTTGGTGTAAGCTTGTCTTTAACACCAAATCTCCGTATGCCACGTCCAGGTGATATCTTGAGAAATACATGATCTCCGATTTGGAATTCAAGACCTCTCCTTCTTGTATCAGCATAAGCCTTTTGCCTTGTCTGAGCTACTTGCAATCTTTCCCTGATTACTTGTATCTTCTCAGTTGTATCCCTTACCATGTCTGGACCTAACAGTTGTTTCTCTCCAACTTCATTCCAGCACAAGGGTGATCGGCAACTCCTTCTGTATAAAGTTTCGAAAGGTGCCATTTGTATACTTGCCTGGTAGCTATTATTGTATGCAAATTCGACCAGAGGCAAGTGATCATGCCAGTTTCCATCAAAATCAGTAATGCATGCTCTTAGCATATCTTCGACTACTTGATTGGTTCTCTCGGTCTGACCATCCGTTTGAGGATGAAAGGCTGTGCTAAAGTTAAGTCTCGTTCCCAACGAATGTTGTAGTCCTTTCCAAAAATGAGAAGTAAAATGGGGATCTCTGTCAGACACGATTGAAACAGGAATACCATGTAATCTGACTATTTCCTTGATGTATAGTGTAGCTAAGACATCAACTGACCATCGACTCTTGATTGGCAAGAAATGCGCTGATTTAGTCAATCGATCAATGATAACCCATATTCCATCATGTCCTCTTTTTGATTTAGATAACCCCATGATGAAATCCATACCAATATCCTCCCACTTCCATTTAGGGATATATAGAGGATGTAGCTTTCCAGCCGACTTTTGGTGTTCCGCCTTGACTTGTTGGCATGTGAGACAACCTGATACATAGTCTGCTATTTCCCTTTTCATGTTGGGCCACCAAAAATTTCTTTTCACATCCTGGTACATCTTGGTAGATCCAGGATGAATCGTATACCTTGACCTATGAGCTTCATCTAAGACCTTCTTCTTCAATTCTGGGCAGTCCGGTATACAAGTTCTATTCTTGAACATTAATCTTCCATCAGAAGCTAATTGGAAATCCGATTGTCCTTCTAATCTGCCCTTGATTTCTACTAATGTAGGATCATCATTCTGAAGTGCTTGTATTTCAGATAATAAATCTGACTGTATGCTTACATGAGATAATGTGACACATCTAGGGTCCGTGTCCATGCTTATATTGAGTTCAGAGAATTGTTCCAGCAATTTCCATTCTTGAATCAGACACTTGGCTAACAGTGCTCTCGGCTTTCGACTAAGGGCATCTGCTACATGATTACCCTTTCCGGGATGATATTGTATATTGAAGTCGAAGTCCTTGAGATATTCCAGCCATCGTCTTTGCCTCATATTTAGTTCCTTCTGTGAGAAAAGATATTTGAGACTCTTGTGATCGGAGTATACAGTAAACTGTACTCCATAAAGATAATGTCTCCATATTTTTAGTGCAAATACTACCGCGGCCAATTCTAAGTCATGGACGGGGTAGTTCTCTTCATGCTTCTTTAATTGACGAGAAGAGTAGGCTATAACCTTCCCTTGTTGCATTAGAACACACCCGAGGTCAATGCCAGAAGCATCAGTGTATACCTCGAACTTTTCTCCTTCAATTGGCAATGCTAAGATAGGAGCTGTAGTAAGATCATCCTTGAGAGTTTGGAAGCTTCTCTCACATTCCTCATCCCATTCATAACGGATCTCCTTGCGAGTTAACCTCGTAAGTGGCATGGCGATTTTAGAGAAATCCTTGATGAATCGCCTGTAATAGCCGGCAAGACCTAAGAAACTTCAGATCTCGCTAGCATTGGTCGGTCTTTCCCAATTCCTTACAGCTCTAACCTTTGATGGGTCTACAGACAAGCCATCCTTTGATATAACATGTCCGAGAAAAGTCACTTCTTCAAGCCAGAATTCACACTTGCTAAGTTTTGCATATAATTGGTTTGTCCTCAATATTTGTAATGCAATCCTCAAATGTTCCTCATGCTCTTCCTTGGTCTTGGAATAAATCAATATATCATCAATAAAGACCACCACGAATTGATCCAAATAAGGCCTGAATATACTATTCATTAACTCCATAAAGGTAGCAGGGGCATTCGTTAGTCCGAAAGGCATAACAACAAATTCATAATGGCCATACCTGCTTCTGAATGCGGTTTTATGAATATCCTCGTCCTTGATTCTTAGTTGGTGATATCCGGACCTAAGATCAATTTTGGAAAAGTACATGGATCCTGAAATTTGATCAAACAATTCATCGATTCTCGACAGTGGATACTTGTTCTTGATAGTGAGATGATTCAATTGTCGATAGTCGATGCATAACCTCATGGATCCGTCTTTCTTCTTTACAAATAATACAGGCGCTCCCCACGGGGAAGTACTTGGTCTAATAAATCCTTTCTTAATGAGTTCCATCAATTGCTCCTTTAACTCCTTGAGTTCAGCAAGTGACATCCTATAAGGTGCCTTTGAAATCGGACCAGCACCAGGGACTAAGTCAATGGTGAAGGCCACTTCTCTTTGCGGGGGTAATCCCGACAAATCTTCCGGAAACACGTCCGGAAATTCTTGTACCACTGGAATGTCTTCTAGCTTAATCTCCTTAGCTTCTTTAACTGTGACAAATGCGAGGAAAGATGCACATCCTTTCTTGATTAGCTTGCTAGCTCAGAGAGCTGAAATAATAGGGGATTTGCTCCGACTCTTGGGGCTAGTAAATACTAGTTCTGGAAGTTCCTTGAATGTAACCTTACTATTGCGGCAATCAACTATTGCCTGATACTTGGATAACCAATCTGCCCCTAGTATAACATCATACTCTTTCAGATCTAAACATATGAGGTCAATAGGGAGATTTCTACCCTGAACCAATACTTCACAGTTTTGGTAATGATGTGTAATATCAGTCTCATCATCCAGAGGAGTAGACAAAACTAACTTTATCCATTCCGGTTCTAGGGGTAATGGGTCAGCAAACTTCTTAGAAACAATAGAATGCGATGCACCAGTATCAATTAAGACATATGCATTCCTGGAACAAACTTTCAATGTACCTTCCACTAAGCTGCCTTCTTCTTCTTGCTCGGTCTCCTTGATTGCATGAAGACGAGCATTCTTGGTTACTGGGCGTTTCCCGACATCGGCTTGATTGTTAAGTAATGGGCAATCGGGAATCCGATGCTCACGACTCCCACAACGGAGACATGCTCCTAGTTTCCTCCAGCATTCTTCTGCTCTATGACCAGCTTTATCACAATGTTTGCACACTGTATTTGGAGAGGTAGTGGTGATAGAGAAGGGTTTGGTCTTCTTGAACTTTTGGTCTTGTGAGGATGCTCCTCGATTGCTAGGCCTTTTCTTGAAGTTGGGTTTAAAGGAACCCGAACCTGTAACTTGTTCCTTCTTATCCTTACCACGAATCCTATCAGACAGTTCCGTGGCATCTTCTAATAGTTGAGCTCGGCGTACTATCTCCGAGTAGACTTGAATGTCCATCGGCGCCAGTTGAGTAATAGCTTGGGGCCTGAGCCCATTAAGAAACCTCCTAGCTTTCATTTTCTCGGTGCTAACTAGATGCTTAGCATATCGAGACAATCTAGAGAATTGGGCCTCATACTCGGCCACTGACAAAGATCGTTGCTTTAATGCAGCAAATTCTGCAGCCTTCTTTTCCTGAACTCGGTCCGAGAAATATTTTGCGTTGAAGTGTTCAACGAATTCCTCCCACGAAACCTGATCTTGATTTATAGTAGCCTCTATTGATTCCCACCAGCATCTAGCATCCCTTTCTAACTGAAAAGTAGCTAATAAGACCTTATCTTGATCTGTGCATTGCATAACACGGAATATTCGTTCTGTCTCCCTAATCCAGTGTTCAGCGTCATCTGGATCAGTAGAACCCGTGAACTTGGGTGGGTTCATGTTCTTGAAAGTCTGGTGGAGACTTCCTGCTCGTTGTCCATCTCCTAGTGTTACTTGCTGCAGTACTTGAGTCATGCCTTGCAGTGTACGCTGCATGTTGCGCCATTGAGCACGTTCGGCAGCCATTATCCTACAATTATAATAACTAGATTAATACGTGATTTATATCTTAAAGACTAGCATTCTATGTTAACTTTAACCCTTGGTTCTACCCAATCTCACTGGTTAAAGGGTTAAAACCTATCCTTGGACTTGGGTTTTCCTAGGAATTGAATACCCTAGGCTCTGATACCACAAAAAACTATCACGCCCCGAGCGCGAAAGATACTCGGATATGCGCGACGAGTTTATATGAATCATGTCAATCATAGTAGTAGTGTATTCGACACCAAAACAGAGATGCGCAAAATAGAAAGATAACCCAATCCTTTATTTCATAATGGATAGACTATTACAAATCCAATACTCTATTCAAACAAAAAGGAAAAGTACATAGTTGACTCAAAAATAGGAAAAAAAGACTAGATGACACTTGGAGAAGTTCTATCTCTTTCACTCTTGATCATTCCCATCCGATTGACTTCCCTCGTCGTCGGAATTACCTGAAAAGTAGGGAACACACGGAGTGAGCGAACGCTCAGTAGGAAATTATATCTCAAGCGCTAGCAAGGGGTTTAAATAATTACATTTTTTATGAATGTACTATAGCTATACATGCTCGCATAAAACGACAAGATGGAGAGAGAATTTATCAATAAGACAGCAAGATGAACTAGTCACGAGCTTTCAAGAAAAGATAACAAGATATTCAAGCAATTACTCTTTAGCAAGTCATGTCAAGAACTTTGGCTATCATGTATCAAGCAAGTAAGTAATTACCCTTTCTCGGGTCACGCAATTCATGTCAAGTCAAGTACGAGTCAAGTACAAGATTTGTGTGGAATGTCCAATCAAGCTAGTCATGCACTCGGTATAATGCCAGATACCTTATCATTCAACTCCCATGGGCACAAGTACTTTCGGGTGCTCCTCCCAGGACCAGATCGGGCCCTATATGCGCAGGCATTTATCATGTATAATTGACATCCACTCTTGTATATGTATATATATAGCCAATATGGAATTTCAACAATTTAAGCTTGTAGACACGTATGATAACTTTGAGAGAATGGAGTCCAAAAATACGACATTGGACATAGATAGGCGATAACAACGGTACAATCATGATGAACGATGAAACTAGGTGGAATTAGGTTCCCTTAACTCGGGTACCATGACAAGTATGGACATTCTTTATATAGAATTGAGGTCCACATGAACAGTACATCAAAGGTAAGATACCCTCATTCTTATTATAGAATTGAGGTCCACAAGAACATCAACAAATGGCATGATATCATCATCCCATTAAGAATTCTCATGATATACTCTTTGCATATCATAAGGGCCGGTATACCATGTTTCTTTAGAGTGACATGGCATTCAATAGTGTAATGGGTTTTTAGGGTACAACCAGCTCAGTCGGCCTTGAGGGAATCCAAGGCTCGAGGAGTCTTACGGAGGTCTCTATGACTAACTCGCTAGTCCAAAGGAACGGAATGTCTAATGGAGAGCTTGTATGTCAATGAGAGTTGAGGGTGATCGATAAAACATCATGAAACGTGGGACTATACTCACGGAGTGGAGATATAGTGCCGATATACATATATATAGATATATTGAAACCATCGGTTATCAAAAATAGGGTAAAAATATTTTTACAGGAAAATAACGACTTAAGTAAAGTCACTACTCAAGTAATTAACGCCTTCAGTAAGGGCGTTTATCTATTTTACATTTTGACAAAATTTCAATATTTTCGTATTACCAAAAACGCGCCCTGGTAAGGGGCATTTAATTAAAAGTTGACGACGTATGCAATGGTCGTTCATTCTTTATCTCTATTTTTACAGAATATATATTTTCAGTAATTTATCAGAAACACGCCCTGGACAGGGGCCTTACTTTTCAAGTCACGCCCTGAACAGGGGCGTTAGTCAAGTGAGAGACGACCTATACAGGGTCGTGAATTCAAGAATTTACAATATTTCAGGAAATAAAATTCCAATAGCCAATAGACATGATTTAGCAGGAATTCACAGGTCGAGTCATGCAATATATATTAGATTGGATATTTCATATCTATTGAATTTTTAACGTGGATCAATTATTAATTACATGTGATTTTCATGAAATTAACGCCTACAGGGCAGGGCGTCAAATCTGTAATTGACGACCTGGTGCAGGTCGTTTCTTTAAAGTAGCACCCTGGACACGGGCGTCTCTTGCAAAAACATTATAGAAACGTGTAGAAACCATCAGGAAACTTATATACATGACATGCATGATGTGTTACTATGAATTTAATTTGTTGGGCTACGTTGCTTGAGAAAACCTACCTTAGTATGGTCTGGATGAAGGGCACGTGAAAA
The DNA here is from genome assembly GCA_022559845.1 of Amorphophallus konjac. NCBI lineage: Eukaryota > Viridiplantae > Streptophyta > Magnoliopsida > Alismatales > Araceae > Amorphophallus > Amorphophallus konjac. The sequence goes on along the minus strand of CM040119.1, from coordinate 169,895,056 downwards.
TACTTTTGATGGCAGAACGATGCTCTGCTGCAACAGAGTCTTCCGAAGTTTGACAGCAGTAGAGCAGGGTTGATTTGAAGAGTTAAAGAGAAGGCTTCGAAGAACCCGTGTTCTTTAGTCGAACGTCTTATTTCTACAGGCAACCTGTAGAGAGGAAGAAGAAAACAAGGAAGAAGATATTATAAGTCTTCTTATACGTAACCGAAAGCAAGGGAAAAGAACTTACTTGTTCTTCGGAAGACAGAAGCTTTCAACCTGTAATCAGAAGTAGATGAAGAATCATCAGTATTCTTCACAAATTCGATAGACATAGTAAAGAAAAAGAACATGCTGTTCTTTACGTACCTTAGAAGAGTCTGAACGCCAAATAGCGTTCCCGGTTCAAGCAGTAGGTTATTTATAGGATTTTGGAAATCCTAATAGGGTTAGTGTTTGATTGGAAGTAACACTTCCGTGATAGAGTTATTACTACATTCGAACTCTTTCTCGTAGTTATCAACTTACCCTGGATAGACTCCGGGGTCGAACGAAACTCGAACTGAATTAACGACCTAGGTCAGGGCGTCGAATTTAAATTGACGCCTTGTCAAGCGTCGTTTCTTGTTGAAACGCGTCCACTCAAGGGACGTTACGCTAACTTGCCCTTTTTATTTATTTTGGTCGTTTGAAATTTGACGCCTTGATGTGTGGGCGTCCTTTCTTCAAAACACGCCTTAGGTAAGGGCGTTTTATTTTAAAGTAGCGCCTACATCTGAGACGTTATTTTCATCAGGTTTTAATTATTTTTATTCCAAGCTCTTTCGTTTATTTATTAAATCTTTTAATCTATTTTGATTTATTTTATTTATCAGGGTTGCTACAAAGAGAGAGAAGATGAGATTTTTTTGTTTTTATTTTTTTTTATTTTTTATTTTTTTATGCAAACATAAACAAGTTGTCACACAAATTACTTAATGCCCTAGATGTGACCTAGACCTACAAATTGGGTTTCACAAAATAGCTAAAGTGAAAATTAAGTTCACCCTCAATATTTCCACCGGCCAGGTAAGGGGTGGGGTAGTGGGAGGTTCCCCCTACTTTCGTAGGGACATAATTATGTCAAACCACTAGTCCACTTAAGGCATTTGCCGTCCGACTGTCTTGTCTTAGGCACCGGTTTTCATAAGAGGGTAAGCCCAAATAACACAAGAACCACAGTGTGAACCTAGGGCCAACGTCTACTAGATTTTATTTAAGGTCTAGGTGATGCAAAGATGCAAGGGAATTGTAGTTTGTGGGCTAAGGAAGGGTGATGAAATCCCCACCTTATCTTGCTTATGGGTGTTGCCCTTAATATACTTTGAAATGATATGCAACAAAGCAAGTTCAAACAAGGGGTTCTATGCAAGTATGGAAGTGCATGAGCATGCTATTAGAAAAGTTAGAGTACTCACCTTGCCTCCCGCAATCTTTAACAATGCAATTAACAACAATTAAGCAACAAGAAGAAAATAAATACTATCCTAAATGATGCATGACCTAAAACATGGAAGTGTGATTTCTACTCTTGGAATGAAGATTTTTATCGAGTTCAAGTGAAGATTTTTTCTTTTGTGAATCTATCTAACCACAATATGCAAGAACATTAAGGAAATGACACAAAATGAGAGGAATAAGTTTGAAGACTTACTTGATGCGCAATCCCTCGTTCTCTTTTTTTTTTTTGAAATGAAATGACAAAAAGACTAAGGAAAGGGAGGAGAGCTTACCTCTTAACTGCTCTCTTTTTTTTTCTTTCTTCTTTCTTGATTTTTTAGCTTCAATTCTTGAAGTGCGTTCCCTCGTTCTTTTTTTTTCACCTGTAGAAATAAGAAAAAGAAAGAGATATTAGTACACTTATAAACACAAGGAAAACAAAGTTCTTAAACTAAAAATCATCATTCCTCCCCGGTAACTGCGCCAAAAATTGATAACGCGAAAGTTCGTTGTTTAAAACACGCGTATAACAATCTTAAAACCGAACTCGCACAAAATGATCAAAAGAGAACGTAGTACTATGGCAAGCACGGGTCGAATCCACAGGGAAGAAGATATTTTTAGAGTTAAAAACCTTGGAGTCCTTTAGAAAACACTTGTGATTTTGTTTTACTTAAATAAAATTGTGAAGTGATGAACAAACCAAACACTTAATTAAAAACACCTATGACTATGCGCCTATGCTATATAAAATAATTACATGAAGTGAAAAGAAGAGATAGAAGAAGGATGTAGAGAGGGAAGAAGATCAAGAACTAGATCAAAGGAATAACTCTTTTTATTAACTTAAAAGAAAGAGTATATCAAGTGCAAGATAAGCTTACAACAAGGATGTGACGAGATTACAATGAAGTAAAATGAAACTAAAATAATAAAAATAAAAGGAGCCTGATATATGAAGATGGTAGCAGTAATGGTGATGATAGCGCCGTCCTCTCTTGACCTTAGATCATGAACCACCTTGCGGAAGATGTCGTCTACGTCGGGAGGAAGTCACAATCATCGTTGAAGTCGCCTTTAGAGGATGAATAACTTTGAAACCAAGACGAATTAGGGGATGCCCAAGAAGAAGACTTTGAAGAGGAGGGAGAGAGGAAGAACTTTGATGAACTCAGATAGAAAAGAAGAGTATAAGAGCTTCAAAATAGAGACATAACAGAAACTAGCACCTCGGATGAACAGTGAAATCATAGGACAGCAAGTTGAAAAAAAGAAAATAACTTTCAAACCAGAAAGAATTAGAAGATGATATAGAAGAAGCTGTTGTAGAACACGTAAAAATAAAGAACTTTTATGAAGATAGTAAGAGAAGAAAATGACTAGAAGGGAGAGAAATAAGGGGAAGAACAGAGAGAAACACTGATTCATAGATGAACAGGATAGCATAGTGCAAAACATGAAATACCTTGAAAACTAGGAGGAATTAGAAAATGATGCATAAGAAGAAGTTGTAGAGGACTTAAAAATAAAGAACTTTTATGAAGACATCAAGAGAAGAAGAGGGACGGAAGAGGGCAAACTCGGCGGCCTAAGAAGATGTGAGAGGGAGAGGGCGAGAAAAATTGCCAAAAGAAGAACCTCCTTTCTCCTCCTTGTCATGGGCTATTTATAGGGAAAGTTGGGTAGATGGAGGGTGAAGATTGTATCAAAAGGAGATGGATGACTGAGATTTAGGTAGAATATGATGCATGGGGAAGAGAAAAAGTAGGTGGGCACCCCCTTTCTTAGACTTTAGGCACCCCATTTCCCAAGACTCATCATGTCTCTCCTTTATTTCAAACTTTGAATGTCCTTTTCCTCATTTTCAAACTTAAACTTTGAATTCAAAATTTTAAACTTTCTTTTCCCTCCAACCAAAATATTTTAAATTCTTTATTTGACTTGGTCAAAGTGGTGATGACAGTTTTGCCCCCGACTTCTTTTGCAATTACCTTCGGTGTCCTGCACACACCTAATTACAATCTAGTCCATAAAAATTACCATAATGTGCTCATAAATCTCAAATGCTCATAGTTATGCAATGGAGAATTAATGCCCATGACCCTCAACTTTAATTTATCAAATAATATCACCAAATTAATCAATTTACGTGAAAGCTCTAATTTAAATGCGGAGTTGAGGTTAACTATGAAATATGTATAATTACCTAATTATATGCACATAAAATGGTGTACATGCAATGAATTACTATAGAAAATGGACACTTATCAGGTAGTAAGGGAAAGAAAGGCTATATGTTGGGGCCAATCCTCCCGGGGGATGAAGGCCCATATATCGGAGGACCAATGTAGGCTCGTAAGAACGGGATGACTTACGTGATTTAGGGTTATAGAGGTGATTCTGGAGGGTGTATATTGACCATTAACTGGATGGTGGAATATTGGCTAACATTGTGCTGTTGACCAAATAAAATGGGACTTGTATGTGTCTGGGAAACTAGGATCGAACCAGCTGGACGGCCTAGGCAGACATGGCAACCAAGATCGGAATTGGAAATTAAAGCTGGGACTGTGACTGGGAATGGGGACTAGAGCTGAAACCAGCTGGACCTAGAAAGGTGCAATGGCTGAGAACTAGAACTGAGCCAGGTGGCTAACCCGAGAGGGCGTTATAACCAAGACTGGAACTGGGGGCTGGGCAGCTAGACCGCAAAGGCGTCATAGCCGAGGCTGGAGTCAAAAATTGGCGGCTGGGCCTGTGAGGGCGTTGTAGTCGAGGCTGGGACCGGAAGCTGGGCGCTAGCCTGTGAGGGCATTGTAGTCGAGGCTGGAGTTGGAGGCTGGCGGCTGGCATGTGAAGGCGTTGTAGCTGAAACTGGAAACTGGAGACTGGCGGCTGGCCTGTGAAGGCGTTGTAGCCGAGGCTGGAACTGGAGACTGGCGGCTGGCCTATGAAGGCGTTGTAGCCGAAACTGGAAACTGGAAACTAGCGGATGGCCTATGAAGGCGTTGTAGCCGAAACTGGAAACTGGAGACTGGCGGCTGGCCTATGAAGGCGTCGTAGCCGAGGCTGGCAGCTGGAGACTGGCGGCTGGCCTGTGAAGGTGTTGTAGTCGAGGCTGGAATTAAAAGCTTGCGATGACCGACCCTCGGGGGTGTAGTTGCCACCATTGTCGTGAAGTGATGTTGAGCTCGCCATCAGTACGTGTCATGGCTGACGGCTTTGTAAGTGAAAAGTGGAGAGGGAGAGAGTTTTTTTTTCTCTTTACTAGCCCTACCGCCCTTGCGGGTTTTCGCTAGAGCTGGCCCCCTTTAGCTTTTTTCGGTGCGCCCTTGCGGGTTTTCACACCGAGGGGTTACCCGATTTTACCTGAGGCGCCCTTTCGGGTTTTCACCTCAGGTGGGTTGGTGGCAATTTTTGTCCCCAGTTGTCTCGTAGAGAGAGTTGACTGAGGCCGCCGGGGTATCTCTATTTTTAACCCCATTTTTTTATTTCTTTCTCTTTTTTTTTTGAAACTATCGTCCATAGCATATTACTGTCAGGGGACGTAACCTGAGACTGGAAGGTGTGGGTGGCCGAATATTGTTCGACAACTCTTAAGGGTTTTAGAAATTCCTGAGCCATGGTGGCGAAAGGCCACTTCGCCATGGCAAGGTATGACTGGGGTTGTAACCTAGTGAATCTGGGGTTGTATGGGGAACTGGGATTATGATGAACTGGAAGGCTCTGGACTTACTGGATATGTGGGATGTGGGGGCAGGGAATAGTAAATGTCTGGGAATGTGTCAGGATGTAGGTTTACCGAGATGGTGACTGGGAGCTTGACCGTTACCGGGACTGGTTGAACTGTGACATTGAGGTGAGGGCCATAGGTTTGCCAAGTTGAGCGGGAGTAATGCAGGGTTAACTGGGGATTGAAGGGCTTGCGCCGTAGCAGTGCAAGTGGATTGGGGACTGGTTCTGGGTGAGGCTAGTGGCCCACCAAAGGACAGGTGGAAGGCCATGTTGACTGGTAGGGAGAAGAATATTTTCTCATTATCAACTCTACCGCCCTTTCGGGTTTTCTCCAGAGCCGACCCCCTTTAGCTTTTTCCGATGCGCCCTTGCGAGTTTTCACATCGAGGGGTTTCCCAATTTTGCCTGAGGCGCCTTTTGGGTTTTCACCTCAGCCGGGTTATTGGCCTTTTTACCCCCAGTCACCTTATTGTGGTGAGGATGACTGGGTCTGCCGGGGTATCTCTATTTTTAACCCCATTTTTTGTGTTGTTTTTTTTTTCTTTTCTTTTCTTTTGACTTAGATGTGAGCCTGGCGGCTAGACTGGCACTAGTACAGAGGGGCCCGTGCTCCCGTGGTGACGGGAACGGGGGCAGGAGACCGGTTCCAACGGATGCCCGACGGCTGTTCCGAGGAGCCGAGCTGGCTGGTTGACTAGGAATTGAAGACTGGAAGGACTGGCCAGTGGGATCCTCCATGGGGGAGGGTCGGCCTTATTGGTAGTAGCTTAGACGTTCGCCTCAGTTTGGCTGGCGCGCGAACTTATGCTCTGGAGCGTAATATAGCTTCATGTGTTTGCCGTTGAGAGGCGAGAACAGTCTGTGACCCTTGTGATCAACAACCGTGTAGTCCCCACCCTCAAAGACATTCTGGATGATGTACGGACCTCGCCAATTTGGCTGTAGTTTTCCACTGGAGCGCCCTGCCATGACCTCTTTTTCCTTGATCATGATGAGGTCGCCTTGCTTGAAAGATCGCTGCCTGACGAGCTTATCATAGGCCCGGGCCATGCGGGCTTGGTATGCTTGTAGGTGTTTGTAGGCTTCGAGTCGCTTGCCTTCTAGGTCGGCGAGCTCTTCTAGCCTTCTCTGGTACTCGTTTTCATCAGAACTGGCAAGGTCGGTGTGGACTGCCACGCGAGAAGAGGCTAGCTGGACTTCGATGGGGATGACCGCCTCTGACCCATAGGCAAGGGAAAATGGTGAGCACCCCATAGGGCATTTGTAGACCATCCGATAGGCCCACAATGCCTCGAAGACCTTTTCTGTCACGCCCCGAACCGATGGCAGCGGGAAGCGATGCTCGGAATGTGGCAGTTAACAGTCATGATAACAAGAGCGGAAGATAAAAACCACAATTAAACACAAGGAGGCCATAAACACACGTTGAAAATACGAGCTCTTATTAATATTAAAAAGGTCACTTAACAATATTAGATTCAAATTAAAGGAAGAAAGAACAAAAAGAAATAATCAGACTCACGACACTAGCTAGACTCAAGAAGATAAAAAAAGATAGACTCCAAACTCTAGGTTCCAGGTTCACTCGATCACACTGATCTGATTCCCATTTGTAACGTACCGTTTACCGCATTACCTGAAAAGGATTGGAAGTAGGGTGAGCAAGAAGCTCAGTAGGAATTATACTCTATGATCATGCATAGTTTAGGTGATTAACCAATTAATGAATATGCATGATTAACATGATAAAATAAGTAGAACTAAATAATCACTAAGATAGAAAGAGTAACGATAATTAAAATAGAAGAAATAGTTGCATGTCGAGATATCAAGCAAGATTAACAAGATTTTCTAGTAAATGGCCATTTGCAGTCAATTTCAAGTCACGTCAAGTAAGCAAGCAAGCAAGTACTTCATACATTAAGCATGAAAAATAATAAGTTTCACGAGAATGTGGAATGTCGTAGACCCAACACGCTAGCTAGTATCGGTGCCAAATGCCACACCTAATCATTCACCTCCCCGGGGATCAAGTACTTTTCGGGTGCTCCTCCTAGGACCAGACTGGGCCCTTCCTTTGTTTGCCTTGACATTGATTTCTTTTTGGATCGTAGATCCCACGAGACTAGACATCCACAATATTTAATGGCCAAGAGTTCCAAGATCAAGTTCATGTAGTCAAGGTAAAGGATGTAAGAATAATGATTTTTAAGAGTTCAAACAATAAGCTCCTTAATCGAGAAGAATAGTTGTCCCTAAGGACTATAATTAATGATCAATGGACCTAACAATAGGTCAAATCACGGAATACCATGGTCTACATAGGCTTGGTTAGCTCACACAATTTGAAATTCAAGAAATAATCACTTTTCAGAAAACTATCATATAAACGGTCAGACAAGGGCCGCTCAATATGTATAAACGATTAACACTGGGCCGCGCATGTCCAGAAGACATTAAGACCCATGAACAAGATATACGGTCCATACAGGGCCATATTAAAGATATGCGGTCGTTATAGGGCCGCCTATAAGGATATGCGGTCCACTACTGGCCGCACATGCCTGTTCAGCCCTATTCAATCCAAGACTTAAAAACCAGCGGTTCAATCACGTAAATCGATGTTCTGGTGGTTCATTAGGTTCATAACAAGGTATAAAGAAATCTCGAGATGATAGTAAGTTCGCCGGATGGAGTTTCTGGTGATAAGTTCAAAGTTAACGCAGCTTAAAGGGGCTAATGACTTACTAGAAGTCCGCAATTTGGTCAACATTCTACTGGAATAGAATTGTTATCCAGCAACTAAAAGTTCATGATAAACCTAATTTCCATGTTAAATCATCAAGGATTAAGTTTTACATTTAATGTATTTGCCAAAAAGATGAATCAAGATGATAAGATAATGAACAAGATCATGTAAGAATGAACAACATGCAATTAACAGAAATTTAGTTACATAATTAACCACAAATCATATGGGTTTCTAATTAACCATTGTGTGCGTTGAAGTGGAGATAGTAATCAGAATGGTTTATACACTTGGATTGAGTGCAGGGACCATTGTTCTTCAATTTTGGATTGAGGAACACCGGGCTTAATTTCAGATCATAGGGTTGCATGCATGAGTCATTGGTTCCTCAAAATAAGGTTTTCAATTGGACTAGGTTGAATGGGTCGATCCCCTGACGGTCCGGATCGATCCTCGGGTCAAAAACACGTAAACCGGGTCTGCCAGCATATAAAATCTAGGGATCTGCCTGTGTGTGGGTCGACCCCTAGGGTCGACCCCTGCAAGACAGACTGCTGTCTGCTGAATGGGTCGACCCCATGGGTCGACCCCCACAAATTCTGCCCTATGGGTCGACCCCATGGGTCGACCCCCACCTGCCCGCTGTATGGGTCGACCCCATGGGTCGACCCCCGCACGGTGCTGTATGGGTCGACCCCATGGGTCAACCCTCGGGCAGACTGGTTCTGCTTGAGGAAGGGTCGACCCCATGGGTCGACCCCTGCATTCACAGAACCGAACATGACTTCCGTAAACCATTGAATCTCACCCAATTGGGGTCTAATTGGACTGAGAACTTAACCCCATGCTCCTGGGTTCTTGATAGACATACTAGGGTCATAATACAGGAGTTTGGAACACGAAATTCACCGAAAAATGAATCAAAATCACAACCTATCTAGGAAGAACACTTGAAAACCTAGTTTTTGCATGCTTCTAATCAAACACGAAATACTCTAAGCATGGTCTATGAAAATTGGGGCTTTATATATCAAAAGAAAGAGGACTGGATGCTGAACATTTTGATATATTACTTACGGTTTGAGCCCGAGAGAACCTACCTCAATCAGAGAAGAAATGATGAAGAAAGGAGGAATAACGGACGCCAACACGTCACCACTAAACTCCTGAGATCTCCCTAGATTGATCTCCACTGCAACCGTCGCTGCTACCAAAGGATTCTAGGGTTGCATAGCTTCATTTTTATAGCTCATACACCTTCTGGAGCCTTCTGTGCTGGGAGAATTCGTCGAAACAAGATGGATGTTTGAAAACGGCGCCGCCATGGTTGACCTCACCAAAGCTCTGCCGACACCACGTTTTAGGGTTGGGGTTTTGATCAATTAACAGAGGGGAAATGATCCTTAGATCGTGGCCTTCAATTTGCTACCGATTTGGGCTCATTTGGTTGAGTATTAAGATCTAATTCGACGGTTTAAGCTAAGGTTAGGTAAAGGTTAGGTAAGTGTGCACTTTAGGTCTTAATCCTATAATTAGCCATGGTTACGGATTTTTGCTGGGTCGACTACAGAAGACAAAGTTGTTAAATAAATGGTCCTTAACCCAATTACCATTTTTCTAGATTTTTATAAGGTAGTCAAAATTTCACTAGTTCTATTTACCAAGGAATTAAATATTAAATTCTGAAATTCATTTATTTCAATTAAATTTCAGATATTTAAAACCGGGGTATTACACCCTCCCCCACTTTAAGGAATTTGGTCCCCAAATTCATCGGGTATTACCAATTATGTGAATGTTTGAACTAAGATGATCTTACCTATCAAAATAACATGTTAATTATACAATTAATGCCGAAAGAAATTAGCTATAGCTAGGGATAAAAGAGAACGATACCATATATAATTCTTCATTCGATAGATGTTGGTTCCGATTCTTCTTGTAGTTTTACTTGTGGAAGTAACTTAGGACAATTAGCCATTGTATGATCCTGATTTTCGCAACGCAGACACGCTCCGCTCCTTCGCCAGCACTCCTTCGCGAGATGACCAAGTTTGTGACAATATAAACATTTCATTTGCATAATATTGCTCTTCTTCTTCTTATTACTTCGGGTTTCTTTACGATGGACTCGCCATCCTCTAGCGGAACCGAATCTTAGCTTACCCATGGAACCACTCGGTTTCATTTTAAGAAAGGCTTAGAGACCTACAACATAGTTATATGGTTAACTTTTTCATTACCCTTACGCGTAACGCAACGGAATCTTGCATATATTTTATTACTTAACCTAAGATATTACCCAATCTCACCAGGTGACAAGGGATGACACGGGTCTTAAGACTTAGGGTAACTTATACTCTTGGACAAAATCCAAGGACTCAGGCAAGGAGGCTCTGATACCACCTCTGTCACGCCCCGAACCGATGGCAGCGGGAAGCGATGCTCGGAACGTGGCAGTTAACAGTCATGATAACAAGAGCGGAAGATAAAAACCACAATTAAACACAAGGAGGCCATAAACACACGTTTAAAATACGAGCTCTTATTAATATTAAAAAGGTCACTTAATAATATTAGATTCAAATTAAGGGAAGAAAGAACAAAAAGAAATAACTAGACTCACGACACTAGCTAGACTCGAGAAGATAAAAAAAAAGACAGACTCCAAACTCTAGGTTCCAGGTTCACTCGATCACACTGATCTGATTCCCATTTGCAACGTACCGTTTATCGCATTACCTGAAAAGGATTGGAAGTAGGGGTGAGCAAGAAGCTCAGTAGGAATTATACTCTATCATCAGGCATAGTTTAGGTGATTAACCAATTAATGAATATACATGATTAACGTGATAAAATAAGCAGAACTAAATAATCACTAAGATAGAAAGAGTAACGATAATTAAAATGGAAGAAATAGTTGCATGTCGAGATATCAAACAAGATTAACAAGATTTTCTAGTAAATGGCCATTTGCAGTCAATTTCAAGTCACGTCAAGTAAGCAAGCAAGCAAGTACTTCATACATTAAGCATAAAAAATAATAAGTTTCACGAGAATGTGGAATTTCGTAGACCCAACACGCTTGCTAGTGTCGGTGCCAAATGCCACACCTAATCATTCACCTCCCCGGGGATCAAGTACTTTTCGGGTGCTCCTCCCAGGACCAGACTGGGCCCTTCATTTGTTTGCCTTGGCATTGATTTCTTTTTGGATCGTAGATCCCACGAGATTAGACATCCATAATATTTAATGGCCAAGAGTTCCAAGATCAAGTTCATATAGTAAAGGTAAAGGATGTAAGAATAATGATTTTTAAGAGTCCAAACAATAAGCTCCTTAATCGAGAAGAATAGTTGTCCCTAAGGACTATAATTAATGATCAATGGACCTAACAATAGGTCAAATCACGAAATACCATGGTCTACATAGGCTTGGTTAGCTCACACAATTTGAAATTCATGAAATAATCACTTTTCGGAAAATTATCATATAAATGGTCAGACAAGGGCCGCTCAATATGTATAAATGATTAACACTGGGCCGCGCATGTCTAGAAGACATTAAGACCCATGAATAAGATATACGGTCCATACAGGGCCATATTAAAGATATGCGGTCGTTATAGGGCAGCCTATAATGATATGCGGTCCACTACTGGCCGCACATGCCTGTTCAGCCCTATTCGATCCAAGACTTAAAAACCAGCGGTTCAATCATGTAAATCGATGTTCTGGTGGTTAATTAGGTTCATAACAAGGGTATAAAGAAATCTCGAGATGATGGTAAGTTCGCCGGATGGAGTTTCCGGTGATAAGTTCAAAGTTAACGCAACTTAAAGGGGCTAATGACTTACTAGAAGTCCGCAATTTGGTCAACGTTCTACTGGAATAGAATTGTTATCCAGCAACTAAAAGTTCATGATAAACCTAATTTCCATGTTAAATCATCAAGAATTAAGTTTTACATTTAATGTATTTGCCAAAAAGATGAATCAAGATGATAAGATAATGAACAAGATTGTGTAGGAATGAACAACATGCAATTAACAGAAATTTAGTTAAATAATTAATCACTAATCATGTAGGTTTCTAATTAAGCATTGTGTGCGTTGAAGTGGAGATAGTAATCGGAATGGTTTATACACTTGGATTGAGTGCAGGGACCATTGTTCTTCAATTTTGGATTGAGGAACACTGGGCTTAATTAGAGATCATAGGGTTGCATGCATGAGTTATTGGTTCCTCAAAATAAGGTTTTTAATTGGACTAGGTTGAATGGGTCGATCCCCTCACGGTCCGGATCGATCCTCGGGTCAAAAACACGTAAACCGGGTTTGCCAGCATATGGGTCGACCCCTAGAAAATCCAGGGATCTGCCTGCGTGTGGGTCGACCCCTGCAAGACAGACTACTGCCTGCTGAATGGGTCGACCCCCAGCAATTCTGCCCTATGGGTCGACCCCATGGGTCGACCCCCAACTACACGCTGTATGGGTCGACCCCATGGGTCGACCCCCGCACGGTGCTGTATGGGTCGACCCCATGGGTCGACCCTCGGGTAGACTGGTTCTGCTTGAGGATGGGTCGACCCCATGGGTCGACCCCTGTGTTCACAGAATCGAACGTGACTTTCGTAAACCATTGAATCTTACCCAATTGGGGTCTAATTGGACTGAGATCTTAACCCCATGCTCCTGGGTTCTTGATAGAGATACTAGGGTCATAATACAAGAGTTTGGAACACGAAATTCACCGAAAAATCAATCGAAATCACAACCTATCTAGGAAGAACACTTGAAAACCTAGTTTTTGCATGCTTCTAATCAAACACGAAATACTCTAAGCATGGTCTATGAAAATTGGGGCTTCATATATCAAAAGAAAGAGGACTGGATGCTGAACATTTTGATATATTACTTGCGGTTTGAGCCCAAGAGAACCTACCTCAATCAGAGAAGAAAGGAAGAAGAAAGGAGGAAGAACGGACTCTGATACGTCACCACTAAACTCCCAAGATCTCCCTAGATCGATCTCCACTGCAACCGCCGCTGCTACCAAAGGATTCTAGGGTTGCATAGCTTCATTTTTATAGCTCATACACCTTCTGGAGCCTTCGGTGCTGGGAGAATTCGTCGAAATAAGATGGATGTTTGAAAACGGCGCCGCCATGGTTGACCTCACCAAAGCTCTACCGACACCACGTTTTAGGGCTGGGGTTTCGATCAATTAACAGAGGGGAAATGATCCTTAGATCGTGGCGTTCCATTTGCCACCGATTTGGGCTCATTTGGTTGATTATTAAGCTATAATTCGACGGTTTAAGCTAAGGTTAGGTAAAGGTTAGGTAAGTGTGCACTTTAGGGCTTAATCCTCTAATTAGCCGTGGTTACGGATTTTTTCTGGGTCGACCACAGAAGATAAAGTTGTTAAATAAATGGTCCTTAACCCAATTACCATTTTTCTAGATTTTTATAAGGTAGTCGAAATTTCACTAGTTCTATTTACCAAGGAATTAAATATTAAATTCTGAAATTCATTTATTTCAATTAAATTTTAGATATTTAAAATCGGGGTATTACATTTTCACCCCAGTCGTGTTTATGGTGGCTAACAACCTTAGCCAGGAGCTTACAAAGGGTTTTGTTGAATCCTTCCGCTAAGCCATTGGCCTGACGGTTGTAGACCGAAGAGGTTCTCCAGTCAATTTGAAATTTGGCCGCTAACTGGTATACGGCCTTATTTCTGAAGGGTGTCCCGTTGTCAGACACTATGCGGCTGGGAGTACCGAATCGATATATGATGTTGTGCCGGATGAATCTGGCAACGACTTCGCCGGTGACCTCTCGCAAGGGTAGAGCCTCCGCCCAACTAGAGAAGTAGTCAGTGGTGGCCAAGATGTATTTATGGACCTTGGAAGATGGCGAGAAAGGCCCCGCGATGTCCATGCCCCACTCAGCGAATGGCCAGGTGGGGGCCGTAGGACGCAGTGGGTCAGGAGGTTTTCTGGGTACTGGGCCAAAGGCTTGGCACTGATGGCATGCACGGGCATACTGGACGCAATCCGCGTACATGGTCGGCCAGTAGAAACCTTTAAGCTTGATGTTGTACTTCATCCGATCTCCGGCCTGGTGTGCACTGCACAATCCGGAGTGGACCTACTGCATGATGGCTCGAGCCTGCGCCAGAGAGACACATCTCAGGAGAACCGACTTGTCCTTCTCGTGGACGAGCCGATACAAGGAGTCGCTAATTAACTTGTAAGAGGTTGCTCGACGGAGTAGCTGGACACTTTGAGCTCGGTCAGGGGGAAGCTACCCTTTCTTGAATTTGATGATAGGCGCACGCCAATCATCTTCTTTTGGAGGTGGGCTCTGGTCAAGGTCGTGGACCTCGTAAATGGTGAGATCGGTGTCACCTTCGAGTGAGCTCGGCATCAGCCGTTGGTGTTTGACGATGATGTCGACCTCGCCCTCGGGCAGGAGCTTGATGGCTGCAGCCAATTTTGCTAAAGCATCCGCCTGAGCGTTGCTGCTTCTGGGAATGTGATCTATTTTGAAGAAATAGAACTTCTGGGTTAACTTGGTGATGGCGGTGTAGTATGGAACCAACTCTGGCTTCCGCACATCATAGATGTCGAGGACCTGCCGGACTATCAGCTGGGAGTCCCCGTAGGCTTTAAGGCATTTAATGCCCATCTGGAGAGCCATCTGGAGCCCAATAAGTAGAGTTGCATAGTCGGCTTCATTGTTGGTCAGAGACTTCATGAGGGCGCAAGAGTTGTACAAAACTCCGCCCTGAGGAGTCAGGAAAACAATGCCGGCACCCGCCGTGGTGGTTGGATCCTGGTTGCTCCGGGTGATCCCCCGAGAAGCACCGTCGAAGTAGAGCTCCCAGCAAGGTACGCTGGTTGTGAGAGCACTTTGTTGCCAATAATGCAAGACAACTCCGCTCTGTTCAATCGGTTGTTGTGATTGAGTTGCAAGGGACTCCTCGTCCGAGAGCTCCAAGTTGAAGGGTGAATCATCTGGCACTGGATGGGCTGCCAAGAATTCAGCCATACCCTGTCCTTTGATTGATTTTCTGGGGACATAGGTAATGTCGTATTCCATCAGCAGGAGAGCCCACCTCACCAATCTGCCTGAGAGGACAGGTCGTCGAAGGAGATACTTCAGAGGGTCATGCTTGGGGATAAGCTCGACCCGATGAGATAGGAGGTAATGCCGTAGCTTTTTAACTGTGAACACTAGTGCTAAGTAGACCTTCTCCATGGGGGAGTAGCGGTACTCGGCACCGATGAGCTTTCAGCTGAGGTAATAGAGGGGCTACTCTTTACCTTCATCATTGATCTGCACCAACAGAGCTCCTAACGAAGCGTCCATGGCAGCAATGTAAAGGATGAGGGGTTTACCCTTGACTGGTGCTCCCAGAACTGGGGGATTAAGGAGGTTCTCCTTGATTTGCTTGAAAGCCGCTTGGCATTCCGAGTCTCATGTGAATGGGGCATCATTCTTCATCAGCTTGCTGAAAGGCGTGCATCGATCGGAGAGGTTAGAAATAAATCTCCGAATCTAAGTCAGCCTCCCTTGGAAGGACCTGAATTCAGTGAGGTTGCTGGGTGGTGGAAGCTCCCAGATCGCTTTGATCTTGCTGGGATCCACCTCGATTCCCCGGTACCTGATGACAAAGCCGAGAAATTTTCCGCTGGATACACCGAAGGCGCACTTCATGGGGTTTATCTTGAGCCCGTATTGTCAGAGATGCTCGAAGACTTGGCGAAGGTCACGCAAATGGTCTTCACGCCTTTTGGTCTTGAGGACGAGGTCATCGACATAGCATTCAATGGTGTTGTGCAGCATCTCGTCGAATATTTTGGTCATAGCCCTTTGGTAAGTAGCGCCGGCATTCTTCAACCCGAAGGGCATGCGTTTGTAATTGAAAATCCCCTTGGGGGATCTGAAGGCTGTGTGATTCTTGTCTTTGAGGGACATCCAGATTTGATTATAACCGGATGACCCGTCCATGAAAGACAGGGCTTCATGACCGGTGGTCATATCGACCATTGTTTCAGTAATTGGAACTGGGAAGTCATCCTTGGGACAGGCTTTGTTGAGGTCTCGAAAGTCGACGCAGACGCGGACTTGACCATTCATTTTCTTGACTGGGACTATATTGGCGAGCCAGATCGGGTAGATGCATGGCTCGATGAAGTCAACCTCCGCCATTTTGCGGACTTCGGCCGAGACCTGGAGCTCCAGCTCATGACGCATGCATCGCTGTGGTTGCTTGACCGGAGCGATTGAGGGAGAAATGGCCAGATCGTGCTCCGCTACGGTGGGGTCTAGTTCTGGCATCTCCTTGTAGGTCCAGGTGAAGCAGTCCTTGAACTCGAGCAGGAGTTGCTTTTAGCTCTGCTTCTCTGCCTCGGTGAGGAGGGCACTGACGAATGTAGGCTGAGGGGCTTCATCGTCGCCCAGGTTGATCTCCACGAGATCGTCGACGGTCGCCTGGCCGCCGTCCTCTAGCTCAGGAGGAGCGGGTTGGAGGTCGATGAAATCGTCATCATCAGTGTCGGCTTCGTGTATCTCTTGGTTCTCGAAGCCACTGATTGATGCGAAAGGGACCGAAGAGTGGTCGTCACTGGAATCCACCGGGGATTGATCTGGGCCGCCGACCTTAGGCTGGCAGTCGTCAACTGGAGTTGCTGAGGTCTCCTCAGGATTGCCTGGCAAAGCTGACAATCCCTGGCAGCTAGGACCGGAGAGATCCCCCCCTTCGAGAGGGTTTATTGTACTGGGTTCCTCGAATGGTTGAAAAGCCAGAGGAGCTTCTTCTGCCCCTTTGTTCTGGCAGGGAGGCGAAGAAGGTTCCCTGACGTCTTGAATCGGAATTCTGGCTTTGGCGGAGATTGGGGTCAAGATTTCCTCTCCCTCATCCCCGGAGCTGTCGAATTTGGCTTCAGCTCTTGTTTGGTCGTCGGCTGGTGGTACCAAGCCTATGACATTAACTGCATAGTGGACGCCGAAGTCCCGGTCCTGGTCGTAGCCAAGCCCCCTAGTATCCTTATGGAAGGACGAGGGTTTCCCCCGGACCTGGGAAGGGTCCCACAGTCGACGGAAGTATCTTTGTTGGGCAGAGGTCTGCCACAGGGGAATGTGTTGTTTCAAACACATTTCTCGAATATGCGGCGACAGGTCTCCCCACACTTGAACTGCTTCAGGGGTGTTATCGGCTTACCTAGACCAACTGAAGTTATCATCCGACGGGGCCTGAGGGACCATGTCTCCTTTGTAGAAGACAATAGGTTTGTCCATGTTAGCCTTCTTCTTGTTTCGACGTTGTCGCTTGAAGGTGACAATGAATGTTGTCAGCGACTCGACATTGTGCTCCTCGGATGCACATGGGAGCTGGATGCAGTCTGGTGGCAAGCATATACTCTTGCCAATAGCCCAGCTAATAAGGTTAGCCTCAAAGTCAATCGGGCGCCTTTCAGGGTGATCCGGGGTTGACTTGGAGCCGAGGCACAGCCGGTGAAGCTTGGCCTTCTCCTCGTCGACAGAGAAGAGATCATCATCATCTTCCTCTAAGAGCCAACTGTTGCTTTTGCTCTTGATCACGGGGTACGGACTAATCCCCTTGAAGTAGAGCGCAACGTCGGCTAGGTTGCATTCTGCTGGTGTAAATGGTGATAGGTCTGCAAAGACCTTGTGTTGCTCTCCGTCCTTGGCATACTTGATGCATTAGTGGAGAGTCGACGAGACGACCCAGTTTTCATGGAGCTAGGGTCTGCCCAATAACATCTTATAAGACGTGTTGGAGTCGATGATGTAGAATGTCGCCTTAGAGGCGAAATCATCGAGCACCAGATCGACGTCTACCCGGACGAGGACGTCCTCGGTGTTCTGGTTGAAGCCGGATATCTTGACCGCCTGGACCTTCTGGAGGTATGGGGTCAGATATAGAGACTTGAATGTCTTGAGCGGCATGATGTTAACAGCGGCACCGGCGTCCACCAGGATCTGGTTCACATCATGTCCGTTGATCTTCCCTTTCATATAAAGAGGACGATTATGGCACGGAGGGGACAGCAGCATGTCTTTCTCTGTGAAGGTGATGGTGGCTGCGAAGGCCCCATAGGCAGCCACCCTCAGTTCCGTGGCATGCGCTTCATAGACTTCCGAGTCTTGGAGTATTTTAATAAGGGTCTCCCTCAGATCCTTACTCCAAGCGATGGCTTCTCAAATTGAAATGCTGGCAGGGAAGCGCTTCATTTGATGGATGACCTTTCGGTCGGCTCGAGCTCGATCATCCTCCAAAGAGGGTAGAATGTCGGGCTGAGCCTTCTGCGAGCTGTCGTGCTGTTCCCCATCGGGAAGTTGCATTGCCTTGCCCTTATCATTGGGACCAAATTGACTTCGATCACCAGCGGGCTCTTGGAACAGGGATGCCAATGACGGCTCTTCTGGAAGTGATTGGCGGGCTGGCTCATCCTTGCCGGACGGTCCCGCTTGCTCTGCTGCAGAAGTCGGTACTGGCGTAGGGGCTGGAAGACTATCAATAGCCTTGTCGATGTCGGAAGGATCGAAGATACCAGGTCCGCCCCGAATTTCTACTTCCGGGATGGGAGTTGGTTCCTCTCCTCGAAAGAGGATGATTCGCTCCGGGTCGAAGGTGGACGGAGAGAGGAGTAGCTCGGGAATTCTCCCACGGCCTCTACCACGTCCCCGGCCACGACCTCGGCCACGGCCGGTGTGCTCTGGAGCTGGCTGGAGCCCAAGGGGGGTGTTAGCCCTTTGTCTTGTCGGGAGGCTACTGGCTCGCCCCGCCGAGAAGCGTTGATATTGTCGGGAGGTGGGATGGCCACCATGTTGCAGGTACAGTGCCGGAGCATTTCTTCCAGCTACTCTGGGGTGATCTCCTTGTCTTTATAGCACAAAGAGAGCTCGTCAGGGATCACGAGTCTTTTGCTGTTCTTGAGCTTTTGGATCATCTCTTGGACCCAATTTCTAAGGCGGGCTCGTTTCTGCATTTCTTCCCACGGGATGTAGCAGTCGAGTGGGAGAGCCCCGGTAGGACGAGGGGGAACGTATTCCTCCAGGTCATCAATGAGCCACTGGAGCCTTTGGAGAGGCGTTGGCTCGGCCGGGAATTACAGGGCGGCTGCTTGTTCAGCCTATTTCTTGAGCCGCCTTCTGAGGTTCTTCCTCCTATTTTTCTCTTGCCTCTTGGCGATAGCCGTCTCCAAGGGAGTAGGAGGGAGAGGTGTTGGAGCCGGAGTTGACAAATCCTAGTGAGGATATCTCTAAGCTGACGCCCTTGTAGGGCGAGGTCGCTGACTCTTCCTCGCCCGGATTTCGATCCAGGTGCCTTCTGCTTGTTGTATCTGGAAGGTAGCATTAATCGCCTGCTCGATTACCTCGAGCGGCAATTCCTGGTATGCCGGAATGCTGGGACTGGCGTCCGAAGATGTGTTCACGGTTTGGTGCCTTACCTGCGGTGGCGGTGGGAGCCTACGAGGAGTCGGTAGGTTGGTGCTGGCGTCGGAAGACGTATGCGCGGTTTGATGCCTAAGCCGCGGTGGCGACGGCTTCTGTTGAGGAGCGGACAGAGAGGTGTGCTGGTCGTCCTGCTCCTTAGTCTTACCTTTGTAACCATGCTGAGGGTTAGGCCTGGCGACCAACGATAGTGTCGCGGGACATTATCGCTCTGCACAGTTATCCCGACTTTACGGAATGGAGGAACTCTGTGGCGGTGAGTCCACCACTTGAATCGAAGCCGCTGAAGACTCTGAAGATGTCTTCTTTGTACTATGGAATGTGTCAACAGGTAGGCAAAGAGGACGGAACGGCCCCTCCGCTGGGGAGGTGTCACGAGGCTGAGGTGGGACCTCACCATGTTTTTGCTTTCCCTTCCTATCCGCAGCTGTCAATGGCGGAGATAGGATTGGAGGAAGACCAGGAAGAGTCGTAGAGCTTGTCGTCGTCTCTCCCACTAAAACATCCTCCCGGCCGAGAAGGACCCGGAGGAGCCTGGCAGTGTCTTCTTTAGGAAAAGGGAGAGACTTTAGCTCCCGCCCGAACCGCCATTGCATGGCCGAAGTGGCTGGGGTTGGCTGGATAGCCGTAGATGCCTGAGAGCCCTCGAGGGCCAGAGGAGCAGAGGAATGGATGACGTTGACCGAGAAGTTAGTCGGCTCCGTCTCTTGACTGGCCTCCTACACTCTACGCCTTCGCAGTCGCTCGAGTGCTTCTTGGTTGTCAGTCCGAAACTCGAGCCATTTCGGAGGATGCTGGCAGCCCGTGCCCATTCTCTTAAGGAGGGTCTGGCCGCTCTGGCGCATCCCTGACGATGCTCAGGGTCTCTTCGATAGCTTGCCGAAGCCTGACGAGCGACATGGAGTTTCCTTCCGCATCGATCTGCTCCCATCGGATCTGTTCCTGGATGAGGTATTGGACATCCTCACAGGACTCGATCGATTGGCAGATTCTGGCGTGGAAGGGGCAATACTGGGGGTGACTACGATCCCAATGGGTGTAGTCGGCAGGTGAGTCACGGGGCATGATTTGCCCCCTCTCGACGAGGATGTCGAAGAGTCGACGGGTTCTCTCCGTAGGGAAGGAGAGAGGTCTCTAATCATGCCAAGGCCTCCACCATGGATACCAGATCGAACGTCCCCATCGATTAGCGCCGGGCTCCTCTGATTTATCATCAGAAAGAGAAAACGCAGCCATCATGTCGATGACATTGGCCGAGGGGTGAGCCACATGTGCTGCTTTGGCTGGCCTGGCTTACGTATGTGGTTGCGGGGGATCGACGAGACCGCTCTTCATCTTGACTAGGCCGTCTCGGATCAGCTTCTACGCATGAGTCTTGAAGACGTAGCAATCTTCAATTGAGTGACCCAGCATGCGATGGTACAGGCAATAGCTGGGATCATCGGTCTTTAGCGCCTCAACCGGCTTGCGGATTTCTGGAAGTTCGATAATCTTCTGAGCCATGCAGAGGTCGAAGAGCATCTTCGTGTGCTCCTTCTTGAAAGAGAAGGGTGTCTTCATGCGCTCCGAGAAGGACGGAACAGCCGGCTTATCTACTGGTTTTTTGTCAGAGCCACTGGATTTGGCTCCCTTACTGGCTTTGGCAGCAGGGGTGAACTCTATGATATTCACCTCCTTACCGGGCTGGCGTTCTTGCGCTTGCTTACCATTGGCTACGGTGTAGCTCGGGTTATCGGCGAAGAACATCTCTATCTCGGCGATTGTCAAATTGAGCAGGTCGAAGCCTTTGATATTGGTGCCGAGAAGCTTTTTGCTGACCTCGGCTGCCAAACCTCGACGACATATAGTGATGGCGTCCTCCTGAATGGGCGGATTGACACACCTCATGCTGAGGTCTCGCCATTTCTTGATGAAGTCGAGGGCACCCTCGCCCTTTTTCTGCCGAAGAGAACAGAGTTCGGCTAGGGAGACCCTTCGCTCGGCCGTTTGAAATCGATCGAGGAACTTCTTCTGGAGATCCGCCCAGTCGACGACTGAGTTGGGCTTCAGGCGGGAATACCATTGGAAGGCCGTTCCCGTGAGTGATGTGGCGAAGTAGCGAAGGAGATATGATTCGTCCAACGCTAACTCGCTCATGGCCGTAACATAGTAGGCCAACTGTTCATGTGGCGACCCCTGCCCATCAAACTTTTACAGCTTCGGGGGCTTGGAGTATTCTAGAGAAAACTTCTTCAACTGGTGGTGAAGCGGGTAGGGTACACTGTAGAGATCCACCGTGACCGTCCCTTCACCATACTGGGCAAGCTTTGTCTCGATGATGCGCTCGATCATCTGGCGTTGTGCCAAGAGATCCCCCGGCACTGGCGTGTTGGACGCTCGTGGTTGAGTCTCAACCGGGGGCGTGCCAAACCCAGTTGCCAATGGGGTTCGGGCAATCACCGCTAAGGTGTTGGCAGCATCGCGGGCTGCCGGGGGTGCCGGCGCCTTGGCCTGAGGCCTAGCATGTTGCTGAGGGTGAAGGTCTCACTCTTGGAGAAGGTCTTGCAGGAGAACCTTCAGATGCTGATTCTCCTTCATTAGAGTGTCGAGGGTCACTTCTTGGACCTCGTTTGTAGGTGGGTCATTGTTGATCGGCTCTGCATTGATAGGAGGGTCGCGGTCTTCCACCGGGACCTCTTCTGCACGTTCCGACGCTTGCGGTCCGACAGAAGTGCCGATATGACCTGTTGAAGGAGGTGGCGGAGCCTGATGGCGCGGCCTCCTGAAGTGAGATAGAGGCTGGTTCAAATCGTCAGACTGGGTGTCTGGCTGGTGTCCGGTGGTGTAACACGCGAACACTCAAACCGCATCGTTGATAAACCGGGCCATCCGCTTCCTTCGCGAGCGTCGCTCATGGCGGACCGGCGTCCCTAGTCTGTCGAAGATCGAGATGCGTTGCGGAGGGGGTTCATTCCCAATGTTGGTCGAAGGAGAACCCTAGACAGGTTGTTGGATGGCCCGAGGACGGGCTCGCCTTTGCCTCCGCTTGCTTGAGCGGGGGACATTGGACGACTGGGCGTCGTCAGATAATGCTCCTGTGAGACCCATCGCATCCCGTCTGATGCCGCGTCTGAGTGCTTGCTGGGGGTCGGTGATACGTGCCCTTCGAACAGCTTGAGCTTCCTCTAGGGTGAACCAGATTCTCCTCAAGTCCGATTGCTGGTCTCCCTTGTCGCCGTTTTTCTGATGATTTATTTTGGGAGGCTGTGTGTCTTGCTGCGGTGGGTGCCCCCGGGCAGCGGCCGAGGAACCCGCTCCTTTGAGCTTCGCCCCGTCCTCTTGTGTTTGACGCAAGAGGTCAAAACGATTGGAAGTGGGGATGGTAGGAACGGTCCGTTCTTGGGGTATAATTGGCTCACCCCCGTCGAGATGTCCACATGTCGCTGACAAGGACCATCTTGCCGGAGTTGCTGGTTGCGGTGGTGAGTCACCTGCTTCTACGGCCGTGGTTACGCTTCTTTTGAGGAGCGGAGGCAGACTCCACCCCAAGATGGTAGACCGAGAAAACATGGCCCGGAACGACTGGTAACATGAAGCCGTCAGTCCGAAGTGCCGGGATGGGTGCCCGGGGTAAGTAGCCCGCGCCGGGAATCGATGGCTGGGCGACTCGGGTGTAAGCCTTCGCCCGAGCCAATAAGAGTGTCGCTGAGGCTCGAGATGACACTCTTGCGCCGGAAGGTGACACCGTTGGCAGTACCGAGGTGTCGACGCCCCTTGGTCGAGGACCCGTGGTGGGCACCGGCGTAGTCTGGGCTCGGGTCAAAATGCCCGAGGAAGGTGTTGAGAAGAGCTGCCCTCTTGGTGGAAGACCCACGGGGAGAGCCGGCTTAACTGGAGCTCGGGACCGGGGTCCCGAGTGCACAACTGGGCCCGCGTGGGAAGAGGATTTCACGCGGGAATAGGAAGAAGATTGAGAAAAAGAATGATACAAGGGGTTAGAAGGATACTCCATGAGGGCAAATGGAGACTTAATATAAGGAGATCAAGGATAATACAAGTGGGGAAGCAATGGCTTAATGGGCTTGAGAACAAGGAGGGACTGACCCACTAATGCAAAGACCGATGGACAACGGACCAAGGGACGATGGACTGGACAATGAACCCACAAAATGGATTGACTTAAGTGGGCCTAACAATGACGAAACATGTGGATGCAACACAAAACACCACTAATGGGCTTGGACAAGCCCAAACAACACAAACAATGTAATGTGAGAGTTTTCACCCAAGTCAAACAAGTTGATATGATGGGAAATATTTTAGGGATTTTAATAGACCTTTTAATGATTTGAATTAATAATAATTCCCTCAAGATAAGGTCCAAACTTTGGGTTGGCTAAGGTTAACTCGCTCACACTTATGCAAATGCAAGCCTAAGGGGTGGAAAGGTACAACCGGTCCGGCGTCCGTGTGGGAATCCACGGCTCGCGGGGACTTATGGATGTCCCGGATAAGATCACCTAGTCGACCCCAAGGAATATGGAGGCGAGAGGATCACTTAACAAGGTAGGAAATACAACTATGATATACAATGTATGGCCCTATGTGCACCGGAGTGCATGCAAATTCTAGCTTAAAACTAGAAAATCAAGACTAGATTAAACTATGCAAACTTGATCCAACTAAGACAAATAGTATATAGATGGAAAGACAATACAAAGGTCTACACAACGGGCCCAAGAACAGATCAATCTGACCCCGAGAGCTCAATCAAATCACTCAGCAAAGTTGCCCCCGTGAACATGTGCCCTAATAACAAGGAACCAGATACAGAATAAACAGGGATTATCTGAGATCAAGGCGGGCTAAAGCCTCGAAAACAGCACGAAAAAGGGCGAAGACCCCGAAAGGGTGAAGAGGAATGAGTAGAAAGATGATAAGAAGAATCATCCGACGTGGTCAGAGAAGAGGGACGAGAATCATCCGACAGGGCGGAGAAGAAGAATGATAGACACCCGACAAGGTCGGGGAATAAGAAGGAGAACCCGGAGATACCGGAGGAGAAGAATCAGAGGAGGACATAGGCTGAGGCCGAGAATGGTGAGGAGATGGAAAGTCCGGAGGTTCCAGATAGGAAAAGGAAGAACGGCGATTCACGGACCCGAGATGGGAGGAGAGAATCGTGGAGGGAGAATTAGGAAAGGGCAAATACACCACCCAGGGGTGGGAACTAAGCAGAAGAAATGATGAGTGAAATGAAGAAGAAGGAAGAGAAGTGGACCCCTGAGTGCACAACTGACGGCCCTTAAACTTACGTCGCCGCCTCTTCTTAGCTGATACTTCTTGAACATGGACTCGCCTGGCGTGGACTCGGACCTTCGGCCTTCTCAATCTATAATACTTTCTCAAATAACGGGTCCACCTGACAGATGGCCTGGCCCGACTGTGAACCTACAACTTCATCAGGGCGGCCCCTAGACACCCAGTGCTAACCATAGGCAGACATTCTTGAACAGATAACTCCTCAAACGAATGAATATCAGAAAACCATGGAGCTTTGTCACTTGGCACTAGCAACATGAGATTCTCCACTCGGCAACTGGGCACGAAGCCTAACTCCCTTACTAGAAGAGCAGGATGAAACTGAGGGAGAGTAATGTGCGGCGTTGACATGGCCGGCTTGCTAATGAACCAAGGGAGATTGCATAGAATGTGCAGAATGTCCTTGGAGAATATAGAAGATACGGCCAATTGCCCTTTGAACATAGAGTGCATAATCTGCTTAGCGGCCGTATGAGTTAGCACAACACGGGTAGAGAACCCTTCTTGGCCTGTCATCTGAATGGCAATAGAGCGAGGAGAAATAATAGCATCAATGGTGAACTCTCCGGTGAGCAAGGAGATTGCTACCGACCTCGCTCGGGAAGAAACTGGCATCAACTCAAGGGAACTCTTCTTAGCAATTGTCATCTTTGAAAGTAGAGGCGCATCATCCCCAAAATAACCAGGGACGAGGATGCGGATCGGCATCCGACAGATAAAATCCTGAATCTTGAAATGCATGGACGGCACTGAATCATCTCGACTTGGCTTATTGTCTCCCTGGGGATTAGACCCAAGGGGCACCAAGGGAAGCGCACACCCGCTCCGTCGGGTGGAAGTGGTTGGAGAAGTAAAGGGAATATGTTTGGGTGGAACATGTGAAGGTTTGGAAGGCATGGAGGCTCCAACGGGAGTGGTGATGGAAAGTGAAGGTGCAGGTGAGGTGGCGATGATAGGCTCGGGTGGCGACAAAGGTGAAGGCGTGGCTGAGGGTAAAGGTAAAGGCAAAGGTGTGGCTTGCTCAGGCTCGGGCAAAGGTGATGGCAGAGATGGAGGCGATGGTGGAAATGGAGGTGGTGATGGCAATGGAGATGGTGAGGATAGTGATGAAGGCGATGGGGGTAGTGGACATGGAGGTGGAGATGGTGAGAGGGAGGTTGTGGTGTCCACCGTCGACATGTCGACACAACGCGTCGAGCGGTGTTAGGGATAGAAGTAGTGGAAGTGGTGACGGGAGAAGAAGGGGAGGCACTAGCATGAGCAGAGGCTTGGGTTTGTGGTGGTGATGGAGCCGGGGTAAGAGATGGTGGAGGTAACGGAGTAGGTGATGGAGCGAGTGCAGCACTAGACGAGGAATCACAGGGGTGCCCCTGGCCTTGAAGTAACAGAAACGGCTGCCCGGGCGGCACTTCTTGTTGCTGTTGTTTGCTACGGAGATCTAAAATAACTTTATGTATGGCAGCCCAATCATTCCTTTTCTTAGCTTCCAGATCATAAACATAATCCTAGAACTCGGGACAATCCTCAACCAAATGCCCCTGCTGGCGATGATATTCACAGAACTGAAGCATATCCCCGACTGCGGGTCGGCAAGGCACAACCGGAGAGAGCGGCAACGCATGGGTGGCCATCAAAGCCCTTAAAATATCCGTGAAGCACTCCGGCAACGGAAGACGAGGAGCCCGCTTCGGGCAAGGTGGATGCCGAGGGGTATGAGGTGAGGATGATTGTGGAGATGGAAGTGGAGGTTGCGTAGGCAAGAGTGCGTGGCTAGTGGTGGAGGGCTTTGGTGATGGCATGTGTGGAACGGGATGAGGGGGTATGTAGACGGCATCTACTTACTCGGGATGTGGTGTTCCCTTGACTGGAAGTGGAGATGGAGACGGGTATGTAGATGCGAGAGGCTGACTCATGGAAGGTTGATATGCGGAGGCGTATGGGTATGTAGAGGCGGGAGGTTGGCTCATGGAGAGATATGCGGCGGAAGGCTGACTCATGGTGGGCTGACTCATGGGAGCATAGGGTTGCCACGTGGAGGGTGAAGGTTGATATGTAGAGGTGGATGGTAGAGACTCGGGGTCAAGAGAATCTTGGATTTGTTGGTGGATGAAGCGGGCTCGGCTATATAATTGTTGCCAGGAGGTGATGTTGTTGAGGGCTAAGATAAACCGATACTCGGGTGCGGCATTGGATATCAGCATCTTGATTTGCTCTCCTTCTGGAATGTGCCCTTGGACCTGCGCGGCAAGGCGATGCCAACGATCGGCAAATGTAGAGAACTCCTCTTCGGGTTTCATCATCTCATGGGCCAGATCCACAATAGAGTACTTAGGCCTAACCTGGTCTTGAAACTGCTGAATAAATCCCTCTTGTACAACTTGAAAATTCACAACTTGCTCTTGCGGAAGAGAGAAGAACCAATCCCGAGCTGGGCCTTCCAATGACAAACCAAACAGATAAGCCATCAAGTGTTGATCATGTTAAAATTGGGCCGACTCATAAACAAACTCCTTCAAGTGCACATACGGGTCACCGACTCCACTATAACAACGATATGTGGGAATTTGTGATGGAGGTGGGAGCCGAAGACCTTAGAAAGTGAATGGAACACTTAAAGAGGCTTTAGGATCGATCCGACGTTGAAGCTTATCAAGTTGGCGTTGGGTTTGAACAATCATCTCTTGGGTAGGGAGAGATCGAGAAGAATATGGGCCAGCTTGAGCAAGAGGATGTGAATTCGGGCCAGTATGATGATAATGGGCCGGATAAGAGGATCCGGGCTGAGGAGAAGAAGGGCCCATTCCAGGAGTAGAAGGATATGTGGGCCTAGAAGGATCATGAACATAAGGACCCATTGGCCTGGCAGCATAAAGAGATGAAGAATGAGTCCCATTAGAAAAATAAGGCCCATTAGGAGAATGGGGCCCGTTAAGATGATGGGGCCCATTAATGAGAGAAGAAGGCCCATTAAGAGAAGGAGGCCCATGAAGATGAGATGCAATAAGACGTTGGGCCTGGGCCGGGTCCATTTGGTGAACAAGGCTTGATATATGGGCCATGAGATTAGCCTGTTCCTCAGAGGGATCATAGGGACCACGGGAAGATGGGCTCGCGTGGGAAGAGGATTCCACGCGGGAATAGGAATAAGATTGAGAAAAAGAATGATACAAGGGGTTAGAATGATACTCCATGAGGGCAAATGGAGACATAATATAAGGATATCAAGGACAATACAAGTGGGGAAGCAATGGCTTAATGGGCTTGAGAACAAGGAGGGACTGACCCACTAATGCAAAGACCGATGGACAACGGACCAAGGGACGATGGACTGGACAATGAACCCACAAAATGGACTAACTTAAGTGGACCTAACAATGACGAAACATGTGGATGCAACACAAAACACCACTAATGGGCTTGGACAAGCCCAAACAACACAAACAATGCAATGTGAGAGTTTTCACCCAAGTCAAACAAGTTGATATGATGGGAAATATTTTAGGGATTTTAATAGACCTTTTAATGATTTGAATTAATAATAATTCCCTCAAGATAAGGTCTAAACTTTGGGTTGACTAAGGTTAACTCTCTCACACTTATGCAAATGCAAGCCTAAGGGGTGGAAAGGTACAACCGGCCCGGCGTCCGTGTGGGAATCCACGGCTCGCGGGGACTTATGGAGGTCCCGCATAAGATCACCTAGTCGACCCCAAGGAATATGGAGGTGATAGGATCACTTAACAAGGTAGGAAATGCAACTATGATATGCAATGTATGGCCTTATGTGCACCGGAGTGCATGCAAACTCTAGCTTAAAACTAGAAAATCAAGACTAGATTAAACTATGCAAACTTGATCCAACTAAGACAAATAGTATATGGATGGAAAGACAATACAAAGGTCTACACAACGGGCCCAAGAACAGATCAATCTGACCCCGAGAGCTTAATCAAATCACTGAGCAAAGTTGCCCCCATGAACATGTGCGCCGACCACATGCAGATTTTATGGATAAAATGCTAAAATGATGACAATTTTAAACTAAGCAAATGAGACCCAAATGAAGCAAATAAGCTATGGATGGAAAGACAATACAAAGGACTATCTAATGAAAAAAAAATCAGTGCAATCAAACATCGGGAAGGCAGTCAAATAAATGAGTAAAGATGTACCTGTGAACCTGTCCCTGAGCCTGCCTACAGAACTTATGCACAAAACTCAAAAAGTTGGACAATATTAGAATATACAAATGTTAAAAAAATGAGACAAATGATATATGGATGGAAAGACAATACAAAGGGCTATCCAACGGAAGAAAAATCAGCACAATCGGACAGCGGGATCAAAAGTTATCTCCCGATGAGCACGGCCCTGTGAGCATGCACGCAAGACTGCCAGAAGCTGTAACGGTCTACCAAATGACCATTACATGCATGTGGCGGTCTACTATAGGACCGTCACACTACCTGGGCCCTTAAAACGCCCCAAACAATGGAAGAATGGATAAAATATGACCTAAACATGCACATGCACACACCCAACTTACAAAAGAGCATTAAAACAAACGTGATGGGTATTGGTGTCCCACCGTGATCGCCAAAAAACTGTTGATTTGTTTTAATTAGATTCCTATCCCGCCCCTTTTAAATACATACATGCATAAATATGTGAATCAAAGACAAGAGGGTTGAAAGGATGAGAAATACTAACTGTGATCGCCACCAAGGTTCCAACAACGCCAAAGGATGAAGAAAGGAGAGGAACGGCGCCGTGTACCTTGGAACTTAAAGACTTGATCGCGCTTGAAACGGGGGTGCGGAGAACTTGTGGATTTAAACCTCCTCTCCTTCCAGTCGGCTAGAGGAAGAGGGCCTCACGTTGTATTCATGCTCTCCTACGAAACAAAGCCAAAACAAGGACAAAAAACCCATTAGAACATGCATGTGTAGCATCAATCCCGCAGTGATAAAATAAGAGTAGAAATTGAGGGCAAACTCACCGGGGGGAGATTTTTAACCCTGTGGAAGGGTGGAAATAATAGGTGTGTGTATTGTGCATGCATGAGATTTGAAATCACGAGATTTGATTGAGAGAATAGAGATAAATTATTGATGCAAAACGGGGAAAAGTGCATGTGTAGCAGAAAAGTGCAGAAAACTGTGATGATTTATGATTTTGAGAGGAAGAGAACTAAGAATATAGACCATAAAATCAAACCCAGAAGGATGAAATTGAAAGCTAATACTTCCCTCTTCAAGCCAGGGTTGAAGTTGTGAGTTGGAATTGCAGCATGGCTTCGCCCCGAACCAAGAAAGAGCCCCCTCGTCGCGACTGCGAACTGGGCAATTTTTATAGAAAAGTGGTGAAACCCCCAACTTTCCTCCACGAGTTTAAGAGATAGAGTCCATAAAATCTTGAGATCTATGGATCAATCTCAAGATAATAGTCAAGATAAGTCATAGGAGAAAACGAGACTCTATTTGGATGATGGATCTGGAAGATATGGCTTCTGGAAGGGAGCCCCGGAGCTTAATCTGCAGAGTTTGAGTTGAACCAGGACACCTAAACCCCCCAACTTTTGAGCGTGATTCTGAACAAGATAGTCAATGAAATTTGGAGTTCTTTGGACTGAATTCAAGATAATACCAAGGGGAAACCATAGGAATAAATGGCGCTCAATTCGGAGTAGAATTCAAGAAGTTATAGACTCTGAAAGAGGGCCACGACGCACAGAAACGGAGCAGAGTCCAGCACAAATTGAACTGTCAGGTGTGTGTAACAGTCTATCATACGATTGTCAGAGTTATGTAACGGACTAGGATAGGTCCGTCACACTCTAGGGGTCAAATGAGACGATTTCGGACAAGTTTCGGTGTAACGCACCCATACTAGACCGTCACATGGACTCTAACGTTCTAGGGTAGGACCGCCACGCTCTAGGGGTCGAATAGGGTGATTTCGGGCAAGTTTCGGTGTGACGGTCTATCGTAGGACCGTCACACTGCCCTGGCGGTCTAGGGTAGGGCCGTCACACTGATGACGGAAGATTTTGGGCAGACTGTGCGTGACTTTGGAAATTGAAGAGTATCTCTCAAACAGTGCAGAACTAGTGAAAGTGGTAGAAGAAGAAATTGTAGATAACTGAAAGAGGAACAACTTTTATGAAGAAAGCAAGTTGAGAAAATGATTATAAGAGGGAGAAAATGGTGCTAGAACAAAGAGGAAAATTTTGGGACATAGGTGAACAGTGCAGCACGCCGGAAAAAATGTGAATAGCTCACAATAGGGGTAGAACTGGGCAACGGCGTAGATGAAGAAATTGTAGATATTTGAAATATGAACAACTTTGATGAAGATAACTTTCTGAAAAGAGGAACAGAAGGAGACGAAAAAGGACCACTTTCAAGACTGCACAGTGAGAGAGAGCCGATTACTTGAGGGAAGCCAGCCTAAATGGGCCGTAAGTCGACTTAGAAGCTAGAAGTTGATAAGACAAGCTCTAGAGCTCTAGGAAATCATGATCTCCAAGATTCAAAGGATATGAAATGGTAAAAATGGGCTTGAAATACATCCAAGGAAGCTCCAAAATAATGGCTAATTTGGGGCATCAAAAATGATGAATAAGAGAAATGACACAACTTGTGGGCTAAAACGGGTGTCAATAGCAGTGATAGTCCGGCGCCCGGCACTCGGGCGGGACACTGGAGCTGGAGACGCGCATGGCACGTTGGCCGCAGGGGCCACTGGAGAGACTGGAGTTGGTTGAGAAGCAGCCACAGGGATCACACCCAGAAAGTAGGGTGATCTGATAACCGGGGCGAAGCTGCCGAAAGAGATCGGCGTCGCCAGGTAGCCCACCCGGGCGTGGGTGGCGATGACGTTGGGACCGTAGGTGACGGCCGCCATGGTTTCCGGAATGTTGAGAGCTGCGGAGGCGACGGTCGCTGATAGTCGCCTAGAACGGCCTGACGATCAGAACGTGAACCGGGAGCCGCTGGAGAATGCGCATGAGTGCCCTCCTCTGCCTCTCCTACAAGGACAGGGAAAGGGCACCGGGCTTCAGGGCTGGCACAGACTTTTCTTCGGCAAAAAGAAGGAAGGCCGGAGACGTCCCATCGGGCATGCCATCCTCTTTGTTGCGTGGGTTTTTATGCCGGTTAACCGGGGTGAAGGAATACAGCGGGGAATGAAAATACGGGAGTTTGATGTATCTCAGGTATCCTTCTTATGGTTGCGTGCCTCTCACGGCTGTACCGGGCACTCTCCTTTTATGGAAAGTCGAAAGGGGCGGAATGGCATGGGAATGTCAGGCTAAGGGTTAACTGGATAGGGTACGGGCATGCCAGTCGATCTCTCGACAATCACTCATGGAACCAAGGTTTGACCGAGGAAGCACCACCAGGGCGTGGCACGTGGGCTCAGGCGATCGGGCGACACGTGGAGAGAAGGGGTTCCATGGGTGCGAGTGCGTAGGCGATTGCGAGAATCATATATAGGACGTCTTTCCCCACCGGACGCAAGCAACCGGTGTTTATTTACATCGGATTGAATCCGAACACCTTCGTTCCATGCTGAAGAAAAGTCTATATATGTGTCTGAAGCCATGGGTGAAGGGCCGGGCGCATTCAGTAGCTACGGATACGTGTTAGATTGAGGGGCGTTCATTGGAGTTGGGGTATCGGGCACGTATGCCGAGCGGTGTAGGTAGGAAGCTGGGGGCCCGAATACGGGTGTATGTATTTCACTGGATTTACGATGAGCCACATGGGCTTTACAAATGGGCCGAGGAGGCCGAAGTACAACGGGCGCAAGCCGCGGGACATTTTCGACACGTGAGTCGGCCCCCGGGTCATTGCGTGACAAAGCGGGTGTCCGCGTGTTTTACTGGATCTCTTTATAGAGGAGTTGGTGTAGGTCCGACTACCTTGGTGGTCAGACGGACATGGCTAGCGCCTGGCGGAGGTTGGACGTGGCTCAAGGCGAGCGGTCGGGTCTGGGTCTTGGAAGGCGAGTGTTGTCATGCTGGCGAGTCAAGGTCGGCCCCAGGACTATAATTCCCGGGTCAGAGGTCCGACTAGACCTGATTTGGCAATCTGATGGGCCGACGGCCCACTGAAAGATGAACGGTGGGCATGCGGATCCGTGTCGAGGGGCGACGCGGTCGTTACGCGATACCTTTCGTCACCGCGGTAAGTGTCGTAAGTCGACGTACACGGGCGGACCCGGGGCGCGGGCGTATTCTCCGTTGGTATGGTCATCTTACACGAGGTAGGGATGGACTTGGCATGAGACGGCTAGACACCGCGTGAGGGGAGTACGTGAGACATACCCTTGGCGTATGTGAGCCGACTAGCAAGTCAATGGCGCACTTATCTTCTCGCGTTCCCGACCCTTGCCGAAAGCCTCGGGAGTCCGAGGGTACGACAATTAGGCCTGGGAAGTTAGCTCGTCTGTGCGTTGCTTCCTTCCTTCACGCGTTGTATGCATGCATTGTTGTTTAGCTAGTTGGTAAGGGGGGAAATTTATAGAAGTTTGGAGGGGTGTGAGGTAGGGTTTAGGCAGACCAAGTTGAGGGTCCAACTTGGTCCGGGTAAACCCCCCAAATAGTATTTTTGTTTTTATTTTATTTGAATATTTTATGTATTTTTTCGTGTGTGTGTGTGAGTGGAAGAGATGGGGTTTAGGCGGACCAGCTTGGGGGTCCAAGATGGTCCGCCTAAACCCCCACCATCTTTTTTTTATTGTTCATGGGTTTAGGCGGACCACCCTGGGGGCTAGGCTGGTCCGCCTAAACCCCCCCCCCTTGGGGGTTTAGGCAGACCAGCTTAGAGGCCCAAGCTGGTCCTCCTAAACCCCTCCCCAAGGGGGGGTTTGCGCGGACCAGGTAGAAGAGAGAGAGGGGGAGTGGCCCCACCTCTATAAAACCAAGTTTTTGTGTATTTTCTTCTCAATCTGGTTAAGAAAAAAGAGGATAAAGGGTACTGGGAGGGTACACTTGTCACGCCCCGAGCGCAGAAGATTACCCGGAGGCGTGACGCGTCTATATAGATCGTGTCAATCATGTAAATATCAGAGTGTGCAATTAACTAAGATTTAAATCGAAATTAATAAAAATAGTACGAGCTGACAATTATCGCAACTAATCAAAGGACAAATACATATGTTCCCAGAGTCCAACGACTATGCTTCAAATCTTAAGCAGTTCTAATCAAGTTGACTAATACAAATGACATAGATGAATTGATACAACTGACATAAGTGAACTAATACAATAACACAAAGGACATGACAATTTGATAACTTCACTCTAACACTCATCACTCGGTCTCATTCCCTTCCGAGTGTTGGTTGACATCCAAATTACCTAAAAATATTAGAAAACAACTAGATGAGCGAATCGCTCAGTAGGAATTACATCTCAAGATTTAACATGCTTTAAGTGGTTTACAAGTTCAATTAATGTCAGTAAAGCTATGCATGTAGATGAGTAGATATCAAGGATTGTAAAAATCGACAAGAGTAGTGAAGGAATAACAAGTGAGAGTATAAGGATTCCAACTTCAATGCAGCAATAGCAAGAGATTCAAACAAGTAATAACTGAAATTAACGAAATCTTTCCAAGAGAGTAAGAACTCATGTCAAGCAAGTAATAGAAAGTAATATAAATTCAAGCATGTAAAACTGGAATTGGCTATTTATCAATTTCATTCAAGCAAAACATTACCCTTCTGCGGGTCTCAAGTCAAATCAATCAAGTAATATCACGAGAATGAGTGGAAAGTCTAGCAAGCAAGTACTCCGGTGTAATGCCAAACACCGTGGTCAATAAACTCCCATGGGCACAAGTACCTTCGGGTGCTCCTCCTAGGACCAGACCGGGCCCTATATGCACAGCATTTATGATGTTTGTTGACATCCACTCTCATTTATAGCCAATATGGAATTTCAAGGTTTGACCAGTATGATATATAAGGTGGAATTATGAAATGGAATCCAAGGGCGCATTGATGTGTAGGGATGAACTAGGAGTGGAAACCAGTAACGTTTGATACACGGAAAAACTAGATAAGAGCGGTGCCTTACGGGCCACCTGACAATTTTAGAAACGACACCCTCACTGTGGGATGCCCTTCCTAGGAACTATACAGGGTTTAGAGGACCCTATTAGGAGTTAAATATCACCTCTCAGGCTGCCATCTATCAGTGGAGATGGCAAAAGTGAAAGCCTAATGATCAGGTTAACGCAATGAGCCAGTTGTGTCGACTCAGCAGTTCATCGCGTCAACTCATCAGTTCATCGCATCAACGCGGTGAACAGTACTGCGTCAACCCTGTCAACAGGCAGGGTCGACTCTGCCGTTCACTGCGTCAACGCAGTGAACAGGCAGCGTAGACCCTGTCAACAGG
Source organism: Amorphophallus konjac (assembly GCA_022559845.1). Lineage (NCBI taxonomy): Eukaryota > Viridiplantae > Streptophyta > Magnoliopsida > Alismatales > Araceae > Amorphophallus > Amorphophallus konjac. The sequence continues at coordinate 169,859,915 of CM040119.1, read as the reverse complement.
CAGGGTCGACTCTGCCAACAGGCAGGGTCGACCCTGTCAACAGGCAGGGTCGATACTTTCTTTTGTTCCCCAGTTTTCATGCCCTTCCAATCCTCCTTTCACTCTGAGTTCTTCACAAAAGTTCTTCTTCTCTTGTAGATATAGATTTTCTTCTTCTACCACATCCTCCAATTCTTTTTAGTTTTTAAGTTATAATTAATTTTCTACGGTTCTATTTTTTACTCAGTAACTGTTCACATACGCTTACAGATCTCATTTTTTTCACATTTTTCACCTTCTTCCTCACATTTTCTCTCTCTGCACTCTTCATAAAACTTCTTCCTAACCTTCCAATCTATGACTTTCTCTTCTTTCACATATTCTCATTCTCTCTAGATTTTTCATTATTTTCCTTCTTAGAACCCCCTATTTTCAATATCATTTCATTGTGCTTTCAACTTGGTCTTTTTCCACTTGGCCTCTTTCAACTTGGTCTTTTTCCACATTTGTCATCCTCTTGACTACAATTTCTTCTTTCACTATTTTCAGGCTTTAGTTTCTCTCATATAACATCTTTAACATGGTTGTTTAAGTTTCACAGAAATTGACATAATGACAGGCCCTTTACTGAAGCATGAACTATATCAAATATAGATATTAGCTAATACATGCTAATCGTCCTAGATTTAAGCTAACACATGCTAATTATTCTAGGTATGAGACTAATACTTGCTAATACTTGCTAATTATTCTGGGTATAAGGCTAATACATGCTAATTATCTTTGGTATGAAGCTAATGCATGCTAATCGGCTTAGGTATGAAGCTAATACATGCTAATCATCTCAAGTATGAAGCTAATGCATGCTAATTGGCTTATGTATGAAGCTAAGACATGCTAATCATCTCAAGTATGAAGCTAATGCATGCTAATCATCCTAGATTTAAGCCAACACATGTTAATCATTTTAGATATGAGACTAATACTTGCTAATTATTCTGGGTATAAAGTTAATACATGCTAATTATCTTAGGTATGAAGCTAAGGCATACTAATCATCCTAGATTTAAGCCAACACATGTTTTATAAACACTAAATATCGCATGGAAATGAGCCTAAGACTAAATGCCTAGACTAATCATCCTAGATTAGCTATTAGTTTAGTTAAAAGTTGAGAACACCTACTATAACATGATGTGTAACCACTAAATACCGCATGGAGATGAGACTAATCACTAATTTTTCATGCTAATATAACCTAGATTAGCTATGGTTTGGTTAAAGCTCGAGATCACCTACCTCTGTGTGGTGGCAGAAAGGGTACAGGTGGAAGAAGAAAGGAAGAAGATCAGCTCCTTCCCTCCTCTACAATGCTTCAAAGAATGCTCCCACATTCTCTGCAGCAAGGCTTCAAATGTCATAAAAGGCAAGAGTCTCTGCCTCAATAGAGGGGTATAATATAGGGATTTTAGGATTTTTGGTAGACAGGAGGGGAACCAGATCTGAAATAATAGCATCCCATAGTGCGATGCCAACTCAAATAGGCTGTTCGTGTCTCTTTACGAAGTGCTGTAAGTTGGGGTGCACTGTTCATAAGTTAAGATTCCAAGTTAAACTGCAAAGATTTTTATCTTTAAAAATTGATGGAGTTAGTTTATGAAATTGCATGGGTGAGATCCTTACATTTTTCTCTATTTTTACATATAATTTTTTTTGAAAAATTCTTTTTAAATAAAAAGTGATACTATTCATGGCACTATTCACGTATGAAAAGGACAAATGCCAACGTAGGTTTGTCTAATTGCTAGCCTATCGTATATAATTATTTGGCACAAAAAATAAATTGTGGATGCTAAGATTTGAACCCTGGTCATTGGGTTGAAAGGGAAGTTACTTAAACAACTACACTAGAAAGTCACTTGTTAAGTGAGTAATCTTTACATATGATAACTTTGTGTTCCTACTTCTTACATAATAACATATAATTATTTGGCAAAAATGTAAATGGTGGATGCTAGGATTTGAACCTTGGTCATTGGGTTGAAAGACAAGTTACTTAACCAACTACACTAAGAAGCCACTTATTAAGTGAATAATTCTTTACATATGATAACTTCGTGTTCCCACTTCTTACATAAACTTCCTAAAGAGTTTATCTAATATTTTTTTTGGAAAATAATAATAATAATAATTTTTTTTCATTTTTTTTACGGGGTGCTACACCCTCCCCTACTTAAAAGAATTTGGTCCCCAAATTCAATTGTATAAGGGTAAATTCAACTACATAAGGATACTGGAGAAAGTATAAGATACTTGTCGACTAAAATAGTTCTGAGTATCTTCTCTTCATAGATTCCTCGGTCTCCCAAGTTGCTTCTTGCTCCGAGCATCGATTCCATTGGATTTTTACCATAGGGATCGTCTTGCTCCTTAGAACTCGAACTTCGCGGTCGAGGATCTGCATCGACCTTTGTTCATAAGTAAGATCCCTTTGAATCACCAATTCAGCATGATTGATGAGGTGAGAAGGGTCGTGCACATATTTCTTCAGCATAGATATATGAAAAATATTATGCACTTCGAGAGTTGAGGAGGCAAGGCAATGCGGTAAGCCACCTCGCCCACTCTTTCCAATACTTCAAATGGACCGATAAACCTTGGTGTAAGCTTGCCCTTAACACCGAATCTTCTAATACCTCGGCCAGGAGATACCTTGAGAAATACATGGTCACCCACTTGAAATTCCAAATCTCTCCTTCTGTTATCAGCGTAAGATTTTTGCCTGCACTGAGCTACCTTGAGTCTCTCTCTGATAAGGTGTATCTTCTCAGTCGAATCTCTAACCATATCTGGGCCTAGAATTTATCTTTCACCGACTTCTTCCCAGCATATTGGAGAACGACAACTCCTGCCATAAAGCGCCTCGAAAGGAGCCATTTGAATACTAGCTTGATAGCTGTTATTATATGCAAATTCGGCTAGTGGTAAGTGGTCATGCCAGCTTCCGCCGAAATCTATAATACATGCCCTTAACATATCTTCAACAACCTGATTTGTCCTTTCAGTCTGACCATCTGTCTGGGGATGGAAAGCAGTGCTGAAATTAAGTTTCATCCCCAGAGAGTGTTGCAGACCCTTCCAAAAATGAGAGGTGAAGCGTGGGTCTCGGTCAGATACGATCGAGACGGGAACTCCATGCAATCTAACCATCTCCTTAATATATAGGGCAGCAAGTACGTCGACTGACCATCGACTTTTGATGGGTAAGAAATGGGCCGATTTAGTTAACCGATCGATAATTACCCAAATTCCATCATATCCACCCCTAGACTTGGGCAAACCCATGATAAAGTCCATGCCAATGTCTTCCCACTTCCACTTGGGAATATCCAGCGGATGTAGCCTTCCGGCGGGTTTTTAATGTTCCGCCTTCACTTGTTGGCATGTGAGGCAACGAGACACAAAATCTGCTACCTCCCATTTCATGTTAGGCCACCAGAAAGTTCTTTTCAAGTCTTGGTACATCTTAGTAGCTCCAGGGTGGATTGTGTACCTCGATCTATGAGCTTCTTCAAGAATCTTCTTCTTCAATTCGGGACAGTCAGGCACACATGTTCGTGCATGAAATAGTAATCTGCCATCAGGTGCCAGCTTGAAATCCAGTCTCTCGTCCAGCTTGCTTTTTATCTCCACTAGCGAGGGATCCTCTTCTTGTAACTTCTTGATTTCAGGTAGCAAATCTGGATGTAGGCTCATATGAGATAGAATAATACACATGTTCTTCTCATCTGTGCTGATATCAAGCTCAAAGAATTTCTCCAGCAGTTTCCATTCTTGTATCATGCAGTTGGCCAATATTGTTCTCGGCTTTCGACTAAGGGCATCATCTACGGAATTACCCTTAACAGGATGGTACTGTATAGTAAAGTCGAAATCCTTGAGATACTCGAGCCAACGCCTTTGTCGCATGTTCAGCTCCTTTTGGGAGAATAAGTACTTTAGGCTTTTATGATCGGAGTACACAGTGAATTGTTCTCCGTAGAGATAGTGCCTCCAGATCTTTAAAGCGAATACTACTGCGGCCAGTTCTAAGTCGTGAACTGGGTAGTTCTCTTCATGTTTCTTCAATTGTCGGGAAGAGTATGCAATGACTCTCCCATTCTGCATTATTACACATCCGAGACCAATACCAGAAGCATCGGTATATACCTCGTATTTTTATCCTTCCATTGGTAATGATAAGACTGGAGCAGTGGTCAAGAGATCCTTCAAAGTTTGGAAACTCTTTTCACAGTCTTCCTTCCACTCATAAGGCACTTCCTTGCGGGTTAACCTGGTCAGGGGAATAGCAATTTTGGAGAAGTCGTTTATAAAACACCGATAGTAACCAGCTAGACCCAAGAAGCTCCGTATCTCAGTTACATTTGTGGGTTGTTCCCAGTTCTTCACGGCTTCGACCTTTGATGGGTCAACAGCAATTCCGTTCTTCGAAATGATATGGCCTAAGAAGGATACTTCCTCGAGCCAAAACTCGCATTTGCTGAATTTGGCATATAGCTTGTTTCCCCTTAATATCTGCAATGCCTTCTTGAGGTGTTCTTCATGATCCTCTTCGGTCTTTGAATAGATCAGAATATCATCAATAAAGACCACAATGAATTGGTCTAAATAGGGCCTGAATATGCTGTTCATTAACTGCATAAAAGCTGCGGGGGCATTTGTTAGTCCGAAAGGCATAACAATAAATTTGTAATGTCCATACCTGCTTCGGAATGCGGTTTTATGAATATCTTCTTCTTTGATCTTCAATTGGTGGTAACCAGAACGAAGATCAATCTTGGAGAAATATAAAGATCCAGATAGTTGATCGAACAGCTCATCAATCCTTGGCAGTGGATACTTGTTCTTGATTGTAAGGTGATTTAGCTGTCGATAATCTATGCATAATCTCATCGATCCGTCCTTCTTTTTGACAAATAGAACGGGTGCTCCCCATGGGGAAGTACTCGGCCTGATGAAACTCTTGTTCAATAACTCCATTAGCTGCTCTTTTAGCTCCTTCAGCTCAGTAGGGGACATTCTGTATGGTGCCCTGGAAATAGGACGAGCACCAGGGACAAGGTCGATTGTGAACGACACTTCCCTTTCCGGGGGTAAGCCGGTTAAATCTTCTGGAAAAACATCGGGAAAATCCCGAATTACACAGATGTCTTCAAGTTTAACCTTCTCGACTTCCGTGGCAGTCACGAATGCTATGAAAGTCATGCATCCCTTATTCATAAGTTTACTAGCTCGGAGTGCTGATATAAGAAGTGATTTACTCGGAGGGATATTGTAAACTAGCTCTGGGAAATCTACGAAAGCTACCTTGCCATGCCGGCAATCTACAGTTGCTTGGTATGTGGATAGCCAGTCGGCACCTAGTATGACATCATACCCCTTTATGTCTAGGCATATCAGGTCAGCAGGTAAATTATTTCCTTTAATCATCACTTCACAGTTTGGATAATGATAAGTGATATCAGACTCATTCCCAAGAGGTGTAGATATGACCAAATCTAGCAGTTCATGTTTCTTAGAAAATGAAGCAGCAAAGTTCTTGGAAACGAATGAATGAGTTGCTCCGGTATCGAATAAAACTTGAGCAGTTTTTGAACAAATAGTGAGAGTACCTTCCACAATTCCACCTTTAGTGGGTTCCGTCTCTTGGAGAGCTTGCAGACGGCCTTGTTTCTTTACCGGACGCTTCTCGTCTTTGGTGTCTTGTTCCTTCATCAGTGGGCAGTCCGGGATTCGATGCTCTCGGCTCCCACATCGAAGACAAGCTCCTAACTTTCTCCAGCATTCCTCGGTCTTATGACCAGCTTTATCACAATACTTGCAAATCTCCTTTGATGGTGTGGTGGTGGAGAATGGTCTGTCATTCTTCTGGAATTTCTTCACCTTAGAGGGCTCCCCTCCCATGAAGAATCGCTTCTTGTTGAAGGATTGTTTGAATTTTCCCGGGCTTGTGACGGGTTCCTTCTTGTCTCATCCTCGGATTCTCTCAGATAATTCGGTGGCGTCTTCCAGCAGTTGAGCACGCCGAACCATCTCCGAATAGACTTGGATGTCCATCGGGGCAAGTTGTGTGATATAATGGGGCCGAAGCCCATTGAGGAATCTTCTCGCCTTCATCTTTTCTGTACACACCAAGTGGGGTGCATACCTAGACAATCTGGAGAACTGGGCCTCATACTCGGCCACTTTCAAGCCCCGTTGTTTTAGAGCGGCGAATTTTGTGGCCTTCTTTTCCTGGATATGATCGGAGAAGTACTTGTTGTTGAAATGCTCCGTGAATTCATCCCATGTAACATGGTATTCTGGGAGTGTTGCTTCTATGGATTCCCACTAGCATCGAGCGTCCCGCTCAAGTTGGAATACAGCCAGTAAAACTTTCTCCTCGTCCGTGCATTGCATTACACGGAAGATTCGTTCCATCTCCTTTAGCCAATTCTCGGCATCCTCGGGGTCGGACGAACCTGTGAACCTTGGTGGGTTCATGTTACGGAAACTCCTGTGGAGGTCACCCGCTCCACGGTTAGCTCCACCTTAGGCCACTTGCTGTAGTGCCTGTGTAAGGCCCTGCACGGTGCGCTGCATCTCGCGCCATTGTGCTCTTTCAGCAGCCATGATCCTACAAAAGAGTTAAGTATGATAAAGATCAGATTTACTTGTAAGGTCGAAAGTCATTGTAGAACTTAGCTCTATCCATCTCACCGGGTAAGGTATATCTATCCTTGAACTTGGGTTTTACCTATCCTTGAACTCAAGTTTTTACTTAGATTTCAATTTCTAACCGTTTATTTTTTCTAGTTCCCTAGGTTTGAAAACCTAGGCTCTGATATCACGAAGACTGTCACGCCCCGAGCGCGGAAGATTACCCGGAGGCGTGACGCGTCTATATAGATCGTGTCAATCATGTAAATATCAGAGTGTGTAATTAACTAAGATTTAACTCGAAATTAATACAAATAGTACGAGCTGACAATTGTCACAACTAATCAAAGGACAAATACATATGTTCCCAGAGTCCAACGACTATGCTTCAAATCTTAAGCAGTTCTAATCAAGTTGACTAATACAAATGACATAGATGAATTGAGACAACTGACATAAGTGAACTAATACAATAACACAAAGGACATGACAATTTGATAACTTCACTCTAACACTCATCACTCAGTCTCATTCCCTTCCGAGTGTTGGTTGACATCCAAATTACCTAAAAATATTAGAAAATAACTAGATGAGCGAATCGCTCAGTAGGAATTACATCTCAAGATTTAACATGCTTTAAGTGGTTTACAAGTTCAATTAATGTTAGTAAAGCTATGCATGTAGATGAGTAGATATCAAGGATTGTAAAAATCGACAAGAGTAGTGAAGGAATAACAAGTGAGAGTATAAGGATTCCAACTTCAATGCAGTAATAGCAAGAGATTCAAACAAGTAATAACTGGAATTAATGAAATCTTTCCAAGAGAGTAAGAACTCATGTCAAGCAAGTAATAGAAAGTAATATAAATTCAAGCATGTAAAACTGGAATTGGCTATTTATCAATTTCATTCAAGCAAAACTTTACCCTTCTGCGGGTCTCAAGTCAAATCAATCAAGTAATATCACGAGAATAAGTGAAAAGTCTAGCAAGCAAGTACTCCGGTGTAATGCCAAACACCGTGGTCAATAAACTCCCATGGGCACAAGTACCTTCGGGTGCTCCTCCCAGGACCAGACCGGGCCCTATATGCACAGCATTTATCATGTTTGTTGACATCCACTCTCATTTACAGCCAATATGGAATTTCAAGGTTTGACCAGTATGATATATAAGGTGGAATTATGGAATGGAATCCAAGGGCGCATTGATGTGTAGGGATGAACTAGGAGTGGAAACCAGTAACGTTTGATACACGGAAAAACTAGATAAGAGCGGTGCCTTACGGGCCACCTGACAATTTTAGAAACGACACCCTCACTGTGGGATGCCCTTCCTAGGAACTATACAGGGTTTAGAGGACCCTGTCAGGAGTTAAATATCACCTCTCAGGCTGCCATCTATCAGTGGAGATGGCAAAAGTGAAAGCCTAACGATCAGGTTAACGCAATGAGCCAGTTGTGTCGACTCAGCAGTTCATCGCGTCAACTCATCAGTTCATCGCGTCAACTCGGTGAACAATACTGCGTCAACCCTGTCAACAGGCAGGGTCGACTCATCAGTTCATTTCCAGTTCACAGGGTCGACTCATCAGTTCATCGCGTCAACTCATCAGTTCATCACGTCAACGCGGTGAACAGTACTGCGTCAAGCCTGTCAACAGGCAGGGTCGACTCATCAGTTCATTTCCAGTTCACAGGGTCGACTCATCAGTTCATCGCGTCAACTCATCAGTTCATCGCGTCAACGCGGTGAACAGTACTGCGTCAACCCTGTCAACAGGCAAGGTCAACTCTGCCGTTCACTGCGTCAACGCAGTGAACAGGCAGCGTCGACAGGCAGGGTCGACTCTGCCGTTCACTGCGTCAACGCAGTGAACAGACAGCGTCGACCCTGTCAACAGGTAGGGTCGACTCTGCCAACAGGCAGGGTCGACTCTGCCAACAGGCAGGGTCGACTCTGCCAACAGGCAGGGTCGACCCTGTCAATAGGCAGGGTCGATACTTTCTTTTGTTCCCCAGTTTTCATGCCCTTCCAATCCTCCTTTCACTCTGAGTTCTTCACAAAAGTTCTTCTTCTCTTGTAGATATAGATTTTCTTCTTCTACCACATCCTCCAATTCTTCTTAGTTTTTAAGTTATAACTAATTTTCTACGGTTCTATTTTTTACTCAGTAACTGTTCACATACGCCTATAGATCTCATTTTTTTCACATTTTTCACCTTCTTCCTCTCATTTTCTCTCTCTGCACTCTTCATAAAACTTCTTCCTAATCTATGACTTTCTCTTCTTTCACATATTCTCATTCTCTCTAAATTTTTCATTATTTTCCTTCTTAGAACCCCCTATTTTCAATATCATTTCATTGTGCTTTCAACTTGGTCTTTTTCCACTTGGCCTCTTTCAACTTGGTCTTTTTCCACATTTTTCATCCTCTTGACTACAATTTCTTCTTTCACTATTTTCAGGCTTTAGTTTCTCTCATATAACATCTTTAACATGGTGTTTTTAGTTTCACAGAAATTGACATAATGACAGGCCCTTTACTAAAGCATGAACTATATCAAATATAGATATTAGCTAATACATGCTAATCGTCCTAGATTTAAGCTAACACATGCTAATTATTCTAGGTATGAGACTAATACTTGCTAATACTTGCTAATACTTGTTAATTATTCTGGGTATAAGGTTAATACATGTTAATTATCTTAGGTATAAAGCTAATACATGCTAATCATCTCAAGTATGAAGCTAATGCATGCTAATCGGCTTAGGTATGAAGCTAATACATGCTAATCATCTCAAGTATGAAGCTAATGCATGCTAATTGGCTTAGGTATGAAGCTAATACATGCTAATCATCTCAAGTATGAAGCTAATGCATGCTAATCATCCTAGATTTAAGCCAACACATGTTAATCATTTTAGATATGAGACTAATACTTGCTAATTATTCTGGGTATAAAGTTAATACATGCTAATTATCTTAGGTATGAAGCTAAGGCATACTAATCATCCTAGATTTAAGCCAACACATGCTTTATAAACACTAAATATCGCATGGAAATGAGCCTAAGACTAAATGTCTAGACTAATCATCCTAGATTAGCTATTAGTTTAGTTAAAAGTTGAGAACACCTACTATAACATGATGTGTAACCACTAAATACCGCATGGAGATGAGACTAATCACTAATTTTTCATGCTAATATAACCTAGATTAGCTATGGTTTGGTTAAAGCTCGAGATCACCTACCTCTGTGTGGTGGCAGAAAGGGTACAGGTGGAAGAAGAAAGGAAGAAGGTCAGCTCCTTCCCTCCTCTACAATGCTTCAGAGAATGCTCCCACGTTCTCTGCAGCAAGGCTTCGAATGTCAGAGAAGGCAAGAGTCTCTGCCTCAATAGAGGGGTATAATATAGGGATTTTAGGATTTTTGGTAGACAGGAGGGGAACCAGATCTGAAATAATAGCATCCCATAGTGCGATGCCAACTCAAATAGGCTTTTCGTGTCTCTTTACGAAGTGCTGTAAGTTGGGGTGCACTGTTCATAAGTTAAGATTCCAAGTTAAACTTCAAAGATTTTTATCTTTAAAAATTGATGGAGTTAGTTTATGAAATTGCATGGGTGAGATCCTTACATTTTTCTCTATTTTTACATATAATTTATTTTGAAAAATTCTTTTTAAATAAAAAGTGATACTATTCATGGCACTATTCACGTATGAAAAAGACAGATGCCAACGTAGGTTTGTCTAATTGTTAGCCTATCGTATATAATTATTTGGCACAAAAAATAAATTCTGGATGCTAAGATTTGAACCCTGGTGATTGGGTTGAAAGGAAAGTTACTTAACCAACTACACTAGAAAGCCACTTGTTAAGTGAGTAATTTTTACATATGATAACTTTATGTTCCTACTTCTTACATAATAACATATAATTATTTGGCAAAAACGTAAATGGTAAATGCTAGGATTTGAACCTTGGTCATTGGGTTGAAAGGCAAGTTACTTAACCAACTACACTAGGAAGCCACTTATTAAGTGAATAATTCTTTACATATGATAACTTTGTGTTCCCACTTCTTACATAAACTTCCTAAAGAGTTTATCTAATATATATTTTTTGGAAAATATTAATAATAATAGTTTTTTTCATTTTTTTTTACGGGGTGCTACAACACTGGTGGACTGGCTGCTTGTGCGCGAAGATCGAGGGATTGACGTGTGTGACTCAACGTAATCCTGGGACTTCGACTTCGCGAATCCTTCGACACACGGGTACGACGACGAACCTTGCACGAACCTCGGACCGCGAAACTGAGAGTTTGCACGGACTAGGACTGGGGAGGGCCATTGGGCCTCCGAGCTGGGGAGAGGGCGCGGCCCCCCGGGGAGTTCGCTCTCCCCGGGGGCGCGGCCACGCCCTGGGGCGCACGGGCCCCCGGTCAAAGCCGTAACCCCTTGGGATGGCCCCCGGGGATCTTCCTTCGTCGTTTGGGGATATCCCTGGGGGATATGAAGTTTCGGGGTATTGAAATGGCCCATGGGAGCCATTGTTCTTCGAGTTGTAGTGGCCGCTCGCAAGGTGTTCGGGCGAATGCCCGACACACCCCGGGTTGCCGAACGAGCCGCGTGGGTGGCCGACGGGCCTCGGATTCTGCCAAGGGCCAAGGGTAGATGTTCGTAGGGGCTGGAAGGAGGCACCTTGGGCTGATGGGCCTTGCCTCGTGATGCGTGCCATGTTGTACGGTGGGTTGGCAGGGTAGCCTCGGGTTGGCCCGAGAGCTAAAGTCGGGTGGCATGTTGCCACGTGTCTGAGGGTCGAGGGTGGCCCCGACTTGCTGGGGGGTCGTTGTAGGACCCAATTGGTGTACTGGAACCACGGGGTGGCCCGCGGGTTGGTGTAGAAGGGTTGAAACACGTGCGCCTACAAGGTGTTCGGCAGAATGCCGAACACGCATGTGTGAGCCGTACACGCGTACTACAGGCCTCTTGAGCCTGTGGTTGACCTATTTAGGTCTCCCTTTGACCTTGGAGGGTTGAGGGAAGACATTCCGGGGTAGGCCCCTGGCCTTTTCACTGAGTGCCACGTGGCATGGCTCGTAGTCGGAGTGCCGCCGGGGTGCCCCGGGTGGCCGTGTAGAGTGCGGAGGAAGTCCGCGACTTATGAGTCGGGAGTGGTCCCGATCGATTGCTAGAGCCATCGTGCGCCTCGGCTAACGTGCTAGGGCCATTGGTCGGGCCCACTGGATTGTCGGATGGGCCGAGTAGCCCATGCCTTGAAAGTGTTCAAGTAAATTCCTGAACCACTATCTCTGGGTATTTGGCTGGGGAAATAGTCCGAGTACAACTGATGTGACACGACCCCTCGGACTTAAATTTGCAAGCAATCGAACCGAACGGCGGACCCACTCAAGCAGATTGACCCGCGTCGCGCACACCCGGGTCCGTAGGTGGACCGGCGATAGTGGTGAGGGTCCGAGGATGGACCTTGCCTTTCTGGGGATTTGACTAGCTTGGGCTGAACCCCTAAGGGCCTGGGATGCCCAATTTCGTGGGCGGCCAGCACGCCAAGGGCGTGGGATGTAGGGTCTCTCTCACAACTCACCCCGCGGTGGACACTCGATGTGATTGATTTTAGGACGGGCACTCCCTCGCCACCGACGGAACTAAGAAGCAATACTAGTTAAGCAAGAAGTGCTAACCAAGAGGAGTGCAACCAGGAGCTCACCTGATCGGCGTGAAGACGCCAATCCCGGCCGGAGACGAGGGCGAGCGGGGAAGCGTGGGCCACCCGCACGCTGCGTCGATGAAGCTTCAACCTGTTGAAATTAATTACATCCACTACTCCTCACACAGGAGGGTTGGACTAGGGGTGGGGAAGTAAGGTTTACACACAAACACTACCTCCACGCAGGAAGGGGCGGTAAGCCGGCCAGGCGAGAAAGAAAGGGGTATGAACCGGAGCCGACGCGCCTCTTCGGGGTTCTGCCCGCCAGATTCCCTGCTGGTAGGTACTGGTTGTCGGCGCTGTGGCGATCGCTCCCGGAGTCAAAAGTTGATGAGACCAGCGCCAAAATATCGGGAACTGACCCAGGATGAAGCTTGAATTTTTATGGCACCAGATGTCGAGGTCACTGGTCGGGAGAGTTGCTGGACCGGCGCTGCTTTGTTCTGCTTCGGACTGGGTTCTGGTTGTGGCAGTAGGTTGGCGATGGCGTCACGATCGTTCCCGTGGTCCAAATGGAGCAGGACCAGGACGGTTGCGAGCGTGGCTGCGTCCTCTTCGATCAGGAAGAAAGAACAGCACCGGAGGAGGTCGCGATCGAGAGTAGCAGCCCGAGGAGTGGGGAGGTGTCGGGGCAGACCCTGGCTGACCTGAACAGCGTCCCGGCGGTAGAAAAATTTGTACAATTGGCTCCGAGCTCCGAATGAGGTCCCGCTGGCTGCGTTGGACAGAGGACAGGTGGATCTTTGCTACGGTCAAGTGGCGCACCAAGGAGAGCATGGGGGTGGTCGCAGGAGCTTCTGAAAGTCACTTCTGGTTGCAGGCCCGACTGGTTCTGCACAGTTGGCGAAGAATGGCTCTCCCGGGCAGCTCCGACCTCGGATTGAGACGAAACCACCTCACCTGCGCAGACGGCTGGAAGAGATTTCCGTCGATGTAGGCCACGCCCCCAGGAGCTCCGGGATGTGGTCGTGGGCGGCCCTGGAACAGACTGTCGATCTGCAGGTCTTCAGCTGCACATAGATTGGAAGAAAGAATGGTTGAGGGGGTGGTTTCTTTGGTGGAGGGGGAAGGGGATATGGATGTTTTGGTGGTGGGGAAGGGTTAGGAGGTGGGAAGGGAAGGTGGGGGAAGGTGGCAGGGGTGGAGCTAGCAGGGAGAGAGGGTGGGTGCGAAAATGGCCTTGGAGGAGGTGGTGGGGAGATGGGGGCGCACAAGGCTTGGGGGAATGGGGAGGGCTTCTCTTGATTTTAGTGCAGGGTTAATAGAAGAGTTAATGGTGGTCTAGGGAATGGGAAGGGGTTGCCTTGGGGAGGGGAAGGGGTGCCTAGGAGAAGGGATTCTCCCTTGGGAAGGTGAAAGGGTGTATGGGGAAGGGGAAAGGTTGTTTGGGAAGTGGAGGGAAATGAAGGGGAGTTAAGGGTCTTGGGAAGATGAAAGGGTGGGAGGCTGATGTGGAAGATGAGGTGGCAAGGAGAGGAGAGAGGGAGTGGTGCGAAATTTGGAGAGAGAGGAGAGGAGAGAGAGAGGGGTTTGCCCCCTTTAGAGCTAGAGAGAGATATATATAGAGAGAGAGAGCTAGAGAGGTAGGCACAAATTTTGGTGGCAATTTTATCAATACTTCATTAGCTTCCAAATGAGGGATTGGGGTCCTATTTATAGGAATCTCACATTTACATATAAGTCCCTGACTCTTGGACTACTAACACTAAACCAAGGGGAAGGGGGCGCCCCTGGGCCTAGCCCATATAATTGAGCCCAATAACACACATAAAGACTTAAGACTTAGGTAAATAGCTACCTAACCTAGGTATTGGACTCAAATAAAAGGAAAAGTACATGATAAGAAAATGAAAATTACATCATATGACTCGAAATAAAGTGGTGAATAAGATGTAGCATGGGTGGCGAGCATCGGGATCCTTGATCAAATGAAATTGCTGGTGATGTCCTCATCATACCCCCGGGGCGTGGAAAACTCGACTCCGTCGAGTATGGGCCCACCGGAGAAGTGGTCCTCTCAAGCAGCTCAGAGTGAGCCTCAACCTCCAAACTCAACCCTACGTCCGCAACCAGGGGACGGTCCTTCATCCTCTCGAGGCGGCTCAGGCGCACCCTCTTGCTGGCGATGGAACCCTACTTGCCTAGTATTGCCTCCGTGTGCATACGTCGGACTCTCAGGCTGACTATTGGTGGCTCTCCGAGGGTGTCCCTCTCAAAGGAAGATAAAGGCTCGAGGCACTCACTAGGATCCACCGCGGTGCCCATATAGGGTGCCGGATCCGCCACGTGAAAAATGGGGTGAATCCCAAAACCCATTAGTAAGTCCAACCCGATAGTCGGGTTGCCAAAGTCACTCGAAACTTGGGAAGGTCCAAGTCCTTGTGCCCTCGAATTGGAGGTGACCCTAGGGTAGAGCCACTCCAATGTCATTATCACCAGATTGCCTACTTGGAATTCCAAGTGGCGCTCGCGAGTTCTTTTCCGCTCTTTGTGAACCTCACCGCTCATTGCAAATTGCTTGCGTGTATGCGTATGCCATGTACTATGATGCGGTGTGGGTGTGAAAAGCTTGGTGTGTAAAGGTGGACCGAGGCAACCGTAAATTGACCTATCATGCTGTGATGCCTTGTGGACCTTGATGAATTTAGGTGGACCGGGGCAGCCACAAGTGGCCCTATCATGCATGGGCTTCATGACAATGGTTGGGGGGCCATGGTATCTGTAGGGGAACCTTTCACACAAAGTGGTGATGAGTGCCGGGGGACCCGGACACCCGTAGATGCTCCAAACATGCATATGATCAATGATGAATGAGGGCGACCAGCACATCCAAATGTGAGCCAGTCATGCATTGGGCCTAAAGTGTGCGTGACATGTATGAGGGGACTGGGTTTACTATCCCTACCAAATGATGCAAAATGTAGTGGCACATGCTCTCCCATCCAAATAGTTTCTCTTATGTGTATGGCTCGGTGTGAGGGTTTCCACTCATAGGGGTCAAAGGGGTCTAGGAAAATGGAGTGGGCTTGGTCCAATAAGGTCGGTTGGGGTAGGAAAAGGTTGGTGGTGAGTAAGGTGGGGGGGCATAGGAAGGGATCGAAGGGGTCATGGTAAGGGTCACCTAAGGAGAGGAACTCTAGGTCCTCATGGTCCTCACAATCATTTGATGGCGGACTCTCCTCTTCAGGTAAAATGATTGGGCCAAAGTTTTTGGTGGGATGGTCGGCCATGAATGGAGGGCTGGATGTTCTCCCCGAGATAAACAACTCAAGTTTGTGGATAGCATCGGGCTCATCGGGTGTAGGGAGGAGTAAAAGAAGGTCGCTAGTGTAGCAACCCACAGTGTAAATTGAAGAGATGGACCCGACACATAGGTGTAGGAGGTTAAGGCTCCTAGGTCGGTCAGTCAGTGTAGTCAATATGCCAGTCAGCTCCACTTGCCATGCTAGGCCGTGAAGGAGGTCTCCTAAAGTTTCTACTTGGTAGGAGGATTGGATGGTAGTGTGGTAGGAGGAGAAGGGAACTATGGGAAAGTTTTGTTCCATGGGGGAGAAAACATGGGTTGTGATCTCTCTAATTGGGCTCTCCTTTAGCCAACTAACAAGTGGTTCTCCGAAGATGATCTTGGTCCCAACTAGAGAGGGTGGTGTAAGGTGAAGGCCACCATGTGAAGTTTCTTCTTCTTCTTGGACATGGGTGGTCTCCATGGCGGGGACTGGGTCCGGAGTGTTCACTCCTATGGGGTCGGGTATGGGTTCCTCTACTAAGGAGGTGAGTGGGTCCTTTGAGGGCGGGATGATAAAGGTTGGTGTATGGTGTACCCAGGGCGGTGAGTGAGGCTGGACTTGGGTTGGGGTTGGGAGTGGAAGTAGTGGGGGGCTAGGTTTGGGTAGGATAGGAGTTGGAAGCGGAAGGTGGATTGGGTGAGTAACTTTGGGTTGGGGAATGGTGGCTGTCACGGGCCTAGGTGGAGGGGTGGACATGGGGTCCACGTGGGTTTGAATGGTGAGGGTGGAGTGAGCCATGATGCTTCTTCCACATGGGATGGGAACTTCTCGGCCTAACCCATGACATTGTGACTCATATTCTTCTTCCCATTCGGGGGAGGCCTCATGTACCTCTATCACATTCTTATCCCTTTGGGGTGTGGGGGTTTTACTCTCCAAGGGAATTGGAATCATTTGGGGTGGTGGAGTTTGGGCCCTAAGGGTGGTCTTGGGTTGACTGGGAGGGAAAGGGGGAGTGGGAGTGCTCCTCGGGCTGTGGTTCTCAAGGTAGGAGTGGGAAGGTCGGGGAGTGAAGATCTTCCTAACCTCAATTCTCATCTCTTCCCATGAGTCTATGGGTCCTTTGGCTTCCCATCCAAATTCATCCCGAGGTGACCAATCTCTAGGACCGTGGTTCCCTTTTGCTTCGAACCGATCAAGTCGGGTGGTGAGGGTATCTAGACAGTTATGAATCTTGTTGATGAAAGTGTCAAATTGGTCCATATTTATTTGGGGCATCTCCCTAGGGTGGTCATGCACAGGAGTGATGGAAAACATGATGCAATGGAGACTCAAATGCCAATGCCCTAGGACTAGACTCGTAGAGACAAGTCTAAAACTTGCTCTGATACCAAGTTGATGTGACACGACCCCTCGGACTTAAATTTGCAAGCAATCGAACCGAACGGCGGACCCACTCAAGCGGATTCACCCGCGTCGCGCACACCCGGGTCCGTAGGTGGACCGACGATAGTGGTGAGGGTCCGAGGATGGACCTTGCCTTTCTGGGATTTGACTAGCTTGGGCTGAACCCCTAAGGGCCTGGGATGCACAATTTCGTGGGCGGCCAGCACGCCAAGGGTGTGGGATGTAGGGTATCTCTCACAACTCACCCTGCGGTGGACACTCGATGTGATTGATTTTAGGACGGGCACTCCCTCGCCACCGACGGAACTAAGAAGCAATACTAGTTAAGCAAGAAGTGCTAACCAAGAGGAGTGCAACCAGGAGCTCACCTGATCGGCGTGAAGACGCCGATCCCGGCCGGAGACGAGGGCGAGCGGGGAAGAGTGGGCCACCCGCACGCTGCGTCGATGAAGCTTCAACCTGTTGAAATTAATTACATCCACTACTCCTCACACAGGAGGGTTGGACTAGGGGTGGGGAAGTAAGGTTTACACGCAAACACTACCTTCACGCAGGAAGGGGCGGTAAGCCGGCCAGGCGAGAAAGAAAGGGGTATGAACCAGAGCCGACGGGCCTCTTCGGGGTTCTGCCCACCAGATTCCCTGCTGATAGGTACTGGTTGTCGGCGCTGTGGCGATCGCTCCCAGAGTCAAAAGTTGATGATACCAGCGCCAAAATATTGGGAACTAACCCAGGATGAAGCTTGAATTTTGCTGGCATCAGATGTCGAGGTCACTGGTCGAGAGAGTTTCTAGACCGGCGCTGCTTTGCTCTGCTTCAGACTGGGTTCTGGTTGTGACAGTAGGTTGGCGATGGCGTCACGATCGTTCCCGTGGTCCAAATGGAGCAGGACCAGGCCGGTTGCGAGCGTGGCCGCGTCCTCTTTGATCAGGAAGAAAGAACAGCACCGGAGGGGGTCGGGGTCGAGAGTAGCAGCCAGAGGAGTGGGGAGATGTCGGGGCAGACCCTGGCTGACCTGAACAGCGTCCCGGCGGTATAAAAATTGGTACAATTGGCTCCGAGCTCCGAATGAGATCCCGCTGGCTGAGTTGGACAGAGGACAGGTGGATCTTTGTCTGGTCAAGTGGCGCGCCAAGGGGAGCATAGGGGTGGTCGCAGGAGCTTCTGTAAATCACTTCTGGTTGCAGGCCGGACTGGTTCTGCACAGTTGGCGAAGAATGGCTCTCCCGGGAAGCTCCGACCTCGGATTGAGACGAAACCACCTCACCTGCGCAGACGGCTGGAAGAGCTTTCTGTCGATGTAGGCCACGCCCCCAGGAGCTCCGGGATGTGATTGTGGGCGGCCCTGCAACAGACTGTCGATCTGCAGGTCTTCAGCTGCACATAGATTGGAAGAAAGAATGGTTGAGGGGGTGGTTTCTTTGGTGGCGGGGGAAGGGGATATGGATGTTTTGGTGGTGGGGAAGGGTTAGGAGGTGGGAAGGGAAGGTGGGGGAAGGTGGCAGGGGCGGAGCTAGCAGGGAGAGAGGGTGGGTGCAAAAATGGCCTTGGAGGAGGTGGTGGGGAGATGGGGGCGCACAAGGCTTGGGGGAATGGGGAGGGCTTCTCTTGATTTGAGTGGAGGGTTAATAGAAGAGTTAATGGTGGCCTAGGAAATGGGAAGGGGTTGCCTTGGGGAGGGTAAGGGGTGCCTAGGAGAAGGGATTCTCCCTTGGGAAGGTGAAAGGGTGTATGGGGAAGGGGAAAGGTTGTTTGGGAAGTGGAGGGAAATGAAGGGGAGTTAAGGGTCTTGGGAAGATGAAAGGGTGGGAGGCTGGTGTGGAAGATGAGGTGGCAAGGAGAGGAGAGAGGGAGTGGTGCGAAATTTGGAGAGAGAGGAGAGGAGAGGAGAGAGGGGTTCGCCCCCTTTAGAGAGAGATATATATATATAGAGAGAGAGAGAGCTAGAGAGGTAGGCACAAATTCTGGTGGCAATTTTATCAATACTTCATTAGCTTCCAAATGAGGGATTGGGGTCCTATTTATAGGAATCCCACATTTACATATAAGTCCCTGACTCTTGGACTACTAACACTAAACCAAGGGGAAGGGGGCGCCCCTGGGCCTAGCCCATATAATTGAGCCCAATAACACACATAAAGACTTAAGACTTAGGTAAATAGCTACCTAACCTAGGTATTGGACTCAAATAAAAGGAAAAGTACATGATAAGAAAATGAAAATTACATCATATGACTCGAAATAAAGTGGTGAACAAGATGTAGCATGGGTGGCTAGCATCAGGATCGTTGATCAAATGAAATTGCTGGTGATGTCCTCATCAACAACAAACATCCATTTGCTGTAGTTTTATTCCTAAACTACATGAAAATGCAAGTAAGATTCTAATGGCTTCTAGCCTGGCCACAGAAGCAAAAGATTCTTCAAAATCTATCCCAAATTCCTAATTATAACCCTGTGCCACTAGCCTAGTCTTATTTCTAACTATTTTTCCTTCTTCATTAGTTTTATTTTTGAAAACCCATTTTGTGCCTATGATTGAATCATGGGTTTGTCTGGGAACTAGGTGCCAAACCTGGTTCCTTTCAAATTGATGCAGTTCATCTTGCATAGCATTAATCCAGTGTTCATCTTTTAAGGCACATTCAATGTTTTTGGGTTCTATTTGTGAAACAAGAGCAAAAGAATTAAGTTCTTCATTTAGTCTGAAATGAGATTGGGTTCTAGGAGGTTCATTCAGGTTACCAATAATATTTTCCAAAGGGTGATCCCTTAATACATGAATATTGGTAAGAGGATTACCTGAGTTGATAATTACCTCCCCCTGAACTCTTGACCCTTCAATCTCACTTACGGTCCTAGGTTCTTCATTTTGACTTCTTTGCTCTTCGCTATTCTCTAGAATTTCTCCTTCATCAATGTTCCTGCAAGCATTATTTTCAGATTTGTCAGATGACCCATCAAAGATAACATGAGGAGATTTTTCAACAGTTTTAGTTTTTAGATTATAAACTCTATATGCTTGAGAATGTTCAGAATAACCTAAAAAAATCCCTGGTTCACTTTTAGCTTCAAATTTATCAAGATCTCTTTTAGAGTTTACATGAATAAAACATTTTGACCCAATGACCTTGAAATAAGCAAGTGAGGGTTTCTTAACTTTCATTATTTCATATGGTGTCTTTTTGGTAGAAGGTCTTACCATGGCTCTGTTTATGATGTAACAGGATTTATTTACAGCTTCAGCCCAAAATCTTCTTGGCAAGTTGCTTTCCACTAGCAATGTTCAAGCCATCTCCACCAAAGTCCTATTTCTTCTTTCAACTACTCAATTCTATTATGGAGTTCTTGGTGATGAGTATCGGTGGTTTATGTCATTATCCCTGCAAAAACCATCAAACAGTGAGTTTTCAAATTCACGACCATGGTCTGATAGTATGTTGGAGATAGAGTGCTTACCATCCTATTTTATTCTGTTGAAATTTTTTTGAAATTCATTGAAAGCCTCATTTTTGTGAGTCAAGAAAAATACCCAAGTATATCTAGAAAAGTCATCTACAATAACAAATCAATATCTTCTTCCAGTTAAGCTAGCTGATCTAGTGGGTCCAAATAGATCCATATGAATTAGCTCAAAAGGTTTTGAAGACATGTTTTCAGTTCTGAATTTAAATGACTTTCTCGTCTGTTTGCCTTCACATACTTTATTGTTCTTTTTAAAAGAGACTTTAGGTAGATCCTTGACCATGCAGAATTTTGTCAGTTTATGGAGCACATTATAACTTGCATGACCTAACCTACGATGCCAAAGCCATGCTAGGTCATCTTTATTTACAATGAAACACATATTAATGTGGGCTGCATCATCTAAATCTATCATATAGATGTTATTGACCCTTTTTCCAATAAATTTCACTGTTTCTGAATTAGGTTCAAAAATAGTGCATGCATGAGAGTCAAAAACAACTCTATGGCCCTTATCACATAATTGACTAATGCTAAGTAGATTGTATACTAGACCTTCAACAAGTAAAACATCTTCAATGCAACAAGATAGACACTTACCAACCTTACCTGATCCAATAATTTTGCATCTTGTATTTCCACCAAAGGTGACATGACCTTCATCCTTTTCGACCAGCATACAAAAATTTTCTTTGTCCCTGGTCATGTGCCTGGAGTAGCCACTGTCAATGTACCATCTATTATGAGTGGTTGCCAGGCATACCGGCAAACACAATCAAGCAATAGATTTTGGAACCCAAAACTGTTTGGGCCCCATAACGAAAGTCAAATCATTCAAACAGGACAACAGTTGTTTGGGTATCCACATTTGTCTTTGTGATGTTAATTGTGTTGCAGATTTTTTATTCTTCTGCTTATTCTGCTTGCTATGCACAGACTGAGGTTTTGTTGGTTTTAGCTTTTGTGCAGTATGCTGATTTGTAAAGACATGAGATTTTTTGTGCCAGTGGTTGGCCCAATGAGCATTGGGATTAGTGGGTGCACTAGAAACCCTTGGTTGAACAAACTTAGGATGGAGGAGCCGACAAAAATCCTGATTGTCAAATGACTTGAATCTATGCTGCATTGAGGCATTCCTAGTGTAACGTCGATGCACCCCGTGAGGATTATAGTTCTGGTAGTTCTGTTGCACCGACCTCATTGAGTAGCTTCCTCGACCTATCCTACCCAATTTGACATGTGAAATGTTCTTGAATGGAGAACGAGTCAATGCACCGTCGTGGTTGCATCGACCTGACATGTTCATGTTCTGACCCTGGTGTCTGAAGATTTGAAGCCTAGATGAAGAGCGCATCAGTGCAGTGTGGTAGACACGTTGACCTGACTTATGTGACTGGGTTGATTTTGTCTTGGGGCTTCCTTGGACTCGAACTTGAGATTGAGCTAACTTTACAGGTTGACTGCTAGCCTGACCCTTGGACTTATATGCAGTAGTGTGTGTGATGGGTTCTTTAGGCGCGTCCACCTTCCCTTTGCCCTTGTCCTTGGCACTCACATTATTCTGTTTGTTATTCTTCACAGTTTTTTCATGACTGTTTTCTTCACAATTCATTTTTTTAATGGGTTGTGTTTTCCTTTTCCTTTTTCAGCAACAAATGAAATGGTTTTAACATCAAACTTTTTCTTATTAGTTGGATTGAAACCTAAGCCTTCTCTCCTGAAATTCACTTTTGTTCCAAGTATTGCATTCAGATTTTCTTTTCCTTGAGTCATGGCCTCAAGGGAATTCTGTTTGTCATTGGTTTCTTTTTCCAAATTTTCAATGGTTCTTTTTAGTTCTTCATTGACTCGTTTAACAGCTTCATATTTCTCCAATGCAGTGTGAGTTTCTTCTTCAAATTTTTACATTCTGATTTTTAGTTCATCAATGACATTTTTCAGAGTTTCATTTCGACATCTTAGTTCATTCATTACAACTTTACATTCATCAGTTTCAGCTAAAGATTTTTTAATTCAGAATTCTCAGTTTCTAAGTATGCAATCCTATCATTCAAAGAAGTATCATGAACAAGAGAATTTATTTTCTTCTTCAAATGTATGTTTTCTCTTCGAACATCATCATACTTATCTAAAATTTCAGCATAAGCTTCTTCCCAATCACTATGAGTATAGTGTTCAAATGGGGAAGTTACCTCATCATCTTCCTTTTCTTCATCTTCTCTTCTAGCCATCAGACATTGCTTCTCATCTTCGGATGAACTTTCTCCAGTTCCATCTTCTTCCTCATCGCTCCAGGTACTAACCATGGCCTTCTTGTTCTTTCACCTGGGCAGCTTTTCTTTTTGAAGTTTAGGACAATCAGCTTTCAAGTGTCCTAATTTTCTACAGTTATAACATACAACACTGTCAGTCTTTTTGACATTTTCAGATTTAAATCTAGATTGTCTTTTACCATAGGAATACTTCCATCTGAAACTCTTACCTTCCTTCTTTAAAAATTTCTTAAACTTTCTGGTCAACATCACAAACTCACCTGAGTCTTCTTAAGAACTAGATGAACTATTCTCGCTAGTTGACCCTTTGTTGCTAGAACTTACTTTAAGAGCCAGGGGCTTCTTCTTCTTCTCATTTTCCTCGACTCTCTTAAGGTTCAGCTCGTACGTCATCAAGGAGCCAATAAGTTCATCGACCGTCATACTGGCCAGATTCCTGGACTCCTCTACTACCGTAGTCTTGGTGTGCCAGATTGGAGTCAAGGATCTGAGTATCTTCCGGACCAACGCATACTCACTATAGACTTTTCCTAGACTTTTCAAACTGTTAGTTAACTTCATCAACCTAACATACATTTCAGAAATGCTTTCGTCAGATCTCATCTTAAAAGCTTCGTACTCAGAAATTAGCATATTCGCTTTGGTTTCTCTTACCTCTGATGTTCCCTCATATATTATCTGTAATCGATCCCACATTTCATTCGCTGTGGAGCAAGAGGACACCTTGGAGAACTCGGTGGGATGCAGAGCGCACTACATGATGTTCATCGCATTCCAGTTCATATTTGATCTTCTAACTTGCTCTTGAGTTCAAACGTCTTCATCTTCTGGAAGCTCGAAGCGACCTCGACTGACCACTTTCCAGATCTCGGGATCCTAAGCTCTTAAGAATACCTGCATTCGATTCTTCTAGTATGCATAATCAGATCCATTGAAGAACGAGGGCTTATTAACGGAATGACCCTCAGCTATGTGACCTCTAGCATCCATTACACCAGATCTCTCCGGGATGTAAAGCCCTTAAGGAGAGTTAGGCTCTGATACCAAGTGATGAAATGGGATGAACGAATAGGATGATCTAGAGGGGGGGTGAATAGATCAACCCCAAATTCCCGTTCTACAGCAGTTAAAAATATTTGCGGAAAGGAAAACTGCTGTGGCAAACAATTAACTAAACTTTGCTAAAGGAAAAACACACGGACAAAAAAAAACAAACAATCACATTATGCAAGGAGATTTTTAAGGTGGTTTGATCTCAATCCTGAGATCTACGTCTACCCCTCACTTGACCGAGTGAGGCTTCCGCTGAACATAGCTTAAATTCCGCTGATTACACAGCTTACAAACCGATGAGCAACACAACTTGCTTCGCTGCCACACAGCTTGATCCGCGAATACACAGCTTACAATGATTCAAAAGAAAAATGAAAGAAACAGCAAAAGCATCGACAGAAATGAAAACAATGTAGCTCGATTGAGCAGTCGATTCTGAATCTGACCCAGAAATTGAAACTTCAACAACTCAAAGAATCTTCAGGTACACTCAATTTCTCCTCTCACTATATCTTCTCAAACTTCTTCTCCATTCTCCGATACTCTATCTCTCAGTAGCTCTCTCTCACACTTCTGCTGAAACCCTTACGCTCTCAGCCTCTGTGTTCTTCTCTCTATCGATTGATTTTTCTTCTTTTTAATCCCGTACACGAGATGCCTTTTATCCAGCGAGCTTGATTCTTGTGGTCCCCACAAGATTCATTTTGGGCGCGTGGAGGGAACACTCTCGCCAAAGGAGCGCTTCTGAAAAAGAGCTGATCGAGAGTCCACGTGTCAGATAAATAGAAAGGATATTCTACGTGGCAGATTCTTCCTTTAGGAATCACAGAGGTGCTGGGCATCCACCTTGGATCACGTGCCAAGAGGACTCTCTTATGAACCCACGTGACCATCTAAGTTCTTCAACTTCCAACTTTTCATCAGACTTAACTCGCAGTGAAAAGTCTTTTCCATACTTTGAAGTTTCTCTTCGATTGAGGTTAATTTGGCTTCTTCAATTTCAGGAACATATCAGTCTGAGTGTTCAAATATACATCAGAACACTTTGGATCCTCTCATCTTGATATTCTTGCCAAAACAAATATAGAACTTCAACATCAACCTTATCATCATATAGCTCATGAGATATTGTAATAAGTATTCAAGGAATGCAGGCTCATGCATTTTTCATGAGAACAAGGCATATGAAAGCATGAAGGTATACAGATGCGTCGATGCATCAGTAGGTTCATCGACCTGTTTAACAAAACAGATTAACCTGATACAAGAACATCAACAGCTACATTGACGCACCATTCGTAGTGCATCAACCTGTCAAAGCAAAAGCTAATATAGTAGATACTGCAGCATCGACGTACTATAGGGGCGCATCGACCTATTCAGCAATAAACCACAAAGATCTCTTGAAGCATCAAGGCAAGACATTGCTACTTCGACCTTGCTTTTAAGAGAATGCATAAGATGCATCGACCTGATGAATATGAAGACCTTTAATGCGTCGACCTAGTGTCCTAAATGCATGAAGATGCATCAACCTGTTAATCAAGAATAATTTTTACTGCATCGACTTGTATGTGCATGAATGCAGTTTGAAAACAAAGACTTATACTGACTTGAAGAAATGACAACACAACACACAGTTTTGCCAATCATCAAAACCAGTTTTGCCAATCATCAAAACCTAGGGAGGACACAACATGGAGGTCCTAGTAAAAGAAATCCTGGTCCAATGAGAGGAGTACTCAATCGGAGGGTCCTTCCCTTACTAAGAAAGTGTGATGGATCCTAAAAATATAGAGAGAGGAAGTCTCTCAACCAAATTGTCCTAAATGCAAGTGATAACAAATCAAAGTAATATAATGATGAAAGCAACTTAAACAACATGAAAATAAGAGATACTCAAAATAGCAACTAGAATGCGTCTGAACAGGAGAAAGAAATGTGTCAAGAGGATTTGACGCTGAATACTAAAAAATAGAACTAGAGAATGCACACGCCCAAACAAGTAGATGCGGCTCAAGGAATGCATCAAAGGGATCTGACGCCCCTTACTGCAAACCCGATACATGTCAAAGAGATATGACATGCACCAATGGCATACGATAGGAACACCTGACACGAGATGAACTTCCAGCACTTAACACAAACAATGAAATTTTTAGAATAAGGAATCCAAAAAAATTCTTTTATAACAGAATTAGGGAGATTAGGATGAGTTATTCCGCCTATTCACCCTTAACCTAGTTTGATAATAGGGTTAAGTTATTTGGGGTCGGTTAGGAATAAAGCCCTTATTCTAGGAGTAACTCATTCTACCATTTCATATGGAATGAGTTATTCTCAGGGTAAGAATAAGTTATCAAACTCAAAAAGGACAAACCTAAGGAATAACTCACCCTGACCCACATCATATAACTTATCCTAACCCGTTATCAAATAGGCCCTTAGGGAACAAACAGCCCTGATAGACCACTAGTGGATAGAAGTGCACACAGTGCGCAAAGGGAGAATAGCAAAAAATAAATAAATAAGTGAAGGAGTTGAACATGCGGGTGCAAAGAGGAGGGGCACACGTGGGTGCCAAAAGGAGGGGGTAATCAAAATTGGAACAATAATCGTTCCACCATGATCGCCAAGATGTAGATTCCACAAAATAGAAATTTTATGGTTCACACAGTTAAAACAATGATTAATAAGAAATAATAAGGAGGGTGATCACCGGAGACTGTGGGTCTCGAAGGAAATGAATTAACACTAAGTAAAACTAAGGAGGGATCGCAAAGAATTCCTATGAAGCGAGGAATGTGGATTGTTACTTCCACTTTGAATCGGCCGGCTGATGAAGAAGGTTCTTCTTTGATTATCCCTAAAAGGCAAAAGATGACAGGAGCAACTAACGTGGATTAGAAAGGCCAATAGTGCAGTATCAAGTTCTTAATTAAATTAGAGAAGTGAAGCATGCAAAATACGCACCGGGATTGGTTTTAAAACCCCTAAATGCAACAGGCTAGGAATATGAATGAACAAACGAATAGTGGTGTGTGTATAAGCAGTGTAAAGACAATGATGCGAAGATGCTGAACTATGTGAAACAGAGATGTAGTGAACTAAACAGAACTAAAAAACTGAACAAAATAAGAACGGTGAAAAAGGGGAAAAGCAGAAAGAAGGGAGGAAGGGAATCCTGGTTTTGGGGTCATGAAGTCACCGCGGCTGGGTTCCCTTCTCCAAAAACTCCTTGCTCCGGCTCTTTTAGAATTGTGTTTACCATTCGCTTCGAATGAAGGAGCAGGGTGCTCAATTTATAGGGAAAAGGGGAGCCCAACTTTGTTTAGATCTCGAATTAGCCAAGGGAGGAAGTCCTTCCTTGAACAAACTACTTGCCAAACCAATTATATCCTCAATTGGACTCTTCCAAAGCTAATCCGATCTCAAATAATGGAACAGAAGACACCCGATCGGAAACGAAGTCCAAAAATGGAAAGAAACTAAAACACCTCGAGAATAGTTGGTGCTTTTTGGAATAAGTGTCAGGAGAATTCATCGTCTGCCAAAGATAAAATATGGCAAGAAAATCTGAAAAGTCCTTCATAATCACGGCACTGAAAGATGTCAAAGCCCTCCACCGTGTACCACTGAAAGAGGTCATGACTACATGATGCAACTCAGGAAAAAGGGATTTTAAATAAAAAGAGAGACTCTTTTAAATATGGAAATTCAATTTAAAATGCATCAGATCTCCCTGACACACCTTTAGTGATACGCGTCAAAGTCTCCTCGCGCGGCTTATCGACAGATGCCAAATGCTCTTAACATTTTTCAAAAAATGTGATAACCATCAAAAAATCAGATAAAATCATAAAATGGTCCATATAATTCAATTTTGAAGGCCACTTTAGGGCATTACATTGTGATATGGGTTTTGCTCAATGATGTGTCAAAACTAGCATGTCTCTAGAGAGTCCATCAAATGTATTTGAATATAGCAGGCCCTCTCATATAATTCATCCATTGTTTCAAGCTTGTTCGTAGACTGAATGTCTATAAACTTAGGTGTTGCATTAGATATTATCAACATGACTTGTTCAGACTCTGAGAGTGCATCTTTTATTCTTTCGGCCATGGACTTCCACCTATCGATAAACTGAATAAATGTCTCATTAAGTTTCATCTTTTCAGCCACTAAATATGTCACGGAAAGAAAAGGGCCAACCCAATCCCTATATCTTCGAAGGAATTTTCTTTGCACAATGCTAAAATCTCCAACCTCGTGTGGTTTCAATGAATAAAATCATTATAATGTAGGACCATCCAAAGATCTTCTGAATAGATATGCTAAGATTTGCTTGTCATTTTACCAATAAGAGGATTCATACATAAAGTCATTAAGATGAATGACGGGGTTGCCCGTGCCATTATACATGCAATACTTGGGCATCTCCGAAGGATGTAAACGAAATGCTAGGAGAGCATGCATAAAGACTTCTGGGGTGCCTTTTACATCTACATCCTTCTTCATCTTTCTAAGTTGTTCCTCCATATGGTTCAATTTGCTGAGAAGGATCTGAGTGAGGGGATCCACTTGAGAAGTAGAGGGTTGCCCTTGAGACATTTGGGATGCTTTAGAAGGAGGTCTTGAATGTGAGAGATAAAGGCGCTTGCCCATAGAATGACCTAGTTGGACCTTGGGACCATGCAGGAGACGACATGGAGGTGGTTATGGGCCCACCTGGCTATTAGGAGAAGGAATAGGAGGGTGAGAAGGAGGAGTGGATTGCCCCTTAATAAAATCCTAGATGGCTTCGAATTGTAGAGAGTTGACATGTGTGGCTAGGGCACCCAAGGTAGAGGATAGATCATGTGAGGGGGATGGTTCCCGAGTAGTTGCTTGCATTTGATGTGAGAGATCATGTAATTAATTAGTGTCCATGGCATGGACATGAGGATTATCGTGAAAATTATGAGTGGAATGGTATCCCTCATAAGAGTTGTGATGAGAACCATGGACTGGAGGGTTATAAGATAAATCAAATCTATCATCCTCATAATCAGCATATGTATAACTAGACATATCAATTTTATTACCAAAGCACAACATCATAGCAAGAATCAAATGATATTCAATCAAGATAGTTTTGCAAAGATTTCAAATAATTTGGATGTTTACGTTTGGTTTTCCACTTCCTTATATGAGTTAGATAGATTTTTAGCAATATTTCTCCAAGTTCACTCAATCAAGGTGGGATCCTAGCTTCAATATGATTTGGACTTCAGTTTCAACAAGGATTTCACTTTCCTCATCACGTACAGGCCAACTAACCTGGGGACTTCAATGGTACAACCTGCCCAGTGATCGAAGACAAAATCTCTTAATGACGGAGACTTTTGGAGGTCTTGGTGAAAGAGATTCTAGTCCGATGAGAGAAATACTCAATTGGAGGTTCCTTCTTTCACCAAGAGAGGGTGATAGCCTCACAAAAAGTGTGGGAGAGGAGGTCTCCCAAGCCAAAGATATCCTTGAATACGAGACTAATGCAAAAGAAAAGAAAAATAGAAATATGAACAATAATCAATGCAACGTAAGAAGAAAATAGGGGTATGAAGAGTATGAAGTCCCACGATCAATGACACCCAAGAGGGGGGGTGAATTGGGTGATTACAAATTTTAAGAAACTTTTGCCGATTTAAATAGATATGATGAAACAACCCTTTAGAAACTTATATATGTTGAATTATCAATTAGATCTATCAAAACCTATCACACACAGCAAATCCTTGGTACTATGGCGGAGATGTAAATTCGAAGATAGTGCTTACGCAAGGTGTTATCTTCCTGACAAGGTTAGCCTTGTCAATCTGAACCCACCTTTTGATATACCAAAGATGTAATGTGAAAGTGATAAATTATGCTAGATCTGAACGAAGAAATCAAGAGAAGTAATATGCGTGTATGCTGGCACAGAATGGGGGTAGAAGAGAAGGATCAAATCACACAAGAGACAGAGATTTTAAGGTGATTCGTATGTAACGATGGCAACCTACGTCCACCCCTCACGATCTATGAGGATTCACACACTATCTTATAAACAATTACAAGATCAAAACATGCACACACACTCGTAAGGGATTCAGAACTCCCACGAAGGTGCAAACGCACCGAAACACACAGGAATCTGAAAGAAACCACACACACACACACGGATCGGAGTAGATCCACACACACACGAATGTTTAGAGATTACAAATAGCACACACTTGAAGCTTGAAGAATTTGGAAGGAGAAACACAAAAGAAAAATTCTGATTTAAGCTCCCTGTGAGTAGGTGATGCAGATTTTGGATGAAGCTTGAATATCCACTTGATTTCCACTTGAATGGCTTCAGATAGATCTTGAAAAGTTTGGAGTTGGATGAAGAATCCCTGGACGAAGCACTGTTCACGCAGGTGTAGCAGCAGCCTTATTTCTCCCCTTGGTAGCCTCCTTTGATCTCCCTTGAGTAATTTTGGTTTTCTTGGCCCAAATAGATGTTTTTATAACACTTTGGTGGTCAAGGGACATGCCAAGACACAGATCCACATTTCATGGCATGTCTAGAGGCTTTGGGACTCAAAACTCCTAAAGAGAAGGCTGCCCACATTGGTGAAAAGGAAAGTCAACAAAAGCTGTCTCGAAGGGCTAACTTTGGTGGTCGACCGAACTCTATTAGAGTTTAGTCCCTTGGTTGCTGGAGAATTTGGTGGACCGAACCAGTCTCATTGGTCGATCGAACTGTATTTTCTCTGAAAAACAAATGTGTTAGCCCAATAAAACATGTCCACATAACAAGGTCTTGTGTTTGAATAACTTTAACATTCATTTGGGGTTTATTTAGCTCGATTTATGCATTTTGAAAACTTTAAACATTTGAGCATTCGACATGATGAAAATTAGCCTTAATTACGTTCAATGCTCGCTCTTGAGCACTTAGGAATGGCACGAGATGTAAACCAAGTCCAGGGTTTTGTTATTATCAAAATCACCTGGAGATACTCAACAATCTCCCCCTTTTTGATGATGACAAAACTCTAGTTCAATAAGTGCATTGGCGTGCCTTTAAGCAAATTTGGAACCTTGAAATCAACGCATTGTATCCTTGCAATTTCTCACACGATTCTTGTACGAGGCGGAGTTTACACTCACGCATAGTGGGGGATTGCAGACGGGCTGACCTGTCTTTCATCCAACACCATTTTAGATACATAGAACCGATTGGAGGATACGCAAAACAAACGATCCGCAAGGCAATTAATCCATTTTCAAATAGTTCATCAAGCCAAACCAACGCAAACCATTCACTCATTTATATTTGCTAACTCTGAATGAAGAAGTGAAATGGAAATCAATAGCCATGCCATAACCAAGTGCTTTTCATTCCTTAAGGTTTTCATTACACAGTACATGAACTTTTGACAAATGATTTCACAAACGATATAGACTCAACATTGACTCCTAATACATGGTTGCAAGACTCAAATGCAAAAGCAACAAATGGCTCTCAAATGCTTAATGGCAAACTCGCATACCGACATACATCATGCATAAGATATATAAACCTATACTAACTACCTCTCCCCCTTTGGCATCATCAAAAGAGGGGATGGGATACAAGAAGAGTAGACCAATGTGACACAGAAGGACCCCAGTCACTAAGGAGGTGGAGCAGAATCCTCTGAGGCATCAGCATCATGAGAAGGCTCAGTTGGAGGCGGAGGAAGGCGGTTTTCAAATGAGTGCAGAAGGAGGTCCTGATGTTCCATTTGGCAGTAAATGTGGAGAAGAGTCCGGTTGGTGGTATGGAAGGCCTTGTGGGTATCCTTATAGCCGGTGGTGAGAGTGGCCATGTGGGTAGAAAGGCTGTCCAAAACTTGGGAAAAAGTATCCATCCAACTAGTCATCGTAGTCATAAAGGTGTCTAGGTGGTCCAAGACTTGCTCCCCAAGGGCATCCACACGAGTTTCTAGTCCAGAAAAATGCCTATCCAAAGTCTTATACTCTACCCAAGAAGGTTGTCCGGCACCCTGAGTGGAGGACTCCCCATAATGGAACTGTGGTGGAGGTGGCATGTCCTGATCAGCATGTGGAGGAGGAGGTGGCTGCTCCTCGGCCTGAACTGGAGGCGGGGGTGGTGCTTGAGCCTCCTGTTGGCCCTCCTCTTCTTCATCTTCCTCATTTTCTGATTCCTCTCCATAGACTCACACATCTCTATGTAGCTCACCATCGGGAACCCAATAATAGCCAAAGTCTGAGAATAGCTTGTGTTTATTGTAGACATCATCTTGCCTCACTAGAATTGACACTTCATCTGCCAGGTTGATTCCAGCATAAATGAATATCCCAGTCAACTGTGATGCATATGGTAAGGATCACCTTCTTTGGGTACGGCATGACCCTATTAAATCTGACATGCATCAGGCCATATTGACTGTCATCCCATTCATAACACAATAAAACAAGAACTTGTGCACTTCTGTCACCTCATTGCGGCTTCCACCCTTGGGATAGATGAGGGTGGTAAACATATGATGCAGGATTCGCTACAATGGAGGAAAGTAATTGGCATTCAACTTGATCAAGATGCTAACCCCATGCACGTATTCGCTGCAGGTCATGAGGATGAAAGTTTCCTCAACAGCACCATGACCAAAGAGCATATATGCGCCCCTAGTTGAAACTCCTAGGGAGCTTTGAAATAAAGTCAGATTAATTGTAATCTCCACTCCTTTGACTACAGTATACAAACATTCATTTCTCTCGGTCAAATTTCCATAAAACTATTGGACAAGGCTGGGATAGTATCTATTATATCATGTGACAAAGTCAACCCAACCATCTTGTATCTCAAAAATTGCACTTAAATCTGTAAAAACTTCATTCATCTCATTAAAATCGACCAGACGGGGGTCGAGTATTGGCCGTGAGGGCATCCGTGGTGCCCGTGGAAGTGCAGGAGCTCGCTGTGGTGGAGGAGCTGGGGCCTCTCCTCTCCTAGCACTGGATTCCCCCTATGTAGACCTCTGAGAACTTCTTCTAGGCACTATTGGACAAGAAATCGAGGTGGAAACCCTTAGATCGCTAACCTCTTCCCATGGGATGAAGATGGACCGGAAGACACACCAAAGATGGTGGAATAATGATTCTCCACAAGCTGGAAACCAAGGAGGAAGCTTCAAGGCCGCACAAGCCGCTACACAAAATCTATGCTGGAAGACGGTGAAGATCCTGATCTTGTGCGGATGAAAGAAGGGAGAGGTTTGTAGGGTTGGAAAGAGTGTGCTTGGGTGTTTTAGGGTTTGAGAAGGTGTTAAGAGGATGAATGGGGCTGAAAGAATGAAAGAATGACGGTGAAAACCCTCTTAAAGGAGAGTTCGGACGTGGGTCGGCCTACCTGGTTCGTCGGTTTTAGTCGATCGAAAGGTTCGATCGGTCGACCGAACGGGTCGGCCCCTTTTCTTTTTTTTTTGCATTCCTTCAACCTTTCTTTTGCTTTTTCTTTTTCTTTTTCCCTTTTTTTTGATTCAATCTTTCCTAGTCCCCTTTTTTTAATGACTCCTTCTCCTCCCCTTTTTTTGTTTTGTTTTGTTTTGTTTAGGGGAATGGCTTGATGGCTGGAAGATCAAAAAGATGAGGCGCTCTGAGCTACTTCAGAGAACCCTCTGACGCTCCCCCTCAAGAAAAGCCTCAGATCCCTAGGTCACTAATTCCACATTTATTTACCAAGGAATATTTTTTCGTAGAAGTTTTTCAAGGAGGGACTATATATACATAAATACAATCAAGCATACAAGGTGGTATCATGCAAGAACTAAAACAAAAACACACAGGATATGCATGCCTTTCACACAATCTACCTTTCATGCTATTGACTTTTATACATATGCAACACTTAACCTAGTGTGGACCTAGGTATGTATGCTCTCACCCTTGCACATGTCGAGTTCTCTTCTTATTTTGCTGAATTGCTCTTGGTTTAGCGGTTTTGTGAAGATTTCAGCTAACTGATTGTGTGTGTCAATGAATTTCAATTAAAAGACCCATTTTCCTACATGATCTCTCATAAAATGATGTCGAATGTCAATGTGTTTTGTCCTAGAATGTTGTACATGATTTTTTGACAAGTTAATTGCATTGGTATTGTCACACAAAATTGGAACACATTTCATTTCAACATTCAAATCAAGCAATTGATTTTTGATCCAAATTACTTGGGCTCCACAACTTCCGGCGGCTACATATTCAGCCTCGGCCGTTGAGAGAGCTACTGAATGTTGTTTCTTGGAAGCCCATGAAACTAGACACCCACCAAGAAACTGACAGTACCTACTAGTACTTTTGCGATCAACATGACATCCGGAATAATCCGCATCAGTGTATGCAATCAAATCAAATAAACTACCGATGAAAACCATAAGCCGAAGTCTATTATGCCAATTAAATATCAAAAAATCCGTTTAATAGCTAATAAGTGAGACACTTTAGAACTTGACTGAAAATAAGCACATAGACATACACTATACTGAATGTCAGGATGACATGCTGTTAGGTACAGTAGTGATCCGATCATACCTTGAAACAGTGTAGGATCTACTGTTTTACCCTTTTCATCTTTGTCTAACTTCGTGGTTGTGGCTATCGGAGTTGACATGGGTTTTGCTTCTGTCATCCTGTATTTCTTTAAGAGCGCCAAGGTGTATTTCGCTTGGTTTATGAAAATGCCTTCAGATGTTTGCTTCACCTGTAATCTAAGTAAAAATGTAAGTTGTAACGCCCGAGAATTTTTTAAGAATTTTCAAGATTAAAATACAATTAGTAGGCATTTTAAAAGGCTTAATAGACAATTAAGGAGAATTAAGGATTTATTTAATTACCAAAGGGCTAAGCCCAACTCCAATAGGCCCAAAGACCCAATTCCAAGACTTTTAGACCCAAGCCCATTAATAGAAACGTAATTCAGGTAATTTACGGATTTAAAATGAGATATATACATCAAATTAAGGGATAAATGGGGAATAATATGAAAATTTAAAATTTTCGGATCTATTAGAAGCCTGGCGATCTATCGCGCGATCGCCAGACCCACCCTAGCGGTCCTGCTATGACCGCTAAGCAACCCCAATTCCGTGAATGGAAGAAAATGTGAAAAGCTTGTATCTTTGACAACCAAATCACCTTGGATCGAAGCTACCTGGCATAAAAGACTCTCTAGAACTCTCTAGGGATTAAATCTACTCTAATTTAGGACTCTAGGTTCGATCTAATCCCTTAAACCCTAGGTGAATCCTATAAATAGACCCTAACTTCGACTCATGTGAACCCTAATGTTGGGTCGCGTATTTCGAAGGTAAGGAGACGTCTTCATAGGTTAGTTATTTAGAACTTTATGATCGTCTTAGTTTTATATAACTTCCCTCAAATTTTCGTGCCCTCAAATTTTCGTGCTAGAAGACCAAGCTGTTGGAGAGTTAGAGCCTCTACAAGTTGTTGGTTCGCAACAGACTGCACAAGAACTAGGGCGACAGTCCAGTGAAGATCTGGAAAGTAGAAGTCCAAATCGAGGTATTTAGAAATTATTCCTTTAGAACTTTCTGTTCCCCTTCGTACCTTCTATCCACCCTCCAATTTTCATGGATTTAGGTCAAGAGGATCGAGAGATAGAGGGACGGGAAGTTACTGGTTTGGCACAGGACGTGCAGGAACTAGGGTCTACTTCCAGTCAGAAATTTGAAGTCTAGGAGCGCTACCTGATGCGGGACAGGACGCGACTCGACGCCAATTGATATGCAAATCTTGGACTCTAGGCAAACTCGTGATCGTCCCTAGCGATGGAAGTGTGCGGACGTGCGCGGTTGAGAAACCGGCAAAGAGCTAGGGTGGTCAACTCTCACTTTCGTGCCTGGATCGGGTCACGGGACGGTCTCGCTCTCTCTCGCAGCGGTGATTGAAATTTGAGTGAGCTAAGTTATTCTAACACTCTAGCAGCGGCATATAGAATTATATACGAAATAAGCAAAAAACTGCCGAGTGAGGAGCGAACACGATACCTCCACGCTACCGGGCATGGGGAAGACGTTCCCGGCCAAGCTTCGTACTCTCGGTACAGTAATTAAATTAATTACATAAGTAGATTTTCTTGCCCACTCCACGCAGGGAGGTAAAGGGTTACACAAAAATGTCGGGAGCACCGAGTTTGGGTTGACAGGCAACAAGGCGGCGGGTTCTGGGCGGCGGCGGGCAGCGGCTCCTGTTCTACGAGTTGCTGGCTAGTAGGACAACGAACAATGGCCTCCAATGGGACGATGACCTCCGGTAAGCTTCTGATGGCAGCGATTCACCAGGGCGAAGGCAGAGGGTCCCTAGTCTACCCCTGCGAGTGGCGATCGCTGAAGCTACCCCGACGTATTTTTTCTTGGAGTTATCCGGTGACCCCTTTTGTAGGCCTATCTCGGAGTAGAAACGCGCGCTCCCACAAAAATGGCCGGTACGCCCAGATCCGGTGTCGGATTGAGACTCGGCTTGGCACCGTTGGAAAGAGGACTCAAAAATCTACGACATATGTTGATTTCAGATCCATCAAGTGAAAGGATTGAAAATGAAAATGACTGTGCCACGGACTCTTTTCTGGCTCAGAATCCAGATCCAGCAGAATAGGAGGGTAGCTATCTAAAGACAATTTTTGACTGAAGGGTTGGCGGTGGATTTAGGGCTTTTGGAATTTATTGGTGGAAGAGGACTATGTGGGGGACGTACAGAATCATTTTGGGAATTTTCAGAGGTGTGTTGATGTTGTGTGCTGTGATACCACTTGTTGGGTAGTGGCTGACTGATCTAGAGGGGGTGAATAGATCTGCACCTCTTTTCGCAATTCAACCCTCTATAAAGCTAGACAGCAAGAATCGCAGCGGAATATAACTAGCTTAACGAAGAAGATAATGATTTGCTTAGCAGGATGAACAAGTAATATGAATATTAAACCTAAGCATGCATCTAGCACAAGCAATCACACAAACACACCATAACACAATGGATTTTAAGGTGGTTCGGACTGAATCCTCGGTCCTACGTCCACCCCTCACCAAACCCGGTGAGGCTCCACTAGTGCAGCGCACCAAACCGCAAATCGGAAACCACCGATTGCCTTCCTACTAACCAACGGTAGGGACGTCAACACCGCAGATCGGAAACTCCTCCGATTGCCTTCCTACTAACCACCTGGTAGGGACGTCAACCGTAAATTGGAACACCCTCCAATTGCCTTCCTACTAACCACCGATAGGGACGAATCACAACTTCAATGTTTAACAATATTGAAAGTAAAACAAATGTGAAGGAACTAAAACAAGAGATTGAGTAAGAAGGAATTGGCCCTTGTATCGATATGCTTTGTTGATCAGCAATAGGGATCTCTTCTTCTTGCAAATCAATCTTCTTGTAATCACCCTTGAATGGATGATTGTTCTTCACGGAGTACTGTTCATGTGAACAGTAACTGTTCTTCCAATCTCCTCTCTTGATCTTCTCTCCTTGATCTCTTTGAATGGATGAAGAAGTGAATAGATGCTACCTTGATCCTTGCTTCCTTCTTCACAGATCTTGGAAGATGATCGCTTTGATATGAAGTTTGAATACCTTGGATTGGATGAAGATGTTCTTCACGGAGTACTGTTTACGTGAACAGTAACTCTTCCTTCAATCTCCTCTTTTGATCTTCTCTTTGTATCTTCTTGAAGTGGATGAAGAGAGTAATTGATTCTACCTTGAATCTTGTTTCCTCAATACCTTGTAGGAGATTGATTGCTTCAAAAATCACCTTGGATGAACTTGAAAGGATGAAGAAAATCACTTTGAGAAGAAAACCCCTCTTGCAGCCACCCTTAATCCCAAATGAAGCATTAGGATTTTCCTCCACCAATGTGTTGGTTTTATAGACCTTGAATGGTCCTTGGAGAAGCCCTAGACCAGATCCACAATTTGTGGGTGATTGGGAGACTTTGGGGTTCTTTGGGATTAAATAAATCATGAGAATTAGGCAGCCCACGAGGTGGAATTCGAAGTCAAACATGGTTGGCACGGGGCTGGCGGTCGACCGAAATTCATGGGGCGGTCGACCGGAATCTGTAAAATCTCCAACTTGTCGGTTCTGGGAGAACCGGTCGACCGGAAAAGTAGGGGCGGTCGACCGAAATCTATAATTCCTGGAGTGTTTCGTTTCTGGAAGAACCGGTCGACCGGAAAGGCAGGGGCGGTCGACCGAAACTTGTAAAACGTGGAATTCTTAGGCTCTGGCAAATCTGGTCGACCGGCCAAGGTGTGTAGGTCGACCGGAAACACCTATACCTGCAAAAATGAAGTGTTAGACCAATGAAACATGTTCATAAGTCAAGATATTCATGTCCTCATCAATTTCATGTATTTTGGGATTGAAATCAAGTGTTAGACCAATGACCGCGCAGGTCGATCCGCGTGCGAGGGCGCAACATTGAGCTTTCACATTTGCCAACTCCACTCTATTCCTTGGATTATCTTGTATGAATGTTCGGTCCTTTGTAGAAGCTTTGCTTCATTGCTTGGGCCTTTTCTTTCTTGCTTGGCCTTGCTTAGCTAGAGCCTTTTCTTCCTTGCTTAGCCTTGCTTGGACGTGTTCATTTCACTTTCATTTTGCCACCTCCATTCCATTGCATCATGCACTTGGCATCATGAGTGACTTTTGATCGTCCTCCTGGGATGGCTTGCTCCTTTGGATTGATCTTGATTTGTGTGTTGCAAGCCATTCTTGATATGTTGAATTGGCAATATAATGACCTGAATTGTATGCAAATGGATTTTATCAAATGCATAGCAAATGCATAATGAATAGCAAAATGACTCTAAAGACATACATCATCAAAACACTAGAAATGAGTC
Organism: Amorphophallus konjac; assembly: GCA_022559845.1. Taxonomy (NCBI): domain Eukaryota; kingdom Viridiplantae; phylum Streptophyta; class Magnoliopsida; order Alismatales; family Araceae; genus Amorphophallus; species Amorphophallus konjac. The sequence goes on along the minus strand of CM040119.1, from coordinate 169,821,137 downwards.
ATAGTTGAGTCATAGTTGGAATCACATCAAAACAATAGAACCAATCATTAGTTGAGTCATAGTTGGACATCATCAAAATAATAGAAACACTCACGTTCCACACATGCCCAACTTTAGAACAACATTCTCCCCAACAGTTGAGGGGCGGGAAAAATAAGAAATCAGAACTCTATCCTGCAGATCTGCAACCAGGCAGATTGCGAGGGGTGTGAAGAACGACCTGGGAGGAGGGGCAAACGGGATCGGAATGGAACAAAATATATATTGATGGAAAGCTAACACAAAGGGGAACTGATAGGGTGCAAGGCCCGGATACAGAGGGGGGGTGAATGTATCCCTCTTCAAATATTGCCTAATTAAAACTCTAAAGCTCAGATATGCTGAATTAAAGATTGTTGTAGAAATATAATGAGAATACTTAGAAGGATCAAAGCAAGACAACTATTCTATTAACCCTCACACGATCCTAAGCAAGCATCTAATGAGCGCAGCAATGAAAAGAACACATAAGGAAATCAAACCACAAGTGAACACCAGGATTTTTTAGGTGGTTCGGTTCACAGACCTACGTCCACCCCTCACTCCAAACCGGAGTGAGGCTTCCACTAGCAAGGCTAGAATAGCAGACTCAGTCTGCAACAATTGCTGCCAAACAGCTTGACTAGGGGAACAGCCTCCCCTCTTCCTCCCAACCGGAGGGAACCACTAGTGACACACAGTCACTAACAAACCAGAGACCGAGGTCTCTCTTCCTCCACCCAGGAGGGAACCCACAAGCGACACCCAGCTGCTTGCAACTGGAGGACCAATCCTCCCTTCCTCCAAACCGGAGGGGAACCTAGAGACCCAAGTCTCTCTTCCTCTAAAACCCAGAGGGAAACCACTAGTAACACCAGTCAGTAGCAACCCGGAGACTCCAAGTCTCCCTTCTCCTGATACCACAGGAGGACCACCGACCTCACTAGAGAATCGGAAGAAACACAATGGAAATGTAAACAAAGACAAGAAAGGAAAAATATAGCAATCAGAAAGCTGGAAATGTAGACCATAAAGATGTAGCTCGCCAAGGAGCAATATGGCATGGATTTGATCCAAATGCCAGAAGAACGAAATCTTCTTCTTCTCTTCCTCTTTGACTATCTGCCTCTCTCTTCCTGCAAGCTCTCTTTTCTCTTTTTCTTCTTAAGCTAGATCTCTCGATCTCTCTTCTGCTCTCTGGCTCACTCTTCTTCTTTCTTCTTCTTCTGCTCACTGCCTCTCTGCCTCTCTGCAGCTCTTTCCTTCTATCTCGATCACTCTCTTTTTTCTGTTCTCGATCAGTCTCTTTTTCTCTTGATCCGTCTTCTCCAGATGGAGGAGGCTTCGTATTTATAGCAGCAGTAATTAGGGCGTTGTCCTCGGATCACGTGCCAGGTGCCAACCTCAGATCACGTGCCCTTCATAGGCTTCACGAACAGTACCTGTCACACAGTCATAAGAAAATAATCAGAAGGATGTACAGACTTGCTGGGTAATTGAAGACCACCGTGTACAGACTTAGTGTGAAGGATAGAATGTATAGACTTAGAAATAAGGAGTGTACAGACTTTAGCTTGAAGAACGTTCAGCCTTTGAGTGCTGAAGAGTGTACAGACTTGCTGAAGAGTGTTCAGCCTTTGAGTGCTGAAGTGTGTACAGACTTGCTGAAGAGTGTTCAGCCTTTGAGTGCTGAAGTGTGTACAGACTTGTTTGATTGTGCATGCTACAATGTGTAGACTTAGTGTTTGTGCAGAAGACAATGTATAGACTTATGAACTGATGCAGACACAGGCTATGTATAGAAAGTGAATGCAATGCAGACACACAAGAGTGTATAGACTTGAACAGCTTGAAAAGGATTGTACAGACTTCGTCTTGAAGAGAGATGCACAAACAGAATGAAAGTATGCACATTGAATGCATGAGATGCTCAGACAAGCTGTCAACGAATGTACATACTTGTCTTAGTGTTTATGCATGAGTCTGTCAACGAATGTACAGACTTTCTATGATGCATGTACAAGACGCTAAGGGAGACGATGTATAGACTTGCTGAACAATGCAACAGAATGTATAGACTCCGTTGTACTATGCAAACGATGTGCAGACTTGTAGCATACAGTGAAGCAATGTACAGACTTAGAGTGAAGCATAAACAAATGCAATGTATAGACTTTGTTCTGAACGTAGGTAAAGATGACGAGTGTATAGACTTTGCTTTAGTGTTTATGCATGAATGAGGTGGCGATGTATAGACTTGAACTGAATGCAAGCAGTGTATAGACTTTGTGCCCAAAGGCAATGTATAGACTTGCACAGTTCAGCTACCAATGTATAGACTTTGATACCCAAAGGCAATGTATAGACTTGCAGGTGTGAGACGCTGAAAGAGACGGTGGATGTACAGACTTGGGCTGTACAGACTTGCAGTGTGCAATGCATGCGATGTATAGACTTTGCCTTAGAGACGCTGCATAAGACGATGCATTGTATAGACTTAGAGATGCAATGTTCACACTCACTTAGACGCTCAGTGAGACGCTGGACAATGTACAGACTTTACTTTGTGATGCAGCGTTGTACATACTTTGCATATGTGAGACACTGGCTGTATAGACTTAGAGTGAAGCATGGCGAGACAAGGCAGACGCTGTACAGACTTGGTTATGCATGGCGAGACAAGGCAGACACTGTACAGACTTGGTCGAGACGATGCATAAGACGCTGCCAGATGTTGTACACACTTGAAGTAATGCATGCAGGAGACGATGTACAGACTTGGTCTTGCGACCAGGGGCTGTACAGACATGATGTGCAGACTATGTGTGTGTGTGCAGACAAGACACTGTATGGACTTGAGAGCGACCAGAATAATGTACAGACTTTGACATGATGCATAAGATGCATGAACTAGACGATGTACAAACTTTCCCAATGTACAGACTTGAGAAACGAATGTATAGACTTGATAAGGCTTCAAATCAACCATGTGCATTCATGCAATGTATAGACTTGGATTCGTGCATGCTACAGTGCAATGTATGGACTTTGAAGACTTGCTAGCATGCGAATGCAATGTATGGACTTTGAAGACTTGCTAGCATGCGAATGCAGTGTATGGACTTTGAAGACTTGCTAGCATGCGGATGTACATACTATAAATGATGAAGCACACGATGCAATGTGTGGACTTGGTGACTCATGCAGACAGACGAGTGAACACTCTATGCCATGCTCACAGTTAATGCTCACAGTTAATGCATGTAACAAGTACTGTATGAAGTAAACGTATATGACATCAAACATATGAGAGTCATAGTGTTTGTCAACATCAAAACACAGTATTGTCATCAACAAAACACCATATCCAACAATCATCAAAACACACTATCCAACAAACATCAAAACACATTATTGTCATCATCAAAACACAATATCCAACAATCTTCCCCTTTTTGATGATGGCAACACTATGAGTCTCAAGAATGAAAGAGATGGAATATTCAGACTAGACTCATCAAAGTATTCTCCCCCTTTGACTTCATCAAAAAGAGAACAATACTTTGATAATCTAGTGATCGCATATGAGACACCAAAAAAAAGTTCAGCAGTTGAGGGCAACACAATATCCGAAGCAATTAAAAAAATTCTCCCCCTTAGGCAAACAACTTATGCAGACATGCATATGCTACAAATACTCCCCATTTGACATGGCAGAAGGTAGAGAGCTAATGCAGACAAACAACATAATCAGACACACTTGACCAGAGAATTCTTCCCTTATAATCCATGATGTAAGAGTAAACAACAAGGATGAACTCTGGTTATCCAAAGGCTGCAAGTAAACAGGTTATACTGAGAGTTGTGCCTCACATAAATGAGAACCAATGTCAATCAAAGCACAGTGATAAAGAGCAATAGGATGAACAGATTCAGCAAATAGTGAAAATTGAGATATAGAACTTTCCAGCATGATACCAACTTCATAAAACAAAAATTAAGTTTTAGATTCCTCCATTATAAAAGCTTATGAATCCTTGATTGTCAGATATGGTTTAAGAATGATGTAAACCGAGTTTTTTCAAAAAGAAATGGTACTCATATCTGAACCAACTCTTAATAAAAAGGAACTACAAACTCATATAAAATTCTAGTTCAACCAACTTCCATCTTGTTGTGCCTCTTGTGCTTTGTTGATGATGTGGTGTTTTAATGATAGCAACATGAATGAGTCACCACATTGTCTTGAATATGTCTGACCTTTTCTGTGGGAGATTGCATAAGTGTGCCATGTCTGAATTGTGAAGAACGCATGTGTATGCTTGAGTCATGCTGTGATAAATTGGCTTGTGCTTGATTTCTATTCTGTGCATTGCTTCTCTGCTGATATGTTCATGCATTGTCTTAGGCTAAGCCTGAACAGCGTTACGTTCTCTTTGGAAAGTCTGTACAGCGTCAAGTCTGCACATTGGGGTTTCACGAGAAGTCTACACATTGGTCTCCACCCGAAGTCTATACATTGGCTAAGGGTCTTCAAGTCCATACACAGTTATCTGATGCATATTGTTTGAAGTCTGTACAACATGCCTTGTAATTCACAACTTTCTTGTTTGTGACTTCGCTAGTGTTTTGATGATGAGCATCACTATGTTAAGTATTCTCATTTTAATCAGATATCTTGCGTAATGTTATGCATTTGAAATTTTCATGATTAACAGGAAAACTGCTATGAGGTAGTACTTTGTGTGTCCGTATTGTTTCTTTCATACGTCGTGTTGATTTCCTGTGACTTCGAGTCGCTTCACCTTCTATCTTCGTGATGTTTACTGAAGCAGCTCGAATTGTTCTGACGAACTTCGAGTCGTTTCCCTGTGAACCTTGTGTCGTTTCCTCAGTATTTAGTTGCTCATCTCGAGTCATCCTTTATGTTTGCTCTTGTGTTTTCGTGTCACTTACTGTTGTTCCTCGAGTCGTTCTTTCCTGGTTTCACTGCTTCATCACGTGTCGTGATAGCCGTGTCTGTCTTCTGTCTTCGTGTTGATTTTACTTCGTGCATTCTTCTCTAAATTCAAGCTTTAAGTGTCTCAAGTCGAGTCTGACTGTGTTGTCTCCATGTCGTCCTTAGTTCGAGTCGTTTCTTTGTTATTTCTATCTTCGTGTTGCTTTTCCTAGACCTCGTGTCTTTCTTGTTTTGTAACCACACTTCGTGTCGGTTTCTGTTTTTGTCTTCGAGTTGTTGTCAGCCCGTGTCGTTCTCGTCTTCGAGTCGTTCGTACGTTCGAGCAACTTAGTACTCGAGTTGTTTTCGTGTGTATTCAAGTCTTTTTAGTAAAGTGTCGTTTCACCTCGTGCCGTTCTCTTTGCTATTTGTTATGTCGTGTTGTTTTTGTATTCATGTCTTCGTGTTGCTTTTGTATTCGTGTCTTCGTGTTATTCTTGTGTTTATGTCCTCGTGGTGTTTCTTTCTATCTCCGTCCAGTTTTTCTCTGATCGCGTGTTTTACTACTGTTTTATTCCGTGTTATTTCCTTCTCACCTCGTGCTGCTCTCTTCTGACTTCGTGTCGTTTTCTTTATAGTGTTAGCTTTATTATTGTGTATCTCGTGTCGTTCTCTTCGTAGTGTTTATTTTGTTACAGTGATACTTCGTGCCGTTCTCTTTGTGGTGTTAGCCTTGTTACTGTATGCACTTCGTGTCGTTTTCTTTTTACCTCGTGCTGTTTTAATCTAATCTCGTGTCATTCTCTCTTTATTTCGTACTGTAGTAATCTTTTGTATCTCGTGTCGTTCTCAGTACAGTGCATCTTGTATTGCTATCACATACCTCATGCAGTTTTAGTTTTTGTGGCCCTGAGTTTTAATCGTTTTAAATCTTTACAGGAGAAGAAGAAAAATAAAAAGAAGAAGGTGGTCCGAGGAAAAATATTCCTCAGTGAATGGGAGGCACGTGATCCGAGGCTGGAAGGGCAGACAGGATTGTGACACGTGTGCTGAAGCTGGCTGAGAGACTGACACGTGGCCACAAGTTCTGGGCGGGAAATGAGGAAGCCACACACGCCCAGTGCTGCCCTCCTGCTGGCTGCTGCTTATAAAAGGAAGCATTCATCCAACAGATGAAGGTGATCGAAGAAGAAGCCTGGAGAGCAGAAAGCCCTTCAATCCAGAAAAAGAAAAGCGGAAGAAAAAGAGAAGAAGAAGAAATAGAAGAAGTGTGAGCCGAAGAAATTAGAGGAGCAGAGATCGAGAGAGTAAAAGAGCAGAAGAAGAAAAGAGCTGCAGTAGAAAGCAGAAGAAGAAGAGAAGAGAAGAGACAGAGAGAGCCTACGAAAGAAGAAGAAAAGAAAGAGAAGAAGAGCAGAAGAAGAAGAAGAGAAAGAGAGAGTTAGAGAGCTCGTGAGGGTAAAGAGAAAAAGAAAGTGAGAGAGAAGAGAAGAGGAAGAGAAGCTTACCTGAAGATCTGTCTACTGGACCGTGGATCAAATCCAGGCCAGTCAGCTCCATGCGAGCCACATTTGTGTTATCTTTCTTTACATCTTTCTGATCGCTGTGTATTTTTCCTTTCTTATTTTTCCTTTTTTATTTGGTTAGCTTTGTTCTTCCGATCCTCTGGATTGAGGTCGGGTCCCTCCTGGTCTGGAGGAAGAGAGGTCTGCGACCTCTAGTTTGCAAGTGGCTGGAAGTCACTTCTGTGTTCCCTCCGGTTTGGAGGAAGGGAGATCTGATCTCCAGTTGCAAGTAGCTGGGAGCTACTTGCGGGTTCCTCCTGTGGATTCAGGAGAAGGGAGACTTGTCTCCGGTTCTGGGCTTGTGGCTTGCAAGTCCAGGTGTCCCTCCTGGTCTGGAGGAAGAGAGGTCTTCAACCTCTGGTTTGCTGGTGACTGGGAGTCACTGGTGTGTTCCCTCCGGTTTGGAGGAAGAGAGACTGTGCGTCTCTAGTTTCCAAGTGGCTGGGAGTCACTTGGGGTGTCCCTCCGGTTGGGAGGAAGAGGGGAGGTTGTTCCCCTGGTCAAGCTGTGTGGCAGCACCTGTTGCAGACTGAGTCTGCGGTTTCTAGCGTGAGCTAGTGGAAGCCACACTCAGGTTGAGTGCGGGGTGGATATAGGTCTGCTGGACCGAACCACCTAAAATCCCCCTGTGCACCGTGGTTTGATTTATCTATTTGTGCTTCCGCTAGGTGATTGCATAGGGGCGCTCCATGTGTTTGGCGTCTGTTTGAGCAGAAGATTTATTAGTTTTCAGATTGACTAAATCTGTCTTGTTGGCTCTCCAGTGATCTCACTGTGTGTTTGGTTAGTTCCACAACTGCCATTTAGCCTTCAAGTTTGTTTAGTTTGCGAACTAGCATTTTAGTGAGCGAAATTTTAACTTTGCCGAAAGGTTTTTAAAAGTCATATTCATTCACCCCCCCTCTGAATACTGCACCGAACCTAACACATCTTACTTAGTTTACTTTCCATGACAGCTTTAAGAGAAACATAAGTGAATGCAACTGAATTTTAATTGTTCTTTCAGAATTTGATTTACACTTGTTCATATTTTTCCCTTTTTTTTAAAGAACAATTTTGGTTTATCAACACCTTTTGACGTGGGGAGACACCTTGATCAGAGACCAGAATCTCCAGTTACTCAGTGTGACAACCGTATTGCTTCTCCTATTTTAGAGAACAGAGGTAGCATTAAAAGTATCATTGGCATGAGGATACACCTTGATCAGAGGCCAGAATCCCCAGTTACTCAATACAATTATGACATTGCTCTGCCATATTCTCACAGTAGTTTCCAATCATCTCTTTAAACAGAGTTAACCATGGTACTTCATGACACAATCCTTTGGACAGATTTCTCAGTAACCACAGTCATTGCTCTGTCCATACTTTTTTTCAGAATGGATTCAGAACAAGTTAGGTGTTTAAGAACAACTACATACACTATATATCTCAGTCAACGTAGACATGGACTTCAACTTTTTAGATTTCAGATAGTCTTACATGAATTTACATGAAGCAAATAGTTAAAGTTTATTAAGGGGTTGAATCAGATATTTTCAAGTTCTTTGAGTCCAAACAAGAGTGCATAAGACTTAAACAAATTCCAGTTAACAAATGTTCTTAAGCATGTATAATGGAAGGCTCCTCATTAAAGATGTTTTAACTTTTGTGAAGTAGTATTCAGGCTGAAGGTTTACTTCATATCTCGGCTCATTAATTCAAGTAAGCTGACTGAAATTTCAACAAATAGCATGGATTCTGACAAATTGCAGCAAAGAATCTGCTCTTGAGCAAAGTAGTTCAGAGTTGACTGGGTAGAGGTGAAGCTCTCCTTCAGCAGATTTAGGAGAGACAGACAGATCCAATAAGATATAAATTCAGATTATGAAAACTTCAGAAGCAGTCAAGAGAGATCATTTGATGATGGAATCACTGACACTACAGATATGACAAGATGAATCAGATAGATGGACAGGAAGAGTTCAGACAAAGACACAACTGAAAAGATTAAGCATGCTCCCCCTGACTATATGCAGTGAGTCACTTCCCTTTTTTTTTTGAGTTTTCAAAATAAGAGATATGCTATGCAATGACTCCCCCTAACTAAAAGCACTGAATCATCCTATATGTCATGAAGACAATGCATGTGACTAGAAAGACTCCCCCTCATATTGTGCAATGTTTGCAATGAAGGCTGAACATATGATTTTGTGACTCAAGCTCATTCAGACTGCCCTATTAAGTGAAATGACCCATGGTACTAGGCGGAGGACTTGGTCTAAAGACCACCTCTCACATAGCAAGCACTTCCAGACAGATTTCATCTGCCTTTTAGTAGCTTACTATTTGATATACCATAGTGGTCATGCACGACAATGCAGTATCATCAGTCCTAAGTGCATTAGATTTTCAGTGAGTGTGAAATGTAAATTCAAGCATTTGATCAACAGCATGAAGTTCACACTTTTCAGAAACAGACAGAACCTGATGTTTTCAGCAATTCTGTATAGATGAACATTTATTTTAACAAGATATGCATACACAGCTCAAAGTACAACCAAGTAAGCCCATGAAGCTCAATGCAAGTGTCAATAACAAATAAGGGATCATGTATGCATGAATCATGATATGCAGTTAAAAATAGATTTTTAAGGAATTCAATTAACCACATATGAAGAGTGCAAGTATTACATGAAGAGTGCTTGAATGGGGTTTTATTTTGAGTGCCTTGGTTCATTTCCCCAGCTTATTTTCAATCCAAGGCACACCTGCAAGGCAAAGTTTATTTTGCACAAACAGGTACCCAAGTGGTCTTGGGTCCTGAGTTAACAGTGACACCTTTGGCAGGTGTTCTAAACAACTTTTTAGCATGCAGGTCATCAGATCTCATCAAGTAGCAATTATTCATTGAATGACCTAATGTACCACAATAACAGCAAGATGTAGCAGATTTCAGATTTGATTTATGCACATTCTTATTAGCATGAATTCTATGTGCATATGCATGAAAATTTTTGTTAACAGAATTACAATTTTGTTTACCAAAATGAGCCAGTCAACAGTCAGCAGCTCTATGGCTTGGCTTCCCACATTCAAAACATGCAAGAGTTTTCCTTTCAAAAATAAATCCATTTTTACCAGAAGTGTTTCTTTTGACAGGGAATTTACCAGATTTATAGTTAGACTTCCTTCCCTGAGCATGCCAACATTGGGCTGCAATGTGGCCCATCTTGCCACAGTGAAAGCATGAATTAAAATTTCTCCCACCAGCATTCAACCAGCATTCAAATCTCTTATGACCCAATTTTCCACAATTAAAGCATGTCATATGCTGGTTTATTGGATCAAATTTGTTCTTGTTAACAGCATGACTGTTTGCATGAAATTTAGCATGATATGAATGTGATTTTTTCTTATCATTAACAAACCAGCATTGTGTAATCTTGTGTCCAAATTTACCACATTGAAAACATTCAATTTTCTTTTTCTGAGATGAAGGATTTTTATCATGAAATTTCCTAGCATTCATATCATCCTTCTCCATCAATTTACACTCATGCATCAGATGACCAAATTTATGACAATAGTGGCATGACGTTTTCTTTTTGTGTGCATGTGTGTGTGTGTTTAGGTTATGTGTCACATGCACAGCATCAACATGATTGTCTCTTTGCTTGTTCTTCACATGAACATACCTTTTCACTTTTTCAGCTTGTTTCTGAATGTCAGTTTGTTTCTGCATTTTCTGAACAATGGGCTGTTTACCTTTTGATGTTGTGGCTACATTTGAAGCATTTACAAAAGATGTCATTACTTTGTTCTGAAAAGTCTTTTTATTTAGATTATTGTAGCCCAACCCTTCCTTCCTGGCATTGACTCTTACACCTAGTAGCTTGTCTAGGTTTTCTTGCCCACTCACAAACTTTGACAGAGAATTGTTCAGATCATTTATTTCAGATTGAAGGGAAGAGATCTGATGTTCATAGTTGACTATATCTTCTTCACAGACCAGAATTTGTTGATGCATCACATCATTCAAATTTTTAAGGGTTTCAATTTCTTGTTTCAGTTTGAGCTTTTCCACTTCTTCTGAATTATCAGACACCACACATTTACCTTTTTCAAATGTCAGCAATCTCTCTAACATGATGGTGTTCAACTGCTTTAACTCCTCATTTTCCTTCCTCAATTTCTCAGTTTCTACCTTCAAACTAGTGTTCTCCTCCTGAAGTTTATCATCATCAAACAATACATCAGTTAGGAAACTCTTATTTTCTGGTTCATACTTTTCAAGGTTTTCTTGAAACTTTAAATTCACAGCACTAACAGCCTCAAACTTTTCATTTATCAATCTGTTTTCACTTTCAAGATTGACTAATCTTTATTCAGATTCCTGACATTATTTTCTGAGTTTTTCGTTTTCAGATTTGACATGATCAAGTTCAGACTTGATTTCATCTAGTTTCGACAATTGTCTTCTGAATATTTCATTTTCAGTTTTCAGAATTTCAGGATTTTCAAGATTTTCACCTCCAGAAATAGGATCCCCTAGATTTGTTAGCTTCTTTATCAGACTTTTATTCTTCTTCCTCAGTTTTTCATGGGAGTGTAACAGATTGGCATAGGCATCTTCCCAGTCATCTAAAGTGTAACTAGAGAAAGGATTGATTACCTCTTCAGCATCTTCGAATTCATCTTGGTCACTGCTATGGTTGCTCTTGTCAGCCATCATGCAGATGTCCTCATTCATCCTGTGAGCTAGCTCCAGCTTATCCAGGATGTCTTTAGCAGACCTGCAATCATGAAAGTAAGAATGTAAGGCTTTGTCAGTAGCTGCTTTCATCAGATTCCAGGCTTTCTGATTTTCTCCATCCTTTGATCTGTGACTGTCGGTCCATTTGGACACTTTCTTTGGTAATCTGTGAGGACCATGTGAAATTAACTTCCATAGATCAGGATTAACTGATATAGCATAGTTACGTAGATTGGCAAACCACAGCATCATGCAGCTATCCTCATTCATCCTGTGAGCTAGCTCCAGCTTATCCAGGATGTCTTTAGCGGACCTGCAATCATGAAAGCAAGAATGTAAGGCTTTGTCAGTAGCTGCTTTCATCAGATTCCAGGCTTTCTGAATTTCTCCATTCTTTGATCTGTGACTGTCGGTCCATTTGGACACTTTCTTTGGTAATCTGTGGGGACCATGTGAAATTAACTTCCACAGATCAGGATTAACTGATATAGCATAGTTGCGCAGATTGGCAAACCACAAATTAAAATTAGAGCTGTTGAAAACCGGTGGATCATCCATGGAAACAGATCAAATGAATGCAACAGGAATAATGATGCACAAAAGCAAGATAGCACTGAAGACTACAGGATCGGATCTGCAGGTCGCTGGACCTTCTATGCAGACACCCGCTCTGATACCAATTGATAGGGTGCAAGGCCCGGATACAGAGGGGAGGTGAATGTATCCCTCTTTAAATATTGCCTAATTAAAACTCTAAAGCTCAGATATGTGGAATTAAAGACTGTTGCAGAAATATAATGAGAATACTTAGAAGGATCAAAGCAAGACAACTATTCTATTAACCCTCACACGATCCTAAGCAAGCATCTAATGAGCGCAGCAATGAAAAGAACACATAAGGAAATCAAACCACAAGTGAACACCATGATTTTTTAGGTGGTTCGGTCCATAGACCTACGTCCACCCCTTACTCCAAACCGGAGTGAGGCTTCCACTAGCAAGGCTAGAACAGCAGACTCAGTCTACAATAATTGCTGCCAAACAGCTTGACCAGGGGAACAGCCTCCCCTCTTCCTCCCAACTGGAGGGAACCACTAGTGACACACAGTCACTAGCAAACCAGATACCGAGGTCTCTCTTCCTCCACCCAGGAGGGAACCCACAAGCGACACCCAGCCGCTTGCAACTGGAGGACCAATCCTCCCTTCCTCCAAACTGGAGGGGAACCTAGAGACCCAAGTCTCTCTTCTTCTGAAACCCAGAGGGAAACCACTAGTAACACCAGTCACTAGCAACCCGGAGACTCCAAGTCTCCCTTCTCCTGATACCACAGGAGGACCACCGACCTCACTAGAGAATCGGAAGAAACATAATGGAAATGTAAACAAAGACAAGAAAGGAAAAATACAGCAATCAGAAAGTTGGAAATGTAGACTACAAAGATGTAGCTCGCCAAGGAGTAATATGGCATGGATTTGATCCAAATGCCAGAAGAATGAAATCTTCTTCTTCTCTTCCTCTTTGACTCTCTGCCTCTCTCTTCCTGCAAGCTCTCTTTTCTCTTTTCTTCTTAAACTGGATCTCTCGATCTCTCTTCTGCTCTCTGGCTCACTCTTCTTCTTTCTTCTTTCTTCTTCTTCTGCTCACTGCCTCTCTGCCTCTCTACAGCTCTTTCCTTCTATCTCGATCACTCTCTCTTTTCTGTTCTCGATCAGTCTCTTTTTCTCTTGATCCGTCTTCTCCAGATGGAGGAGGCTTCGTATTTATAGCAGCAGCAATTAGGGCGTTGTCCTCAGATCACGTGCCAGGTGCCAACCTCGGATCACGTGCCCTTTATAGGCTTTACGAACAGTACATGTCACACAGTCATAAGAAAATAATCAGAAGGATGTACAGACTTGCTGGGTAACTGAAGACCACCGTGTACAGACTTAGTGTGAAGGATAGAATGTATAGACTTAGAAATAAGGAGTGTACAGACTTTAGCTTGAAGAACGTTCAGCCTTTGAGTGCTGAAGAGTGTACAGACTTGCTGAAGAGTGTTCAACCTTTGAGTGCTGAAGTGTGTACAGACTTGCTAAAGAGTGTTCAGCCTTTGAGTGCTGAAGTGTGTACAGACTTGTTTGATCGTGCATGCTACAATGTGTAGACTTAGTGTTTGTGCAGAAGACAATGTATAGACTTATGAACTGATGCAGACACAGGCTGTGTATAGAAAGTGAATGCAATGCAGACACACAAGAGTGTATAGACTTGAACAGCTTGAAAAGGATTGTACAGACTTCGTCTTGAAGAGAGATGCACAAACAAAATGAAAGTATGCACATTGAATGCATGAGATGCTCAGACAAGCTGTCAACGAATGTACAGACTTGTCTTAGTGTTTATGCATGAGTCTGTCAACGAATGTACAGACTTTCTATGCTGCATGCACAAGACGCTAAGAGAGACGCTGTATAGACTTGCTGAACAATGCAACAGAATGTATAGACTTTGTTGTACTATGCAAACGATGTGCAGACTTGTAGCATACAGTGAAGCAATGTACAGACTTAGAGTGAAGCACAAACAAATGCAATGTATAGACTTTGTTCTGAACGTAGGTAAAGATGAGGAGTGTATAGACTTTGCTTTAGTGTTTATGCATGAATGAGGTGGCGATGTATAGACTTGAACTGAATGCAAGCAGTGTATAGACTTTGTGCCCAAAGGCAATGTATAGACTTGCGCAGCTCAGCTGCCAATGTATAGACTTTGATGCCCAAAGGCAATGTATAGACTTACAAGTGTGAGACACTGAAAGAGACGGTGGATGTACAGACTTGGGCTGTACAGACTTGCAGTGTGCAATGCATGCGATGTATAGACTTTGCTATAGAGACGCTGCATAAGACGATGCATTGTATAGACTTAGCGATGCAATGTTCACACTCACTTAGACGCTGGACAATGTACAGACTTTACTTCGTGATGCAGCGTTGTATAGACTTTGCATATGTGAGACACTGGCTGTATAGACTTAGAGTGAAGCATGGCGAGACAAGGCAGACGCTGTACAGACTTTGTTATGCATGGCGAGACAAGGCAGACGATGTACAGACTTGGTCGAGATGATGCATAAGACGCTGCCAGACGCTGTACACACTTGAAGTAATGCATGCAGGAGACGATGTACAGACTTGGTCTTGCGACCAGGGGCTGTACAGACATGATGTGCAGACTATGTGTGTGTGTGCAGACAAGACACTGTATGGACTTGAGAGCGACCAGAATAATGTACAGACTTTGACATGATGCATAAGATGCATGAACTAGACGATGTATAGACTTTCCCAATGTACAGACTTGAGAAACAAATGTATAGACTTGATAAGGCTTCAAAGCAACCATGTGCATTCATGCAATGTATAGACTTGGATTCATGCATGCTACAGTGTAATGTATGGACTTTGAAGACTTGCTAGCATGCGGATGTATAGACTTTAAATGATGAAGCACACGATGCAATGTGTGGACTTGGTGACTCATGCAGACAGACGAGTGAACAGTCTATGCCATGCTCACAGTTAATGCTCATAGTCAATGCATGTAACAAGTACTGTATGAAGTAAACACATATGACATCAAACATATGAGAGTCATAGTGTTTGTCAACATCAAAACACAGTATTGTCATCAACAAAACGCAATATCCAACAATCTTCAAAACACACTATCCAACAAACATCAAAACACAATATTGTCATCATCAAAACACAATATCCAACAGGAACAACCCCTCAAAATCGCAGCTCTATCAGAGCTGTGGACTGGGAGAACCTACCTGTTCTTTAGGCTTCTGTTCTGGATTTCGTGGTTCAGGATAGCATGGTGGAGGGTGACTTGTGGCGGCTCGTTAGCGGCTCTGATAGCGGTGGCGGAGCTTCAAACTCCAAGTACGAGATAGAAATTGGATTCACTCCAATATTTAGGGCTTCACACTGTGACGACTCGGATCCCAGATACTAGATATACCCGATAGGAATACCGAGCAGACCCGATATCACTTGGAACCCGTGAAGCCTCCCAAGAGCGATAAAGCTCCGAAGGGAAAAAGGAATGTCGTGTAGTACATTGAAATCGCAGATATAACAATAAGCAATTAAATTTCATTAGATCGGTTTGCTAAAGTAGTAGAAATAAAATTACTTTTTAATTAACCATTTACAAATTAACAATTATACCAGAGTCCAGGCCAGCGGAAAGACAAGCAGTACAGTCAACAGAAAAGAAGGACGTACACTGAGGTCGGGGGAAGCCCGACGCAAGTACCCCTGGCAGCTACGGACACGTCACACCAGGAACCGCGGAAGCAGAACAACGCCACCCACTTGAAAAGCAGGGGTGAGCCTCATGTCACTGGCCCAGTAGGGGTCACGCAGATCCCCACTGAAAAACAACGCAGTAACACGCTAAATCAGCAGGTAAACAGTAGGAGTTGTAAAGCAGGAAAACTAAACTACAAAGCTGTAAAGAAGTGGAAGTAGGAGTAAGGAACAGGTAAGGGAAGAGGGAAGAAGTCATACCGACAAAACGCGGCTATCGAACTAACCTCGGCCCCTAGGCGACTCCAAACAATGGCAGAAGGGCTAACCCTGTACTCGAAAGGCCAGGAGTTACCGATCTGTCGATAAGCACGAGGCCTAAGACAAAGGCCTACGAGACTAGACAACAAGCCTAGGAAAAGACCTAGACTTACACAGACACAGCACGACTAGAATGTCATGCACATGACACAACACTGACCTCGGGCAAGATCACGAGAGGGCTAACCCGAAAAGGTCACGATGTATGAGAAACGCGAGAGTCACTTGTCACGTGACGAAAGTACCTCCTCACTAGAAGAACAGCCAGCTGCATCCACTGACGTCTTATGCTGTGCCTCAAGTGTCTCGTCTACGTTGTCGCCCGAAACACGACAGAGACTAAGACACACTCAGAACCAGGACAGGACTACAGTAACGAGTGACTAGACAGGGTAACGCCCGTCAGCGTCAGTCCAAGCCCCTGACCACGTGTGCACACACAAGCTCAATGCCTTGAGCCAAGCCTCTAGCTAGTTTTCTCCCCCAGCAGGACGCTACTGCAAGGCAAGGGAGCCCACGGAAACTAGCTTACAAACCGTACCTTGGGAACAGCCGTACCACCACTCCCAGGTGGGCCAACAATGGAACGTGTCGACAGGCTACGACTAGTGGAGGCTCACTAGACAATGAACTCTGAAACAGAACTGCTGGTGTACAGACAGGCAAGGAAATACTGTCGTACGTACTACGAAGCACAAGACACGAGGTAGCATACCAGACTGCCACCTGACTCAGGACAGTCAACTAGACCTACCAACACAACGATCCTTGAGTCCGAAGACTCAGGTCAAGATCATTGTTCAAAGCGGTACAAGCCGCGAATCGGTCTAATCCTAAGCCAGGAGAAACAATCGTAGAAAATGACACACGAAGACCTGAGGGATTAACAAGACCCTCAGCACACTTGGACATGCAAACCGAGGTAAGACAACACCTCGAGGCATCCAGAACCATGTCTCGAATTGGACAGAACCTTCGAGACACACAAGGTTACTTGTCAACCACTGTGTCTAACCGGGTTGACCGGAACCTGATAACGACTCTATAACAGCACAGAAACTAAAGCATGCCTGGCTATCTTATATCGTGGCCATAGCCCTCATAGGACATCAAAAAGTATCCACGGGAATGGAAAACCATGAGGTCAAGCCAAGACATACGGACATCGAAATACCGAAATACAACAGGCATTAACGCGCTCGAACCCTATAGCACAATCTCAACGCACTATATAGCCCCAAACACAACAACACCTGAAACTACCAGATCGCGCTCACCATGCATAGCGCGATAAAAGAAGATCGCGCTTGCCAAGAGCAGCACGTTCTGGATGGTCGCGCTCAGAAAGCATAGCGCCTTTTCAAGAACACACTCGGAACATATAGCGCCTTCGTCAAGAACGCGCTCGACACCCCCCCCCTAGCGCGATAAAGGAGATCGTGCTCATTACATAGAGCGCGTTCCCAACCGCCTCTACTGTTCATCTCCTTCACAGAACACGGTGTATCGTGGTGGTGCCTTCTACTGAGAACGCGGTGCCCACATATAGCGCGTTCATGTCCGGAGTGAAAACAAGGAAAATCCGCATGAAAACCCTATTCCACGCCCCAATCGTCGCTAGAACGACGGGGAAACACTTATAACTAACTCGCCAACCTTCCACAGGCCGGAAGGGGCCAAACGACACTCAAAAACACCAAAAATGGGTGATTCCCATGCATCGACCCAATACGACACGCAAGGGAAACCGGCCTTCTACCGGCCCCAAATCACGGCCAAATGCAACAAAACTTACGGGAATGGGATCCAGACATCCCAGCGGTTCGTTTGATACTAATTATACTAGAAATGGTCACCCACTTTCGGCGAACCCTACGAACTCCAAAAACGATGGTTTTACCTAAACGAGCCCAAACTCGCTCGTTCTAGCACCGAACAACGTGAAACTATAGGGAAAACGTAGAGGAGAAGTAGGTGATCCGTCTCCCTACCTCCACCGAAGAAACTGTGCGCCGAAGCGACTAAACCGCGCCGAAAACCACGTCACGAGCTCGACCGTTGGCTTTGAATCCACCGTTCCAGATCGCGCCAAAATCGATCCGATCCTCGCCCGATCACACACCTCATTGACCCTACGCCGTCGGCACCTCGCCCACGAGCCTCCTTCGTCTGCAGCCGGAGCCGAAAGGGCGAGAGAAGAGAGAAAATGGGAGAGAGAGGCCGTGGCGGTGAAATGAGAAGGAGGAGAGAGGAAGATGAAAGAAAAAGAAAGAAATTAGGAAATTTCTCTAATTTCTGAAAATCTGATAATTAGCCCGAAAATGGACTAATTCAAAAAAATACACAAAAATAGTCGAAACGATCCTCTCGACGAGCACATCGCAACTGCGGTGTCCACGAGTCGATGAACTGAGAAATAAACTCACTGCATGGTTCTATAACTATTACGAGAGAAAAACCCACACGGATCGTAAAACTCAACTCAGGACCCACAAAAGTGATCCGAAACTTTCTGAAGAAGATCCGAAAGACCTAATAAGAATCCGATAAGAATCCAGGGCATTACATCCTCCCCTCCTTTCAGAAATTTCATCGTCAAAATTTAAGGAATAACAAAGGAGAAGCAGGGAAGAACAACCCCAAGACACAACTTGAAATAGCGCAAATCTCGAAAAATATAATTCAGAGGGACATAGTCAGACTATAATCACAAGTACACGCTCTGGATCGAGCACGACACAAGTGAACACAAGTCTGACACCTCCGAAATAGGGCAACGTCGTTTACGTCTCGCAGGGAAGGAGACACTACCTATGCCACGACAACAGCTATCGGGAAAACAAAACGAAAAACATGACGAGTATCAGCTTAAACAAGGAGACATAGTCCTCTCAGCTGACAGCTCGACAACATCATCGGCTCCAGTGCCAAAGGTAACAGTGAACATCTGGCACACAGGACGCCAACGATAGCACTGGACCACAAGCACACTCAAGTCAGTCCTCACTCAGATATGACATCTGATCGAGTCACATGCTAACTCTACCAGAAGAAGAGAGTACATCAAAGCTAACCGACAAGACCTGGTCCACACAGTGCCAAGACAGATACACAAAATCATAGTGAAACAGCGATAAAATGACAACAGCAACACTTGCAGGATTCCGACTCCGTACAGGACATAGAACCATGGAACACAACTGCAAGTTGGGTCACATCAAGGTATAATAACAGCTAAACACATGACCATGAAGGACTAGTCATACATCGAGCAGCTCACCAAGAACAGACCCACAACAACGAAAACGACAAAGAATCACGAAACCTAATGCCAGCTGAAGACTGTATTGGACTTTCAGGACTCTAGATACTGTATATCTCGGATTCCCATGTACTTCACACAACAATGCTCTGATACCACCTGTGACGACCCGGATCCCGGATACCAGATATACCCGATAGGACTACCGAGTAGACCCGATACCACTTGGAACCCGTGAAGTCTCCCAAGAGTGATAAAGCTCCGAAGGGAAAAAGGAATGTCGTGTAGTACATTGAAGTCGCAGATATAACAGTAAGCAATTAAATTTCATTAGATCGGTTTGCTAAATAGCATAAATAAAATTACTTTTTAATTAACAGTTTACAAATTAACAATTATACTAGAGTCCAGGCCAGAGGAAAGACAAGCAGTACAATCAACAGAAAATAAGGACGTACACTGAGGTCGGGGGAAGCTCGACGCAGGTACCGCTTGCAGCTACGGACACGTCAGACCAGGAACCGTGGAAGCAAAACAACGCCACCCACATGAAAAGCAGGGGTGAGCCTCGTGTCATTGGCCCAATAGGGGTAATGCGGATCCCCATTGAAAAACAACGCAGTAACACACTAAATCAGTAGGTAAATAATAGGAGTAGTAAAGCAGGAAAACTAAACTACAAAGCTGTAAAGAAGAGGAAGCAGGAGTAGGGAACAGGTAAGGGAAGAGGGAAGAAGTCATACCGATAAAACATAGCTGCCAAACTAACCTCGGCCCCTAGGCAACTCCAAACAACGGCAGAAGAGCTAACCCTGTACCCGAAAGGTCAGGAGTTACCGATCTGTCGACAAGCACGAGGCCCAAGACAAAGGCCTACGAGACCAGACAATAAGCCTAGGAAAAGATCTAGGCTGACACAGACCCAACACGACTAGAACGTCGTGCACATGACACAACACTGACCTTGGGCAAGACCACGACAGGGCTAACCGGAAAGGTCACGGCGTACGAGAAACGTGAGAGTCACGTGTCACGTGACGGAAGTACCTCCTCACTAGAAGAACAGCCAGTTGCGTCCACTGACGTCTTATGCTGCGCCTCAAGTGTCTCGCCTACGCTGTCACCCGAAACACGATAGAGACTAAGACACACTCAGAACCAAGATAGGACTACAGTAACGAGTGACTAGATAGGGTAACGCCCATCGGCATCAGTCCAAGATCCTGACCACGTGTGCACACACAAGCTCAATGCCTTGAGCCAGGCCTCTAGCTAGTTTTCTCCCCCAGCAAGACACTATTGCAAGGCAAGGGAGCCCATGAAAACTAGCTTACAAACCGTACCTAGGGAACTGTCGTGCCACCACTCCCAGGTGGGCCAACACTGGAACGTGTCGACAGGCTACGACTAGTGGAGGCTCACTAGACATCGAACTCTGAAACAGAAGTGCTGGAGTACAGATAAGCGAGGAAAAACTATCGTACGTACTACGAAGCACAAGACACGAGGTAGCATACCAGACTGCCACCTGACTTAGGACAGTCAACTAGACCTACCAACACAACGATCCTTGAGTCCGAAGACTCAGGTCAAGATCATTATACAAAGCGGTACAAGCCGCCAATCGGTCTAATCCTAAACCAGAAGAAACAACCGTAGAAAATGACACACAGAGACCTGAGGGATTAACAAGACCCTCAACACACCTGGACACGCAAACTGAGGTAGGATGACATCTCGGGACATCCAGAACCATGTCTCGAACTAGACAGAACCGTCGAGACACACAAGGTTACTTGTCAACCACTGTGTCTAACCGGGTTGACCGGAACCTGACAACGACTCTACAACAGCACAGAAACTAAAGCATGCCTGGCTATCTTATATCATGGTCATAGCCCTCATAGGACATCAAAAAGTATCCACGGGAACGGCAAACCACAAGGTCAAGCCAAGACATACGGACATCGAAATACCGAAAATACAATAGGCATTAACGCGTTCGAACCCTATAGCACGATCTCAACGCACTATACAGCCCCAAACACAATAACACCTGAAACTACCAGATCGCGCTCACCATACATAGCGTGATAAAAGAAGATCGCGCCTGCCAAGAGCAGCGCGTTCTGGATGGTCGCGCTCGGAAAGCATAGCGCCTTCGTCAAGAATGTGCTCAGAACATATAGCGCCTTCGTCAAGAACGCGCTCGACACCCCTAGCGCGATAAAGGAGATCGCGCTCGTTACATAGAGCACGTTCCCAGCCACCTCCACTGTTCATCTCCTTCACGGAACACAGTGTATCACGGTGGTGCCTTCTACTGAGAACGTGGTGCCCACATATAGCGCGTTCATGTCCGGAGTGAAAACTAGGAAAATCCACACGAAAACCCTATTCCACGCCCAAATCATCGTCAGAACGACGGGGAAACACTTATAACTAACTCGCCAACCTTCCACAGGCCGGAAGGGGCCAAACGACACTCAAAAACACCAAAAATGGGTGATTCCCATGCATTGACCCAATACGACACGCAAGGGAAACCGGCTTTCTACCGGCCCCAAATCACGGCCAAATGCAACGAAACTTACGGGAATGAGATCCATATATCCCAGCAATTCATTTGATACTAATTATACTAGAAATGGTCGTCGTTTTCTTGCGAACCCTACGAACTCTAAAAATGATGGTTTTACCTAAACGAGCCCAAACTCGCTCGTTCTAGCACCGAACGACGTGAAACAGCAGGGAAGATGTAGAGGAGAAGTAGGTGATCTGTCTCCCTACCTCCACCGAAGAAATCGTGCGCCGATGCGACTAAACCGCGCCGAAAATCACGTCGCGAGCTCTACCATCGGCTTTGAATCCACCGTTCGGGATCGCGCCAAAACCGATCCGATCCTCGCCCGATCATGCACCTCATTGACCCCACGCCACGCCACCTCGCCCACGAGCCTCCTCCGTCTACAGCTGGAGCCGGAAGGGCGAGAAAGGAGAGAAAATGGGAGAGAGAGGCCGCGGCGGTGAAATGAGAAGGAGGAGAGAGGAAGAAGAAAGAAAAATAAAGAAATTCGGAAATTTTCCTAATTTTTGAAAATTTGATAATTAGCCTAAAAATGGACTAATTCAGAAAAATACACAAAAATAGTCGAAACGATCCTCTCGACGAGCACATCGCAACTGCGGCGTCCACGAGTCGATGAACTGAGAAATAAACTCACCGCATGGTTCCATAACTAGTACGAGAGAAAAACTCACACGGATCGTAAAACTCAACCCAGGACCGACAAAAGTGATCCGAAACTCTCCGAAGAAGATCCGAAAGACCTAATAAGAATTCGATAAGAATCCAGGGCATTACACACACCCTGGATCAAGAAGGAAGAAGATGAAAAACAAGAAGAAGGGAGAGAGAGGGAGGTGCGCCCCTAGGCAATTCACACAAATTCACTCGATTTTTTTTCATTAACTTTGATTAAAATGCAACAAGCGACATTAAATACTAAACCCTAGACCTAGGACAAATGACCTCTAATGCCCTTGGTCAAAGGGGCATAAAGGGGAAGGGAGAATAAAAAACATTAAACAAATCCCCACATGGGGACAAACAAGGGGGTGCCCCCCTCCTTGGTCAAATTTTGCAACCCATGGTCAATATTCTCTCCTTGACCATGGGCCACCATATTGGGCCCTCTAGGGATGGAGGCCCACAAGAGAGGGGAGGCCCAATTGGGCTCTTAAAGGTCTTGAGTCCCATTTTGAAAATTGGACCCCTTACATGAAGTTTAGCCCATATTACACTCTTGACCCAATTACACTCATAAATACACACAAATACAAATACACACCCAAATACATTCCAAAAAAAATATCCAAACAAAGGTAAATGAAAAAACTTGCTCCGATGTCCTATCACTACCAGAGGTAGGTTATCTCATGGATGACTAGAACAACGTGATAGGAGTAAAAGCCCTCTGATTTCAAGAGATTTCATACATTGTACACGTTGTATTTGATGTTTTATTATCACTGCGCAACTAGGTTATTCAGCATGCATAATTCCTAACCTTAATTATAAAGATAACAATCCTAGTTCAATTTATGCAACCCATGCATCTCCCTGACGTTATTTCCCTTGCAGCATGTTTTATATTCCTTTCTAGCATGTTTTCATGCATATATTTCTTTTGAATTGGCCTTACATGACCTACCTTGTTCTGCCTATTATAGGAACCAAACGGTCTCCGTAAGACCGCCAGAGTTCTCTAGCGACCCTACGATAGACCGCTAGGCCCGGTCAAATGGTCCTCAAGTGACCGTTAGGTTTTTCTTAGTTCTATATTTATGTTAACCCGAAACACAATGCAGATTAGCTTTATTTATCATATGATAAACCTAGATAATTAGACTCTATCCCTGTTTAAAGTACTATAGTCGTAAACCTGGATATGTTTCATGGTTTCATGCACTTGGCCGTTATTTTTAATCTAAGCAAGTCTCATGCCAAAATAATATATATTCTTGTATTAAATGCATATTTTAAAGTGATAGATGAACTTGTTTCACTAATTGGTTGATCGCTGTTTTACAAGCTCTTCTTATCTATGAGTCATTTTCTTAAGTACATGACACGTATTCCAGTACGGAGTCATTAGATACACTTTGCACTATAGACACACTTTCTTAGACTTGTGATCCTCTCCGTTGGATATTCCTTCCACTGGACTAGGTGATCTTGTTTCAAGGCCTCCGTAAGTCTCCGTGAACTTGGGATTCCCACTAGGACACCAAGCATGTTGTACCATCAAAACCCAAATTGTCTAAAAAGTATTTACACTACCGGTGTTTTTTCTGAGTTTTGGTTCTAAACGGTCCTCAGACGACCGCTAAGCCTTGTCTAGCGGTTGGCCCGAGACCGCTTTTATCCACAAACGGTCTGTCTATGACCGCATGTGTCCCTGAGTCAAGCCTTTTGATTCAGGCTTCGACCCAACGTAAACGATCCTTACCTGACCGCATAGATCTCCTTAACGGTCCGGATCTGACCGCATGAGTTCTCAAACGGTTCAATAAACGACCGCTTGGTCCCTGACCCTGTCTAACCCGAGGTTTAACCTTTGGGTTGGGTTTTATACGTTCCTAGATGGTCTGATGGTTGCTTGGAACTTAACACTTGTCAAATAAGATATTAATAGCTTATGGAAACTAAAGAATGTGTTGTTATGCTGCCGAATTTTCTTCATAGCATAACCTTGTTCTAAATCAATCTTGAACTCTCATATTCTTAATTGGCGCATTCTTACCTTGATAATTGTTATCATGAAACTATAGTTTGAACTTGTTCATTATTGGCCGACATTATTGATATTTCTCATGGAAGTAGCTTGATTTATAACTTAAAGATGCAAGAGTAGGCATAGACAGTGTCCAAGGACTCCACTCTAGTCCCCTCGATAGATATCCAGAAATATACTATAAACCATGGGGTATGATGAATACTGGCATCGCATTATGCCGGGAGTACTTTTTTTATAAACGGGTGAAATCCATGAATTCTCACCAGGCAATCTTGTGAAATTACATGTTTGCTAGTACATTCTCGTGCATAGCCTTTATGGTTATGGAAAAGTACATTCTTGTTTATGAAAGGCCAAATTTTATTCATGTTATCATATTTCCAAGTCTACATGAATTCTCATGTCTCACCTTAATCATGTCTTGTTATTTGTATTACTTTGGTTTATTCACGTGTTTGAACGTATTTTTCCCGACTTATCTTATACTCTAGAGCTAAAATGTCAATTACTTAACTATTACCTTTATGTTGATACGAAGATACCTACTGAGCATGTGTGCTCATTCCCTACTTTTTCAATCTTTTTAAGGAAATTCTAGCGGGTCGGATTCAAGATATTCAAATGGTTGATCCGAGAGTGATTAAAGATCGAGAGAAGACCTAGTAGAGTCTTAAGTCAAGTCGAGTCTATGTATTTTTCCATTTATTTGAGTCTAGTGAGTTGAGTCAAATATCATTGTAGTTTGATTATTATTATCAATAAAAGATAGATTTTTGATCAATCATTATGTCCATTCATTTTATGTGTGAATGATTTACGTTCTGATTATATTGCTCGCTTGAGGCGTACTAGCCGACTATTCACGTTCCTGATTGTTTCCGCTACATAATCTTGGGGCGTGACATAAGTTCACCCATTAAGCTCATTTCAAATTCACCCTGCATTATCTGTGCAAAATCATCACATAAGGCATTATTAGTAGCTCCAAAAATTATATCATCAACATACACTTGAACTACTAATATGTCTTTACCTGATTTTCTTGTGAAGAGTGTTTGATCAACTTTACCTATTTTGAAACTATTTTCTATTAGAAATGAGGTGAGCCTTTCATACCATGCCCTTGGTGTTTGCTTCAATCCGTACAAGGCCTTCTGCAGCTTGTACACATGTTGTGGATGTTTTTGGTCTTCGAAATCTGGAGGTTATTCTACAAAAACATCCTCTTTGATATACCGATTAAGAAAAGCAAATTTAACATCCATTTGAAATAATCTGAAGTTAAGAGAGCAAGCATAGGATAGTAGAATCTGGACTGCTTCTAGTCTAGCAACCGGTGCAAAGGACTCATCAAAATCAATGCCCATCTCCTAGCTATACCCTTTGGCTACAAGCCGGGCCTTGTTCCTAACTACCAATCCCATGTCATTTAACTTATTTCTGAAAATCCAACGGGTTCCAATAACAGGATGATTCTTAGGACGCGGCACGAGAAACCAAACCTGGTTTCTTTCAAACTGGTTTAGCTCTTCATTCATAGCCTGGATCCAGAATTCATTTTGAAGAGCTTCATAGATATCCTTAGGCTCTTCTTGAGAGATAAAAGCCATCAAATCCTCTTCCTCCACTTGTCTTAGTGAGGATCTGGTTTTTTCACCATCTTCAGGATTACCAATAATGTTTTCAACATGGTGATCTTTCAAGATCGTTGAAGCTCTTGGCAAGTCGGGGTGCTGCACTTGCTGTTCTTGAAGTGTTTCAAGTGACAGATCTTCTTTATCTTCATCTTTGCTGGAGGTTCCTTCCGTTAATTCATCATTAGCCTTAGATAATCCAGCATCATTTGGATTTTTAGAAGCTTCATCTACATCCACAATTGGAGTGAGTTGATATGTCAGTTTTGAATCAGATTCATCAAAGATAACATGAGAACTTTCTTCTACAACTAAAGTCCTCTAGTTAAATACTCTAAAAGCTCTACAATTTAATGCATAACCTAGGAAGATTCCTTTGTCACTCTTTTCATCAAACTTACCTAGGTTAGTCTTACCATTGTTCAGGATGAAACAAGGGCAACCAAAAGGTTTGAGATAGGAGATATTTGGTTTCGTACCCATGTAGAGCTCGTATGAGATTTTCTTCAAAATAGGCATTACCATTGCCATGTTGATGATGTAGCATGTTTTACTTACAGCCTCAACCCAGAAGTATTTTGGTAGGGAGTTCTCACTTAACATGGTCCGTGCCATGTCTATCAAGGTTCTGTTTTTTCTCTCCACTACTCCATTTTGTTGAGGCGTCCTTGGTGAGGAGAAATTATGCGTATATCCTTGCTCCTTACAAAAATTGCTGAAATCATGATTTTCAAACTCACCACCATGATCACTTTGAATTGTGGTGATGAGGTATCATTTATCATTTTGGATTTTCCTGTAAAATACTTGAAACTCCATCAAGGCATCACTTTTATTGGCTAGAAATAATACCCATGTAAACCTGGAGTAATCATCAACAATCACAAATCCAAAAGATTTACCTCCTAAGCTGGATGTCCTAGTAAGGCCAAAAAGATCAAGATGTAGTAGTTCTAAGGGCCGAGAGGTAGAAACAATATTCTTTTTTTTGAAAGAGATGCGTGTTTGCTTGCCTTTTTTGCAAGCCTCACAGATTTTGTCACTTTCAAATTTTAACTTTGGCAATCCATTCACCAAGTCGTGTCTAGGCAATTTGGAGATTACTCCAAAAATAGCATGACCTAGTCTTCGGTGCCATAGCCACGCAATTTAATGGTTGTTAGCTACCAAACACACATCATCACATGAAACATCATCAAGATCAACGGTGTATACATTATTGTTCCTTCTTCCAATAAATTTTATTTCATTTATGATTTTATTCATGACAAGGCAGTGAGTTTCATCAAAAATAATTTTAAAGCCCTTGTCACACAATTGGCTTATGCTTAATAAGTTATGATTCAAACCCTTCACTAAAAGTACATTTTCAATCAGGGTTTTAGAATTCTTACCTACGTTGCCAATTCTAATGATTTTACCTTTATCCTTTCCTCCAAAGGCAACAGAGCTTCCTTCCTTATCCTGCAGTGTAGAGAACACATTCGTGTCCTATGTCATATGCCTTGAGCAACCGCTGTCTAGGTATCATTTGCACCCCCTGGCTTCAAGGCATATCTGCAAGAAATAACATTCTCATCCAATTGTTTTTGGTACCCAAACTAATTTGGGTCCATAAGAGTTAGTCCAATTCTGCACATATTTTTTCTTGATCCAAACACCATGATTCCTTTGGAACCAACAATTTGCAACAACATGTCCAAATTTTCCATAATAAAAGCAGTTAACATGTGAAAACCTTTTTTGAAATATGTGTGGTTTGGACTGAACATGTTTTTGCTTTGTGTGTGAGCATGAAGCACCATTGTTGTCTTTTTCATGCACATAAGATGTTGTTATCTTGTGCTCAAATGATTTTTTGTTTTGGGGAACATATCTCAATCCTTCATTTCAGAAGTTAACTTTAACTCCCAATAAGTTATCTAGGTTTTGTTTGCCTTTAACAAACTTAGAAAGGGTGAACTGCAGGTCATTCACTTCTTTATACAAACTCACATTTTTATTTTCAAGTTCTGAAATTGAGGATGTCAGAACTTCTTTTTCACTTTTCAAACTATCAAATTTTTTTTCTATTTCAGACATTTTACATGATAACTCCTCTTTGGCTTTTTCAATATCTGAAATTATTTGTAACAAGGTTTCTTTTTCTTTGGTTAGTTCAAACAATTCTTGCTCAAGTTTTTTGAACTTAACAAAAGAACCCTCATGTGTGAGGTCTTCGATCTTTTTCTTGAGTGATTTGTTTTCAGACCTCATTTTCATGTACTTAGTGAACAACTTTTCATACTCAGCTTCCCATTGTTCATTTGGAATAACATCAAGGTCAGAGTTTACCTCAAATGAGTCTTCTTCATGTGCCATAAGGCACAAGCTTTCCACGAGCTCTTGCAGCTCCTCTTCGGACTATTCGACCTCTTCGTCGCTCCATGTGGCGACCATGACTTTGGGCTTCCTGAACTTCTCCTTCTTTAATTTTATTTTCAAGTCTGGCACTCTCATCTCATGTGCTCGGGCTTCTTGAATTCATAGCAAATGACGTTGTTGCGCTTGCTCGGCTCGCCCTTGGTTTGAGCCGGCTTTCTTTGCCCCTTTTTGAAATTTCCTTGAAAATTTCTCTTCCTTCATAAAAATTTCTTTCTTGGCGAGTCCACATGGCCAAGTCTTCTTCCTGGTCACTTCCTTCGGAGGACTCCACTTCTTGGGAGTCATCATCATGTTGGTTGGCTTTAAAGGCCACGCTTTTCTTTTTCTTGGAATCTTCTTCGGCAGTTCTTTTGATGTTTATTTCATAGGTCATGAGTGACCCTATGAGCTCATCCAAAGAGAGTATGGACAGGTTTTTGGAATCTTCAATGACTGTGGCTTTTGTGTGCCATGCCAGTGGAAGAGATCTTAACACCTTCCTCACAAGTTCGGAGTTGGTGTATTCCTTCCCAAGACTCTTGAGACCGTCAGTGATCTTTGTTAATCTTCCAAACATTTCTAAAATCATCTCTTCAGGCTTCATCTTGAATAACTCATAATCTCTATGAAGTCCCACGATCAATGACACCCAAGAGGGGGGGTGAATTGCGTGATTACAAATTTTAAGAAACTTTTACTCGATTGTAAACAGATATGATGAAATAGCCCTTTAGAAACTAGATCTGTTATATAAACGATTAGATCTATCAAAATCTATCACACACAGCGGATCCTTGGTACTGTGGCGGAGGTATGAATCCGAAGATTGTTGAGTAGTGGATAGCGGATCTAGAGGGGAGGGGTGAATAGATCTGCCCCTCTTTTCGCAATGCAACCCTTTTTAAAGCTAGATAAAGATAATAGCAGCGGAATATAACTAGCTTAACGAAGGACACAAATGATTTGCTTAGCAAGATGATTACTCAATATAGAGATTGAACCTAAGCATGCATCTAACATAAAGCAATTACACAAGTAAACCACAACACACGAGATTTCAAGGTGGTTCGGACTGAATCCCCAGTCCTACGTCCACCCCTCACCAAATCTGGTGAGGCTCCACTAGTGCCATGCACTGAACCGCAAATCGGAAAGACCTCCGATTGCCTTCCTACTAACCACAGGTAGGGACGTCAACACCGCAGATCAGACAACTTCCGATTACCTTCCTACTAACCACCGGTAGGGATGATCTTCAGTTTCAAATGTTTGAATGAAATGGAAAAGAATAAGATATGAAAACACTCAAACAAGATGTGAAATTAGCTCAAAGAGAAAAGATCTTATCTGAGATTGCTGAAACTTGAATCTGATTCTTCAATGGTATCTTCTTCCTTGTGACATGGTCTTCCTTGCATCACCTTGAGTTGATGAAGAAGATGAAGGATGCAGATTTGATCTCCCTTGAGAATGGGCTTCTTTGGATCACCTTGAGATGATGAAGAGGATGATGGTTACAGCTTTATCTTCACTTGGCTTGGGGTTGATCTCCTCTTGATGTAGCTTGAATCACTTGAGGATTTGATGAAGAACTTCTTCCTGGAGTACTGTTCATAGCTATAGTACTCGAACTCCTCTCCCTTGAACACACCCTTGCAGCCTCCTTTGATCTCCCAAATGATCAACTAGGGTTTCTAACCCTCTTGCATGTGTTTTATAACCTTTGAATGGTCCTTGGACATCCCCCAGACCAAATCCACATTTTTTGGGTGATTGGGTGACTTTAGGATTAAAGAAATCCATGGAGAATGGCCCTTCTCGAAGTGGAAAACAATGTCAACAATTGATGGCTCGGGGCTGGCGGTCGACCGCTACTGAGAAACGTTGTAGATTTTTAGTCCCTGGTATTTCCGGTCGACCGCTAATGGGCTGGCGATCGATCGCCACTTAGAGTCATGTAGACAGTGGTCTGCTGGCTGGGGCAGTCAACTGCCCTTGTGCTGGCGGTCGACCGCCAGTTGGGCAGACCCCGGGTTTTCCCGGGTCGGTCCGTTAACCTCTTTATCTCCATCACTTGAGTCCTTTAGCAGCCCGTTCTCATCTGTGGCATCAACCTTGACAGTCTTGAAGATTTATATTGATTATATTGCTCATATAATCAAAATTTTGTTCCGAGGGCTCCGCCCCTGGGAACCCCCGCAACTGGCGCTGCCCCCTTGACCCCCGCGACCTGACAGGGCAAGTCGATCCCCGCGACCTGACCGCGCAGGTCGATCCGCGTGCAAGGGCGCAATCATTGAGCTTTCACTTTTTCCATCTCCACTCCATTCCTTGGCATATCTGTCATGAAAGAACATCAAGTAGTTTAGTCATATAAGAGTGGTAAAACATCAATGACTTATAGTGTTTAGCCATTATCAAAACTAAGAATATCAAATAACTCAAATGACCACATGATGATGTCGAATGACCCAAGTGACCACAAGATGACTCAAATGACCACAGGGGCACAACAAAGATTCTACTCACGCAAGGTGTTATCTTCCTGACAAGATTGGCCTTGTCAATTCAAACACATCTTTTGATATACCAATGATCTATTACTGAAATGATCGATTATGCTAGATCTAAAAGATCAAACGCGGAAGAGATAATATGCAATATCAATCACACAGAATGGGGGTAGATGAAAAGGACCAAACCACACGATAGACAGTGATTTTAAGGTGGTTTGGATGCAACGATGGAAACCTACGTCCACCCCTCACAAACTGTGAGGATAACCACACTATCCTATAAAGAATTACAAGATCAGAACACACACACACTCGTAAGGAGTTCAAAACTCTCACGAAGGTGCAGACGCACCGAAACACACACGAATTTGAAGGAAACCACACATACACACACACACGGATGTAAGTAGATCCACACACACACGAATGTTTAAAAATTACAAGAACATACACTTGAAGCTCAATGGAAATTAGAAATAGAAACACAAATGAAAACTTTAGATTTAGGCTCCCCCTTAGGGGATGATGAAGATCTTTGATGAAGCTTGCTTCTCCGCTCTATTTCCACTTGAATGGCTTCAGGATAATTTTCAAATGCTTGAGATTTGATGAAGAATGCTTGGACGAAGCACTGTTCACGGAGTTCTTCCTACAACCCTCTTTCTCCCTTGATAGCCTTCCTTTGATCCCTTTTGAGCAATTAGGGTTTCTTGGGCCAAGAGTTGTTTTTATAAGACCTAGGATGGTGTGGAACGCACTAAGTTTCGTTGGTTTCATGAAAATATCGGGATATTCTTTTATCGGTCTATCGGTTTATCTAGTGCGAGGGCGTGCCAGTCACCTAGGTGACAATGTGTTCGGGCTTCAAGACTGGAGTGGTCCGAAGCCCGGGGTGCGCTCCGTCTGACTAATCAGACGATTGTGTAGTTCGTGTCGGGACCAAAACCCGCCGCGCCGTAAAGGTCACGGCGTTATTTACATCCCCTCGGAGAGGGGAACACCCTTGATTAATCGTCGGGAATCGGGGCCTCATGGCCAAGAAACTATATCGAGAGAAACAAGCCGATAGCGGTCTCGAATCAGTCGGAAAGCCCTATGTCTAGGGAAGCAAGCATTCGGAAGATGTCGGTCACTCAAGGGACCATTTTGATATTCGGACGGGCGTCCGGCTTCAGAGAATCGTGATCGTCACGGGGAAAGCTGGAGCATATGTATGCCGGGGTATGGCAAATTTATTGTTCAAAGGGATGGGAAACATTCAGTTAAATCCTGGTTAGAGCGGTCGGAAACCGACAAGTTTGTCGGCCTAGTGCAAGATCAAGCTACGACCATACTGCGGTGGGCCCCCCGCGGTCGAAGTCGGGCTCGCGTGGGCATCGTCAATGTTTCCGGTGCCAAGGGGGCAACGGGAGGATGTCCTAGGACAAGATCTGAGAACCAATATGCGTTCGAAGAGAGCGGGCTATAGGCCGAGGATATGGGTCAAGCAATGACCATGATCGGGGCAGACCCGAGGTTTAAGCATGGCCCACATAGGCCTTATTGATATTCCCATGTATAGGGTCCGGGGATGACGAGATCCTTCTCGTCCCATTCAGATTTTGTCAGTCACTCATGGACCCCTTTATGTTCGGACAAAGGTCCGTGTTTGTAGCATAAGAGACGGTGACAAATCGTACAAGTACCTACCGTGAGTACGGCAAGTTTAATACAAATGCGGGATCAGATCCCAGTATATGCATGTCGGTTACTAACGGACCATTCAGCATTCGGACGAAAGTCCATATTCGAAGCATCGAAGGTAACAATAAAGACATTCAGATATCTGCCGTAGGTACGGCACATTTCATGTGGGTGCGGGATCGGATCCCGGAAGAAGTGGGTCAAGCTGATGAACTATCGGCCCAAGAGGTGCACGGATCATGACCATGTCGGGAGTCCCGAGGTCCACGTCCGATACCACAAGGCATCATTGAGTTTCTCTTCGCACTCAGTCCGGGGGAGCGGGTTGTTAAGTGTAAAGTCAAAACTCGGCAACATGCGCCCTCGCACGCGGATCGACCTGCAGCGCCCCCGGAACAAAATTTGGATTATAGTGGAGGGGAGACTTTTGATTAGTTTTCTATTAACTTGAATTGCATGTTTTCTTTTATTTTCTTGATCACCTTCTTTCTTCCAGGCACGCCGGATTGAGGAAGCAAAGGGGATGGGGCGTGCCGGATTAGTATCAAGAGGAGTGGCGCGCCGGTTTAAGTGTATTAATAGGGGCGCGCCGGTTAAGGATGTTAAGGGGGGGCGCGCCGGTTCTATGGCATGAAGGAAGAGGTTCCAAGGACGCGCCGGAATAGGCAATGAACAGTATAGCGCGCCGGTTTAATGGGCTAATGCAAGGGGGCGCGTCGGATAGCTGCAAGGAAAATAAAGTGGGTTTTGAGTGTGGGGTTAAACCGGTGCGGGGGGGTAGCACGCCGGATTAACCCACGTCGGATTAGGGGGTGCCGGATTAAGCATTGTATAGCTTCCTTTCAACCCGTTTATGCTCTGTTTCTTCTTTCCTTCAACTGCAAGTTGATTTATTGATTGGTTTGTTCATCTTATTGATGGATTATGTTTGTGGAAAGAAGATTTAAGTGTTTTAAGTGTTTGTTCAGGTGGATTGTCATGATGATCCGCGTGTTTTATCAGAATAGTTTGTGCAGGAACTCAGAGATTCAGTTTGTTTCAGTGGTTTCGAGCATATGGTCTTCTTACTCCTAGAAAGCTTAACTTGCTCGTTTGTTCTTACATGTTCTTGCCCTGGCGAAATTTGGGCAGCATCTCCCCCGGACTGAAGCTTGCCAAAGAGCAATGGGGAACACCAAACGGATTGCTCCGGGGTGAACCTCAAAATGTAGACCTCACGGCGGTCCGATAACCCAAGTGTGAGTGTGGAAAAGGTCGAGGACTAGCCTTCAAGAGCTCTCACGACTCACGGGCAATGATCCCTCAAAGGGGAACAAGTGGGGAAGGAGATCATAAACATATCAAAAAAAGGATCTCCCAAAGGATCATTTTCATTTCACCACAAGGGGGTGCAAATACATGGGCTCTTCATGCATCTAAAGAAAGGTACCAAAGGGAAGAATACATCGGAGGAAAGAAAAAGAAACAAGGGGGGAGGGGAGATCTGTATCTCCCTCACCTCACTCTCTGCTCTCTCCTTCTTTTTTCTCACTTCACTTCGCTCTCACATGAACACGGGCTTCGAGGCTTCAAGGGATTTCTCTCAGAAGAAAAGCTTCCGCTCTCGAGGCTTCCAAGAGTTGTTCAACCCTTCCAACCGATTTAAGCTTCGCCTGGGCGCTCCTTTTATAGGGGCCGGAGGCCCTATTTTGGAGGGATGTTCTCTATATTTTCCTTCCTTCCGTTGGTTCCTTGTTTCCCGCAACCACCACTGCTGCTGCTGACGTTGGTGACGTTGCCCTGCTGCTGCTCCGTGGCCTTGCTGCTACTGTCGACGTCGCCTCCGCCGAGGCTCTAGTGTGACCGGGAGGGGGGCAGAGGCATGGCCTCCTCCTCCGCTGGCATATCCACCGGGAGCCACGTTGCTTTCATCATTTGCTGAAGAATGGCCGGCCGACTGACGGAATGAGCACAAGGCGGGATGGGGCTCGAGAACTTCCATTCACGGCATATGCTCGGTTGCCCGCCGGATCGAAGTGGGAGTTTTAACCATTTCAGGCTTGTTTGTCATCATGCCGTTCCCAGGAAACAGGGGACCGCATTGATGACGGGATGGGTTGGCTGCGGCGCCGGGTGAATACTTCATAGAAAAGATTACTTTTAAACTAAGCACGCCGTATTAGCACTCCAAAATCGGCGCGCCGGTTTAGTGCATTCAAAGGGGTGGCGCCATTTTAACAAAAGCGAGAGAGTTCATGGGGCGCACCGAACTAACATCTTGTAAAGGGCACGCCGGTTTAAGCCCCCCTTAGGGGCGCGCCGGTTTAAGGCTATGCCATTCCGGTTTAAGGCTATGCCACGCCGGTTTAAAGCTATGCCACGCTGGTTTAAGCGTCAAAGGGCTCCCCCCACAGCTTAGTGGCGATTCAGACAGATGCTTGCCCTCCTGTGTTCCTTTAGTTGTGAGCCTCCGAGTCTCGATTCAGGGCTTTGAGTGATTTCCGGTGTATGCCGAGCAGGCGTTCGGACTCCTGAGTTTCTTTGATTCGACCTTCGGCATTGCCGACTTGGGAGCTGTGGCTAGCTCTTCAACCCGAGGGGCTTCTTTGTTGGGTGGCGAAGCACCTGGTAAGTATTCGTCCTTCTTGGAGGGGGCACAGGGTTTATTCAGCCTTTCCGTCTTCGACTCGCTCTCGAGTGCTGAGACGTGCATGTCGTATGATCATCATCATTTTTTTTTTGACGTCAACAGATGGTCAAGGGACAAGCCAGGAACCAGATCCATGATTTTAGGCAAGTTGGGAGACTTTAAGATAAAAAAGTCCAAGATAGGGGTTTTGAACACGTTCATGAAAAGAAGTCAACAATAGCAGCCTCGAAGGGTTCGGTCGACCGAAATGTTCGGTCGGTCGACCAAACTCTGTGACTTTTTGAAACATCTAACGCTGGGAAATTCGGTCGACCGATCCATGCCCGTAGGCCGACCGAACTCTGTAGCATTTACAGAGTTCTGAATTCTGGAAGAATTGGTCGACCGAACCAACCAAGTTGGTCGCCCGAACTCTAGAATTCTTGCAAAACAAGGTTGTTAGCCCAACAAAACATATCCAAATAATCAAGCCTTGGATTGAACGTATGTTAACATTGATTTCAAGTCCATTTGAGCTCTTTTTATGCATTTGGAAAGCTGTGAACATTTAAGCATATGTCATGATGAAATTAGCCCTTAATTACGTACGAAGCTCGCTCTTAATCAATAATGCACGGCATGTGACGGAAAATATGTCTGAGGTTTTGTTATCATCAAAATCACCTAGAGATACTCAACAATCTCCCCCTTTTTGATGATGACAAAACTCTAGAGCATTTAAGTACATTGGCGTGCCTTTAAGCAATTTTGGAAGTTTGAAATCAACGCACTGTAATCTTGCCATTTCCCACATGGTTCTTGTACGAGGCAGAGTTTATACTCATGCATAGTGAAAGAATTCAGACTGGCGGACCGGTCCTTCATCCAACACCATTTGATATACATAGAACCAATGGAGTACAATAGATACTCCGTCAAGACAAAATATTGCAAACCATTCAAGCATATTTGCCACATTCACATGAAAGGAAATGAGATTGAAGAACCAAAATGTATATCTAATACCAAGTGCATTCATTCATTTCTTTTCAAGTTCATTACATGGTCTGGTCACATGAACTCACAAGGCAAATGACTCAAACTCACAAGGCAAACGACTCAGCTAATGCAAATGCAAAAGCAAATGCCAAATGGCATACACACATACATTCACGCATGCATAAAATATAGATAGACCTAATAACTACTTCTCCCCCTTTGTCATCATCAAAGAGGGGAGGGGATACAAAAAAAGTGGATCAAAAGCCAACTGCAAGTCCCAAAAACAACGACTAAGGTGAAGAACCAGAAAGTCCTCAGTTGCCGTCTGCTGGAGGTGGCTGATGGCCAAGGCGGCGACAGATATCTTCAAAAGTGCGATCTTGAAACTGAAGGTGATGCTGAATATCTGCAAGGGAGGTCTCTTGAGCCTGACCACGGCGCTGAAGGCCCAAAAGAGTGCGGTTCATGAGATAAAAACCTTGGCCTGAATCTTCATGGCTGGAGGAGAGGGTAGCCACTTGGGTGGACAGGTTGGCCATATTGGTGGAGAGGGTGTCCAAGGCGGTGGAGAAGGAATCCATCCGGCCAATCACGGTGGTCATAAAGGTGTCGAGTCGATCAAGTGATGACCCCAACTATAAGACCCGTTCTTTAACGGATCTTTACCGGTATTAATATAAAATATAATCCATGAATTTAGGAATTTTTAATGGATTTAATGGGTTTTTTCTAGCATTTTATCCCATTTATTAAAAGAGTTTTAAGAAATTAATGGGCATATACTTAATTATGCTTCTTTGAGGGTTATAGGGCAATTAGAGGTTAAAAATCAACGAAAATAATATAATAAAAAAAAATTAACCCAACCGTCGACCCTCCTCTCTCTCCCCATCTCTCTCTTTCACTCTCTCACTCTCTCTCTCTCTCTCTCTCTCTCTCTCTCTCTCTCTCTCTCTCTCTCTCTCTCTCTCTCTCTCACGCGAAGCTCTCTCCCCCTCTATTGGTGGCGCGACCGGCCCGGGTCGCGGACGGAGGCGTGGGAGGCGTCATCGGATAGCTCGTGACACGTGGAGCGCGGTGACGTCAACTTCGAGACGGACCGCGGCATGTGGAGACGGGTGGGCGTGAGAGAGCGGCGTGGCTCCCTCGGATTGCATGCGCCCCTAACGGCGTTTTCGTCATGATCGAGGTAAGGGGATGGTTTCCTGAGCTCGCTAGGATCATTCCCTCTGCCATGCCCATCGTCGTTGTGTCTTCCATAGCCTGAACCTCGTCATTTCTATTTTTGGAGCATGACCATCGTATTTATGTTTTAATCCTCCATGGCCATTGTTGTTGGGTTCTTGAGCTGTAAATTATGTTTATATGATGGTGGAATGGATAAAATAGTGTATCCCATCGATCTAGGTCGATCGGGAGGAGTTCCGATTACAAACCCCATGGATTTGATTCACTGGGCAGGTGGCAGTCCTGCCAGTGACCGTTTCTTTTAAGCAGTGAGGCGGTGGACCTTGGCGGTCCACAACCCCTGCACTATACCCCTTGTAGCGGCCCATCATTGGACCATCTACTTCTCTATAGCGGCTCATCCTTCGACCGCTAGAGACTGTTGACCAAGTCATTTGACCTTTGACTCGTTAGGGCAGTTAGTGTGGTGGCTTATCGTAGAACCGCCAGAGGGCCTTTGGCGGATCCATCTTAGACCGCTAGAGCATGTTTACACTATATAAAATAGTATAGCAGTGGAGTGTAGCGGCCCATTAGTGGAGCGCCACAGCCTTTGTAGTGCCCCGATCTTCGACTGCCAGAGCTTGTGGCGGGCCAATGTTAGACCGCCATGTTCTGCAGGATTTCAATTTAATCATGCTCATTTCTCTATGCTTTCCACGTTGCATATTCGCCATATTTAAATTATTTTGGCATGTTTTTAGATCCCGATAGAATTAGTTCTCTTTCCTTGTGATAGAGCCACTAGTCGTAGCCCGACGACCTCTAGTGTCTGCACCACCTGGGAGAGGTGGCGGGGTAGTCCCGGTTTACAATTTTTAAGCTAGTTTCCGTGGGCCCCTACTTTATAGTAGCGTCCTACTGGGGGGAAAACTAACTAGAGACCTGGCTCAAGGCAACGAGCCAGTGTGTGCACACGTGGTCAGAGGCTTGGACTGACACTAACGAGTGTTACTCTGACTAGTTCTTGTTTCTGGTACTGTTATGCGTCTCACTTGTCATGATCCAGACTTGCGTAGATGCTTGAGACGCAGTGTAAGCCGTTAGTGGACGCATCTGGTTTCACTTTCTGGTGGTCTTTCTTTCTCCTATCACTTGGAAATATTGAGTTTATTCTATTGGTAGATTTTGAGTACTCACGTTTAAATTCAATTGGCATTATAGTTAGCTGTTATTAAACTGCTTAGATAGTTTTACAGCTTTACTGAATTATTGTTTAATTCTGCCAATGCATGCTTTAATTGCTTTCCTTTGTTTAGTTGCGAGGTAGGGATCCGCGTGACCCCTACTGAGTCTGGCTGAGACTCACCCTTACTCTTTCAGGTGAGCAGCAGCAGCCGTCTTCCGCAACTTCCCGTGCCTTTGACGGTCGGTTGTAGTGCCAGTAGTAGTCTGTCAGTAGGTTATTGTCAGTTGTTTATCTTTTCTTGTACCTTCTGACCAGGGTATGCCCCGAGTAGTTGTGTATTTTTGACTCTTGTATAGTTGTTGGACTTGTATAAATTGTGGATCTGGACTATTGTATATATCTATCACTCTGATATTTAATTTGCTTCCGCTTATAGTTCAACTGTTGCTATAATTAATATTGCGCGTGTGTAATTCCAATTCGTTATGCATCCCCTCGACAAAACCCTCCAACCCTTACGGGGCCTCATCAGCCTCTTGGGTGGCTTCCCCGAGTTCTTGGTATCGATTTACCAGTATCTGGATCTCCGGGTCGTTACACAAACTGAGTGTCAAGGTGGGAAACTTGTTTCCCAAAGACATCCATACGATTTCTGAACCCAGAAAAGCGTCTATCCAAAGTTTCATAATCTTCCCAAGAAGGTGGTCCAACACCTTGAGTAGAGGACTCCCCGTGAAAGAACTATGGTGGAGATGGCATATCTGAAGCTATAGGTAGAGGAGGGTACTCCTCGACTTGAGCTTGAAGAGGGACTTGGGCTTGATCCTGCTCTAGTTGATCTTGGTCCTCTTCCTCATTTTTTGTTTCATCTCCATAGATTCTGACATTTCTGTATAAGACTCCATCTGGACCCCACT
This sequence comes from Amorphophallus konjac, assembly GCA_022559845.1. NCBI lineage: Eukaryota > Viridiplantae > Streptophyta > Magnoliopsida > Alismatales > Araceae > Amorphophallus > Amorphophallus konjac. The sequence continues at coordinate 169,781,574 of CM040119.1, read as the reverse complement.
CATACCCAAAAGATGAGCGGAGTTTGTGCTTATTGTAGATATCATCTTACCGGAGGTAAATGTTAACTTCCCCAGCCAAACCAACTTCAACATGATGAAAGACGCAAGTCAATTGTGAGGCATATGGCAGGGATCATCTTCTTTGGGTACGGCATGACCCAATTAGATCCGTCATAAGGCGTCCCATATTAATGGGGATCCCACCCAAAACATGATAGAATAGAAACTTGTGCACCTCAGTTACAGCATCTCTGCTCCCACCCTTAGGATAGATAATAGTGGTGAAGATGTGATGCAGAATCCACTGCAATGGTGGGAAATAGTTGGCATTTAGAGGGATCAAATTACTAACTCCGTGCACATACTCACAGCATGTCATGAGCATGAATGTGTCCGCCACAGCACCATGACCATACAGCATATCTTCCCCTCTAGCTGAAACACCTAGGGTGCTTTCAAATAATTTTGGATTGATTGTAAACTCCACTTCTTTCACAATGGTAAAGAGATGGTCATCCATCATATTCAAGTTGCCATAGAACTCATGAACTAAGCTCGGATAATACAAGGGATATCTCGTTGCGAAATCAATCCATCCACTTTGAACCTCAAATGCCGCACTTAAATATGGAAATATCTCATTTAGCTCATCAAAATCGACCAGACGAGGGTCGAGAATAGGTCGTGGGCACATCGGTTGTGCCCGTGGAGGTGCGGCTGCCCGCTGTGGTGGAGAAGCCGGAGCCTCAGCTCTTCTAGCACTGGACTCCCAGAGGGTAGAATGCCGAGAACTTCTTCTAGGCCCCATTTAGATAGAAATCGTAGTAGAAAACCTAAGGGGCACAAAGATCCTTCCTCGGGGTGGAATGGAATGAAAAGATGCACCAAGATACCGTAGAATGGGATGCTCCACTCACTAGAACCCTAGTAATGGCTTCAAGGTCGCACAATCCGCCGCAGAGATTTCATCCCGAAGTGATGACGAACACGCCCGATCTTGTGCAGATGGAAGAAGAATGGGGTTCTAGGGCTTGAGAGGAGGTGTATTGAGGTTTTTAGGGCTGGAGAGAAGTTGTGGGAGTGAGAAGAGGTGAGAAGTGAGTGAATGGGGGTGAAAACCCCCTTAAAATGGAGTTCGGGTGCGGGTTCGGCCGGCCGATTCGCTAGTTTCGATCGACCGAACTGGTCGACCCCCTTAGTTTTCAGCATTTTTTGTGTTGAACACTTTCATCTCCCTTGTTTTTTTCTTTCTTTTCTTTTGATTCATCCTTTTTTTTTGATACATCCTCCTTTTTCCTTTTTTTTTGACTAGAAGGAATGAGTGATCCTTTTGAGACGTCTGCTATAGGAGTTTTTCTGAAACTCCCCCTCAGTAAATGCCTCTGATCCTTAGGTCTTAAGATCCACATTTATTTAGCAAGGAATTATAGGCTTTAGAAACATTTCAAGGAAGAGCTATATGTATAAATACAAACAAGTCTGCATTGGTGGTATATCATCATACAAGAAACTAGAAATGTACACACAGGTATGCATGTTTTTCTATGCAATCTACTCTTAATGCAACTAACTTTTCTATCTATGCAAGACTTAGCCTCAATGCCGACTTAGGTATGTATGCTCTCACCCTTGCACATGCCAAGTTCCCTTCTGATTTTATTGAATTGTTCCTGGTTTAGGGGTTTGGTGAAGATGTCAGCCAATTGATTGAGTGTGTCTATGAATTTTAATTCAAAGACCCCTTTACCTACATGATCTCTCAGAAAATGATGCCGAATGTCAATGTGCTTTGTCCTAGAATGTTGTACAAGATTTTTTTGACAAGTTAATTGCACTGGTATTATCACACAAAAGTGGAACACATTTCATTTCAATATTCAAATCAAGTAATTGATTTTTGATCCAGAGTACTTGGGCTCCACAACTTCCGATGGCTACATATTCAGCCTCGGCTGTTGAGAGAGCTACTGAATGTTATTTCTTGGAAGCCCATGAAACAAGACATCCACCAAGAAACTGACAGTACCCACTAGTACTTTTGTGATCAACAATACATCTGGCATAATCCGCATCGGTGTATGCAATCAAATCAAATGAACTACCGATGGGAAACCACAAGCCAAAGTCTACTGTGCCAATTAAGTATCTAAAAATCTGTTTAACAACCAATAAATGAGATTCTATAGGACATGACTGAAAATGAGCACATAGACACACGCTGTATTGAATGTCTGGATGGCATGTTGTTAAGTACAATAGTGATCCGATCATACCTGGAAACAGTGTAGGATCTACTATTTTACCCTTTTCATCTTTGTCTAACTTCATGGTTATGGCCATTGGAGTTGACATGGGTTTTACTTCTGTCATTCCGTATTTCTTTAACAGCTCCAACGTGTATTTAGCTTGATTTATAAAAATGCCTTCAGACGTTTGCTTCGCCTGCAATCCAAGAAAGAATGTAAGTTCCCCCATTAGACTCATTTCAAATTCGCCCTGCATTATTTCTGCAAATTCATCACATAAGGCATTGTTAGTAGCTCCAAAGATAATATCATCAACATACACTTGGACTACTAATATGTCTTTACCTGAATTTCTTGTGAATAGGGTCTGATCAACCTTACCTCTCTTGAATCCATTTTCAAGCAAAAAGGAGGTGAGCCTTTCATACCATGCCCTTGGAGCTTGCTTTAATTCGTACAGGGCCTTCTGCAACTTGTACACATGCTTTGGATGTTTTGGGTCTTCAAAATATGGAGGTTGTTTTATAAAAATATCCCCTTTGATGTACCCATTTAGAAAAGTAGATTTAACATCCATTTGAAATAATTTGAAGTTCCATGAGCAAGCATAGGATAAAAGAATCCAGACTGCTTCTAATCTAGCAACCGGTGCAAAGGACTCATCAAAATCAATGCCCATCTCCTGGCTATACCCTTTGGCTACAAGCCGGGCCTTGTTCCTAACAACCAATCCCGTGTCATTTAATTTCTTTCTGAAAACCCAATGGGTTCCAATTACAGAATGATTCTTGGGACGCGGCACGAGAGACCACACCTCGTTCCTTTCAAACTGGTGTAGCTCTTCATGCATAGCCTAATTCCAGGATTCATTTTGAAGAGCTTCATGAATATCCTTAGGCTCTTCTTGTGAGATAAAGGCCATCAAATCCTCTTCTTCCACTTGTCTTAGTTAAGATATAGTTCTTACCCCATCGTCAGGATTACCGATGATATTTTCAGCGGGGTGATCTTTCAAGTATGTTGAAGCTCTAGGCAAGTCAGGTTGTTGCAATGGTTGTTCTTGAAGTGTTTCAATTGAAGGATCTTCATCATTTTCATCCTTGCTGGAAGTTCCTTCTGTTGGTTCATCCTTAGCTTTAGATGATCCAGCATCAGTTGGGTTTCTAGGAGCTTCATCTACATCCAACATTGGGGTAGGTTGACTTGTCAATTTTAATTCAGATTCATCAAAAATAACATGAGGACTTTCTTCAACAACCAAAGTTCGTTTGTTAAACACTCTGTAACCTCTAGAATTCGATTCATAACCTAGGAACATTCTTTTATCACTCTTTTCATCAAACTTACCTAGGTTTGACTTACCATTATTCTGAATATAGCAAGGGCATCCAAAAGGTTTGAGATGGAAAATATTTGATTTCTTACCCTTGTGGAGCTCGTATGGAGTTTTCTTCAAAATGGGCCTTACCATTACCCTGTTGATGATGTAGCATGCCGTACTTACCGCCTTAGCCCAGAAATATTTTGGTATGGAGTTCTCACTTAACATGGTCCGTGCCATGTCAATAAAGGTCCTATTTTTCCTCTCCACTACTCCATTTTGTTAAGGCGTCCTTGGTGATGAATGGTTATGTGTGTATCCCTGCTCCTTGCAAAAACTGCTGAAGTCGTGGTTTTCAAACTCACCACCATGATCACTTTGAATTGTGGTGATGAGGTAACCTATATCATTCTGGATTTTCCAGTAAAATACTTGAATCTCCATCAGAGCATCATTTTTATTTGCTAGAAATAATACCCATGTGAATCTGGAGTAATCATCAACAATCACAAATCCATAAGATTTTCCTCCTAGGCTGGATGTCCAAGTCTGACCAAAAAGATCAAGGTGCAGCAGTTCTAAAGGCCGAGCGGTAGAAATAATATTCTTATTTTTGATGAAAATGTGTGTTTGCTTGCCTTTTGTGCAAGCCTCACAGATTTTGTCATTTTCAAATTTTAAATTTGGCAGTCCATTCACCAAATCATGTCTAAACAACTTGGAGATTACTCCAAAACTAGCATGACCTAGTCTTCGGGGCCATAGCCACGCATTTTCATGGTTGTTAGCTACCAAACACACATCATCGCATGAAACATCGTCAAGATCAACGGTGTATACATTATTGTTCCTTTTTCCAATGAATTTTATTTCATTTGAGATTTTATTCATGACAAGGCAGTGAGTTTCATCAAAAATAATTTTAAAGCCCTTGTCACACAATTGGCTTATATTCAAAAGGTTATGATTCAAGCCCTTCACTAAAAGAATATTCTCAATCAAGGTTTCAGAATTCTTACCTATGTTGCTAATTCCAACAATTTTACTTTTATCCTTTCCCCCAAAGGCAACGGAGCCTCCATCCTTATTCTGTAGTATGGAGGTGGAGAACACGTTCGTGTCCCCCGTCATATGGCTAGAGCAACTGCTGTCCAGGTACCATTTGCTCCCCCTGGCTTTAAGGCATATCTGTAAGATACAAAATTCTCATCCAATTGTCTTCGGTACCCAAACTAATTTAGGTCTATAGGAGTTAGTCTAATTCTGCACATATCTTTTTCTGGTCCAAGCAGCATGATTTATTTGAGTGTTTTGTTTGAACCAACAATTGGCAACTACATGACCAAATCTACCACAATGAAAGCAATTGACATTTGAAAACCTTGTTTGAAATTTGTGTGGTTTAGGTTGGACATGTTTCGACTTTGTGTATGAGCATGAAGCACAGTTATTATCCTTTTCATGAACAAAGGAAGTTGTGATCTTGTGCTCAAATGATTTTTTATTTTGGGGAATGTACCCCAACCCTTCTTTCTAGAAGTTAACCATAACTCCCAACATGTTGTCTAGGTTTTGTTCACCTTTAACAAACCTAGCTAAAGTGGACTGCAAGTCAGCCACATCCTTATTTAAACTCTCATTTTTCTTTTCAAGTTTTGAAACTATGGATATCAGGACTTCTTTTTCACTTTTCAAGTTCTCAGAAATTTTTCCTATTTCAGATATCCTACATGATAATTCTCTCTTTGGATTTTTTAATATCTGAAATTGTTTGAGAAATTTTTTTTTTACTTCTATTAGTTCAAACCATTCTTGCTCAAGTTTTTCAAACTTAACAGAAGAATCCTCGTGTGTGAGATCTTTGATCTTTTTCTTGAGGGATTTGTTTTTCGATCTAATTTTCTTATATGTCACATACAACTTTTCATACTCGGATTCTCATTGTTCATTTGAGATAAAGTAAGGGTCAGAATTTACCCCGGTTGAATCATCTTCGTGTGCCATAAGGCACAAGCTTTCCACGAGCTCTTTCAGCTCCTCGTCGAACTGTTCGTCCTCTTCGTCACTCCATGTAGTGACCATGGATTTGGGCTTCTTGAACTTCTCTTTCTTGAATTTCTTTTTCAAATATCGGCACTCTCTTCTCATGTGCTCGAGTTTCTTGCACTCGTAGCAAATGATGTTGTTGGACTTGCTCGGCTCCCCCTTGGTTTGGGTCGGCTTTCTTTGCCCTTTCCTTAAATTTTCCTGAAAATATTTCTTCCTTCTTAAAAATTTATTTACTTGGTGAGTCCACATGGCCAAGTCTTCTTCCTCATCGCTCCCATCGGTAGACTCCTCTTCCTGGGAGTCATCATTATGTCGATTGACTTTCAAGGCCACTATTTTCTTCTTCTTGGGCTCTTCTTCGACAGTTCTCTTGATGTTGATTTCATAGGTCATTAGTGAACCTATGAGTTCATCCAAAGACAGTATGGACAGGTTCTTGGAATCTTCAATGACTATGGTTTTTGTGTGCCACACGGGTGGAAGAGATCTTAACACCTTCCTCACGAGCTCGGAGTTGGTGTATTCTTTTCCGAGACTCTTGAGACCATTAGTGATCTCTGTCAGTCTTGCAAACATCTCAGTAATTGTTTCTTCGGGTTTCATTTTGAAGAGCTCGTAATCTCTGACGAGTAGGTTTACCTTGGTCTCTTTTTCCTTGGAGGTTCCTTCGTAGATCAGTCGAAGTTTGTCCCACATCTCCTTTCCTGAACTGCACATGGATACAAAAGAAAACTCGTTAGGATGAATAGCACATTGCATAATGTTCATAGCATTAAAATCCACTGTGCATTTTTTAATATCCTCATGGGTCCATTTGTCCTCATCAGCGGAAAGATCATAAGGACCCTTTTCCACAACCCTCCAGATCTCAAACTCTTGGGCTCTAAGAAAAACATGCATTCTATTTTTCCAGTAGGAATAATTTGAGCCATCGAAGTATGGAGGGCGGTGGATGGACTGACCCTCAGGCATCATCCCCTTGTTGGCCATTGATCTGGATCTGACTCTAGATCGTTAGATCTGAAAAATATAGAGCCTAAGCTCTGATACCAATTGAAGTCCCGCGATCAATGACACCCAAGAGGGGGGTGAATTGAGTGATTATAAATTTTATGAAACTTTTACCCGATTGTAAACAGATATGATGAAATAGCCCATTAGAAACAAGATCTGTTATATAAACGATTAGATCTATCAAAATCTATCACACACAATGGATCCTCGGTACTATGGCGGAGTTATGAATCCGAAGATTATACTCACGCAAGGTGTTATCTTCCTGACAAGATTGGCCTTGTCAATTCAAACCCACCTTTTGTAATACCAAGGATCTATTACTGAAATGATCGATTATGCTAGATCTAAAAGATCAAACGCGGAAGAGATAATATGCAATATCAATCACACAGAATGGGGGTAGATGAAAAGGACAAAACCACACGATAGACAGCGATTTTAAGGTGGTTTGGATGCAACGATGGCAACCTACGTCCACCCCTCACAAACTGTGAGGATACACACACTATCCTATAAAGAATTACAAGATCAGAACACACACACACACTCGTAAGGAGTTCAGAACTCTCACGAAGGTGCAGACGCACCGAAACACACATGAATTTGAAGGAAACCACACACACACACACAGATCTAAGTAGATCCACACACACACGAATGTTTAAAGATTACAAGAACATACACTTGAAGCTCAATGGAAATTAGAAATAGAAACACAAATGAAAACTTTAGATTTAGGCTCCCCCTTAGGGGATGATGAAGATCTTTGATGAAGCTTGCTTCTCTGCTCTATTTCCACTTGAATGGCTTCAAGATAATTTTCAAATGCTTGAGATTTGATGAAGAATGCTTGGACGAAGCATTGTTCACGGAGTTCTTCCTACAGCCCTCTTTCTCCCTTGATAGCCTTCCTTTGATCCCTTTTGAGCAATTAGGGTTTCTTGGCCCAAGAGTTGTTTTTATAAGACCTAGGATGGTCAAGGGACAAGCCAGGAACCAGATCCACAATTTTAGGCAAGTTGGGAGACTTTAAGATAAAAAAGTCCAAGATAGGGGCTTTGAACATGTTCATGAAAAGAAGTCAACAATGGCAGCCTCGAAGGGTTCGGTCGACCGAAATGTTCGGTCGGTCGACCAAACTCTGTGACTTTCTGAAACATCCAACGCTGAGAAATTTGATCAACCGATCCATGCCCGTAGGCCGACCGAACTTTGTAGCATTTACAGAGTTCTGAATTCTGGAAGAATTGGTCGACCGAACTCTGGAATTCCTGCAAAACAAGGTTGTTAGCCCAACAAAACATATCCAAATAATCAAGCCTTGGATTGAACGTATGTTAACATTGATTTCATGTCCATTTGAGCTCTTTTTATGCATTTGGAAAGCAGTGAACATTTAAGCATATGTCATGACGAAAATAGCCCTTAATTACGTACGAAGCTCGCTCTTAATCAATAATGCACGGCACGTGACGGAAAATATGTCCGAGGTTTTGTTATCATCAAAATCACCTGGAGATACTCAACACTCTAACCTGTAGGTTAGCCTTGGTCTCCTTGACCTCAAAGGTTCCTTCATAAATGAGCCGTAATTTATCCCACATTTCTTTTGTAGAGCTGCACATGGAAACACGAGAAAACTCATTAGGGTGAATGGCACATTGCATGATGTTCATCGCATTAAAATTTACTGTTGATTTTTTAATGTCCTCATGGGTCCACTCGTATTCATCCTTGGAAAGATCATAAGGACCCTTGTCCACAACCCTCCAAATCTCGTATTCTTGGGCTCTAAGGAAAACATGCATTCTATTTTTTCAATATGAATAATTTGAGCCATCAAAGTATGGAGGACAGTGGATGGAGTGACCCTCAGACATCATCCCCTTGTTGGGCATTGATCTGCATCTCTCTCTAGATCGTTAGATCTATTAAGAAAAGAGCATTTGCTCTGATACCAATTAAAGTCCCACGATCAATGACACCCAAGAGGGGGGTGAATTGGGTGATTATAAATTTTAAGAAACTTTTGCCGATTTAAACAGATATGATGAAACAACTCTTTAGAAACTTAGATCTATTGAATTATCAATTAGATCTATCAAAACCTATCACACACAGCAGATCCTTGGTACTATGGCAGAGATGTAAATCCGAAGATACTGCTCACGCAAGGTGTTATCTTCCTGACAATGTTAGCATTGTCAATCCGAACCCACCTTCTGAACCAAAGATCTAATGTGAAAGTGATAAATTATGCTAGATCTGAACGAAGAAATCAAGAAAAGTAATATGCGTGTATGCTGGCACAAAATGGGGATAGAAGAGAAGGATCAAACCATACAAGAGATAGAGATTTTCAGATGGTTCGGATGTAACGACGGCAACCTACGTCCACCCCTCACGATCTATAAGGATTCACATACTATCTTGTAAACGATTACAAGATCAAAACACATACACACTCGTAAGGGGTTCAGAACTCCCACGAAGGTGTAAACGCACCGAAACACACATGAATCTGAAAGAAACCACACACACATACACTGATCTGGGTAGATCCACACACACATGAATGTTTAGAGATGAAAAATAGCACACACTTGAAGCTTGAAGAATTTGGAAGGAGAAACACAAAAGAAAATTTCTGATTTAAGCTCCCCCTGAGTAGGTGATGCAAATTTTGGATGAAGCTTGAATCTCCACTTGATTTCCACTTGAATGGCTTCAGATAGATCTTGAAAAGCTTGGAGTTGGATGAAGAATCCTTGGATGGAGCGTTGTTCACGCAGGTGTAGCAACAGCCTTCTTTCTCCCCTTGGTAGCCTCCTTTGATCTCCCTTGAGTAATTTTGGTTTTCTTGGCCCAAAGAGATGTTTTTATAACACTTGGGTGGTCAGGGGACATGCCAAGACACAGATCCACATTTTCTGGCATGTCTAGAGGCTTTGGGACTCAAAAGTCCTAAAGAGAAGGCTGCCCATGTTGGTGAATAGGAAAGTCAACAAAAGCTGCCTCGAAGGGTTCGGTCGACTTAAAATTCCGGCCGGTCGACCAAACTCTGAGAAATCTCAGAGCTTCCAACGCTGGGAGAATCGGTCAACCGAAATCCCCATTTCTGTCTACCGAACTTTGCCAAAGTTCAATCCCTTGGTTGCTGGAGAATTTGGTCGACTGAACCAGTCTCATTGGTCGATCGAACTATGTTTTCTCTGCAAAACAAATGTGTTAGCCCAATAAAACATGTCCATATAACAAGGCCTTGTGTTTGAATAACTTTAACATTCATTTGGGGTTCATTTAGCTCGGTTTATGCATTTTGAAAGCTTTAAACATTTGAGCATTCGACATGACAAAAATTAGCCTTAATTACATTCAATGCTCACTCTAGAGCACTTAGGCACGGCACGAGATGGAAACCAAGTCCAGGGTTTTGTTATCATCAAAATCACTTGGAGATACTCAACACAGTAAAGGAAAAATATATGAACAGATGAAGGGTATTGTGAAATCAACCAGAAACGTGTCTGAGCAGAGGGATGCCTATCAGAGAAGTGTGTCCTCTACACAGGACGCTATTAGCAGATAGAAGATAGAAATGTGGTTGCTCAAGGGACCCCGTTCTCACTGAATCGCGTCCCCCATAGAGGATAGGTTCTGGAGTGTCCTCTGGGCAAACCACATTCTAAACCCGTGAAACAGAAAGCACATAATGTTAGGTCCCTTGGGTGCAACAGGATCTAGAAGGGGGGGTTGAATAGATCTACAGACAAATTATGCCCAATGAAAAGCTTAGCTAGATAAAATACAAACTACTACTATGATGCAAATAAATACCCTTAAACATGAAGCACAGTGGATTTAGCATGAGTGGTTCAAGGGTTAGAGTAAAATATCAGACCCAGACTGCTCAGGTCGACACACTCGAGTGCTGAGTCGACTCAGTCTCTAGGGCTGCAGTATAGTTCAATGCTCCAGTGGGAAGTTGCGTCGACGCAACAGATTGGTGGGGTCGACGCACCCACACAACCCGTTCTGTACTACAAGTAGAACGGCTACTCAACATATTCCCAATGTGTGTGGACAGTAAACTAATCTGTGTTCATTGAAAAGCAACTAACATAGCATGCGTTTAAGCTAACACAAGAACCTGTGAATGGGGATAGAGAAGATGAATAACACGCACAAAGTACAACCCATTTCACAAGGATTTTTAAGGTGGTTCGGTTGCAACCCACAACCTACGTCCACCCCTCACCAAATCCGGTGAGACTTTTTGCTGACAAACAGCTTGAACCACTGATCCACAGTTTCAGGGAATAAATCCATACAACTGTTGAGCAACACAGCTTGTTACTGCTGAGCCTCACAACTTGCTACTGCTGAGCCTCACAGCTTGCTACTGAACACAGTAGATGAAAACAAAACAAAGAAAGATGTAAACAAAAACTTTAGCTCTAAATAGAGCATGAAGACTTTGGATTTGATCCAAAAGTCTTATCTGAACGGATTGGAAATGAGACTTCTTTGGCTGTTGATACTTTCTCTCTTCATACTCGGGCTAACTGCAGGGATGCTGGCCTCTCCATCTCTTTACAGCACCGGATTGGGTGAATCAATGTGCTGGGCTGCTCTCTCTTCTTCTCCTCTTTTTTTCTTCCTCTCAGATAATCAGCTAAGGCACGGGCTCTCTCTCTATTCTTCTTTTAGGCCTTCTTCTTCCTCTTGAGGCAGCAACAACTCTCTTCATGTAGAGAGCTTCATATATATAGAAATCTGGGTAGAAACAATTCCCTCCAGAATCTTGCGATCTGATTGGCTGGAATATAAAATGCTTGTTTGAACACTGACCTCTTCTTGATTGGTACACCATATGTGATGGTATGAGCAAGATAATTTTTCCAAGCTAAAATCTGATTGGCCCAAGACAGGAATAGGATATTTCTTCTCTTCAGCTCTTATTATTTCTATAATCTGATTGGTCCAGTAAGGGCACAGAGATTTCCCTCCAAGATCCTCCATTTGAATTGTAGGAAAGGAAATTGTGCTTCTCGGACTTGGAGATCTGCCAGATCTTCTTTCTCATTGGCCTAGGACAGAGGGTTATAGTTCTCTTGTCCTTGGTACCTTCCTTGGACTGAAATCCCATTGCTTGACTATAAAAAGTATAGTATAGGAAGAACTGACCTTTCCTTAATCTGGCAGTTGTCAAAAGGTTTCTCCCAAAAGGTTGTACTATAGCCTCATGATGAAGAGAACAATCCACTGTCCTAGGAACTTTCACAGACCTCAAAAGATGTGATTTTGGAGGTTTGCGGTTCCTATTTTTGGCTACTGGATCCTTTTTCGAACATCTATGATTTTGACAGAAAATAGCCTGAGAATCTTCAAATGTGTCGACGCACTGTTCACATAGTGTTGATGCAACCTTCTTCGAATACCCCTTTTAACGTGTTCTATTTTAGGGATATGTGTCGATGTGCTGAGCATGTAGCGTCGACGCATCTATCTTTGGCCTGGCATTTGCTGCTGCTGCGCAGACACCTTGTGCTACTGCGTTGGCGCATCCAACGGTACTTTGCTGCTTGACTGCTATTGGAGCTTGATGGCATCGACGTGTTGTGGAGGTGGCGTCGATGTAGCTAAGGCAACTTGTTGGCCATATCAGCCATTTGTCTCCCTTGTAATCTATTTGTCATCTCTAACAGGTATGTGTATGGCTATTTGCCACCCTTAACTCAACTATTTGTCTGCCTTGATTTTTCACTTGTTTGAGCAAGGGGGAGGGCTCCACTTTTATTTCTCTTTTCAATTTCATTCCTTTTGCATCATCTACCTTGGTTTCTGGCAACCAATTGCCTCGATTTCTATGTAATCGATAATCTTAGCTTCTAGGAGCATGTTTCATGGTATTTGTTCTGCCAAGGTCCTTACTTAACTCTCACTTTTCCTTTCTTGATTTCTTTCAATCTTTGCTAGCACATATTGTGAGTCTTAGATTCATTTGAGCCTTTTGCTTGATCTTCTTGAATGCTGGCTCGCTGCGTTGACACGGTGAGGCTTGTGCGTCGACGCAGTTAGTTGGGTCTACTAAAGGCTTGTCTGGTTGCGTTGACACAAGGTGCAAGTTGTGTTGACACCACATGCCAAATCCGCTGAAGACACACTGTGAGAGGCTTCGCTGCGTCAACGCCAAGGTGCCATTGCATCGACGCCATTAGTGTTGCAGACGCCAGACAGAACCTTGATACAAAGATGTCGACACCTGGTGTCGACACTCTTCCTCTAGATTGCAGAAGTCTACTGATCTTGGGAAACTTGATGAACTGCCTTCAAGGGATTTGTTTGCACAAATCATGAGAGATTTAAGGCACATTAAAAGGCTCATGATTGTTTAACTAATTCTCAATTAGGGTTGTATGAATCATGAGTCTTTTTATGAAAGACATGGCATGTAAGCATCAAGGACATAGTTGAGTCATTACAAAAGAACAGTAATGATTTATAGTTGGACATCATCAAAATAATTAACGCATGTTCCACATATGCACAACATTCTCCCCCTTTTTGATGATGGCAAACTGTGAGTCATTATTTCAATAGGGAATCAATTTTGATCAACTCAATTAATGACATGCTACATGCAATTTGGCAAAGGCTTCCTTTTAGCAAACTCTGCCCCCATCAAGCAACACTCTCCTATATTGAATTAATGACTTAAATATTCTCTCCCCTTTTTGACAACATCAAAACAGGAGGGTCGAAGAGAAGATGTTGGGGTGCAAGGCCCGGATTCAGAGGGGGGGTGAATGAATCCCCTATAAAAATTATTGCGGAATTAAAATCTTAGATGGCTTAATCAATTGAGCACTCAACAATAAGCTGTCACACAGAATAGACTTTTAACTGAACTCAATATAAACTAATGAAACAACGGAGCTTCTCTCTTTTCACAACCATGAACTGAGAAACCAGACTCATACAACAGAAGAAGTTCTACTAAGCGAATGAACAAGCACTTCACAATCAAGTTAACTCCCCATGATAACACAAATAATCACGCATGCATAACCTGTGAATGGGAGGTAGATGATATGGAGTAGAACGCAAAAGCAAACCATAGAACACCAGGATTTTTAGGTGGTTCGGTCCACAGACCTACATCCACCCCTCACTCCAAATCGGAGTGAGGCTTCCACTAGCAAAAGCTAAGACCGCAGACTCAGTCTGCAAACAGGTTCTGCCTAACAGCTTGACCAGGGGAACAACCTCCCCTCTTCCTCCAACCCGGAGGGCAACCCTAGCGACACACAATCACTAGAAACCAGAGACAAATGTCTCTCTTCCTCCAGACCGGGAGGGAAACCCTAGTGACACACAATCACTAGAAACCAGAGACAAACGTCTCTCTTCCTCCAGACCAGGAGGGAATCCACAGGTAGCAACCACTACCTGCAAACCCGGAGTCAGAGACTCCCTTCCTCTGAAACCCAGAGGGAACCACTAGTGACACACAGTCACTAGCAAATCGGAGAACAGATCTCCCTTCTCCTGAGACCACAGGAGGAACCCCGACCTCACTACAGAGTATCGGAAAAAAAGCAAGCCAAGGAAGTGTAAAGTAAAAACAAGAAATGAAAATATAGCAATCAGAAAGCTGGAAATGAAATCCACAAAGTGTAGCTCGTCAAGGAGCAATCTGGCATGGATTTGATCCAAATACCAGAAGAATAAATCTTCAATGAAGGCTTCAGTTTCTCTATTCTTCTCTCTCTTTTTCTCTCGATCCTCACAAGCTCTCTCTCTCTCTCCTTTTCTTCTGCAACTTCTTTCTTCTCCTCTCTGCTTCTCTTCCTCTTTCTTTTTCTTCTTCTTCTCTGTTTCTCTTCTTCACTCTTTTTCTTTTTCTTCTGGATCGTGCAGGCTCTCTCTCTCTGCTTCTGCTCTCTCTATCACAATCTTCTTCTCCTGATGGAGAAGTCTTCATTTTATAGCAGCACCAGCAGGAGCAACACTGGGCGTGTGATTCCCACGCCTTCACGTCCAGAAGGTTCCTCCACGTGTCATCACCCTGTCAGCCCTTCCAGCCTCGGATCGCGTGCCAGGCATCTGCCAGTTTAATGACAGAGTTACTTCAGTCGATCAAGCAGAGACAAAACATTCTGTACTGACTTTATGTATGTATAAAACGACCGATGTATAGACATGTCACAAGGGAGTGTATAGGCTTAGTGTGCACGCGAGAACGATGTACAGACTTGATGTTTACGTGCATGAGAAAACAATGTACAGACTTGTTGTGCCTAGAGTTTAAGCATGGATGGACAATGCACAAGCTAAGTGTGTGCATGTGTGGACTTTGAGTGCATGCGATAGCAATGTATAGACTTTGAACGCGTGCAATGCAGCAAGGTAATGTATAGACTTTATGTGCAATGCAAAGGCTAAACTGACTTCGTGTGTGTGCTAAAACAATGAACGTAGGTAAAGATAGGAATGTATAGACTTGCACATATGCATGAACAAGTGGCGATGTATAGACTTGGCCAATGTACAGACTTAGTAGCGAGATGAACACACATGCCGTCAACAAGATGATGTACATGCTTGAGAAACGATGCATGCACAAGATGATGTACAGACTTGGTCTTGCGACCACGGGCTGTACAGACTTTGAGAAACGATGCATGCACAAGGAATGTACAGACTTTGTCTTGAGTATATGAAGCATGAAGTGATGTGCAGACTTGACCGATGCAATGGACTTTGTGTGCATGCTAAGGACGTTGTACAGACTTGCCACCAGGAGTTGTATAGACTTGAATGCATTGACATGCTATTGAAGAATGTATACACTTGAGTGCGTGCATGCCATGAGGCAATGTATAGACTTGAGATGGATGCATGGACTATGCCCTTGAAGTATGTACAGACATGAAATGAATGCATGGACTATGGTTATGCTTAGTACAAGTCCTGCACAGACTTTGTGATGCAACAATGCACAGACTGCAATGAACCCTGCTTAGACTCCATTTATGCAAGTGAAGCAGTGCATGGCTGTACACACTTTGTGTTGCAATGTACAAGACGATGTACAGACATAACCTGAGCATGGGCCGTACAGACTTTAAATGCATGAAACACACGATGCAACAAGACTCTGTACAGACTTAATAACGTGCAGACAAGACCTCATATGCAATGAGCATGCAATAGTGTATAGACATCATATGTAGTGAATCAAGCATCGACTATATGGCATGCAACTGATGAATGCACTGATGCAGTGTATGCATATGGCAGATATTGAACCGATGCAATGTGCATGACTTCCACAAACAGGGAAATGCATAGACCTTAAACCATGACTCATAGTATGACAGGAAAATGCACAAACCTTACATATGTATATATATGAATGCTTTATGATGTGACAGAATGACTGAAAATCGCATGGTGACTCACAGTGTTTGACTCACATCAAAATCAATCATCAAAACCACAGGGGCGCAACAATCTCCCCCTTACTGATGATGGCAATACTGTGAGTCATTCTGATGGCTCAAACTATTCTCCCCGTTTGACTTCATCAAAAAGAAAATAGTTTGAGAAAGCAAAAGAAACCTGCATGCAATGATTGAATGAAAGTCTCCCCCTTTGGCAATAATCTCCCCCTTTGACTTTAGAAAAAAAACATTAGTACAACCATATGTATGACTCAAACCAATGGGGAGGTATGAATGCAGAGATGCAGATGCAACAAGAAATGCAAGATCTCCCCCTAAATATATGAATGCAAGCATGATTCATAAGACAAGGAAGCTCCCCCTGAATAAATGGAGTCTTATGAGATGGATGAGAAGGAGACCACAGTGGCAATCAAGGATAAGTTCTGGTCATGATGAATCAAGGATAGTGAGGAAAAGAATTTCAAATAAGCTCCAAACACAAGGAATTCTACAAGGTTTTCAAGGAGATACCAATCTCATAAATCCAAAACATAATTTTTCAAAGTCTTCCATTATAAGAGCTTATGAATAACTTTATTGATCAGCATGGTTTAAACATGATGTATACAAGGTTTGTCAATAAAATTCTATATTTATATCTAAAATCACGGTTTAATAAAAATGAACCAAGCCCTCATATTTATATCTTGAATAACCTCCCTTTCTCTTACACAATCAAATTTATTAACTTCTTTCAGAATTACATTCACTAGTATTGAGATCAAGCAATTATGAAGTCATGTGATTTTGTCTAGGGTTATAGCAATTTTATTTTTACATCAATATTCAAATATTACAATTTGTTCAACAAATTTTCATGCTACAAATTTCACGAGCACTCTAGTTCAGTGCACACCTTGTAACTAGAGGATATACGTTGATCAGACGCCAATATCCCTAAGCACATAGTGTGACTAACAGTCATGCTTTATATTAACAGAGTTAACATTTACACCTCATGACATACCTCAACTCATTTCTTTGATGAGTGAGATGTATTTCTCAGTGTGCATGCCATTGCTCTGCCAGATTATCAATCATTCTTAAGCAGAGTTAACTATGGCACCTCATGACACAGTCCTTTGGACATGGTTTCTCAGTGACCAAAGTCATTGCTCTGATAACTATTTACCCTTTAGACATTTCAGAAAGCTCACTTGCTTCACATCAATACTAATTGCATGTACTTTAACTAAATAAAGTCATGTATTCAATAGTGCAGATTTCAGAAGTTTTTACAAGACACAGTATGAAATAGTTGGTTAAAGTTTATTGAAACATGATTCAAATATTTTTAAGAGATTTAAAGACAAACTCAATGGATACATTAAACTTAAACCAGCTGAGTTATTTCAGACATTCATAAAATCGTATAATAGAAGATTCCTAGTTCAAGTGTTTTTAGATTTATGATCGAGATTTGTCATTAAAGTCAATAAAGAAGGATATGGACACCAAGCAAGATATCAGGTGGTCAGGCATGCTTCAGGATCTTCAAGGATAATATGCAATGAATTCTGACATAAGTGTATACATTTGACAACCTGTATGTAATGCATTAACTCCCCCTAACTAAATGCATTGATGTCCAGACACGACAATCTGAATTAGAGAGCTTCGGTTGACTAGACGGATTTGGAATCACAAAGGCATTTTGCTCCCCCTGTCTATATGCACAGAAAATCACTTGTTTTTGAAATTTCCAAAATAAATCCAGTGCAGTTAACTATATGCATGCATATGCAGTGACCACTTCTAAAGCACAATGCATGGACACAATTATGGTGCAGAGGCAACACACTCCCCCTGCCTAAATCTACTGAATCATCCTTTTGGAGTTTTCAAAATGGTTCAAATGTGATCAACACAAGTATGCAAAAGCACTGACTCCTTTTAGCAGATGCAATGATTTATCCCTTTTTGGATTTTTCAATTTAGATGATGTGCAATGCATCATACTTTATATGAGTAGCAGGACATCATGCGAAGTCAATCAAATTTTCAAAAGATTTTAATTAAGCACAAACAGATTAATATGATATGCAATCATCTAAAGCAAACAATTTCAGATAGCAGAATTTAAAGCAAGTTTTCGGAGCTGACCTTAATAGTGCTCTCCTGAGGGTTTTATTCTTGAGTGTCTTGGATTATTAACCCCTTTATTCATAGCTTCCAAGGCACACCTACAAAACAATGGGTTATTTTGATCCAGTAGGAACCCAAGCAACCTTGGGTCCTGTATTACCCTCAACAGGTGCTCTTGACCTTTTGCAAACAACACTGTCATCATAGCCCATCAACTTACAATTGGACATGGGATGTCCAGACTTACCACGGTAATGACATGAGACAACAGGTTTTAAATTTCTTTTCTGCACATTAGCATTATCATGGAAATTTTTCCTTTTATTTCTGTCAAGTACATTCTTCCTAGCAAGGTATCTAGCATATTTGAAATTCACACTCCTACCCTGGATATGCCAACAGTCCTTGACTGTATGGCCATGCTTTCCACAATGAGAACATTTGAGAGAATTTCTTCTGAACGAGCCTAACAAGCATTCAGTGACCTTGTGACCAGTCTTGTCACAGTTAAAACAAGTGATGTGCTGGTTCATTGAAACAAATTTGTTCTTATTAAAACCATGTTGGCTTGCAGGGAATTTAGCATGATATGAATGAGATGTTTTCTTACCACTTGCAAACCAGCATTGTGTAATCGTGTGTCCTAATTTGCCACAGTGAAAACATTCAATTTTCTTTTCCTGAGATGAAGAATTTTTATCATGAAATTTCCTAGCATTCATTATGCCGGCGCTCATATCATCCTTCTCCATCAATTTACACTCATGCATCAGATGACCAAATTTATGACAATAGTGGCATGACATTTTCTTTTTGTGTGCATGTGTGTGTGTGTGTTTAAGTCATGTGTCACATGCACAGTATCAACATGATTGTTTCTTTGCTTATTCTTCACATGAACATATTTTTTCACTTTTTCATTTCGTTTCTGAATGTCAGTTTGTTTCTGCATTTTCTGAACAATGGGCTGTTTATCTTTTGAGGTGGTGGCTACATTTTATGAAGTGAAAAACGATGTCATTAGCTTGTTTTTGAAAACCTTGTTATTGACATTGTTGTAGCCTAACCCTTCCTTTTGAGTATTCACCTTAACTCCTAGCAACATGTCCAGATTTTCTTGTCCATCAACAAATTTAGACAAAACTCTGTTCAAATCCTGAATTTTGTTTTCAAGAGATGCAATGTGTATTTCATAACTAGCAATCTCTTGATCACCGCAATTAACAGCTTCATTCAGCACTTTGTTGGCATTTTTGTATTCTTCGATCTCCTTTCTCAGATCATCTACTTTTTCAGTTTCGTTTGTATAGATGATTTTCCCTTTCTCCAATGTAAGAAGTCTTTCAGATATCGAAGAGTTTAGCTGTTTTAACTTCTCATTTTCTTCCTTAAGCTTATTATTTTGAATTAACTCATTTATTAGAATCTGATCTTCTGAGTTAACCTTACTTTCTCTCCCAGCTTCAAACTCTTTCAATTCTTTTTGCTGTTTTTCAAGATCTTTCTGCAATTCCATATTTACAGATTTTATGGCATTAAATTTTTCAGCAAACAAATTCTTCTCTTGCTCAAGTTTCCCAAATTTTTTTTCATTTTCTTTAACAGATTTTCTAAGAGAGTCATTTTCAGATTTTAGCCTACTTAGTTCAGAGCGAACACATTCAAGTTCCTTCATCAATTTTTCATTCTAATTTTTATGCATATGGATATCAGACAAACAGGCATCATGAGATTGCTTCATATTTGAACAATTTTCACATGGAGAACTTGAACTACCCCGATCACTTTTCTTTTTCAAGTTCTTGTATTGTTTTCTTAAATGTTCATGAGATTCAAGCAACTCAGCATATGCATTCTCCCAATCATCTAAATAAAAATTCTCGAAGGGATTTACCTCTTCATCATTATCATCATCATTCTGATTGCTGCCTTGATCTCTGCCATTAGCCATCATGCAGCTTTCCTCATTTCTTCTGTGAGCTAGCTTCAGCTTATCCAGGATGTTTTTAGCAGACCTACAGTCATTAAACGAAGAGTGGAAAGCTCTGTGAGTGGTTGCTTTCATTGTTTCCAAGGCTTTCCGATTTTCTGCATGCTTCGATCTGTGACTGTCAGTCCATTTGGACTTTTTCTTTGGTAATTTGTGAGAACCTTGTGAAATTAATTTCCACATATCCGGATCACTTTGTTTAACATAGGTATGCAGACTATTAAGCCACAACCTGAAATCAGTACCATTGAAAACTGGTGGATGAGCCATGGAAATCGGTTCAAACGTGAATCAAGCAATAGACAAGCCCAAATAGAATAGCACCTAAAAATATAATAGCAGGATCCTCTGCAGATCGTTGGATCTGATGAATCAGAGACCTGCTCTGATATCAATTGTTGGGGTGCAAGGCCCGGATTCAGAGGGGGGGTGAATGAATCCCCGATAAAAATTATTGCGGAATTAAAATCTCAGATAGCTTAATCAATTGAGCACTCAACAATAAGCTGTCACACAGATTAGACTTTTAACTGAACTCAATATAAACTAATGAAACAATTGAGCTTCTCTCTTTTCACAACCATGAACTGAGAAACCAGACTCACACAACAGAAGAAGTTCTACTGAGCGAATGAACAAGCACTTCACAATCAAGTTAACTCCCCAGGATAACACAAATAATCACGCATGCATAACCTGTGAATGGGAGGTAGATGATATGGAGTAGAACGCAAAAGCAAACCATAGAACACCAGGATTTTTAGGTGGTTCGGTCCACAGACCTACGTCCACCCCTCACTCCAAACCGGAGTGAGGCTTCCACTAGCAAAAGCTAGAACCGCAGACTCAGTCTGCAAACAGGTGCTGCCTAACAGCTTGACCAGGGGAACAACCTCCCCTCTTCCTCCAACCTGGAGAGCAACCCTAATGACACACAATCACTAGAAACCAGAGACAAACGTCTCTCTTCCTCCAGACCAGGAGGGAAACCCCAGTGACATACAATCACTAGAAACGAGAGACAAACGTCTCTCTTCCTCCAGACCAGGAGGGAATCCACAGGTAGCAACCACTACCTGCAAACTCGGAGTCAGAGACTCCCTTCCTCTAAAACCCAGAGGGAACCACTAGTGACACACAGTCACTAGCAAACCGGAGAACAGATCTCCCTTCTCCTGAGACCACAGGAGGAACCCCGACCTCACTACAGAGTATCGGAAAAAAAGCAAGCCAAGGAAGTGTAAAGTAAAAACAAGAAACGAAAATACAACAATCAGAAAGCTGGAAATGAAATCCACAAAGTGTAGCTCATCAAGGAGTAATCTGGCATGGATTTGATCCAAATACCAGAAGAACAAATCTTCAATGAAGGCTTCAGTTTCTCTACTCTTCTCTCTCTTTTTCTCTCGATCATCACAAGCTCTCTCTCTCCTTTTCTTCTGCAACTTCTTTCTTCTCCTCTCTGCTTTTCTTCCTCTTTCTTTTTCTTCTTCTTCTCTGTTTCTCTTCTTCACTGTTTTTCTTTTTCTTCTGGATCGTGCAGGCTCTCTCTCTCTGCTTCTGCTCTCTCTATCATAATCTTCTTCTCCTGATGGAGAAGTCTTCATTTTATAGTAGCACCAGCAGGAGCAACACTGGGCGTGTGATTCCCACGCCTTCACGTCCAGAAGGTTCCTCCACGTGTCTTCATCCTGTCGGCTCTTCCAACCTCGGATCACGTTCCAGGCATCTGCCAGTTTAATGACAGAGTTACTTCAGTCGATCAAGTAGAGATAAAACATTCTGTACTGACTTTATGTATTTATAAAACGACCGATGTATAGACATGTCACAAGGGAGTGTATAGGCTTAGTGTGCACGCGAGAACGATGTACAGACTTGACGTTTACGTGCATGAGAAAATAATGTACAGACTTGCTGTGCCTAGAGTTTAAGCATGGATGCACAATGCACAAGCTAAGTGTGTGCATGTGTGGACTTTGAGTGCATGCGACAGCAATGTATAGACTTTGAACACGTGCAATGCAATAAGGCAATGTATAGACTTTATGTGCAATGCAAAGGCTGTACTGACTTCGTGTGTGTGCTAAAACAGTGAACGTAGGTAAAGATAGGAATGTATAGACTTGCACATATGCATGAACAAATGGCGATGTATAGATTTGGCCAATGTACAGACTTAGCAGCGAGATGCATACACATGTCGTCAACAAGATGATGTACAAGCTTGAGAAACGATGCATGAACAAGATGATGTACAGACTTGGTCTTGCGACCACGGGCTGTACAGACTTTGAGAAACGATGCATGCACAAGGAATGTACAGACTTTGTCTTGAGTATATGAAGCATGAAGTGATGTGCAGACTTGACCGATGCAATGGACTTTGTGTGCATGCTAAGGACGTTGTACAGACTTGCCACCAGGAGTTGTATAGACTTGAATGCATTGACATGCTATTGAAGAATGTATACACTTGAGTGCGTGCATGCCATACGGCAATGTATAGACTTGAGATGGATGCATGGACTATGCCCTTGAAGAATGTACAGACATGAAATGAATGCATGGACTATGGTTATGCTTAGTACAAGTCCTGCACGGACTTTGTGATGCAGCAATGCACAGATTGCAATGAACCCTGCTCAGACTCCATTTATGCAAGCGAAGCAGTGCATGGCTGTACTGACTTTGTGTTGCAATGTACAAGACGATGTACAAACATAACCTGAGCATGGGCTGTACAGACTTTAAATGCATGAAACACACGATGCAACAAGACTCTGTATAGACTTAATAACGTGCAGACAGGACTTCATATGCAATGAGCATGCAACAGTGTATAGACATCATATGCAGTGAATCAAGCATCGACTATATGACATGCAACTGATGAATGCACTGATGCAGTGTATGCATATGGCAGATATTGAACCGATGCAATGTGCAGGACTTCCACAACTAGGGAAATGCATAGACCTTAAACCATGACTCATAGTATGATCGGAAAATGCATAAACCTTACAGATGTATATATATGAATGCTTTATGATGTGACTGAATGACTGAACATCGCATGGTGACTCACAGTGTTTGACTCACATCAAAACCAATCATCAAAACCACAGGGGCACAACAGAAGATATGGAAAAGCTAAACAAGAGAGGAGGTGATCAAGGCAGGGTGAGTATGCTGATGCAAATGTCTGCATCTACAAACCATGATGGTGCAGACCATAATGGCAGCCAACTAGCAAACAGAATGTTCAGATTTTTGTATTTTTGTGGTTTTCAAATTTTTGTGTTTTCTGTGCAATGCATGGAGACAAGAAATGCAATCTAACCAATTATATGAAAAGAAGTGATACCAATTGCGTGGAGAGATGATGACTTCATAGTAGCCATGATAATTTAGTGCAGATGGTCCAGAGACAGCAATTTGCATGAGAGCATATATCAATAAGAGGCCAATTTGTCTTAAGGACACATGCCAGGATGACCAGACAGAAGTCTGGACACAAGGGGTCAACCCTTGGGGTCGACACCTGAATACCAGGGTCCTAGACAGAACTAGACCCGGAGAGAGTCGACTCTGGGAGTCGAAACTCAGAATTTTAGAAGAACCAGATTCAAGAAATCTTAGGGTGGGAGTACTTCAATCCTGAAGCCAAGTTCATAAATGCAGAGTTAGATATATTTCAGAATCAACAGTTATAGAATACAATGATAAAGCCCTTATCTTTAGTATGGTTAAAGTCTAATGAAATCTGAGTTTCTCAATTATGAGCATTTGAAAATATCTGCATTCAAAATCAATAGAAATAAATCAATATCACATATGCAATTCCACGTTAGCTTCCTCTCATCCTACTCATTCAAATTCCATTAGCCCCTTTGAGGGAAACAACAATAAGTATTGAGGTTGAACACTTGAAGTTTCTGATTTTAACCATGGAGCGCTATCTAAAATAGATTTTTCTTTTGAAGTCAATTGTTATAGTTTTTCATTTTTCAAGAGCATTCAGATGGAGCATGCACCTTTTGATGTGAGGATGCACGTTGATCAGATGCAAGCATCCCCAGTTACTCGGTGTCACTCACCATTCTGCTTTATTTTGAACAGAGGTAGCAAGGCACTTCATGACTCTATTCGCTTCATTTCATTGATGAAGGGATTTGGTTTCTCAGTGAATCCATTTGCCATTGCTCTGCCTTAGGCCAATGAATCTTTAGTGCACACCTTTTTACATGTGGATACACGTTTATCAGATGCCAGTATCCCCAGTTACTAGTATGACTGAAGTTCATTGCATTAGTTTAGTGTACCCCTTTTTGAATTTTTTAGATTTTCATGATGTTTAAAAACAATACTGAAATGAAGTTCCTCACCAAAGGATGCCTTTGTACTAAAATAAACTTTCAGAATTAAGAAGGCATAGCAGGACATTTAATGAAAAACTAGTTTAGGTCCATTAAGATTGAATACATCCACTTTCATGAAAGTTCAGTTCAAAACTCATGAACCCATTAAACTTAAATCAACTATTTTATCCAGGGCAATCATAGAACTCCATAAAAGAAGATTCATCTTATAGATTTACTCTGATAAATGAACTCATCAACAGATGGAAATTCATCCAAGGAGTTCAAGGAGTTTGAAGTAGGCAGCCAAATATCTGAGTAAACAGATGATGTTCCAAGCATATGAGGACATATGGCAAAAGGATAAATCGTAGGATTTTAGCAGAAATGCTCCCCCTTAATGAGTTACTTGCAGGAAGATTGTCAGGTGGTGCAAGGGTAGTGATGCTCATCAGACAGGAGTGATCATTGTTTAATCTGAAGATGGGAATTGAAAGAGGTGAACACGATCATCAAGCGAACTGACGCGTCGACGCAGGTATGGCAGGAGGTCGACGCAGGAGGTCGATGCAGGAGGCTCAGATAGAAGGCTTGTTTCTGGAAGAATCAATTGCTGGGTCAACCTGAGAATTTCTTGGTTCGACCTAATCAAGTGGACAGAATGCAATAGGAGTGATCCTTACAAGGATGGGTCTTTCAAAAGGTTTAAGGTTCAAAAGACATAGGGTCTTGCCAGATTCTGAAGGGGTTCAGGAAACACAAAACACTTGTTCAAGAAGCACACACAAGAAATGTATAGGTGCAGATGTGAGCAGTTCATTAAATCAATTTGAGCTCCCCCTGAGAACATGCAACCAATCCATAAGTCAACAAAGTATGCAGGGATGTAGCCTAGACTTTTATGATGACTCCCCCTTAACTTGTGCATGAATTTCATAATGCTTTTACGAGAATCAATAAGAGGGTATGCAGCCTATGACTTATGTGAACATTTGACCCATAGTACCTGGCGGAGAACTTGATCCGAGGATGCTCTCACGCATAGTGATGGTTTCCAGTTGGACTTGATCCAACTTTCCACAAGTCACCATTCTATAAACCAACGGGTCATGACATGAAAATGTAGCACATGCTAACATGCAAAGCAAGGAGCAAATGTTGAATGGTAAGGTCCCTCAGCATGATATTCATTGGAGAGCATGAGACCACAAGATGATGCTCCAAGTGCACACACATATGCAAACTAAACTGAAGTGTAGATTTACAAACTCCCCCTTAGTCCAATGCTTATGGAAGTTATGACAATCAGGCAAAAGATTATATGTCCACATGAATGATGAGTTGAAATGTATGCAGCCATGACAGACATCATCAAAACCAATGGTTAATAATGATAAACAGGAAATTCATATGGCTGCCAAAATGGAGATAGCAATAAGCTAAGCCATAAACTTGCAAGCAACCCATCATTATGTTCATCCTCTCATCATAACAGATTTTTCATGATCAATCAAGGAGGGGTTTTCAACACATTATCAAGGAGTTTTACAACTGTGTAGAATCTATTGAAAGCAGGAAGAGGCTTAACTATAGCAACTAGCATGATCAGGAATTTTATTCACAAACCTATGCCTTGAGCTTTTATTTTCTACTAATCCTTTGTTCAGCTCCAAGGCACCCTGCACCGAAAAAACTCATTTGGAGTTTTTAGGTACCCAAGTTCTCTTGGGTCCTTGATGACTAGCTCCATGTCTAGCATGTAGATTTCTCTTCCTTTATGCATTCAAATCATCATTTCTAATCCAATGACAGTTATCAAACATATGACCATACTCACCGCAATAAAAGCAGCACACATGATAATTCCCATTTCTCTTGTGTGCATGGGCATTGGTCTTTTCGGAATGAGCATGGAAGTTAACCTTTTTGGCATGAGAGTGTGTTCTTCCCTTCAGATGCCAACAGTCCTTGACTGTGTGGTCAATCTTTCCACAATGGAAGCAGCAAGGAGGAAGATTTCTTCTGACAGCCTTAGGGTGCGTCGACGCAGTGGATCATCCCTAGGCTTTTGAACATGAATATACTAACCACTCTTTCTTCCAGAGATGGCCCGTCCCTTGCCATTGCTTCTTCATTATTTCTTCTGTTCTTCCCTGCTATTAGTTCATCATTCTTCGAGGTAAGGTAATCATGCACAGTGTGACCAAACATACCACAATAAAAATAATGAACATTCATTTTATGAGAAGCATGGTGTTTAGCATTGCCTTTCCAAGCATGCATGTCAACATAAACAAACTTGTTTTTCTGTTTTGGCTTTAGCGTTTTCCTTTTCTGATTTTTATCTTGTTTTTGATTTTTTTGAGCACTAGACTATTTTGGGGGGGACACTAGAAGTACTGGCCTCATGTGAGCCAAAGATGAAGGAAGTATGCAACTTATTACCAAAAGATTTTTTATTCACAGGAGCATACCTCAAACCCTCTCTCCGACAATTGACTTTAGTTCCCAACAGTCTGTCTAAGTTTTCTTGGCCTTGAACAAATTTTGACAATGAGTTGTTTAGATCTTTGATTTCATTCTCCAAAGAGGAGATGTGCAGTTCGGATTTAGCGAGGTCCTCCTCACACGCAGTCAATTGCTCATTGAGCATGGCATTCACACTTTTGTAGTTTTTAATTTCTTAAATAATAAAGCATGATTCCAAAAATTACAGAAAATAGAAAGGATGCAACATATAAGTCATCCAAAAACCAGAAAATAAGATAGGAGGCTCTCGGGTTGGGGACTCACCTAAACGCGGTACTCTTAGAAGACGTGTTATATGTTGCATTCTGTGTGTTTTGATGATGTCAATACAATATGATTCATTAGCTAATAAAATAAGTCTAAGTTGCAGGTGTTTTGGCTGTTGGAGCTGTATCAAAAGAGTGAGGAAGATCTGAGAAATGATAGGGTAAATTCACCTTGAAACAAAGTGAAACATCTAAAAGAAAAGGGCAACAGTACAAGTGTCAAGTTTACCATAAGAGGTTGAGGCAGCATCGACGCAACAGAGAACTGCCTCGACGCAGTGATGCTCAAGGAAGCCATTTCCAGAGTTCTGCCTCGATGCAACATAATACTGCCTCGATGCATCAAGTGTAAAGCTGGTTTACGAATCACACCACGTCGAAGCACCAAGAAGCTGCCTTGACGCACCAAGTCAAAAGCCAGCGTTTGAAGCCTCTGGCCAAAGGTTCAATCTTCACACCGCACCGACGCTTCAGAGGAGTGCATCGACGCACTCAGCTCGAAACCAGCAATTAGAAGCCAACAAAGTCGAAGCATCCAAAGCGCTGCATCGACGCACTAAAGGCCATGCATTTTGAAGCCAACTGCTCAAAAGTCTCTTAGCTACACTGCCTCGATGCATTAAGTTACTGCCTCGATGCAGCTTGATTTCATTCTCAAAAATGTGAGAATCAAGTAGATCACGTGCCAGCGACCTGAAGCCTTTTGGCACGTAATCCAATCCACGTGGCTGAGTTTTGGAAGGATAAAAAGTGACAGAATATTCTTTGCCACCTAGACCAATGAATTATTTGATGGGTTAGTAGATGGGTGCAAGGAGGGATCCAGAGGGGAGGTGAATGGATCCTTCAACAAGATTTGTCACAATTTTAAACTATAAAGGCCTGAAATAAAATGCTGCTAACTAGAACTGAAATAGCCACATTTGGCAACGGTAAGAACAACTCTGATATTCATAGAGCGGTGTCCAACAGATCACACAGATCAACACTCGAGCACTTAGCACACAGTAGCAGAAAGCTCACAACGCATATCCTCTTAGATGACTCTCAGTTCTCATAGAACCAAACTCGAACGCTTAGAACACACAAGAGAATACTCCGAGCAGAAGCAAATGACAAGCCAACGGTTCAGTCCGAACCACAATCAAACGTAAGACAGTGTGCAAGAATTAAATGAACGCTAACATTAGACACTCGTTCATGCAGGTAAACATACTAGCTCATATCAGATAAATCACTATGTCGGATTGTAAGAATCTGTGAAGTGGAGGAAGGAGATAGAGAATAAACACACAGCACAATCCACATTACACGCAGGATTTTTAAGGTGGTTCGATCTGCCTCGCAGAGCTAAGTCCACCCCATACTCAAACCCGAGTGTGGCTTCACCTTGCAAACCGCAAGAAGAAGACTCAGTCTGCTACAAGATGCGGACAGACAGCTTGAAACGAGGGAGACAAATCCCTCAACCCCTGATCTATTACCCAGCTAGATCAGAACCCACTACCTCAGTAGTGAACGGAGGAAAACGCCTCCCTTCCTCTACGAGCACAGAGGGAAACTGATAGCCACAAACCCCGTCGTTAAAAAGCCGTGCCACAATTTAAAATTTAATCGAACTCACTCACTTTAAAAGATTAAAATTTAAGTAAAGTGGTGAATACGGGTCGATCTCACGAGGAAGAAATGTTTTCAAAATAGCATAGAGGAGAATTTTTATATTTGAGAGAATCCGAACTTTAAGTGAGATTAAACTAATGAAAAAGAAAATTGCATGAAAATAAACTAACTAAAGAATATGAGAGGGTTAAGAATAGAAATTGAAAAGAGAGGGAGAAAACTAAGAAGAACACAATTGAACAAAATCTAAACTTATTACTATGAAAGGTGACAAGTACAACGTATGTGAAAATGAATTTACAACTTGACTGAAAATAAAAGAGTGAAAGAAGAAATTGGAGCCAAGAGGATGAAGAGTGCCGCCGTCTCCTAGCCGTGCCGAGCCTTGGGAGTTCACCCCGCCGTGGAAGTAGACGCCGCCGAGAGGACCAAAGGAAGATCTGCCAAAGGGATATGTGAGGAAATATGGAAGAGTGAGGTATAGAAGAGTGGAGGAAGAATAATAAAATAGAAGATGTGTGTGCGTAGGTGTGTTGTGAAGAGAAAGTGAATAGAGAAAGGGATGAAGAGAGGGCTACGGTGGGTGAAATAGTAAAAGTGCAGTGAAAATTAAACTTAAAATAGAGGGAGATTAGAAAGGGAATAACTTTAAAACTAAAAAGATTTAGGAGAAGTGTAAGAAGAGAAAGTTGAAGAGGGCGAAGAGAGGAAGAAGATTGTTGAAGAACATAGAGGCAGAAGATGAGAGGAGAGTGAAAAACTAGGAAGAACAAGAGGTGGTGCGCAGATGAATAGTGAAAAATGCAAAAGATATAACCTTTGAAAACTGATTATAACTTTAAAACGAGGAAGATTTGGAGGAAGAGGTAAAAGAAGAAGTTGAAGAACACCAAAAAATGAACCACGTTTGTGAAGACAGTAAGAGAGAAAGAGGATCAAAAGAGTGTGAAAACTAGGAGAGAAGAACTGTGAAAAATAAAAGATGAACAGTAAAAGTGCAGAACCGTGACTTAAAAATCGGAGAATAAGTTGAAAACGGAGGAGAATTGGAAGAAAGGGAAGAAGAAGAAGTTGCATAAAATTCAAAACCGAAGATGTTTGCAGAAGAAATCAATTTGAAACGAAGAATAGAAAGCATGTAAAAAGGCTAAAAACTTGGCGGCCAACTATCTAACTCCTCCCTCGGTGCTCTCAGGTGCCTTTTATAATGTGCAAAGAAACCCTTTCACGATCGTGGCCTTCGAGATCAACACAAAATCCGGCTTTCTAGCATCTAAGATCAATCAAAGGAGGTAACTTGCCAAGATCAGAGCCCTCCTTTCCCCAAAATAAGAAGAGATAAGCCGAAAGATTCAAGGATAACTGCGATCGAGCAAGACATTTCCGCTTCAAACTCTGGCGAAAATGGCGACTGGGATACTGGGCGCTCATTAAAATGGCGTCTGCTCAGAAGGTCGCACAATCTTTATTTCCACTTTTTGAGATTTTTTCTTTTTTCATAAATCCAGGAAATGGCGACTTTCCAAAGAGTCGCTAATTCTTTTTCCATTTTTTCTCATTTTTCTCTGATTTTTCGTATAAATGAATAGGCACCCTCTTGAATAGTCGCAGATTCTTTTCCAAAAGAAATAGCGCCTTCGTGAGTGGTTGTACATTCTTTTCCATTTTTCAACTTTTCTCTTTTTTCTATTTTCATAAATGAATGTGCGCCTCCATACACAGTCGCGAATTCTTCATTTCTTTTTTCCTTTTTCTAGCAAAATAAATTGGCGCCCTTTCGGTCAGTCGATATTTCTTATTTTCAAAAATATTTTTTAAATTGGCGTCTGACCATCCGGTCACTATTTCCTGAAAATTCAAAATATCAACATATTTCACACCAAAATGACTTTCAAATAATTGAGTAAATTCTTGAATATTTCTCACATGGTCATTTTGGCTCAAAAAAATGGTAAAATGTGTGTAGACTCAAATAATGGTGAGAATGAGATTAACTACTCATGTAGCACAATTTTATTCATTTAATGCTCAAAGATGATGAATGTGATGCAACTTATGATATGAAATATAGCACTGATCAGAAACCGTGAGCAACGCCCCGTTGCTCACCACCCAGAGGACAATCCTCTCTTTCTCTGAACATTTAGAGGGAACTCGAAGATCAGATCTCCCTTCTTCTGATTACTCAGAAGGAAAAACCTGATCCCAAGTAGGGTATCGAAAAAACACAAGGAAAATAGAAAAAACTAAACACAAAATGTAATAAAGAAAGAACAAAAATATAGCTCCACAGGAGTAGACTGGCTTGGATCTGATCTAGAGGCCAATGGATGAACAAATCTTCAAGGGCGCTCAGGCTGCACTCTATCTCTCGAGCTAGTTGCTTCCTCTTTCCATTTCTCTTCTTTTTCTTGTCAAGACTCACTCTCTTTTCTTCTTCGCAACTGTGGCTTTTTCCCTGGCAGATGTTCTCTCTCACAATGGCTACGGCTTCGCTTCTTCGATGACCCCTTCTTTTCATTTTCTCTCCACACCCCTTTCACTAAAGGACAAGACTCTTTTATAGGAGAACAGGGGCTCCAGAAATTCCAAGATGATAAGAGAGAGAATTCAGCTGAAATCCCATTGGTCCACCTGGCAATTGGGAATATTCTTTTTCTTATCTTGAAAGGTTGCCATGTGGCCTGGAATCATGTACCTTTCATTTGAAGTGGAAAGCACCTAATTTCATTAAAGTCCTCACATGCTTGGTGGACAGGTCGAGGCACCACTTGATGCATCGACGTTGCTGGCTCTCAGATGCTGGTTCTAAGCTAAATGCATCGAGGCATGTATTTGATGCGTCGGTGCAGTGCTGAACTGCTTCATCGTTGTTATGTTTCAAACCCAGATTTAGAACAGAATGCGTCGAGGTAGTCCTCCGATGCGTCGATGCAGGGGTGAAGACAAGGCTTCTTGGAGCAGAAGTCTTGGAAGATGGCTTTGACTTGATGCGTCGAGGCTACACTTCTAATGCGTCGATTGCAGAGTCCTACTTGATGCGGGACGACTACGAGACTCGACTCGGACTTGTTACAACCTTGGACTCTAAAGGACGACGCGACTAAAGAGACGACGCAACCAGCAATAACACCACGACGCGCGGCACCTAACGAGCTCTAGAAGAGGCGATCATACCCCAAACAAGAAGTGCTAACTCACAGTCGTCCCCGACGAGGGAAACATGACGATCTGCACGGTTGGGAAATCGGCTTTGAGTCTCGGGTGGTCAGCTCACTCTCGTGCTCGGAATGAGTCACGGGACGGGTTTCGCTCTCACAACTCACAACGGTGACTAAGATTTAACAAGATAGGAAATAATTAACTCACATGTAGCGGCAGTAAGAACATATACTAGCTAAGCAAGTAAGACAAAGTAAGTGGTGAATGTACCTCCACGCTCGGGGCGTGGGGAAGACATCCCGGCCAAGTCCGTTACTCCCGGTACAATGGTAAAAATTAGTTACAGAATGAAAATTACGGCCCACTCCACGCAGGAAGGTAAAAGGCCACAACAGCGATCCGAGAGCGCCGTTCCTGGGTTGACGGGCAGCAAGGCGGCGGGTTTCGGGCAGCGGCTTTGGTTTTGCAGTTTGCTGGCCGATAGGACAGCAAACACGGGCGTCCAAAGGGACATCGACCTCCTGGGATCTTATAAAGACGACAGTTCACCGAGACGCTGGCGGAGGGTCCCTGGTCGACCCCCGGGAGCGGCGGTCGTTGAAGTTACCCCGGCGTATTTCTTTGGGATTTATCCGGCAACCTCCTTTTCTGGCCTGGCTCGGAGCAGAGATGCGCGCCTCCACGAAAATGGCCGGTACGCCCAAATCCGATGTCGGATCGATACGCAATGGGTACCGTTAGAAAGAGGACTCAAAAACCTATGACATAATGGAATCTCACATCCATCCAACGGCTGGATTGGAAATAAAAATGACTGCAAACTGACTGAGCTCACTGTCCCGGAATACAGAACAAACAGGGCAGAACAGGATCTACCTGTTCAAGGGGTTTGACGAAAACCAAACGAAGGATTTAGGACCTGAGATTTTTATGGTGGATAGGGGGGGTGACGGTGACGCACATAATTTTTTTGTACTTTTCTGACAACGTTTAAGGGGTGGGAAAAATCGGCTATTACAGACTATCCCGCGTATCTACACACAGGAAGATTGGGGGAAGGAACAACAGGTGGCTGGGAAAGGGCCTAAACGGACTCTGATCGGCCTAAACATTGAACTGGGAATGGTGGATGATGGGGGGAATCTACCCTCAAAATGTCATCGTGATTCGACGGTCAGATCTTCCGTACCAGCCCTCTCACCGAGCTGCTATCCAGCAACTCCGAATTTCGTGGTAGTAGGAGGAAGCCGACTTGTGGTGGCTCGACGGCGGCACGAACGGCGGCGGCGGCGGCGGCGGCGATGATCGATCACAGCAAGTAGAGGAAGAGGGGAAGAGGAAGAAATTTAAGAAATCTGGAGGATTTAGATCTAGATCTGAAGAAGAGAGGGGGAGGAATGGGAAGAACATCAAGAACAAGAGAGAGAGGGGGGTGCGCCCAAATGCAATTCACATAAATTTCTTCATTAAAATTGGCCAAAATACAACATGAGACATTAAATACACAAACCCTAGACCTAGCCAAATGACCTAGGTTACCCTTGGTCAAGGGAGTATAATGGGGAAATGGGATAAAGAAAGAATAAACAAATCCCCCATGTGGAGATAAAAGAGGGGGCGCCCCTCTCTCCAAGTCAACATAAGGGGCTTGTTTATTTTAATCCCCTTGGACCATATTAATCCCCCTTAGACCAAAATAAATCAAAAATACAAATACATGGTCAATTATTCTACCATTGACCCAATATAAAAACCCAAGATAATACAAACCAAATACACACCAAATACACACATAATACACACCAAATACGACCAAATACATATAAATTTTGAATACGTATAAAAATATGTACTGAAGTATCAAAGCTCCGGTGGCGACTCCAGAC
Source organism: Amorphophallus konjac (assembly GCA_022559845.1). Lineage (NCBI taxonomy): Eukaryota > Viridiplantae > Streptophyta > Magnoliopsida > Alismatales > Araceae > Amorphophallus > Amorphophallus konjac. Next base: position 169,747,530 of record CM040119.1, on the reverse strand, counting down.
TGTCCCCCAGCCACAAAGAGGTCATTGTCGACCGAGTCGTGCTGCGGGTCTGGTATTAACGACTCACTGAGTCGAGCCGTACTCTAGCTCTAGTGTCCTCACCAATTCTTCCCGGGTGGGAGAAACTCGACCTCGTCGAGTAAGGGTCCGGGTCGCTCTGGTATCGATCCAATAGATCTGGATCTATCCTCTGTAGCTCGTCTCGGGTGATCCAAATGTCATCGGACACGGGCCGTCCCCTCCAACACACCAAATAGCGCTGGTACACTCCTCCTCGAGTAGTCGTTACCTACTCGTCCAGTATACATTCTATCTGCTCTCGCTGCTGAGGTAACAAGGCTGGAGGTGGACACTCTAGGGTGTTGTCACTCACAATGGGTGGAGACGGCTCAAAGGGCTCACTGGGTATCACCGTTGGGTCCCTATAAGAGATGAGATCTGAGACGTTGAAAGTGGAGCTGATCCCGTAATCCTCTGGCAAATCCACAACATATGCGTTTGATCCGACTCGCCTCACTACCCGAAAGGGACCGGCACCACGAGCATGCAACTTCTTCACAGCTCCCGAGGGAAACTGTTCAGGTCTGATCCTGATCATGACATAATTGCCCTCCTGAAACTCACGGTGGTGCCTATGGGCGTCAGCCAATTCTTTGTATCGTGCGTTGCTGGACTCAATGTGACGACGAATATGCTCATGCAACTGTCTAATATGATCGGCAAAAGACTCGGCTGACTCGGACATTCGGGACTGGATGGGAGATGGGACTAGGTCTATGGGCTTCCTAGGTCTACGGCCAGTGACAATCTTGAAGGGGCTCATACCTGTAGACCTATTGATGGAATCGTAATGGGCAAACTCTACTAAGGGTAAGACCAAATCCCAATCCCTGACTCGATCTCGGACCAGACACCTAAGAAGATCCCTTAAACTCCTATTGACAACCTCAGTCTGACCATCGGTCTGGGGTTGATAGGCAGTAGATAATTTCAATTGGGTGCCCATCATGTGCCATAGGGTCTTCCAAAAGTAACTAGTGAAGCGCACATCCCTATTAGACTATAGTGTGTGGGAGTCCGAACCTGGAGACACAGTGTGAAAAGAATAGACCGGCAACTCTAGAGGCATCCGACGTTTTGAAGCACGGAATGAATAATGCCATCTTTGAGAACTTATCTACAACCACAAAGATGGAGTCGTGCCTTCGGAGGGTGCGGGGTAATCCCAACACAATGTCCATGCTAATGTCCTACCATGGACTATCCGAGACAGGGAGGGGAGTATAGAGGCTGGTATTCTGCTTCCTTTGCTTGGCCATAGCGCAAGTGCGGCATTGGGCCACGATGCGAGCGGCATCCCTCTTCAAGCTAGGCCAATAGAATTTATGCTCAACCGACTCTATGGTCTTGTTCCGGCCACAGTGGCCAGCAAGACCTCCCGCGTGCATCTCCCACGTAAGAAAGTCACGAACAGAAGACCGTGGGATGCACAACTTGTCACCTCGGAATAGGTGACCCTCCTGTAGCACAAACTCACTATAATCATACGAGGGACCGGCCTGAAGGGCTGCATAGATCGGACCGAAATCTAGACAATCAACATAAGCATCCTTCAGCCTCTCTAAACCTACCACCTCTACATTCATGGTGGTCGACAGCATCATCTGCCGACTTAGCGCATCGGCTACCATGTTCTCCACCCTTGCCTTGTGCTTAAGCACAAAGGTATACTCTTGGAGATACTCCAACCAACGACTGTGGCGAGCGTTAAGCTTCTTCTGGGTATGGAGGAATTGTAAGGCCTCATGATCAGAAAAGAGGACAAATTTCGGGTGCAAAAGATAATGCCTCCAACACCGCAATGCATGGACAACTGCGTAAAGTTCTTTATCATAAGTGGAGTAACGCAGTTTGGCATCATTAAGCTTTTCGCTAAAGAATGCAATGGGGTGGGACTCCTAGCTCAACACGCCACCAATACCCACTCCAGAAGCGTCATATGTGACCTCAAACACCTTAGAAAAAATCTGGTAATGCAAGGACAGGTGCATGGGTCATACGCTCCTTGATGTCCTGAAAGGCTATAGCTGTAGCCTTGGTCCATACGAATGCCCCCTTCTTGATGCAATCAGTGATCAGGGTGGTGATGGAACTGAAGCCACAGATGAAGCGGTGATAGAACATCGCTAAGCCATGGAAGCTCCGGACATCGTGGAGGGTGCGGGGCTCGGGCCACTCCTTGATGGCCCTAATCTTCTCCGGATCAGTGGAGACTCCATCCCAAGACACAATGAACCCGAGGAAGGTAATCTGATCAGTCATGAAGGCACACTTCTTCGGGTTGGCGAATAAGCTCTCTCACCTCAAAACGACACAGACCTGCCTAAGGTGGTCTAAGTGGTCCTCCCTAGTGCGACTGTAGATAAGAATGTCATCAAAGTAGACGACCAAGAAGACCCCTATTTGTTGTGGCCCTTGGTTTTGATGATAACATATCATAAATCATTAGTAGATATTTGAGAAATATCTAACTTATTTTTGGTTTGATGAATTGACTAATCAAGTGCAGAAGAATCTCTCTAAGTGATGTCTCGACACGGCCTAATGATGTCCCGACACATCTAGAAGAGATTGTGTTAGATTTCCAATGCTTGAGCTCCGGCATAAAAGAATGTGTCGACACATCTAACCCATGTATCAACACATCCAGAAGAAATCAAGCCGAAGCCGTTCTGTCTAAGACTCTGGACTCACTAATGTCTTAACACACTAAGTGAAAAGTGTCGACACACTCGTGTAAAAATCTCTACACTTGGCACTTCTGTCTCGACACCCTCATGTGAGAACTCTGCTCATGGCTCACATGTCCCGACACCTTTTGGTGTTGTCTCGACACATCATCCATGGTTCTTCAAGACACTCACTAAATGTCTCGACACACTGAGGGTAAAGCGTCGACTCATCAACGTTCAACCAGAACGTGTTTGAAACCGGTAGAAGCTGTCTTCAAGACTTTCAAAGGGATGTCTCGACACACTGACAGGGAAGTCTCGACACATCCACGTTCAACCAGAATGATTCTTCAAAGCTTTCAAAGGAATGTCTCAACACACTGATAGGAAAGTATCGACACACTTGGATCGACCAAAATGGATCTGAATCCGACGAAGCTGTCTTCAGGATCCGGAACTTAATCTAGAGGATCCGTTTGCTCTGGAAAAAGTTGTCAAAGTGCTTCTGTGTCAGAAGACTGTGATTTGGCAGAGACATCCTCTGAAGAAGATCGTACCTTGGCTACTATGGTCTCCTACCTACCCACATTCCTACAGACTTGACAAAATAGAAGTCAACTATGTAAATGGAAGCATATCAAATAATGTGGATGTGACATTCTGGGTGTTGCTTGAAAAGCGGACAACGTTGGTGTCGCCCTAGGACACCAATATATGAGGAGCATGAGCTCCAATTCGGAGGGCAAGCAAGCAAGAGGAAAAACGAAAAGCTGGAAGACTTGCTGAGGAAGCTAGCCTCCTTCCTGATGCTGCTGGTGTGAGCACTTGAAGAAGAAGACGATGGGTGGTGGTGAAGATCCAAGAAGAAGAAGAAGAAAGCCAAGGACCCCTCAAGCTCTTTCTCAGACAGGAGACTTTCCTTTCATTGTGTTTTACCATGATACTCTGTCTCGCAGTTCCATTTTTAGTTTTCTTTTCTTCAAAAAAAACTCCATTGCTCTTGATCCCTACCTGCGTGTAGTAAGACAGACGTTGTTGACACCGGTCTGTGTTTTGGGTTGTAATACCTCAAGCTATGTGGCAGCGGAGTGTGAGAGTGTTTCTCTCAGTAGAAGCTGTGAATCAACAGGTGTGCGTTGACACCAGGGAAGCCTCACCGTATTGTGTGAGGGGTGGACATAGGTCTCGAGGTTGAGACTAAACCACCTTAAGATGTTGTCTTGTGGGTTGATTTCTCTCTTGTTCCTACAGTAGAAGCTTGATAGGACCGATTCCATACATCATGTGTATATCTAGCTTTTTAACTGTTAACTAATATCTGTCTCATAATCATTTGTGTTAACTCTAAATTTATTTCCACAAAGAAGGGCAAAAAGGGACTGATCTATTCACCCCTCCCCTCTAGATCTGCCTATCACCACTCAACACGTGGTATCAGAGCTAGTCTCTCTGTATGTGGTCTAACGACCTTGAGAGAACTGGTGATATGGCTACTAAAGGTCCTATGGCTGAAGGACATTCAGTAAATAGGCCTCCCTTTTTCACTGGCACAAATTATCCTTACTGGAAAAACCGCATGCAGGCCTTCATTAGAGCCCAGGATCATGAAGTCTGGGGAGTGATCAGCAAGGGACCATTTGAGCTGCCTCCGGATGAAGATACATGGACTAAAGAACAAATCATGCAATCAACTCTAAACTGGGGTGCCAAGCACATCATGCATTGCTCCCTTCATCCAACTGAGTACTCAAGGGTGTCAACTTGCAACACTGCAAAAGAAATGTGGGACCGCCTTGAGGTAATATATGAAGGGACACAGTAGGTACGTGCAACCAAAGCTAACATGTTGGTATCTGAATATGAGAAGTTTAGAATAAAATCTGATGAGTCCATTTCGGACATGTATGCTAGGCTAACCTTGCTCACTAATGGCTTGACTGAGCTAGGTAAGACCTATTCTGAGCAGGAGATAGTAAGGAAGATTTTGAGATCACTAACTCCTATTTGTCATACAAAGCCCACTGTAGTTGAGGAATCAAAAGACTTAACTACCATCAAGGTAGAAGAACTCGTAGGGTCCCTGATGACCGATGAGATGAATCTGAAAAACAAAGAAGCTGAGGTAAGTAAAAAGAAGCCTCTGGATCTTAAAGCTGGACCAAGCACCAAGGATCTATCTGATGATGAAGAGCCTTCAAGCAGCAACACTGAAGAAGATGAAGTTGCCCTATTGACAAGAAAGTTCAGAAGGTTTTTAATAAAGGAAGGTACAGGCTTCACTAAGAAGAATCCCCAGGTAAAAAGAGGGTTCAGGCCAAGACCTGAAAATGCTAAAAAACCTGAAAAGCTTGTATGCTACTCTTGTAGGAAACCAGGACACATCAAGTCTGAGTGTTCGGATGGAAATAAGAAAGCCATGCCTAGGTGGAAGAGCAAGAAGAAGCAAGCCATGGTATGCACTTGGAGTGATGAAGAAGAAGAAGAAACTGAAGACAACTCCTCTGAAAAGGAAAAAGATGATCTCTGCCTAATGGCCAAAGGAGAAAATGACAGCGAGGTGAGCTCTCCCTTTGAGCACTTTTCCACCGATGATTGGGAAGAACCTTACTTTGAATTGATGAACAAATATGAAGTATACAGAAAAGAAAACAAAACCTTAAAGAAGAAGGTTGAATCCTATGGGCATGATAAAACTCTCAATGAAAAGATAATCTCTTTAGAAACTGAAATTGAAGATCTAAGAAAAATGAATGAGAATCTTGAAGAAGGAAGAAAAGAAATGAGAGATTTGGAAGATGAAAATGAAAGGCTAAGAGATGAAATTGATGAATTGAAATTAAAAATGCAAAGCTATGTAAAGGACAACAATCTGTGCAATGAAAAGTCTGAAGCCTATAAACAGGTCAATTCTCAACTGTTAAAAGAAAATGAGAAACTTCAAAAGGACCTAGCAGATAAACAAACATCTCTTGAAAAAATTTGTTGATGGGAGTGAATACTTGAATGCCCTGCAAGGAACCAAAATAAACTTCAACAGAGAAGGGCTAGGATATGAGCCTACCAAAAAGAAAACTTTTGGGCTAAAGACCACCACCTTTGTATCATCTTCCGAAGCATTAACCTCCAAATCAACACACCAAGAAAACGTTGAAAACAAAGGAAAAGAAAAGATAGGAGAACCAATCAATAAAACTTTCCAACAACCCAAAAATGTTCACAAACAATCCCAAACAGGTCGACACCCGTCCAAGCCTCAGCCTGCACATCACAAAGGAAGAGACAGTTACAATGCTAGAACAGGTCGGGACACTCCATGGAATAGGTCAACACCCACCTGGTCAAACGCCCAACAATACCCCAGGTCTGTACCAACAGGTCGATAGTTTCCATATAGGAGGTCGACACATCCCTTGTCCAGAGACCGTTATAGACAGTGGACAGGTCGAGACTTTGCCTTCTACAGACCGACACCTCCATGGGTAAGGAACAAAAATGTTCCCTATGGTCATAGGTTCACTCAACCTCAACGACCTAGGCAATATGATACTTCCTATTCATCTAGACCAACCAACTGAATAGATGGTCAAATCAACAATCCTCCTCCACCACTTCCAAAACTCACAAAGTCAAAAAGACTAAAGAGAAGAAAAATCTGAACTCCCAATAAAGCAAAGATGCTAAGAAAGTTTAGATTTCAAAATCCGTGTTATCCTGCTTTACAGAAATGAAAAATTATTGAGACCCAACTGTCCTTGGGTTCCAAACATTGTCACGTAATTCCTTGTGCAGGAGTGTCTTGCAGCCGTGCACAACCGTTGGTATCTTGACAGTGGCTACTCAAGACACATAACTGGAGACAAAACCAAATTCTGTCTTCTGGTTGAAAAGGAAGCTGGACATGTCACCTTTGGAGGAAACAACAAAGGAAAAATCATTGGTTCAGGTAAAGTTGGTAAGAACCCCTCCAACTCAATTGATAATGTATTACTTGTTGATGGTGTGGAGTACAACTTGCTGAGCATTAGTCAAATATGTGATAAAGGTCATACTGTAATTTTTGACTCTAATGAATGTAGAATCTTGCAACCAAATTTAAAAGAAACCAAGTTTTCAGGTAAAAGAGTCAATAACGTGTACATGATTGACTTAGATGACCCTGCTCACATAAATCTTTGTCTTGCTGCACCCAAATCTGAATTAGCTTGTTTGTGGCATTGCAGACTGGGACATGTTAGTTACAACACTCTTCATAAATTGGTGAAGCATTCCATTGTCAAAGGTCTACCTGAAATTAAATTCAAACTGAATGCTAAGATTTGTGATGCATGTGCTTAAGGAAAATAGACTAGAAAGTAATTTAAAAGCAGAATTGAAAATTCATCATCTAAACCACTTGAACTAATCCATATGGATTTGTTTGGTCCAACCAAAACAGCTAGCTTAAGTGGTAAAAGATATGGTTATATCTTGGTAGATGACTTTACTACATTCACTTGGGTATTTTATCTTGCACATAAAAATAATACCTTTGATGAGTTTGAGGCACTGTATATGCAAGTGAAGCAAGATGGTAAGTTTAAGATCTCCAACATTATTTCAGGTCATGGTGGTGAATTTGACAATGCTGACTTTAAAAATTTATGTAGGACTGAAGGAATCATTCACAAGTTTTCATCACCACGGACTCCTGAACAAAATGGGGTTGTTGAGAGGAAGAACAGAACTCTCATAGAGATGGCACGCACAATGCTTGATGAAAGGCATCTCCCAGGGAGATTTTGGGCAGAAGCGGTAAACACTGCATGTTATATCATCAACCGTTCAATGGTAAGGCCCCTCACCAAAATGACTCAATATGATCTACTTAAAGGTAAAAAGCCATCTCTCTTTCACATGAAAGTATTTGTGTCAAAGCATTTTGTTCATAACAATGATAAAAGAGTTCTGGACAAGTTTGAGCCCAAGAGTGAAGAAGGGATATTCCTTGGGTACTCCGACAAGTCTAGGGCTTATAGAGTCTACAATCTTAAGACCCTTTGTGTGGAAGAATCCCCTCACATCACTTTTGATGAGATTGATCATGACAACACTTGCAGGGAAGATGATGATGGGGAATTTCTAAACATAAAAGGAAAAGAAGAACTTCCACATGAGGAGACACAAACAAATGAAGACCAGGAAGAGCCAAGCAATGATTCGGTCATTGAAGCAGATGAAGGTAACACTCAGCCTGATTTAAGAGTGTTAAAAGACCATCCCTTAGAAAACATCTTAGGAAATCTACATGACCGAACCAAAATCAGGTCGCAGTTCAAAATTATGGATGAAATTGAACAACTTGCTCTTGTATCTCAAACTAAACCCAAAAATATTATAGAGGCCTTAAAAGATGAAAAATGGATCAATTCCATGCATGATGAACTAAACCAGTTTGAAAGAAATAAGGTTTGGCATCTTGTTCCTAGACCTCAAGAGAAATCAGTCATAGGAACCAAATGGGTTTTCAGAAATAAACTAAATGAAGATGGAAAGATAGTAAGAAACAAATCCAGATTGGTAGCTCAGGGGTATAATCAATAATTTGGCATAGATTATGAAGAATCTTTTGCTCCTGTTGTTAGACTTGAGGCCATTACAATTTTGCTAACATTTGCATGTTCTCATAAAATCAAACTGCAGCAAATGGATGTAAAGAGTGCTTTTCTAAATTATCTTATTAAAGAAGAAGTCTATGTAGAGCAATCCCCCAATTTTGAATGCACATATTTCAAAGATCATGTTTATAAGTTGGACATGGCTTTATATGGCTTGAAGCAGGCACCTAGAGCTTGGTACGACAGACTAAGCTCACACCTCATCGAACAAGGGTATTCAAGAGGTAATGTAGATCAGACACCATTCACCAAGAAATAAGGTAAAGATATCTTGATAGTTCAGATTTATGTGGATGATATAGTGTTTGGATCCACAAAACCTCAAATGTGTGAGGAATTTTCTAAACTCATGACCAATGAGTTTGAAATGAGTCTAATGGGTGAGCTATAATTTTTCCTTGGCTTGTAGATTAATCAAAGCAATGAAGGTTGTTTTATCAATCAAGCCAAATATGTGAAGGAGTTGTTGAAAAAGTTTGATCTGACCAACTACAAACCATTAGGAACTCCAATGGGGACTGCCACTTCACTGGATGCAGATGAACAAGGTATTATTGTAGATGCAAAGAAATATAGAGGTATGATTGGGTCATTACTCTATCTAACTGCATCTAGACCAGACATTCAGTTTAGTGTTTGCCTTTGTGCTAGATTTCAGTCTAGTCCTAGAGAGTCTCACTTAACTGCTGTCAAGCGTATTTTTAGATACCTTGCTGGCACTCAAGAGTTGGGATTATGGTATCATGCATCATGTGAACTTTCACTTATTTCATATTCTGATGCAGATTATGCAGGATGTAAACTGGACCGCAATAGCACTAGTGGCTATTGCCAATTTCTCAGTTGGTGTTTGGTTTCTTGGGCTTCCAAGAAACAGCACTCGGTTGTCCTCTCAACTATAGAAGCAGAATATGTAGCTGCAGGGAGTTGTGGCACCCAAGTACTGTGGATCAAACACCAACTCCAAGACTATCTAATATATCTTGGATGTGTACCCATTCTGTGCGATAACACAAGTGCTATAAATCTTACAAAAAATCCAGTCATGCACTCTAGGACTAAACACATTGAAATTAGACATCACTTTATAAGGGATGAAGTTCTCAAAAATCACTTTGAGCTCCATTTTGTAGACTCAGAAAATCAGCTTGCAGACATCTTCACAAAGCCCTTAAGCAATGACAGGTTCACAACATTAAGGAGAGAGCTTGGTCTATGCAGACCTCAATCCACTCAGGTTTGAGCTATCAATTCCTCCTTCGTTGCTCTACCTACTTATCTTTACCATGTTTGGAACAAGCATATCTGCTTTGATTTAGAACGGGTCCATTGGCTGTATGAATCTTGCTTTGAATAATGGTCACATTCAAGGGGAGCCTGCTTATACTTATGAATGTTTTTAATTGAACATCATCTTCCGACTACATGGTATATCAAATGTTGAGAAGTGAAATGACAGGTTACGCCTGTCAGGAAACTCTCCTCATGCGTGAGGACAGGCCTCGGCCAAGTACCATGAGTCAAAAATGCATATTGTTAACTGCATAGTTGATTTCTAGTGCATAAGCATGTTTAAAGCTTTAGCATCCATTGAAGCACTTCTCAGTGGCAGCAAAAGGTAAAACCACTCTTGAATGATTGTCTGAAAGAAGAAAGTCAGAGGCACTGGCAGTAAAAGATGGCAGGTGTCTGTTAGAAATGAAGACTCACAGAAGCTAGCAGAGAATAGTTTGATGTACAGTCAGGTGTCGAGACAGGCAGGACAAAATTTCTTGAACTGGTCGACACCCTACTGATATGTGTTGAGACATGAAGAACAAATCTCCTTGAACAAGTCGACACCCTACTGGTATGTGTCGAGACTTGCAACATAGAACCTGTTAACCAAATTGACACCTTCAAGTCATGTGTCGAGATTGTCTCTCAGCCGCCCTTGGTTTTGAAGATCAAATAGAGAGTTTCTTTGATTCCTTCTACACACTACTTCCTTCATTTCCATCTAAAATCTCTTCGCCTCTGAACCTTCACTTTTCACTGAGCATTAAGTGAGGGGGAGTTGAGATTGTTTTCATTCATCTATACAACCCTGGGTGAGTTCATTTGTATTACTCTTGTTAAAGAAATGGTTTCTTGTTTATAATCCTCATTTTCATGAATCATTGCATTGAGCTCTACCAAACTTGCATTCATAATAGGATTGAAACATTTCTTAAGTTCTTGAAAATGACCTTTGCCCCTGTGTCTGAAAGTTCACTGCATGTAGGCTTCTTGGCTTTTGAAATGATTGGCATGTATTGTCCTTAAACATGTTCCTAACGTGAAGTCAAATAGAGAATACGCCCTCTAGAAACCATGCTGCTATAATTTCAGAGCAATGACCTCTCTTCAGATAAATTAGATCCTCCATCAATGAAATGAAGGATAATCTAGTCATGATGAGGAAAGTCAACTCTGTTCAAAAGAATTCAGAAAGATAAGCTACACTGAGTAACCATGGACTCTGTCGTCTAAACAACGTGTTTCCTTGAGTCAAAAAGTGAATGCTATATCGGACTATTTAATTAATTTAAAAAATGGTTTGGGGTTGACTCTACAACTTGCTTCAAAACAAAAAGGGTTATTGTTTACTTTCAATACTTGCATATCTTCTTTTTCCAATCATGCCAAATGTATGTGATGAGTAAGTCAAATGGGCTTGGTTCCATTCTCTTAACTTTCTCAAATGTTTAAGTCATATTATTTGTTGCAAAAATGATTTTTCTCAAACTTTCATTACTCAAAAATGAGCTTATAAGCTTTAAACCATCTGAACTTAACATAGGGGTATATACGCCATTTCTTACTCCAGGAGTGTTATTTTAAAACTCAAAAATTCTCAACTTTCCCTATTTTACTCGATAGTGAAAATCAATCTTTACCATTTGTCATTTTCTAACCCTATTTCCCTGTCACCATCGCTCTCCGGCGACCCAGCACATCCTCACCTGGAGGGCGACGCCCTCGTTCCCTCTCTTTTGCCTATGAAACCCTCTCCCCAGCTAGCTCCAGCTGCCCTCCGTTTCCTCACCTCCCTTTCTTCTAACTTCTCCATGGCTCCTCCGGTCACCCGTGGCAAGAAGAAAGACGCGGCTTCATCCAAGAAGGCCGCAACCTCGAAAGCACACACAGAGGGGCGATCCAAGAGCATTGAGGACCGCCCAGCTGTAGAACCAGCTAAGAGATGAGTTGCCGAGGCCCAGGACTCGAACAGTGAAAGGGTTTCACCGCCGCAACCAAAGCCCAAGCGGCCATGGCTGACCGCCAAAGAAAAAGGGAAGGCCAAAGCTCCGTTAGTTCCTCCGAAGCCCAATACTGATGCCTCTGTCAGGGAAGAAGAGAGTGATCCCTCCCGGATTCTCTTCCCTAGGTATGTGGATTTCAGTGACCATGAGATGCTTGAGAATTTTCCTGAACTGATGCCGCAGTTTGAGTTCCAAGGATGGAGACGATTTATGTCTGATTATAGGGTATACTACCCATTTCTAGTTCAACAGTTCTACAAGAACTTATTTTTTGATGAAAATAAGAAAGTCCTTCGGACTGAGGTCAAGGGGGTCTCCATCAAGCTTACCACCAAGCTTCTTCATAGGGCTTTACACATACCCCAGGATGGAGAAATAGAATCTGAGGTTCAGATTGATCTGTCTGTAGCTTACACCCTCCTTACAGGAAAGCCTCGAGACCCTCAGGATGCTACTCAACTACTTGTCAAATAGTTTGACACAAACCAGTTTCCCCCCTTACATCATCTTCTGCATCATATTTTCACTACCATGATTACCCCACAAGGAGGTGGCAGAAGTAGACTTACAGAGACCCAGAGGTTCCTATTTTACTGCTTATTCAACAATTACCATGTTTGTTTACCTGAGATCATGCTCCAGATTATGGACAGTTGCACTTGCAACCGGCGCAGCCTGCCTTATGATGCACACCTAACTGCTATTTTTCAGAAGGTTGGCATCCCTCTTGAAACTGAAAAGTCCATACCAATCCCCAGAAGTAATGTTTACAGCATGAGGTTTATAGAAAATTACATGCACTTCAAAAAGGAAGGTGATAAACTAGTAAGGAATCTGCCTGGCCATCTACATGATCCTCCAGTACAACGAGCTCCACAGGCACAGCCTGCACAGGACCAGCTAGCACAGCCACAGCATGCACAGGACCAGCCAGCTTCAGATGCACAGTTAGATCAGCATGAGGAAATGTTCCATGCAGATATCCACTTTGAGCAGGCCCCTCAGCAGCAGCAGTTTGCAGATCTCATGGACCAGCCTGGGATGATGATGGCTTTTGGCATCCAACCTCCTCTGTCTCGAGACAATGAGCCTATAGTGTTTAGTGCTAGGGATGCCCCTCTGAATTTCATACCGAAGCCTCCACCTCACAAGGTCCTACTTTTGGTGCCACTGGCAGTCTTAAGGATATTTACCTTACACTTATTCAATTCCTCACTGCTCAATTTAGGAGTATGATATCCTCCTTTCGTCAACTTAGTTTGCAGGTAGATAGAATAGAAGCCAGACAACTCCATTTTGAGCAAGTCCAAACCAACAGATGGGAGAAATTTGTGCACGACAAACATAAGTCAGATGAAAGGATGAAAAGCTTCATGAACTCCTTGATAAATGTGTGTGAACGAGCAGGCAGAATCATGAAAAGACTACGAGAGATCCACACTGAAACCTAGAAGAAAACTACTAAAATGGTCATGCATGCCTATGACATCCAAGAGGATCAAGGTAATCTCAACATTAAGTGTGCCAAACTGATGGAGTCATCCAATCAGCTAGCTGAACAAGTGGCCGGTGCCACTACATCCATCAGAGCACAAGCAGCTGGCGCAACAACATCCATCTGGGCACATGTGACCGCAGAGATCAACAGATCTCTTGATGCCACCTGAAATCTGGAGAGAACCATCAATGCCACTACTTCTCGCTTACTGGATGCTTCCCAAAGGTTGAAAGGGAAACTGTATTCTGACACCAATAAGCTACTTGATGCCTCCTCCAGGCTTGCCGACACAGTTCATACTGACACAGCTAGAGCAGTCAATAGCACCACCAAAGCTGAGGCCAAGATGGATGTCGTGTACCAGAAACTGGATATGGTTGGTACTGAAATCTTAGAGCTCATTCGTCTGCATAAAGCTCAACTCCAACCAGCCCTGTAGGACGCATGTGATGAATGGTGTACTCCTCCTCAAACAGAAGTCACCTCTTCTCGTTTTGCACCACAAGGCTCCCAACAGAGGGTTGAAACAGAATACACTTGTGAGATGATGTATACCTGGCTCAAGGATATCAAAGAAAACGTCCAGAACTTACACCGTTTTGTCAGCCAAAGGGATGAGCAGTTAAATCATAGGATTGACTCTCTAGAGACAGCCATCTCCCACCTGCAACATGAGTTCCAAGAGGCACAGATCCTGCACCTGGCCAGCACCAGCACCATGCCTCCACCACAGTAGCCTCCTCCTTCACCCGCTCCTTGATGATGACAAAGGGGGAGAAGTACCGAAGACATTCTGAGAAGACAAGCATCATCAAATATCTAGCATGTAGTTAGCTTTTGCATTTAGATTTTCAATGTAACTGCTTGAACACACATCCTTGCTTGATTTGTACAAAACCCTGGTTAATCAATGAATCAAGCTTTTTGTTGTTGTTGTTGAAAATGCTATATGTTGAAAAAATGCTAACATTCAGTTGTTGTGTGAATGGATAAATATCCCTTGGTTGATGGCCCCTCAAACCAATTTGATTGTATTGCTATAAAAATGATTGGATATAATGATTTATGGTTGTCATCATCAAAAAGGGGGAGAATGTTGTGGCCCCTGGTTTTGATAATAACAGATCATAAATCATTAGTAGATATTTGAGAAATATCTAACTTATTTTGGTTTGATGAATTGACTAATCAAGTGCAGAAGAATCTCTCTAAGTGATGTCTCGACATGGCCTAATGATGTCCCGACACATCTAGAAGAGATTGCGTTAGATTTCCAATGCTTGAGCTCCGGCATAAAAGAATGTGTCGACACATCTAACCCATGTCTCGACACATCCAAAAGAAATCAAGCCAAAGTCGTTTCGTCTAAGACTCTGGACTCACTAATGTCTCGACACACTAAGTGAAAAGTGTCGACACACTCGTGTGAAAATCTCTGCACTTGGTGCTTCTGTCTCGACACCCTCATGCTAGAACTCTGCTCATGGCTCACATGTCCCGACACCTTTTGGTGTTGTCTCGACACATCAGCCATGGTTCTTCAAGACACTCACTAAATGTTCCGACACACTGAGTGTAAAGCATCGACTCATCAACGTTCAACCAGAACGTGTTTGAAACCGACAGAAGCTATCTTCAAGGCTTTCAAAGGGATGTCTCGACACACTGACAGGGACGTGTCGACACATCCATGTTCAACCAGAATGATTCTTCAAGGCTTTCAAAGGAATGTCTCGACACACTGACAGGAAAGAATCGACACACTTGGATCGACCAGAACGGATCTGAATCCGACGGAAGCTGTCTTCAAGATCCGGAACTTAATCCAGAGGATCCGTTTGCTCTGGAAAAAGTCATCAAAGTGCTTCTATGTCAGAAGATTGTGATTTAGCAGAGACATCCTCTGAAGAAGATCGTACCTTGGCTGCTATGGTCTCCTACCTACCCACATTCCTGCAGACTTGACAGAATAGAAGTCAACTATACAAATGGAAGCAGATCAAATAATGTGGATGTGACATTCTGGGTGTTGCTTGAAAAGCGGACAACGTTGGTGTCGCCCTAGGACACCAATATATGACGAGCATGAGCTCCAGTTCAGAGGGAAAGCAAGCAAGAGGAAAAATGAAAAGCTGGAAGACTTGCTGAGGAAGCTAGCCTCCTTCCTGATGATGCTGGTGTGAGCACTTGAAGAAGAAGAGGATCCTCTTCCTCACGATGGGAGATCTTCTCACAAGCAGAAGGGTTTCGTGAAGCTCCATCCAGATCTCTGAAAAGCTTGAAGCTTAATCAACCTTCTTCCTCAAGGGTGGTGGTGAAGATCCAGGAAGAAGAAGAAGAAAGCCAAGGACCCCTCAAGCTCTTTCTCAGACAGAAGACTTTCCTTTCATTGTGTTTTACCACGATACTCTGTCTGGCAGTTCCATTTTTAGTTTGCTTTTCTTCAAAACAAACTCCATTGCTCTTGATCTCTACCTACGTGTAGGAAGACAGAAGGTGTTGACACCGGTCTGTGTAGCACCCCTGAAAATTTAAGGAATAAAAATTTCCTGAGTAAATTAAAACTTCACTAGAAAACAATTAAGTATGCACTTAATGGGACTTGACGCATATAGTATATTTTAATCTTAACAGCTAAGAATAAAAATTAGTCGCGAGATTAGCTAACCCGTTAGCTAATTATAAAACCTTAAACATTAGTTAGATATATACAAATAAAAATATTATGGACCTCTTCTTCTAAATAAACCCTATGCAAATGGCCCTTCACTCAAAGCCCATTTAGCTAAATAAATAAATATAAACCTTCGCCAAATTAAACACAAACCTACATATATACACCATATATAATACACTGTATGTATATACATGGGCCTAAACCTTGTGGTTTACATATATATATTCAATCCAGATTACCTACGTGTACAAGCCACCCATAGGTATACACATATATAAATATTAGTGACCTTTTAATGCTAAACCCAACCCAACTACACACAGATTACATTATATTTTAACAACCAAAAAGGCATGGGTTATTATTACCCATGACCCAACCCGATAACCACCCACCTAAACATCCCCATTAGCCAACCGAAGCCCATGGGCAATGGCTAAATCGCATGCATGTTTTAGGGAAAGGCCATTAGGGTTTTCTAAGAAAAATTAGGAAGGCGGCTGTAGAATTGGCAGCTTTGAAGTCCACTAGGAATCATATGCGGAAAGTACTAATAACAATAGGATTCCTCGTAAGGAAATTTAATTCCTAATAGAAGTTCTAACCCCCAGCTCTATAAATAAAACCTCATGTTAACAAGCCGGCCATTGCTCCTGCTTGTGTTTCTTCCCTGCACTGAATACCATCGTCGTCCTCTGCTACCAAACGAGAAGGGGAAAGCCAGTTGCTTCCTTCCTCTCTTATTTATCTGTTTACGAACAGAACTGCTATGGTTTTCTACCGACAAGGAGGAGAATTACTTTTTCTTCCTACATGGTCCTGCTACGGTGGGAAAAGGAGTTGTTCCCTGCCGTTGCTGCGTTAATGTTGTTCGAGAGCTACTACTGCTCTTGTTATTCTCTTCAGCTCGTGCCTTTGCTGCATCCATCTGCTTCCTGCTATGAAGAAAGCGGCATCCCACTGCTTCCTTTCTTCTTATTCACCTTCCTATACCACGTTCTGCACATTGGAAAGGTAGGTTATCTCTATATCTCAGGCAAAACCGGTTAATAGAGCATCATGCATGCAAATCATGATTAAATCTTCATGTTCCATGCTATTTTATTGAGTTTTATGTAGGTTTTCTCAAGCTTTGTAGCCCAACTGAAGTTTAATCATGGTTAAAAGCCAAAAATCAAATATAAATATCATGCATGTATTTATCACTGTGTTATATCGAGTGCTGCAAATTTTTTTGTAAATAGCGACCCTCATCATGGCGCTAATTCTTTTTGACGCCCTCGTAAACGGTCGTCAATTCCCATATGAATTAATAATTACACATGTTAAAAATTTAATATCTCTGTAACCAATTATCTGATTTAATGCATGAATATAGTTTTGGAATCCTGCTATTTTTCTTGACCTGTCCATATACTTGTGTCATAGAATTTTTAGATTGGAAAAATACTATTGTTCATAAATAATCTGGTGGAAAAGGAAATGAGGCCTTGCACTATAACGTTTCTTTTAAAATAGCGTCCCTGTCTAGGGCGCTATATTCAAAGAAGATGGCAGCGACCAAGTCGTCATTTAACAAAATTTTGAAAAAATTGATGAATGACCTGTTGGGTTCGATGCTATGTATTCAGAGGGGGGGTGAATGAATACCCTTTAAAAAACTTTCGCCCAATTAAAATTCTAGTGCTCAGAACTGCGGAATAAAAGCACTAAGACTAACTAAGAAAAACTACTCCAGTCATCTATTGAACCTATAGACAAATATGAAGAGTGCTCCTAAGCAAACATCTAATGTGGGCAGCAATTAGACAGATCAAACAAACACACAATACCACTGTCAAGCATATAGTGTGCGCATCAATGAAATGAACACATATAGAAGATCAACCTATCTCGACCCTATGCATTCATCTAGCGCCAAACACACAAAGAATTCAAACCACTGCTCAATGGGTTTTTAGGTGGTTCGGTCCAGCAGACCTACATCCACCCCACACTCAAACCAGAGTGTGGATTCCGCTGACTCACAGCTTGAACTGCTGGGCATCACAGCTTGCCATACAACCGCTGAGCAACACAGCTTGCTGTCCAGTGGAATCCACCACTGCAACGCTGGGGATTACAGCTTACCCGACCAGAGGCAACACCTCTGCAAACCGCTGGGCAATATAGCTTAGCCGTCCAGTGGAGTCCACCACTGCAATCGCTGACTAACAGCTTCAAGGAAAGTATAAAATGAAAACGAAAACAAGTATCAACAGCAACTGAAAGCTGTAAATAATGAAAGCACAAATGTGGCTCCTAAGAGCTGACTTGAGTGGATCTGATCCAACTTCCAGCAGGATCGATCTTCTCTGATCTTCTCTTCTCTCTCTCTTTCTTCTTCTTCTCTTCACACTCTGCTAGAACTCTCTGTCTCTCTCTTTCTCTTCTTTCTCTTTTTCTTCTCTGCTCTTTTCTCCTTTTCTTCTCTCTGTGGATCGTGGCTCTTTGCTGCTTTCCTATTCTTCTCTCTGTGGATCATGGCTCTCTGCTGCTTTCCTTTTCTGCTTCTTCTATGTGGATCTCTCACTCTCTGTATATACTTTCCCACACTCGATCACTTTCATCTGAAGACGAAGATTAGTATATATACAGCAGCAGGTTGGGCGTGTGACCTACACATTTCTCGCCCTAAGGAGTTTTGCCAGAACCGAGGCATTTCGACCACCTGGCAGCATCCTGGCTGGGCTGCATCCACGTGTCCTCATCTGGGCACCTAGTCCTTCCTTGGATCACGTGCCTTCATTAGGCTTCACGAAGGGTGCCTGTCAGACAGAGAATCACATTATCAGTTTAAGTATATGCATTGCAGTGTATAGACTTCGCTGTATAGACTTGTGAAGACGAAGTAATGTATAGACTTCATGAAGCAGGACAATTGCGTTGTACAGACTATGTGAAGACAAAGCTGTAGCGATGTATAGACTTCATGAATCAGAGCTGAAGCAGTGTATAGAGTTGCTGAAGTGTAATGCAATGTGCAGACATTGTTCAATGTATGGACTTTACAATGCAAACAGCAATGTATAGACATTTCAATCGACAGGCAGATAATGTACAGACTTGTACATGCTTCAGGACAAAGTATGGACTTGAATGAACGAGCATGCAATATATAGACTTGCTCAGCCTGAAGCAATGTATAGACTTCAGCTCAAAGCCAATGTATAGACTTCAAAGTATGCAAAGTACAGACTCTGAAGAACAGCAGCCAGTGTATGGACTTAGGCAGGCTTCAACTCAATGTATAGACTTCACGACTGATGAATGCAATGCACTAGACAAAGTATAGACTTAACGATGTGCAGACTTGCCAAGACAAATGAGCGATGTACATACTTGCTCGTTGTTCAGACTTCATGGACGATGTACAGACATGCAAAGAGAAAGGCTGTACAGACTTGATGAGCGATGCAAGGCAAAGGAATGTATATACTTCCAATGTATAGACTTACCAACTGAGCAATGTACAGACTTGAACAAGGAAGCTTTGTACAGACTTGATCAAGGCAAGGCAATCGAGTGTATAGACTTTCAATGTATAGTCTTGCCAAAGGGGTGATGTACAGACTTGAACAAGGCAAAGTCTGTACAGACTTTGAGATTCACAATGTATGGACTTTGGCAACCCAATGGCTGTACAGACTTCCACTCAACATCGTTGTATAGACTTTGAATGCTCGAGACAATGTATAGACTTGAATAGCTTCAAGGCACAATGTGCAGACTTTACCAGTGTATAGACTTGGAGTTCTGAATGTAGGTAAAGACTGGGAATGTATAGACTTTGCCTTAGAAACGAATGTATAGACTTTGAGGCAGAAGCCAGGCAAACGATGTGTAGACATGGCCAGAACGTAGGGAAAGGTAAGCATGTATAGACTTGAAAAAGTAGACTGGGCAAACTCTGTACAGACTTGCTCAAACAGTCCGATGTATAGACTTGGAATTTCAACAGAAGGATGTACAGACTTTGAATATGAAATCAGGCAAACGGATGTACAAACTTGGAAGTTCACTGATGGATGTATAGACTTCACCTCGAGCATCTACAGTGCAATGTATGGACTTTGAAGAATATGAACATGGCGCTGTACAGACTTCAAGTGAAGACCAGTGTACAGACTGCATTCGAAAGCAATGTATAGACTTGACAACCAAAGGGCTGTACAGACTTGAGCAAGACACAGCAATTGAATGTGTAGACATTGCACAGGAGAGTGTATAGACTTAGAACACGTGCAATGCAAAGACAACCTTATACAGACTTGGAGGATGTGAGTGAGAATGTAGAGACATCAGAGATGTGTGCTATAGTCCAATGTATGGACTTAGTGCTCTACATGCTATAGTGCAATGTCTAGGCTTGATAAACTGACGTGACACAATATGCAGCGGAGGGCGATGAAACTATTTTGATGTGATACGACTCCCTTGGACCTAGGATAGCAAGCAGCACTATGAGTCGGCAACGTCGCACATGCGGTTTCACTCGCGGAAGCACGCTCGGATCCGTAGGAGGACCGGCGATGGTGGTGAGGGTCCGAGTTTGGACCTTGCGGCTCCAAGGTTCGGCCGGATAGGGATAGATCCCAATGGGCCAGGGATGCCCGATTTCACGGGTAGTCGGCACGCCGAGGGCGTGGGATGTAATGGCTCTCTCTCAACTCGCCCCGCGGTGAACACTCGATTGGATTGAATTGCGGATCGGACACTCGCCTCACCTCCGACGGTAACTAAGAGCGATACTAAGCTAAGCAACAGTAAAAACCAGCAAGGGAGAGTGGCCAAGAGCTCACCTGATCGGCGTGAAGACGCCGATCCCGGGCGGAGACGAGGGCGAGCGGGGAAGTGTGGTCCCCGCACACTGCGCCGATGTAGCTTCACAACCTGTTCAAGAGTACATGCACTACACCTCGCACAGGAGGGTGGTCTCGGGGGTGGGAATTGAATAATTACAGTAAACACTACCACCACGCAGGGTGGGGCGGTAAGCCGGCCAGGCGGGAAGGGGAGGGTGGGCCAAAACGGGTAGAAAAGAACTAAGGGAGTTGGTGCAGCTGGCTGGAATTCTGGATGGGAAGCTGCTGTTGCCGCCGTCCCGAGCTAGTTCGAACTCCGACTTTGAAGATTCCAACTCCTGGAGTTCCCTGACTTGATGCTGGTGATGTCTGAATTTTTGGGCGGCCTCTGGAGCCAGGGACTGGTAACACCAGCGACTGAACCGAGGCAGCGAGTGTGGTTTCTGGCCGGACCTGTTCTGTAACAGTAGGTTGCAGACACTGTGGTGAACTCTCCCGAACTCCGAATGGCACAAAACTAGCGGTGATGTCTTCGTGGTTGAAGTAGCTTTCAGCAGGAGGTGGCGGGGCGACGATCCCAGGTCGGTGGTGACTTGGGTCCTAGGAAGAATGAACTCTGGTCGTTGCAGTCTGAAGAAACAAACCTGGACAGTGCAAGGGAGAAAATTCGTAACTATGTCCCACGGTGTCCAAATGTCGATCCGCCTTCTGATCCTGGAAGAGGGCAGAGAGGAGAAAAACTTTGATGAAGAAACCCAAGTCTGGTTCGGCCTTGGTTGATCATGGCACGTTGCTCTTTCTGGTTCTGATTCTCTGCAGAGGCTGCACGGCGGGGTTCTGGTTCTGTAGCAGCAGGTTGCAGACGCTGTCCCGGGCACTCCAGAACTCCGAATGGCACGAAACTGGTGGCGTTGTCTTCGTGGTTGAGGTGGCTTTCAGAAGGAGTCAACGGGGCTGCAATCTGAGGCCGTGGACGGTCGGTGTACCCTGAAGAGTAGGCACTGGTCGCTGCAGACTGTAGGAGGCAGACCCGCACGACCGAGGGAGAACGTTTGTAACTCTGGGTCTCGGATGCTGAATTAAGTTCTGCCCCGTGCTTCTGGTCGTGGACAGATGGAGGAAGAAACTTGAAGAAGAAACTTCAGCCTGATTCCTTCGCCGTTGGTCGTGAAGCAGCTTCCAATCGGGTTCAGGCTTTCTGCAGGTGGAGTCTGGCGCAGTCGGGGTAGAACAGCTCTCACGGTCGGCCACGAACTCGGAATGGAGTGATTCCACCTCGCCTGTGAAGAGAACAGGGAGGCCTTTCCAGAAAGGTAAGGTACGCACTCAGGTGTCTCTGTATGAACTCGGGGGAGCTTCTGCAAGATGTGCCTTCTTCTGCTACCTGCAGACTTGGCTAAGCAAAGGGGTGGTAGTGGAACTTGGTGAAAGGGAATGGGGTTTTTGCAATGGGGAAGGGTTGGAGGTGATGGTAGATGGGGGTGGAATGTGGAAGAATGATGAGAGGGGCGGAGCTGGTGGTCTGGAGGTGCAGGAGGGTGGAGGGGAGTGGAGGCCGAAGTTTGGAGAGGGGAGGGTGGAGGGGTCGGCCAAGGCAATGGAAGGGTGGAGAGGGTGGAGGGGGGGTCGACCCTAGGAGGGAGGGGAAGGGGGTGGACGACCTAGGGAGGTGGAGAGACTCCTTGGGGAGAGGAAAGGTTGTCTTGGATGTGGGAAGATGTGTGGGGAATAGGGAGGGTTGTCTAGGGAAGGTGAATGGTTGCTTGGGAAGGTGGAATGAGTAATGGGGAGAGTAATGGGATCTTGGGAGGTGAAGAGACTTGCCTAGGTGGCAAGTGAGGTGGCAAGGGTAAAGAGAGAGAGGGGGATTTCGAAATTTAGAGAGAGAGAGGGAGGAGAGAGAGGGGAATTCGCCCCTAGGAGAGAGAGAGAGAACTAGAGAGAGAGAGAGAGAGCTAGAGAGAGAGAGAAGACTCAAGGGGGATTCAAGTGGGTTTCAATTTTCATGCATTCATCAATTAGCTTCAAAATGAGGAGTTGGGGTCCTATATATAGGGAATCCCCAATTACATAGAAGTCCCTGGAAAATGGACTAATAACAGAAGACCAAGGGGTGGGGAAGGGGGCGCCCATGGGCCAGGCCCAATGAAATGGCCCATTAAGGCCTACAACCCACTAACCTATTAAACCACTTAATGAATCCTTGGACTTAGGTGAATGACTAACTAACTTAGATAATAGACTCAATAAAAGGCAAAATTACATGATTATGACTCAAGAAAAATGTGGAAATTACATGGCAAGACTCAGAAAATGATGGCGAACAAAGTGGCGAGTAGCAGGACCCCACGGAGTGAAAGGGTAAGGGATGTCCCCATCATAAACGATGTGTGGACTTCAAGGCGTGAGATGCTGAATGAGACGGTCCACTGTATAGACTTTACTTCGTGCATGCTACAGGGCCGATGTACAGACTTGCCAATGTATGGACTTTCAGTCCAATACAAAAGGCTGTGTAGACTTGAAGAAATGCTTCAAGTGGATGGTTGTACAGACTTCATGAATATGCAGACTTGTCAACGAGATGCACACTGTATAGACTATGCACATGTATGAAGAGCACTGACGATGTATAGACTTGCTAGCCAAACACTATACAGATGCTCATATGCAATGAATGTATAGACATGCGAATCTGAGGGGGTCGACCCATCTAAGAGGGGGGTCGACCCACAGAGCTGGCACACTCATGCACACACTCATGCACATAACAGATCAGATAGAACACATTCATGCATTCTTCCACAGAATAGATCAGATATATTCAAAACAATGTGGTGACTCATTCATGTTGTTATCATTAAAACACCACATCATCAACAAAGCACAAGGGGCACAACAATCTCCCCCTTTTTGATGATGGCAACATAATGAGTCACACTGACTCATCAAACTATTCTCCCCCTTTGACATAAGCAAAAAGAAGGGAAATGGTTTGAGAGTCAAATGCAGCACACAAAGATAGCACATAAATTCAGAGAATGAATCATGGTTCATTAAAATGAAGATCTCCCTTATGATGATGAAACAACTCTCCCCCTATCAACATGCATGATTGACTACTCTCCCCTTAGATGCAAATAAACCATAACTCCCCCTGAAGTACAGGAATGGACTCTGGTTATCCAATAAATCAATCTGAAATCAGCCATTACAAAGAATCTGAATTCTGGTGAAAAGACCACATATGCAATAAGTCACATATGCATGAACAGAATGAAACAGGTAAAAAAGACCGCAGAATCAGAACTTATTGCAGAACAAGATGGAAGATTCCAACAGTGTGGAGAGTAAAGTGATTGATGATAGAAGGGAAACAATAGACAATAATCATCACAAGACATCTCAATGAATAATCAGACTGAATCTGATCAGGCTATCTGGAAAATCTGATCATGAGGGATTTTAATGCATACATCACTTCAATAAGTCTTAAAAGGTGTAGACTCTTCTATCATAAAGGGTTATGAAGTGGCAACTTAACCAATTTGATTTAATTTTGATGTATACCAAATTTGTCAAATTAAACTCAATACTCATATCTGAATCCAAGTTTTAATAAAGGTGAACCAAATATTCAGATAACACTTAAAATCAATCATCTTTTATCTTACACATATGATCTCAATAGCACCTTTGAAAGATACACAGATTAGTACTGAAGTTAAACACTTTTTCAAGAACATGAGTTGACAGATTTTTCAAGATAATTTCATTTGAAGCACATTATATTTTTCCTGAGCACTTTAGGTTGATCAACACCTTTTTACATGAGGCACAACACATCTCAGGTGAAGTGACCCAGTTACTCAATGTGATAACTGTCATTGCCTCTCACTTTGAGAACAGAGTTAGCAATATGAGTGTCTTTTTACATGAGAAGACACCTTGATCAGAGGCCAGACTCCCCAATTACTCAACACAAATAAGCCATTGCTCTGTCAGGTTTTGTTTTACTAAATTTTCACCAGAGATAACTATGGCACCTCATGACATGAGTTACTTTATTTCATTGATAAAGAGCTCAGTTTCTCAATGACCGAGTCATTGCTCTGAATTCACAATTTTTCATTTAGTCAACATTTTTCAAGTTAATGTTTAACAACAATACACACTATATGTATCTTAATCAAAGTAGCCCTGAATTCAAATTTTCAGATATCTGATGAGAGAGTCTAAGGTTTACATGACACAAGTGGTTAAAATTTATTAAACCTTATCATTCAGATATTTTCAATTTATTTAACTACAAATCTGAGAATACATTAATCTTATATCAGTCTGATTCAGTGATAATTCTTAAACTTATATGATAAGAGTTTCTACCAATTTCTCAGACTAAATTGCATGACATGCAGCATAAGTTCCTCAAATCAGAACAATAAATTCAGCAACCAACAATCAATAGTAAAAACAATTCAGTTACACCAGCTGAGAAGAATGTGAAAGATGAGTATAAGCTGGTGCAATAGTAAATCACCAATAGATAAATATTTCAGAAGAGTGAACATCAACACACAGTAGCTGAGTCTGGAATTCAGACATATCAGTTGACAGATAGTATCATGAAGGGAGTTGAAAGAAACTCTTCTTTAACAGCTCAACAAATAGAAGGCAGAATCCTTTTTCAAGAGAGAGAAATATGACATCAGATGAGAGTTGATCAATTATTAGACAAGAGGTGTTCAGGATGTGACAATCAAAACACCAATTCTAAATGCTCCCCCTGTCTAGATGCAATGAAATTTCTTTTTAGGTTTAAAAAAAAATTTATGATATGCACTGCCCTTCATATAAGAAGTATGCAACAATTCTGATAAGGGGAGCATGATGACCAAGCAACAGCAAACAAGCTCCCCCTGACAAAATGCATGATATGCAATGAATCACTTCTTTTCAAATTTAATTTTCTTCAAATTGATGATATGCAGTACATTGTTCTATATGGGCCATGCCCCTTGGTACTTGGCAGAGAACTTGGTCTCAAGGACCATCTCACACATAGTAAGAACCTCCAAGCAGATTTCCCTGCCTTTTAGTAGCTTACTATTTGATATACCAGGGTAATGCAAGAAATGCAGTGCAAAGCAGTCATATATGCATTAATCAAAAACAGTTGGACTCCCCCTGACTATATGCATGAAATGTATTGAAGCACATCACATGATATAAGTTTTGCATTCAGATATGATTCATGCAGATTAGACAGAAGAGAGTTACCATAAACATGATTGTGCAATTCTTAATTCAGAAAACTTCAATTTTAGCATCAACAAGTTAACATGATATGCAATCATTTCAAATTCACAATTTCATTTAATGGAATTTAAGCACAGTTCAGAACTGACCTGATTTGTAGGATCTTGGGGGTTTCATTCTTGAGTGTCTTGACTTATTAATCCCCCTTTATTCATTCTAAGGCACACCTGCAGCAAATCAATCACTTTGATCTTGTAGGAACCCAAGAAGTCTTGGGTCCTGAATTACCCCTATCAGGTGTTCTAAACAATCTCTTAGCAGTATGATCATCAAATTCCATCAGATAACAGTCAAACATGGAATGTCCAAATTTTCCACAGTAGTAACATGAAGCCACGGAATTTTTGTTTTTATTATTCATGTTAGCAGAAACATGATGCCCATGTGCATGCACATGAGTATGAAAATTATGTGTATGAGCATGAGTATTTCTTTTATTAACATGAAAATTTTTCTTTCCATACTCAGCCAGCCGACAGTTGGCAGCTTTGTGGCCTAGCTTACCACATTCAAAACATACAGAGTTTTTCCTTTTATCACTCAAGTTATTTCTAGCAGAATCATAGAAAGCAGGGAATTTTACAGATTTAGAGTTCAATCTATTTCCCTGAGCATGCCAGCAGTCTTTGACTGCATGCCCATACTTACCACATTCAAAGCATTTAAAATGCTTGCTTCTTGATTCATTTTTACCCCAATGATTTTCTGACCAGCACTCATTAACCTTATGCCCAGGCTTGTTGCAAGTGAAACAAATGATATGTTGGCCTGAAGTAGATCTATATCTATGTTGGTCATGAGCATGTGTGAAAGATCTAAGATTCGCATTACTGTCTTCCTTCAGTTTAAAACATGCATTCATTAGATGACCATTCCTACCACAGTAATAATAAGATGCATCAAATTTCTTAGTGGCATGGTTTCTATTAGTTGATTTCCTAGAATGTATTTCTTCATTAGCATGCTCATCTTCAATCAACAGTCTGCAATCATCCATTACATGCCCTATCTTGCCACAATAATGACATGACACTTGAGTTTTCCTGGCGACATGATTACTAACAGACTGACTAGATGCATGAGAATGAGTACATGAAACATGAGCATTTTCCATTGACCCATCAGATTCAGCAGATCTAACAGATTTCAGGGTATAATCAGAAATATTCTTTGCCTTCTTTGTTTGACTCTTTCTTTTCAATTTCTGATTATTCTCAGCATGTTTTGTTTGCTTTTCAATTTTCTGGGCTTTGAACTGAAAAACAGATTTTGAAAGTGATTTCTGATTTTCCTTTTGTTTTGGGGATTGCTTTGAGGTACCAGCTACATCAGAACTTTGCACAAAGGTAGTGTATAGCTGGTTTCTAGTGATTTTCTTAACTTCAGAACTACAGCTTATCCCCCTTTTTAGGTTCTTATCCTTCATTTTGTCTTTCATGACATCTTTTATTTTTCTTTCATTTTTAGCAGAATTGGATGCTGAGTTTTCCAGATCATGAATTTTATCTTCCAAAGATGCTATATGAAGTTCATAACTTGCTATTTTCTGTTCACTGCAATTAACACATTCACTTAGAACTTTGTTTACAGTTTTATACTTCTCAATTTCTTATTCCAAGTTGTTCAAGATTTTTAATTCTTCATCACAGACAGCTTTTCCCTTTTCTGTGGTGAGAAGTCTTTCAGACAAGCCAGTGTTTAAACACTTTAATTTTTCAACTTTATCCTTCAGTTCAGTGTTTTCTTTGGTCAGTTTCTTAACTTCTTCATCACAGTTTTCTCTTCCAGACATCAGCTCCAGCTTTTCAATTAGCTCCTCTTCTCTTTCCTCCACTCTAATTTTCACAGCCACCAAGTTTTTGTGATCCTCTTTAAGTGAGACAATTTGTTTACTCAGCCATTCATTTTCACTATAAAAATCTTCATTACGTTCTCTTAGAGCTGAGCACATATCACAGTTTGACTCTACAGAAGAGATATGCATGGCTTCCTTATTGATTTTCTCTATTTCAGCTTCAAGATTTTTATTCCTCCACTGAATTTCTACATTCTCAGCTTTTGATTTCTTCAGATCAACTTTAATCCTTTCCAGCTCTTCCAGATTCATCAAATGTTCATTAGTTTTCAATTTCAGCTGACTTTCTAATTCAAAGATTTTATTGAAACCTTCTTGGTTTTCCTTTTTCAATAGGCACATTTGTTTCATATTCATGTGATTCTCTGAAAGACATTTATCATACAATTCATTTATCTTCGGGCACTTTTCACATGATGAATTAGAATCACATTTCTCAATTTTCTTTTTGAACCTTTTATTCTCAGATTTTAATTTCTTGGATACAGTTAACAAATCTTCATACATCACTATCAATTCATCAAAAGAGTATCCATCTGATTCGGAGCTTACCTGAGATGAGGTCTCATCATCATCATTTCTCCGATCAGCCATCAAGCATTTGTTGTGATTCCTGGTGAGCTTTAGTTTTTCCAACATCTCTTTGGCTGACCTGCAAGATGAAATACATGAGATTAGAGTTCTGTCAATTGATTCTTTTAGTAAAACTACTGCTCTAGTATTGACAGAATCTTTCAATTTATCCTTCTCAGTCCATCTAGATTTATCTTTTGATAAGTTGTATGGACCGTGAGTCATTACCTTCCAAAGTTTTGGATCAGTAGATTTTACATACCGATGGAAATTTTCTAACCAAGAATCAAAGTTATCACCTCTGAATATCAGAGGATTAGCCATCGAAGCAGATAACAACCAGATTCAAAAGCACAGGACAATTGACAAGAGATGCACTAAAACAGATAAGCAAAGCAATGCACTAATTAAGTGAAACAAAACACGATCTTAAAAGACCCACTCTGAAATGCACCAACAGCTAGCAGGATCTGCTGCGGATTGTTAGATCCTATGCACAGCAACCCGCTCTGATACCAAGTGTTGGGTTCGATGCTATGTATTCAGAGGGGGGGGTGAATGAATACCCTTTAAAAAACTTTCGCCCAATTAAAATTCTAGTGCTCAGAACTGCGGAATAAAAGTACTAAGACTAACTAAGAAAAACTACTCCAGTCATCTATTGAACCTGTAGACAAATATGAAGAGTGCTCCTAAGCAAACATCTAATGTGGGCAGCAATTAGACAGATCAAACAAACACACAATACCACTGTCAAGCATATAGTGTGCGCATCAATGAAATGAACACATATAGAAGATCAACCTATCTCGACCCTATGCATTCATCTAGCGCCAAACACACAGAATTCAAACCACTGCTCAATGGGTTTTTAGGTGGTTCGGTCCAGCAGACCTACATCCACCCCACACTCAAACCAGAGTGTGGATTCCGCTGACTCACAGCTTGAATAGCTGGGCATCATAGCTTGCCATACAACCGCTGAGCAACACAGCTTGCTGTCCAGTGGAATCCACCACTGCAACGCTGGGGATTACAGCTTACCCGATCAGAGGCAACACCTCTGCAAACCGCTGGGCAATACAGCTTAGCCGTCCAGTGGAGTCCACCACTGCAATCGCTGACTAACAGCTTCAAGGAAAGTATAAAATGAAAACGAAAACAAGTAGCAACACTAACTGAAAGCTGTAAATAATGAAAGCACAAATGTGGCTCCTAAGAGCTGACTGGAGTGGATCTGATCCAACTTCCAGTAGGATCGATCTTCTCTGATCTTCTCTTCTCTCTCTCTTTCTTCTTCTTCTCTTCACACTCTGCTAGAACTCTCTATCTCTCTCTTTCTCTTCTTTCTCTTTTTCTTCTCTGCTCTTTTCTCCTTTTCTTCTCTCTGTGGATCGTGGCTCTCTGCTACTTTCCTTTTCTTCTAATTCTCTGTGGATCTCTCACTCTCTGTATATACTTTCCCACACTCGATCACTTTCATCTGAAGACGAAGCTTAGTATATATACAGCAGCAGGTTGGGCGTGTGACCTCCACATTTCCCGCCCTAAGGAGTTTCTCCAGAACCGAGGCATTTCGACCACCTGGCAGCATCCTGGCTGGGCTGCATCCACGTGTCCTCATTTGGGCACCTAGTCCTTCCTTGGATCACATGCCTTCATTAGGCTTCACGAAGGGTGCCTGTCAGACAGAGAATCACATTATCAGTTTAAGTATATGCATTGCAATGTATAGACTTCGCTGTATAGACTTGTGAAGACGAAGCAATGTATAGACTTCATGAAGCAGGACAATTGCGTTGTATAGACTATGTGAAGACAAAGCTGTAGTGATGTATAGACTTCATGAATCAGAGCTGAAGCAGTGTATAGAGTTGCTGAAGTGTAATGCAATGTGCAGACATTGTTCAATGTATGGACTTTACAATGCAAATAGCAATGTATAGACATTTCAATCGACAGGCAGACAATGTACAGACTTGTACATGCTTCAGGATAAAGTATGGACTTGAATGAACGAGCATGCAATGTATAGACTTGCTCAGCCTGAAGCAATGTATAGACTTCAGCTCAAAGCCAATGTATAGACTTCAAAGTATGCAATGTACAGACTCTGAAGAACAGCAGCCAGTGTATGGACTTAGGCAGGCTTCAACTCAATGTATAGACTTCACGACTGATGAATGCAATGCACTGGACAAAGTATAGACTTAACGATGTGCAGACTTGCCAAGACAAATGAGCGATGTACATACTTGCTCGTTGTTCAGACTTCATGGACGATGTACAGACATGCAAAGAGAAAGGCTGTACAGACTTGATGAGCGATGCAAGGCAAAGGAATGTATATACTTCCAATGTATAGACTTGCCAACTGAGCGATGTACAGACTTGAACAAGGAAGCTCTGTACAGACTTGATCAAGGCAAGGCAATTGAGTGTATAGACTTTCAATGTATAGTCTTGCCAAAGGGGCGATGTACAGACTTGAACAAGGCAAAGTCTGTACAGACTTTGAGATTCATAATGTATGGACTTTGGCAACTCAACGGATGTACAGACTTCCACTCAACAGCGTTGTATAGACTTTGAATGCTCGAGACAATGTATAGACTTGAACAGCTTCAAGGCACAATGTGCAGACTTTACCAGTGTATAGACTTGGAGTTCTGAACGTAGGTAAAGACTGGGAATGTATAGACTTTGCCTTAGAAACGAATGTATAGACTTTGAGGCAGAAGCCAGGCAAACGATGTGTAGACATGGCCAGAACGTAGGGAAAGGTAAGCATGTATAGACTTGAAAAAGCAGACTGGGCAAACTTTGTACAGACTTGCTCAAACAGTCCGATGTATAGACTTGGAATTTCAACAGAAGGATGTACAAACTTTGAATATGAAATCAGGCAAACATATGTACAGACTTGGAAGTTCATTGATGGATGTATAGACTTCACCTCGAGCATCTACAGTGCAATATATGGACTTTGAAGAATATGAACATGGTGCTGTACAGACTTCAAGTGAAGACCAGTGTACAGACTTCATTCGAAAGCAATGTATAGACTTGACAACCAAAGGGCTGTACAGACTTGAGCAAGACACAGCAATTGAATGTGTAGACATTGCACAGGAGAGTGTATAGACTTAGAACACGTGCAATGCAAAGACAACTCTATACAGACTTGGAGGATGTGAGTGAGAATGTATAGACATCAGAGATGTGTGCTACAGTCCAATGTATGGACTTAGTGCTCTACATGCTACAGTGCAATGTCTAGGCTTGATAAACGATGTGTGGACTTCAAGGCGTGAGACGCTGAATGAGACGATCCACTGTATAGACTTTACTTCGTGCATGCTACAGGGCCGATGTACAGACTTGCCAATGTATGGACTTTCAGTCCAATGCAAAAGGCTGTGTAGACTTGAAGAATTGCTTCAAGTGGATGGCTGTACAGACTTCATGAATATGCAGACTTGTCATCGAGATGCACAATGTATAGACTATGCACATGCATGAAGAACCCTGACGATGTATAGACTTGCTAGCCAAACACTATACAGATGCTCATATGCAATGAATGTATAGACATGCGAATCTGAGGGGGTCGACCCATCTAAGAGGGGGGTCGACCCACAGAGCTGGCACACTCATGCACACACTCATGCACATAACAGATCAGATAGAACACACTCATAGATTCTTCCACAGAATAGATCAGATATATTCAAAACAATGTGGTGACTCATTCATGTTGCTATCATTAAAACATCACATCATCAACAAAGCACAAGGGGCACAACACGACCAGTCGTCAATTATATAGAGGTTAGTTATGAGTTTTCGCATTAATAGTTTGTTCATGGGTATCGTAGTATCCGTTGGCCATGAAAATTTATGGGCATACTATTGGGGTGGAGACCGAGATAGTGAAAGTGGTTGCACCATTTTTCGTGCCCCCTATCTCAATATCCCCCTATTAGGGTGCTAGACTGGGTACAGAGGGGGCTGAATGTATCCCTCTAGAAAATATGGCCCATTTTTAAAAAACTAAAGCTCAGATATGCGGAATAAAAACTAATGAGCTTTCCAAGATGAAATGATAAGGCAATCAAATGAACAAACAGTTGGACTGCAATAATGTAGCCACCTGATCAACCAGAAACGAATGCAGAGTAAAACAACCCAAACACACTTAGCCGAATATAATGCTCAAAAGTAACTCTCTAGATAATGCAACAGGCCAAACATGCACAACCTGTGAATGGGGGAGGTAGAAGAAATGGAGCTAATGCAAGGAAAACCACTGCACATATAATTTTTAGGTGGTTCGGTCCTCCAGACCTACATCCACCCCTCACTCCCAACTGGAGTGAGGCTTCCACTAGTAACACTAGCACAGCAGACTCAATCTGCAACAAATGCTGCCAAACAGCTTGACCAGGGGAACAACCTCCCCTCTTCCTCCCAACCGGAGGGAACCCACAAGCAGCACCCAGCTACTTGCAACCGGAGATCAAATCTCCCTTCTCTTGACCCACCAGGAGGAATCCACAAGTAGCATCCAGCTACTTTCGACAGGAGATCAAATCTCCCTTCTCCTGACCCACCAGGAGGAAACCAATCCCCAACAGGGCAATCGGAAGAATCACAAGGAAATGTAAACGAAACTAAGAAAAGGAAAATACAGTAATCAGAAAACTGTAGCTATGGTAGCACAACAGTTGCTCTCAACTAGAGCTAACTGGGATGGATATGATCCACGGTACAGCAGGAACAAATATTCAAGTAGCTTTGCTTCTCTTCTCACTCTGCTCGAGCTCTATATCTCTTTTTTTCTCTTATGCTTCTCTTCTCTCTCTTTTCTTTTCCTTTCTTCTTCTGGATCGTGGAAGCTCTCACTCTTCCTCTGCTTCAGTCAATCACGATCGGTCTCATTCAGACAGAGGAGTCTTCCTTATATATCAGCAGCATTTAGGGCGACATGCGCTCTCCACGATTCCCTCCAAGAGGCCTCAGTCCACGTGTCAGCATCCTGGTACCTCGTCCATCCTGGGATCACGAGCCAGTCACCTCGGATCACGTGCCCTTCATTAGCACGTTCAGCAACTACAGTCTGGTGGCGTCAACTCACTTGCTCCAAAAGGTTGACGCAGCCTTCAAGGGCATTCTACCAGCAAGACTTAAGTCTGCTACGTTGACTCCATCAGCCTGCTGCGTTGACGCATTGATACATTCCAGCGAGCAACCAGCCTAGCCTTTTTAACTGCTGCGTCGACGCTTCCAACCCGTGGCGTTGACGCATTGATGATCCAGTGATCAAGTCTTCAGTAGATGGGCGTGCTGCGTCAACGCTCTCATCATGCTGCGTTGACGCATTGCTGTTCCAGCAGCTGAAATTTGGATGGCTTCAGCCCTCTTGCGTCAAGGAGTGCGTTGACGCATTGTGCAGCTGCGTCCACCCTCTAGTCACCTTGTCGATCCATCAAGCTGCTGCGTCGACCCAACGAGCTGCAGCGTCGATGCTGCCAAGGTACTCCAGAGGTTGCAAGGAGATACTTGAGCTGCTGCGTCCACGCTGCCAGTGGGTGGCGTTGATGCACGGACATGTACATTAAGGCCTTTCTTGCCTTGAATATTGGCATCTCTTAAGCCACTGCGTCGACGGTGCTTGTTGATGGCGTTGACGCATTGAGCACCCTGCATCCTTTTGTTCCTGTTAAACATTCATTAAAACTTAAGTGTCTATATCACTTATCTTATCGTTGTCATCATCAAAACCAGGAGTACAACAATCTCCCCCTTTTTGATGATGGTAACTCTGGACTGTTTTAAGAATGTGGTATCAAACAAATGCATGGTTGTCTGTCAATCAGAAGTACAAGTATTTGTAATTCACGAAGCTATATTGTATTCAAGTATCTGTAATTCATGAAGCTACATTGTGATGTATGCTTAATTACAAAAAGAACCATATGCTATCATTTGAACTCATGCTTTGAACTCATGCTGCTCTCCCCCTTTGACATCATCATGAAGGGGGTAATACATGATCTGGCCTGAAGCCTCAATTGAAAAATCTGCCATAACTGGAAGAAGATCCGCGAGCCCTTGGTGGTTGACTTGGAGTAGAGTGAGATCGTGGAGTATTAGATTGATCTCTGCCCAGCAACATGTGAATGTCTTGAGATATAGCAGCTAAGTCATGTTGCAGTGTGGTCCTCACATGTGCAATAGCAGAGGACATCATCTTGGACATTTTTGGTGTTCTTCAGTTGATTTCCAAGAGAGTTAAGTGTGTCTGTCACAGTGTCAATCTTGCCTAAAATAGCTTTGATGCATTGGGGAAGAGCATTAACAGGACCCTTGATGGTTTCAACAGCAATCCTCACATCAAAACAAAGATCAGTAATCTTGGCAAGGGATTGACAAAATGAAGATTGATTGCTGTGTATGTCGGTCACCAATGTTGATAGTTTGTCAAGTAGAGATGATAGGTTTTTCAAGACGGACCTTGTAGCTTGGTCAGATAGCATCTTGGAGAGTAAGAATTTTTGCCACTCGGATAAGACAGAGACTTCAAATTGTATAACCCGAGCAGTCAGTTTGTTGAGATGATAATTTGTAAACTCCATTAGCTTGTCCATCTTTGCATCCTGACGCTGCAGCATCATAGACATGTGAGCAAACATCTCTTCAACAGTGGCTGGTGGTGGAGCTGCATCAGAAGTTGGAAAAGGCCTCCTATAAACACCAATTTCCATTGTAGGTGTAGAGCCACTGGGTTCCCCAGTTTCCAACTGAGGGCTTGATGATCTCACAAATGT
Source organism: Amorphophallus konjac (assembly GCA_022559845.1). NCBI lineage: Eukaryota > Viridiplantae > Streptophyta > Magnoliopsida > Alismatales > Araceae > Amorphophallus > Amorphophallus konjac. Next base: position 169,712,267 of record CM040119.1, on the reverse strand, counting down.
TTCTTCAACTTCATACTCTCCTCTTGCTGAACTACCATCTGGTATGCCTTCTCTCACCACAGGTGGAATTGGTATCTCTGTCCTGTTCACTTGACTATCATCCACAGTGACTGTTCTTGATGCCTGTCCTGTCTCTGATTGAGCTGATTTCTGACTGGGAAGGATTCTAACAGCCTTACCATCAATGACTTGGAAGCCCATAAACCTCTGAACGTAAGACATGGAATATATGTTTCCTTTGGGGATAACATGTTTCTTTTCAGTTCCAAAATCCACTCCTACCTTTTTGAAAATTGATGTGAGGTGTGCTGCATAAGGTAGTGTTCTAGAGTGGTGAAGACAAGTTCCAATTGTCTGAACTACAACATCAGTTAAAGAAATCTTAACTTCCTTTAGCATGCAGTACAACAGGAATCGCTGCATATCTGTGACTCTTTCTCTACCACTGCTTTGAGGTTTGATGATAGACGTGCATATGTGATGAAGTAGTCTGACAGATGGTATAAATCTATTAGCTTTCAGACTGGACAGGTATGTCTGTTTCACGTCAGAGGGGTCTTTGGTTAACCCAGTCAAAACAGCAAATGCCTCATGTTCATCTAGCTCATACGAATGAAGCTTTGCTCCTCACATTGGTATTTTCCAAACTCGAGCAAGCAGGGCACTAGTTAACTCAAAATGAACATTTCTAACAGTGGAGGACAATTTGGGAATCTTCGGTTCATATTTCAAATTTTGATAAAATTCCCTAACGAGAGTAGGATAGTAAACAGTGTGCTTCGTCACAAACTTCCACCAGCCTTGAAATTCTAATGCAGGCCGTACCTTAGGAAATGCAGTCAGTAGCCCTTCATCGGAACTTACAATGTACCTGGGGATAAGAACCTTGAGAGGTTCTTCTATATTGATGACAACAGAAGACCTGGATTTCTTCTTCCCCGTTATACCAGAAGAGGTGCGTGGTTCAGCTGATATCGATTTTGAGGACTTTCTTCTCTTGATCGGTGGACTAGGGCTCCGAGGACGTCTCTCCTTCTCCTTTCCTTTGCGCTTCCTGGAAATAGCTGTAGATGGTGTCGCTTCTGGAGGGTTGGCCACTGGAGCATCAAGCGCATCCTCTGTGAGTGAGTCCATCGTCAACTGTGTCGCACTCGAATCCCTCAAGTTCTGCTCCATCAACAGCTTTCCCGACTGAGCACCCTTGTCGAAGATGATCGGAGACAAGAAATGGTGTGGGAGGGTGTTTGGAGAACACGGAAGGTAAACCGTCCAAGGGTTTCGAACAGAGTGGAGATGAGTGGCGGTCAAGCTACTCTTTTAAAGAGACTACGAAGACCCTTTTAGTGAACGGTTCAGCCGGTTCAAGTCGGTGAACCAGGTTGAAGAAAGTTGCATTAGAGGCAATGCGTGGACGCTAAGGGGACATTGTGTCTACGCAGTGAGGCATATGTGAGTAGAAAACACAAGACAAGTAGTCAGAAAGACACAAGGCGTGGATGCCAAGGGACATTGCGTCTACGTAGTGAGGCTGATGTGAACAGAAGAAGCAAGACAAGTAGCCAGAGGGACATCCGTTCAAGGGATTTTCTTAAGGTACTAAGATAGTGAGATAATCAGGCTTATATTCAAGGAATTTTAAGTGTTGCAGATCGAGTTCCCATGAGAGAGATGTAAGTAAATAGGCTCTAATTCATTTAATGATAAAGAGAAGAGATAATCTTAAAACATTGAATTAGAGGCCATGAACCACTAAAGCCACCTGCCTGGAGAAAAAATAGAACTCTTTTCACACTAGAACCATTTTCATTTCTGTCCCTTATATCTTTCAATTTTAAGAAGCCTTTCAGATAGAGAGAAATTTAACTGGCATTGAAGATAGACTCAGTTGAATAAGGAGCATCAGATCAACCAAACTCACATGTTTTAATTGTTTTCACATTTTCAGCATTTTCAACATCTTTTTACATTTTCATTTGCAGTCAAGAATTGCTAGCATTTTGACACGTGTACACATGTTTATCAGACACCCGAGTCCCCGGTTACTCAGTAAAGCAAACTATTCTGCATTGACTAACCAGAGGTGGCAACTGACTTCATGACATACCTATCAGCACTTCAAGTGCTTGAAGGTAGTTTCTCAGTTGATAGTTACCATTGCTCTGGAATGATTTGTTTTTCTCTTGAAGACAGAGATAGTAGCGCACCTCATGACTTGCTCTTCAGCACTTCTTTGGTGCATAGGGCTAATTTCTCAGTGAACAACTACCATTGCTCTGCATTATATTACATGTGAATAGATTGCATCTTTAGCGTTTATAAACAATTTCTGAGTTCATCATCAATACAATTATTAAATTCCTCTACACACATTGGTTTCTTTACTTTTGAACAATAAGGATCGAGAGATGATGAGGTCCTGATTTTATTAAATTGTTCAGCTTTTGCTCCATACATAGTGCCTAAATGGGTTCAAAAGTTCTTGAATTCAAACATCATAAGAATTATGGATCTCCTATCATTAACATATCATAGAGCAATTCAAAAAATATCTCATATTTCACAGGAATTATCACTGTAACTCCCTGTGAATTTAAGACATCATCTACATATCTCAGTGCTCTAGAGATTTTTCCCATACACGGATGTCAAGGAAGCTTTATTGTGGGATAAGAACGAAAAGGACAAGATATATGGACAGAGCAAGTTGATGTGAGAAGGAAGTTTCCAAAAGAGGACAACTTACCCTCTTCACTGCGTCAACTCATCCATCTAGACATCACAACCATTTGTTCAATTTCAGAACCCAGTTGCCCACAGTGTTAACTCAGTTTCACCATAGCGTCAACTCACTCCACCAGCCACAGACACTCCACATCAAGGTTCTCAAAGAATAAGTTGTCTGGTGCGTTAACTCTATTTCCACACTGAGTTAACTCAGTCCTCCAACCAGCAGTAATAGCTCTGTACTTTATTCAGCATTTTGTCATCAAGAATTTTATCTTAAGCTAACTCCCCCTTAGATCATGCAATGTTTGCCATGAAAACTGAATCTATGAAATTGTGATACATGCACATTCAGACTGCCCTAATAAGCAAAGTGACCCATGGTACTAGGCGGAGCACTTGGTCTAAAAGACCACTTCACACATAGTAAGAACCTCCAGACAGATCTCCCTGCCTTTTGGTAGCTTACCATTTAATATACCACAGAGGTCAATCATAATAATTCAACATGTAGTTCTGATTTCCAATCAATTCTCAATCTGAATTATGCACTGATATCTCAACATGTGCTCATGAGAAACAAGGCAGATTTTTAAATGTGAGCATGCATGCATGGATCAATTTTCAGCTTTTCAGATTTTTCAGAATGCAAGTTTATTCTCTTTTCAATGTCTAAACAGACAATTAAGTATGAGCATTGAGAGACATGAATGTTCATAGTGTTCAATAGATGACAAGTGTGCAAGAACACATCAAACAAGATATGCAGTGAATTTCATTATAGGAAATGCAGAGAATTTACCTGAAAATTTCAGTCCTAGGGGTTTTCTTCTTGAGTGCCTTGGTTTATTACCCCTCTTTATTCTTCAGCTTCCAAGGCACACCTGCAGGTAAGTAAACTATTTTGCACAGATAGGCACCCAAGAAGTCTTGGGTCCTGACATGACAGTATTACTCCTAGCAGGTTTTCTCAGCACATTTCTAGCAGCATGGTCATCAGATTTCATCAAGTAGCAATTGTTCATTGAATGACCAATTTGTCTACAGTAATGGCATGAATTAGCAGATTTCAAATTCTTTTTATGCACATTACTGTTGTCATGAAATTTATTGACAGAGAAAAAGGTTTGTTTACTGAAGCCGGCCAGCCAACATTCAGCAACTCTATGACCTAGCTTCCCACAGTGATAGCATGCAAAAGACTTTTTGCTAATGGCAGGGAATTTATCAGTTTTAGAATTGAATTTTCTACCCTGAGCATGCCAGCGTTCAATGGTTCTGTGGCCTGTCTTCCCACAGTTGACACATGCAGAATATTTTCTATTTGCAGCAATTTTATTCCTATCAACATCATTACGGTTTGCAGGGGATTTAGCATGATGTGAGAAAGACATTTTCTTACCATCTTTAAACCAGCATTGTGCAATGTTGTGTCCTAGTTTGTCACAGTGCAGACATTCAACTTTCTTTTTCTGGAATGAAGATTTTTTATCATGAAGTTTCTCAGCATTAATTATTTCAGCATTCAAATCATCCAGTTCTTTTAATTCACACTCATGCATCAAATGACCAATTCTATGGCAGTAATAACATGACATTTTCTTTTTCTGAACCTCATGATTTCTGACATGAGTTTTCCTAACATGCATTTCACTAGCATTCATGTCGTCTTTTCCTTTCAGTTTGCATTCATGCATTTGATGACCAGCTTTATGACAATTAAGGCATGACATGAGTTTCCTGTTAGCATGAGATTTAAAAATAGGATGCATGTAAGTAGTAGAAGCCATTTTGTTCTTTCCCTTTTGTTTTTCAGTTGGCATCAAAATTCTTTGAGCAGCAAATTGAAACACTGAAGGATTGGCTGAACTAGCAGAGGCAACATGTGGAACAGCTGAAGTTTGAATCTTATTTTCAAAATTCTTTTTCTTGGTTGGATTATAGCCCAACCCTTCTTTTTGAAAATTGACTTTAACACCTAGCAGTTTATCTAGATTTTCTTGACCGTGAACAAATTTGGACAAGGAATTTTTTAAGTCATGAATTTCATTTTCCAAGGAGGTGATTTGTAACTCATAGCTGGCGATTTCTTGCTCACTGCAATTCACACATTCAGTTAACACCTTGTTAGCAGTTTTATATTTTTCAATTTCTTGTTCCAGATTGCTCAATTTTTCAGGAGTTTCAACACAAACCGTTTTTCCTTTTTCTAAGGTTAGAAGTCTCTCAGACATTGCACTGTTTAACAGCTTCAATTTTTCAATTTCTTCTTTCAGCTTATCATTTTGAACCAATTCATTTATTAGAAGCTGGTCTTCTGAATTGACTTCATACTTTCTTCCATTTTTAGTTTGTTTCATTTCTCTTTGTTGTGTTTCACACTCTTTCTGTAATTCTATGTTTACAGATTTTATGGCATTCATTTTTTCAATCAGCAAATCATTCTCTTGTTTGAGTTTCTCAAATTCTTTATCATTTCCTTTAGCAGATTGTTTTAGAGAGTCATTTTCAGATTTTAGCTTGCTTAGTTCTGAGTTAACAGAATCCTGATTCTTTTTCCTTAGCAATTTAACTTGACTCTCAAGCTCACGAATTTCAGATATAGAATCATCATTTGTTTGTTTCAATTTTAAACAATTTTGACATGAAGAGGAATTTACACTGTTTAACCTAATACCCTTTTTCAGTTTCTTATGTTCCCTTTTTAATTTTTCATATAGCCCCAAAAAGTCAGCATAAGTATTTTCCCAATCATCTGAAGTATAGTTTTCAAAGGGATTTACCTCATTATCATCATCATCTTCATCTTGACTGCTGTCTTGATTATATCTGTCTGCCATCATGCAACTGTCCTCGTTTGCCCTGTGAATTTTCTTCAGCATATCCAAGATGTCTTTAGCGGATCTGCAAGCATGAAAGCAAGACCATAGAGCTCTATCAGTAGCTGCTTTCATCAGATTAAAGGCTTCCTGATTTTCTCCGTCCTTTGATCTATGTCTGTCGGTCCATTTGGACACTTTCGTAGGTAAGGTGTGAGGACCTTGTGAAATTAATTTCCACAGATCAGGATTAATAGCATTAACATAAACATGGAGAGCAGTGTGCCACTGATTAAAATCAGAACCACAAAAGACGGGTGGAGGAGCCATTGAAACAAATAGAAGGTAGATTCAATGCAACAAGAATAATGATGCACTAGAAACAAGTTAGCACCTAAGACAGCAAGATCGGATCTGCAGGTCGCTGGACTTCCTAAGCAGACACCGCTCTGATACCAATTGTTAGGGTGCTAGACTAGATACAGAGGGGGGTGAATGTATCCCTCTAGAAAATATGGCCCATTTTTAAAAAACTAAAGCTCAGATATGCGGAATAAAAACTAATGAGCTTTCCAAGATGAAATGATAAGGCAATCAAATGAACAAACAGTTGGACTGCAACAATGCAGCCACCTGATCAACCAGAAACGAATGCAGAGTAAAACAACCCAAACACACTTAGCAGAATATAATGCTCAAAAGTAACTCTCTAGATAATGCAACAGGCCAAACATGCACAACCTGTGAATGGGAGGTAGAAGATATGGAGCTAATGCAAGGTAAACCACTGCACAGATAATTTTTAGGTGGTTCGGTCCTCCAGACCTACATCCACCCCTCACTCCCAACCGGAGTGAGGCTTCCACTAGTAACACTAGCACAACAGACTCAGTCTGCAACAAATGCTGCCAAACAGCTTGACCAGGGGAACAACCTCCCCTCTTTCTCCCAACCGGAGGGAACCCACAAGCAGCACCCAGCTACTTGCAACCAGAGATCAAATCTCCCTTCTCCTGACCCACCAGGAGGAATCCACAAGTAGCATCCAGCTACTTTCGACCGGAGATCAAATCTCCCTTCTCCTGACCCACCAGGAGGAAACCAATCCCCAACAGGGCAATCAGAAGAATCACAAGGAAATGTAAACGAAACTAAGAAAAGGAAAATACAGTAATCAAAAAACTGTAGCTATGGTAGCACAACAGTGGCTCTCAACTAGAGCTAACTGGGATGGATATGATCCACGGTACAGCAGGAACAAATATTCAAGTAGCTTTGCTTCTCTTCTCACTCTGCTCGAGCTCTCTATCTCTTTCTTTCTCTCTTCTTTCTCTTATGCTTCTTCTCTTCTCTCTCTTTTCTTTTCCTTTCTTCTTCTAGATCGTGGAAGCTCTCACTCTTCCTCGGCTTCAGTCGATCACGATCGGTCTCATTCAGACAGAGGAGTCTTCCTTATATATCAGCAGCATTTAGGGCGACATGCGCTCTCCACGATTCCCGCCAAGAGGCCTCAGTCCACGTGTCAGCATCCTGGTACCTCGTCCATCCTGGGATCACGAGCCAGTCACCTCGGATCACGTGCCCTTCATTAGCACGTTCAGAAACTACAGTCTGGTGGCGTCAACTCACTTGCTCCAAAAGGTTGACGCAGCCTTCAAGGGATTTCTACCAGCAAGACTTAAGTCTGCTGCGTTGACTCCATCAGCCTGCTGCGTTGACGCATTGATACATTCCAGCGAGCAAACAGCCTAGCCTTTTTAACTGCTGTGTCGACGCTTCCAACCCGTGGCGTTGACGCATTGATGATCCAGTGATCAAGTCTTCAGCAGATGGGTGTGCTGCGTCGACGCTCTCATCATGCTGCGTTGACGCATTGCTGTTCCAGCAGCTGAAATTTGGATGGCTTCAGCCTTCTTGCGTCAAGGAGTGCGTTGACGCATTGTGCAGCTGCGTCCACCCTCTAGTCACCTTGTCGATCCATCAAGCTGCTACGTCGACCCAACGAGCTACAGCGTCGACGCTGCCAAGGTACTCCAGAGGTTGCAAGGAGATACTTGAACTGCTACGTCCACGCTGCCAGTGGGTGGCGTTGACGCACGGACATGTACATTAAGGCCTTTCTTGCCTTGAATATTGGCATCTCTTAAGCCGCTGCGTCGACGGTGCTTGTTGATGGCGTTGACGCATTGAGCACCCTGCATCCTTTTGTTCCTGTTAAACATTCATTAAAACTTAAGTGTCTATATCACTTATCTTATCGTTGTCATCATCAAAACCAGGAGTACAACACCCCCGTCTCTCAACGAAAAATTATTTTGAACGTTTGATTAGGTAGAGTTTTTCGAGCCCGTCATTTCGGTATATTATAAGCTCGATTCCGACATAGTTACGTCGAGAAACGAGAGGGTTGAAAATCAATTTTTTTTGAAATAACGACCAACAATAGGTCGTCAATTTCAATTTGGACGCCACTGTACAGTGACGTCAGATTAACACACACACACACACAGACACACACAGACATATATATATATATATATATATATATATATATATATATATATATATATATATACATATATCATGTATGTATATCTTTGAAAATCCATATTTATTAAAATATGAACCAGAAAATTATAAAAAATATATATTTAGAATCCTTGTATTTTTCTCCTAATTATCATATATTCTATTTCCTTAAATTATTTTAAATAAATCAATGTGTCTTTGAATGTATGTTTTTGAAATCATTCAATTAAATAGATATAAATGTGAAATCTTGTTAAATAAATTAAGTTAAAAATCATAAAATTAACGTCCCTCCAAGAGGACGCTAATTAATAAATGATGTCACCCCTAGGCGTCAAATAATATAAGTTTATTTAATTATAGTTAATTATAGAATTGGATGGACATGAATTCTATAATTAACGCATTCATGTTCTCACCGTTTTCTTCCGATTTTGACCCATACCGCGGGTCTTCTGGCACTCTCATCTCACGTCCGTAGATGGAGTCCCTGTTTCATGATTGGTTCACGTATACACCTCAACTCTCGGTGACATACGAGCCCTCCGTTGGACATTCCGTTCCTTCGGACTGGCAAGTTAGTCATTGAGACCTCCGTAAGTCTCCGCTAGTCTTGGATTCCCTCAAGGCAGCCGAGCAGGTTGTACCCTAAAAATTCCTTCACGCCATTTACCCAGTTTTTGTACTCCATGACTTGATTGTTTATTAATTTCCTGCAAACTGGGTCGCTAAATAACAACTAATAAATATTGGTCCTTCGGCCGCATGAATGCTATTGTCTAGTAGGATGGAAGTCCTAAACTAAAGATGAAATCATGAGACCACTGACTCATGAGGAAACATGAACTAAAGACAAACCCATGAGACCACTGACTCATGAGGAGAAATGAACTAATGATAAACCCATGAGACCACTGACTCATGAGGAGAAAGAAACTAATGATAAACCCATGAGACCACTGACTCGTGAGGTTAAAGATATCCTGACGACCTACGAGCAAAAACCACTGACTCGTTAGGTAAATTCTAGACTGACTTGAGTGCTTGAAAATCATGAACCTTTACCCAAGAAGAAGGGTATTTACTTGATGATCAATTGTCTATTATCTCGTGATATGATATGGAAACATCTTGCTCGATATATCCTGCAACTTAGTTCAATTTTTATGCCAGATATTTCATACCTTTCGCATTGCTATATTTCTATATTTTCTCGCTTTCACTCATTCATGATCATGATACATTGCATAAGATGTTAATTACTTTAAGCAAGTCTGGATCGTAGAGATATAATTCCTACTGAGCGTTCACTCACCCAGTTTTATTCCAACATTTTTCAGGTAATCAGGTGGCTAGCGAGACCGAGACTCACATGGGAGGGACAAGTGTGCGAGCGAGCCTTGGAAATTAGTGAACCCAAGTCTTTCATCTTTCTTGAGTCTAGCATGAAGTCTCTTATTTAGTTATCTTGTCTAAGTCTATTAGTGCGTCACCGCCTTTTCTTTCATAGTGACGTAGTTGAGTCTTCGAGTCCTTGTAAGATATTTATATTTGAAATAAAATTTTTGTTCCAAATTATTTGGACTTATGCAATTGCTCTTGATTATTCACGACTATTTAACTGCCACGTTCCGAGCAAACGACACATTTCGCTGCTATCGGTTCGGGGCGTGACAGAGGTGGTATCAGAGCTTCGACTTTCACATCCTCAAGTTATTAGGTTCCAATGATAGGTCAAGTATCCTTGTCAGTCATACCAGAGCTTTGACTTTCAATTCCTTAAGGCATTAAGTCCAAGAGATAGGTTGAGTATCCTTGTCGGTCATCCTATAGGAATTCTGTGAGAATCGGGTAGAGCCACGGATTAAGTGTTAAAATATATTCACTCTCTAATTAAAATGTGCTAATCCTGAAATATATAAGAAATTAATTCGTGTCTTGTTTTGTAGAAATTTAACTCTCTAGCTAGATGGCAGCTGAGCAAAATCAATGGCGTGAGATGGTCCAAGGTTTGACTCAAGCCCTCCAGCAGGTGGCTCATGGCGTAACGGATCGTGGTGCGGGAGAATTGCACAGAAATTTTCAAGGACTAAATCCCCCTAGGTTTGATGGATCTACTGACCTTGACAAGGCGGAACATTGGGTAAAGGAGATTGAGAGGATATTTCGGATAATGCAATGTTCGGACCAAGATAAGGTTCTATTGGCTACTTTTCAGCTAGAAAAGGATGCTAGGGCATGGTGGGAGTCCGTAGAAGCAACATTGCCGGATAATCAAGTATCATGGACAGAATTCTTAACATATTTTAATGATAAATATTTTTCTGAGAGAATTAAAGAAAGGAAGGCCGCAGAATTCGCATCGTTGAAACAAAGGAGTATGTCTGTGGCTGAGTATGAGGACCAATTCTCAAGGTTGTCTCGTTATGCACCTCATCTGATTATGACTGAAAGAATGAAGGCTAAAAGATTTATGAATGGGTTAAGACTTCAGCTCATTCTCCAATTGGCGCCAATGGATATACAATCTTATCCGGAGATGGTTAAAAGAGCTCAATTGTTAGAGGATGTCTTGGAGATGATGGAAAAAGTCAAGGCTCGGAGAAGAAATAATGAGTTAGCAAGGACAACCGAGACTAGTAAGAAGAGACCTAATTGTAGTGATGGGTCGTCAAATGGCAAGAAGATAAAAAGTAGAGATAGACATGATGGAGTGTCGCAAAAGAAGTGTAAACATTGTGGAAAAAGAAATCATCGGACGGAGGAATGTTGGTGGGAGTTAGGTGGATGTCTTCGTTGTGGAAGCAAGAACCACAAGGAAGCAAGTTGTCCTCTTCCAAAAGATCAACCTCCGAAGGTTGAAAACATCGATGGGACACGACCTCAAGGAAGGCTTCAACCTTTGAACGAACTAACTGATGGAGTAACGAGAGGTACCCCTTAACTTTAAGCGAATCCTATTTGTTTTTATTAGGAGAGTAGATTCCATTCGTTACCCTTTTTAGCATATTCTTGGTAATTAAGGTCACGGTGTAATAATTTTTTGGCTATTTTGGAAGAAAAATATCATGTGAATTTGGGGACCAAATTCTCTTAAGTGGGGGAGGGTGTAGCACCCCTGAAAATTTAAGGAATAAAAATTTCCTGAATAAATTAAAACTTCACTAGAAAACAATTAAGTATGCACTTAATGGGACTTGACGCATATAGTATATTTTAATCTTAACAGCTAAGAATAAAAATTAGTCGCGAGATTAGCTAACCCATTAGCTAATTATAAAACCTTAAACATTAGTTAGATATATACAAATAAAAATATTATGGACCTCTTCTTCTAAATAAACCCTATGCAAATGGCCCTTCACTCAAAGCCCATTTAGCTAAATAAATAAATATAAACCTTAGCCAAATTAAACACAAACCCACATATATACACCATATATAATACACTGTATGTATATACATGGGCCTAAATCTTGTGGTTTACATATATATATTCAATCCAGATTACCTACGTGTACAAGCCACCCATAGATATACACATATATAAATATTAGTGACCTTTTAATGCTAAACCCAACCCAACTACACACAGATTACATTATATTTTAACAACCAAAATGGCATGGGTTATTATTACCCATGACCCAACCCGATAACCACCCACCTAAACATCCCCATTAGCCAACCGAAGCCCATGGGCAATGGCTAAATCGCATGCATGTTTTAGGGAAAGGCCATTAGGGTTTTCTAAGAAAAATTAGGAAGGCGTCTGTAGAATTGGCAGCTTTGAAGTCCACTAGGAATCATATGTGGAAAGTACTAATAACAATAGGATTCCTCGTAAGGAAATTTAATTCCTAATAGAAGTTCTAACCCCCAACTCTATAAATAAAACCTCATGTTAACAAGCCGGCCATTGCTCCTGCTTGTGTTTCTTCCCTGCACTGAATACCATCGTCGTCCTCTGCTACCAAACGAGAAGGGGAAAGCCAGTTGCTTTCTTCCTCTCTTCTTTCTCTGTTTACGAACAAAACTGCTATGGTTTTCTGCAGACAAGGAGGAGAATTACTTTTTCTTCCTACATGGTCCTGCTACGGTGGGAAAAGGAGTTGTTCCCTGCCGTTGATGCGTTAATGTTGTTCGAGAGCTACTGCTGCTCTTGTTATTCTCTTCAGCTCGTGCCTTTGCTGCATCCATCTGCTTCCTGCTGTGAAGAAAGCGTCATCCCACTGCTTCCTTTCTTCTTATTCACCTTCCTATACCACGTTCTGCACATCGGAAAGGTAGGTTATCTCTATATCTCAGGCAAAACCGGTTAATAGAGCATCATGCATGCAAATCATGATTAAATCTTCATGTTCCATGCAATTTTATTGAGTTTTATGTAGGTTTTCTCAAGCTTCGTAGTCCAAACGAAGTTTAATCATGGTTAAAAGCCAAAAATCAAATATAAATATCATGCATGTATTTATCGCTGTGTTATATCGAGTGCTGCAAATTTTTTTGTAAATAGCGACCCTCATCAGGGCGCTAATTCTTTTTGACGCCCTCGTAAACGGTCGTCAATTCCCATATGAATTAATAATTATACATGTTAAAAAATTAATATCTCTGTAACCAATTATATGATTTAATGCATGAATATAGTTTTGGAATCCTGCTATTTTTCTTGACCTGTCCATATACTTGTGTCATAGAATTTTTAGATTGGAAAAATACTACTGTTCATAAATAATCTGGTGGAAAAGGAAATGACGCCTTGCACTATGACGTTTCTTTTAAAATAGCAACCCTGTCTAGGGCGCTATATTCATAGAAGATGGCAGTGTCCAAGTCGTCATTTAACAAAATTCTGAAAAAATTGATGAACTCTCTGCAATGTGCGGGTGGTCTGTTGCTTGAGAACTAGAATAGGGCCTGGTAGGGAGTGGAGGTAAGAGAGGGGAGAATGGGGAAGGAGGGCTGATGGCTGGCTGTGGGTGCGACCCAGGTGGTGGGGGGTGATGGAGAGGGGAGGGGAGCAGTTAGAAAGGGGAGGGAAATTCAAATTTGGCCTAGGGTTTGAGCCACTTCAGCCTTGGGGAGATGGAAGGGTGCTTAGGAAAGGGTAGTGGGTGGTTGGGGGTTGGAGGGTGGCTTGGAGATTGGTGGGTTCTACCTTGGGGGTTGGGGGGGACTTGAATGAGTGTATGGGGAAGGGGAAGATATTAATGAAGAGTGAATGGGAGGAGAGAGAAGAAATTTTGAAATTTGGGGGTAGGGAAGAGAGAGAGAGAGAGGGGGACCCATTAGAGAGAGAGAGAGTGAGAGAGAGGGGAATCCACCCCTTAGAGAGAGAGAGAGAGATGGAGAATCCACTCCAATTGCACTAGAACACTTAATTTTTGATTGACCAAAAGATTACAAATGAGGGAGTGGGTTGGCCTATTTATAGGCACTCAAATTTTCCTAGGACTAAAATGACACTGACTAAACAACTAATGACCAAAGCAGTCCAAGGGAGGGTGCCCCTGGGCCAAGCCCACTAGTTGGGCCCAATAGACAACTTAATTAACCATATGACTCAAGACTTAGGTAAATGACCCTTATACCTAGGTATCGGACTCAAATAAAGGGAAAATTACATAGTTTATGACTCAAATAAAATATAAAAATTACATGGATAGACTCAGAAAAATGTGAAGAACACAATGGCGCAAACCGTCGATCCATCAGAGCTTCGCAAAATGTGGAGGGGTAAGTGATGCCCCCATCAGATCCTATGACCACCGTGGTCGAATGTGTAGGTGTTCGACCGACCTTGAAGGGTGGCATCTCGATCGAAAAGCCAAGGCCTACCTAGGATAATGCTACCCACCTCCATAGATAACACATCACACCAGATCTCATCATGGTAAGCCTGGAACTGCAGTGGCACCAGACAGTGCAGTCTGACCGGGATGGAAGTAGAATCCACCCAAGAAACTGTATAAGGTGCAGGGTGATCCACGGGCGTCAAACCCAGATGCCTAACAGTGCCCGTAGAGATAGCATTAATGCAACTCCCGCTATCTATGATCACCTTGCAGGCCTTTCTTCTCAGCCTACAAAATGTATGGAAGATGGTGGTACGACGCCAATCGTCACTCACCTGGGGCTGGGTTAGGATGCACCTAACTACTCTCAGTTGTACATCACCCTGATACTGGGTACTTGGGACATCAATAGGCTCTCCCTCCATTAGTTCATCAAAGAACTCCTCCGCTAAGTCCTGATCAGCCTCGTAACTGATCGGCACTTGCTCAGGTGTGGGGTCGCTGGCAGAGGGATCAGAGATGACAAGCGACTCCCGAGTGGGACACTTGGCCGAATAGTGGCCAACCCCACCACACCTATAGCAAGTCCCCTATGTCTCGAAGCCTTGGGATGTTCCACCAATCATCGGCCCCTTACCCTAGTCCACAGGATGGACTGGGGGTGTAGGAAGTTGGGGTGGTCGAGTTGGGATGGGAAGGTCTAGGGGCAGGGATGGGTGCCTGCTGGCGAAGGGGAGGATCCCTCGGAGGGAGGGGGCACCTAGGAGCAGCAGCAAGGTCCTGGCGAGGAGGTTCCTGGGGGCGGGCCACAGGCCACCGAGTGTAGGAACTAGGCGTGGTCCTAACGTCAGACACACGCGCATATGGGACCCTCTGGCGCGGAGTACGAGCAAAATCCACCTCTAATTGCTCCATCTCGAGGGCAACCTGATACACATCCTCCAACTTGTCCACTTTGTGGCGGAAAAGCTTGTACTGTAGGTGTGGTCGCAGACCACGTCGAAAATGGGAAACAGTAAGGGAGCTTTCCTCCGTGGCGTCACATCACAAAAAGTATTCATCAAACTCGACGATGTAATCAGAGACAGACCGATCTACTTGGGTGAGACTCTACCATCTGTCTATGAGACGCTGGCGGTAGGAGGTAGGAAGGTACTTCTTCTGACAGTGAACCAGCAGGTTTTCCATGTTCCTGCAATAAGTTTGTGCCTACCCGAGCAGTTTCATTTTGGCGAACTTGACTTTTCGATGGTCTGTCATCTCAAACCACTCGAAATATCGATCCATGTTGGCCTCCCAATCAAGATAGACCTTCAGGTCTAAGGACCCGTCAAACGTGGGAGGGTCTGCTCGCACAGTCCCAAGGACCCGCTCCTCCTCATCATCCCTCTGTGGTCGTGACCACGACGGCATCGGCTATTTCCTGCATAATCATTTTCAGACTCGTAGTCCTCAACATCGGGAGCACGTGGCTGTCGCTCCTCAGCCCTAAGTGGGGCGGGTTGGACACCAGGCGCCTAAGGGGGTGCCTGAGGGGACGGGGCAGCTTCGGGGAGCTCTTGGCGGGGGACTCTCTCCACATTCTCCATCCTCCCAACCAGACCTTGGATAGATCGGTCGGAGACCTCGGCACAGTCCTCCATGCTCTTGAGATGGCTCTCCAAGCAGTTGGTGTTCTCTCTACTAATTTGTTCGAACCTATCCATGCGCTCCATGAGTAGAGCGACCACATCGTCCAGAGTTCGGCCTCCCGGGTTGGCACCTCGGGGGTCACCCATAGTGTCAGGGCGATGGTACTGGGCACCTCCACGGGTTGGCATGCAATGGGAGAGGACCTAGAGGGAACTAAGGGGTGACTCACTATGACATATATGGAAGGACCAATGCAACATGAAAGATGACCTAGACTCTAATATCTGGTACGAGGCAGAGTTTTGATCCGAAGACCGCACTCACGCAAGTGTGTCCCTTTTCTAATAGGCGTGGCCTACCGTTCCGGGAACACCTTTGGATATACCAGATGAAATTGAGCACCTTGGACCGACTACCCTAGACTCGAATCGGCTCTGATATCAATTTGATGCGGGATGACTACGAGACTCGACTCGGGCTTATTACGACCTTGGACTCTAAAGGACGACGCGACTAAAGAGACGACACGACCAGCAACAACACCACGACGCACGGCACCTAACGAGCTCCAGAAGAGGCGATCATGCCCCAAACAAGAAGCGCTAACTCACAGTCGTCCCCGGCGAGGGAAACGTGACGATCTTCATGGTTGGGAAACCGGCTTTGAGTCTCGGGTGGTCAGCTCACTCTCGTGCTCGGAATGAGTCACGGGATGGGTTTCGCTCTCACAACTCACAGCGGTGACTAAGATTTAACAAGCAAGGAAATAATTAACTCACATGCAGCGGCAGTAAGAACATATACTAGCTAAGCAAGTAAGACAAAGTAAGAGGCGAATGTACCTCTACGCTCAGGGCATGGGGAAGACATCCCCGCCAAGTCCGTTACTCCCGGTACAATGGTAAAAATTAGTTACATCATGAAAATTACAGCCCACTCCACGCAGGTGAAGTCCCGCGATCAATGACACCCAAGAGAGGGGTGAATTGGGTGATTACAAATTTTACAAAAACTTTTGGCCTTTTTAAAATATGTGATAGAATGCTAGTTAAGAGGTTCAAAACTATTTGATCACAAATCGGATTTATCAAACTTAATTGATGAAGATATGGATTAAGCGAGATATGTGTAGATAAAATCAGAATCGCAATTACACTAACACTCACGTAGAATGGAGGTAGAAGAAAAGGACCAAACCACACAATTCAAAACACAATACACAGCGGTTTTTAAGGTGGTTTGGATGTAACGACGGCAGTCCTATGTCCACCCCTCACCAAACCCGGTGAGGCTTCACTCGGGGATAAATCCCCAAACGGAGATGACGCTCTAACCACACACGCAGGACGACGCCTACACACACACACACGGGGACGCACCCCAACACACACACACACACACACACACACACACACACACACACACACACACACACACACACACACACACACACACACACACACACACACACGGAGATGAGGTCTCCAACACGATCCAACAATCGGATCAACAACACATACACACGCTGCGACAGATGCAACACTCAACACACTGAAACGACCGGATCTAAATAGATCCACACACACACACGTATATCTAAGAAGATACATGCACACACGAAAGGAACTCCATGATCACACACGACCACGGATCCAAAATGATCCACACACACACGAGTTTACAGTTTATAAGAAACACAAATTTGAAACTCAAAGCACAAGACACCAAAATAAATAAACCACAGTTTAGAATGCTCCTGATTTAGGCTCCCCTTAAGTGTATGATGCAGATCTTACGTTGATTCCTTCTTTGCTTGAATGGCTTTGGATGGGTTGTGAAAACCTTGCTCTTTCACCCTTTGGTAGTCTTCCCTTGATCTCTTGCTTGCTTACTTGCTTCTTCCCCTCTTCCTCCTTAGACGGCCTCCCCTTGATCTTCCTTGAATGCTTGCTTGCTTCTTCACTCCCTTGGAGGTTGCTAGCTTCAGATTTGACTTCAAACACCTTGGAGATGGATGAAGATCTTGCTGCATGAGGTACTGTTCATGGAGCTACAGTACCCTCTCCTTCCTCCTTGGATAGCCTCCTCTTGATCTCACTTGAAGCCCTCTGGGATTGTTAGGGTTTATGACTCCAAATGATATGTTTTATAGCCCTTGAATGGTCCATAGACAAGCCCTAGACCAGATCCACAAATCATGGTCTAATTGGGGTCATTGGGATTAAACAAATGGGAAGAAAGACCTCTCCTTGAGCTTGAAACAAAAGTCAACAAAAGGGGGCCTCGGGGCTAGCGGTCGACCGGAAGCATTGGGTCGGTCGATCAGAATTTTACAGTCGAACCAATTTTTGGCTCTGGCAAAATCAGTAAATCGGTCGACCGGCCCTATAGTGGCGGTCGACCGAAACCTGCAAAAACTGGATTTTTTAGGTTCTGGCAATTCTGGTCGACCGGCCAAGGTGTGTTGGTCGACCGGAAAGACCTATACCTACAAAAATGAAGTGTTAGCTCAAAGAGACATATCCATAAGTCAAGAGCTTCATGTCCATATCAATTTCATGCATTTTGAGTTTGGTTTAACTTAGCTTATGCATTTGGAAAGTTCAAAGCAAATGAGCACATGTCATTACATGAGATTGTCTTAAAGAAGTTCAATGCTCACTCTTCCCTATAATCAAAATTTTGTTCTGGGGGGTCCGCCCCCAGAAACCCTGGCAAGGGGCGCTGCTCCCTTGACCCCCACGACCTGACCGGGCAGGTCGATCCCCGCAACCTGACCGCGCAGGTCGATCCACGTGCGAGGGCGAGTTTTGCAAGGGCTTCAAACATCATGAACTAGGTGCATATGAACACTTTGAAACACACATGTTCTGAGGTAAGGATCAAGTTCTGGGCTAAGAATCAAGAGATAAAACTCAATCATCCCAAGTAAATTATTCATGAAATAACCTAATGGAACACTCAATAACAAGGAGTGTATAACAGGGTAAGATCCTTACCAATGGTTCTTGACAGTACATGACATATACCACCTGTTTTGGATTGTAGAGGAGCAGGGTACTTATCCACACGTTTGGTTCACCAGGTGAATGTCATGAGTTTAATCCTGCAAGCAAGATAGTCAGAGTTAATACCGTGCTTGTTCACATTAAAGAGGTTATGAAACCTTGCCTCTTGTAAAATCAACATATGCAAACCAAGGATCAAGACCATGTAAACGTTGCCATTTGCCATCTCAACCATACATAGATTACAAGAGCATGAGCAATCAACCACAAGTTTAGTTATCATCACTTAATTACACATTAAGTTTAGTTAGCATCAATACCATAACTTAACAATCACATCAATCATCAAAACCATAACTCAATAATCTCCCCCTTTTTGATGATGACAAACTTAGTGATGATGACAAACTTAATGATAAACTTAATGATGATACAACTGAATGGTACAGATATTCTTCTCCCCTTGTCACACACAATCATGAACTTTTTCCCCCCTTTGACATTATCAAAAGGTGGGATTAAGCAAATCTATCTCCCACAATAATATTATCAATCAAGCTGGAAGAAGCCAACGGAGCAAGAGCAAATCTTTTTCCCTCTTTGAAATAGCAATGGCTCAGAATTCAGATGAAGTACAACAAATCATGGACTAACAAATCAATAGGATTTCAATCAGAGGAGACCAATTGGTGATTATTCTCACACATCAATATGATACCATCTAAAGCAAATTCAGTCAAGCATGTCTTGATACCAATTGAAGGTAATGATTGACCTCAAGGATATGAGCCAGTGGAGGAAGATGTGCACAAGATGAGGTGTTCAGCAGGATAGCGTTCAAAATCTAGATCCCATGTCAGATTTTCACAACAAGCAAGAGCAGGAGGGCATATCAAAATGATTTTCTTTGATTTTTAAATTTTTTTATTTTTATATTTTGGTTTGAAATGCATGAAATACAACACATGCAAGTGATGCCATATAAGATGTACAATCAAACAAATACGTATATGTACATGTAACTCAACTCCCCCGTACTTATATAAGAAGGGAATGGGTATAAGAAAGATGCAAGAGAGTCATGATAACCGGAATGCACATGTGTAGCACATGGGAGATTGTGTAATCATATAGGAGATTCATGCAATTGCTAATGCAGTCAATCAACTTTCTGAATACATATTAAATCAAATTTTCAGATGTGTAAGTGAGTAACATGAAAAATGATAGTTGCAATATGGATATTCAGATTTTCAGATTAACACAAGGAGACATTTTACAGACTGCACTTCAATTTTGAGAATAGCGTATTGGAGGATTCGCTCTACCTCAACAATTTTACACAGATAAACAGACTTTTTCTAAGAATGATCAGGTTCAAATAATTCTTTTTTACGAGAGTAGACGCATGGAGCTCATGCTAGAATCCCCGATTACTCAAAATACTGAACCATTTCACCTCATTTTGAACAGAGGTACTTTAGTCAACACTTTTCATAAATGAACCACATCACGTCTCAGGTGACATGTGCCCAATTTACTTCGTATGACTTAGCATTGCTCTGCCTTTCATTTTCATTTCATTTTTTTTTAACAAAGATAGGTAGGTAACTTTTTCCTCAACTGTCTCTTCAACATACATGCAGCAAGTTTAACATCTCGAGAGTGTTGAAAAGAAATTCATATATCCTTATCTTTAACACTCATTTTCACATTTTGTGTATGAAGTGTGCGAATTTGATTCAGCATGTATATCAAAAATATCATGAATACATAACAGTGCAACTCCCCCTAAATAGATGCACTTATGAAATATAAACTCTCCCAGAATGTACGACATGAAACACTCCAATAATGACTCAAATGTAGCATTATTTATCAAGAAGACATAAGGCCATAGAAATGCCAAGGGATGGGGGTGAATAGCATATAATATCAAGTAAGCACACAGAGGGAATGTATGCAACATGCAATGCAAATATGCAACTGATACCAAACAAATGGATACCAGTTGAATGAAGTGAATGCAGCTAATGTATGAGTTCTAATGCAATGCAACCTTTGATCATATAATAATGAAATGCAACATGCCAAGACAGAATGTAATGTGGTGCAAAACTTCTGATATCAAATGAATGAACTAACTTCAGCTAATGTATGAACTGTAATGCATGCAACCTATGCCTAGATGAGCATGTGATGCAAGATGCAAATGCAGCATAGGAGGGCTTGATCTTCAAACCATGAGGCAAATTCCACATTGGAGCATTCACATTATATTAATGTGTCAACAAATATTTTCATGACATGACCTTTATGAAATAAGGGTGTTTAAATGAGCAAAATTAAGCAATGTAACCCAATTTTTAGAATTATTCAAAAATAGATTTTCAAAGGTTTTTCACAAGTTTTGAAATGAGAATTCATCCACAAGCCAAATGTTTGAAACATTTAATCAAAAACACATTTTCAATTTAAATACCTCAGCTCAAGGACTTATTCACAAATCAACCAATCACAAATTTCAAGATCCGGTACAAGGCGGAGATTTTAGTCCGAAGACCCAGCTCAACGCATAGGGAATACTTCCAAGTGGACATAATCCACTCTTCCACAGATGCCATTTGATATACCAGATATGTAATTCAATTCAAGTGTGATCATGCAATTCAAATTGTGAATATTCAATATGCAACCACTTCATACACATCTTTCAAGATTTTCAATTTGATTCAATCAATTAGGCACATTCATCACAACATGCTAGTAAATGACAATTCAAATTTTTAGAATCAATATATGTCACTTGTGAGTGTCACCAAGTGACAAAGACGGCCATTGCATGAATTGACAAGGTTGAATTACCTTAGTTCAAGAGACAATATTGAAAGTCTTCAATCACTAAAATCACCAACCTCACGAAGGTTGATTTTTTAGCTTTTGCTTTCTTACCTTTACCTTGAGAATCCATTTTCCTCCAAGCCTTTCGCCTGCAATCCAAAGAAGAATTCAATTCAATTTACTCATGAGAGTATTTTAAAGTCTTCGTACACAGTCCCTGTAAAATCTTCACAAAAGGCATTATCAGTAGCTCAGAAATGATATCATCCACATGTACTCGAACCATGAGAAGCATTTTACCTAATTTACCTTGTGAGATGTGGTTGATCAATCTTACCTATTGAACCCATTCTGAGTCAAAAGAGATGTGTGCCTTTCATACCATGTCTTGGGTACTTACTTCAACACGTACAAGACTTTCACCACCTTGTACTTGAGTCGATCCTAGAGGTTGTTCTACACAAAGTATCCCATCTTCTTGTAGCAACTTGAGATGGTTCTCATCATTTTCATCCTTGCAAGATATTCCTTTCATTGGCTCAAGCTTGACCATGACTAGTCCATCATCATTTGGATTTTGGGAGTGTAATCTGCATCCAAGGACAAGAAGACTTGAGTTATCGATTTTGATTCAAATTTATTGACAATGACATGAAAAAATATTTTAACAACGAACATCCCCTAGACAGCTCTAGATGCAATGCATGACTCATGTGTGAACCTAAACATTAAGCATGTATGACGAATGTGGTTGCTCCCCCTTAGTGTGTGCATGAATGTGATATGCTCAGTAAAAATCTAATGCCATATGAAGCCTTTTAAGTAAATGACTCATAGTACCAGGCGAAGAACTTAGATCCGAAGATCACCTCACGCGTAGTGATACTTTTCAGACAGGCTTAACATGCCCTTCCACATGTCACCATTTGATATACTATATAATCATAGATGACAAAGGCAGGAGGATTGCAATGCATTATGACATGAATACACAATGTTAAATATTTACAAGACATCACAGGAAGGTATATGCACACTCAGTGTATGAAGTCTGATTTGAAGAAATTTCAAGCTCCCCTTCAACAAGATGCTATATGAGGATGATATGCACAAGGGTATGCAGACAACTATGGATGGAATGCATGTATAGACATATGCAAGACTACATGACTATATGACTCAAAATGAATCAAAACCTTACACAGTCACTAGAGAGAGTAGGAGAGATATCACCTAAGTGCTCAGATTCAATTTTTGATTTTTCTTTCAACATGACTTATGCCATTTGGCCCATGTGCCTTACCTTCTTGACGAAGATAGATTTCATACTTTACATTCACATGGCACACCTGCAAAAAAGATTTCTCATTTGGCATTCGTAGGTACCCAAACCATCTTGGGTCCTTGTGGGTTAGCAGCAACATGGGCATGTGGTTTCCAACTTTTGACAACATTCAAATCATCATTTTTCTTTAGAAAACAATCATGCTTAACATTGCCAGTTTTGCCAAAGTGATGGTAGAAGGCACGTGACATCATATCCTTTCTTCTCATGGATTCTACTGATTTGTGTGTGTGAGCATGATGTGTTGAGTAGAGTTCTTTCTCTTAAAAAAGAACCAGCAATGTGAAGTTGTATGACCCCTTTTACCACAGTGATTGCAATGCATGGAAGATTTTGTGGTGAAAGCTCTTGAAGAGGCGGAATCTCGCGCTGAGTCCTGAGCGGGCTGTGGATCACCAGAAGATGAATCTGCAAGAGAGGGAAACGTGTCAGAGGGCCCCGGGGATCTCCCTGGGGCAAACCCTCCGATGGCTAAGTTAGTAGAGCGATGGTGGAAGCGATAATGGGGGGAGGAGAGAGCTGATGCGCGAGAATCCTCTCCACCAAAGGGTGAAGCGAATCGTGCTCAGGAGCTTAGGGTATGTGAATGCCTAGTTCATCTTACCATCTTCCGGAGGGTATCCCTTGCTTAAATAGTGCGTCGCCTTTTAAGAGTCCGGTGAGCTGAGGGCTTCCCGGCGGGAGTTACGTCTTCAGCGGGGGCTTTCATGGCCGGATCGTGGGGACGTTATCCCCTTGGAGTCCGGTGGCACCCCTGACTCTCCCGTCGGCGGAGGACTCTGAACGGCCGTACCTGCAGATTAATCAAACGGTCTTACCGAGCTTTGGGGAGGCTAGCTCTGGCCTAAGCGATGGCTCGGCGAAGGTGGGGTCGGATAGGTCGGCTGGAGCCTATCTCTCTCGGGTGAGGAGAGGGCTTTTAGACCGGACCTTCCTTGGGACCTGACCGCTGTCTCGGGCCCTCCGAGCCTAGAAGGCCGCCGGGGAGAGTTGGTTCCTCGAGTCTTTATTTATTGGGCTTTTCTTCCCTGAGTGGGCCCAGCGGGCTATCACTCGGGCGGGCTCGCCTAGTTGGACCGTGTGGGTCTTGTTGGGCTGCCTTTGTGGTGGGCTACGGAAATCCCCCTCTCCACTTGTCCCCCTCCTACTCCCGAGCCAAGGAGGCTCAGATGAGTAGTTTTTCGAGGCTTTGGACCGGCGTGGCTCAGGTGGGTGGAATTCCGTTGGCGTTGTGGAGCCGCTTATAGCGGTCGCCGAGGCCCATAATGATGATCCTGACGGATTTGAAGCGAAGGGGCCCCCCTTTTTCTCGGAGCACGGAACGGCGCGCCGCCACCCTCAGGGGTTTTTTAAGGGGCGCTGTTCATCGTTCTAGGCTTCCAGGGTTTTAGGCTTTCCTTGCTTCTTGATGCGCCGTGAGAGCACAGCGGAGACGCGGAGCCTTGCGGCGGCATTCGAAGAGTTGGCGAGGATAACCGCGGAGGCGATCCGACAGCTTCCTTCTCCCCCGGAGTCTTCAAGCTCGTGCGAGGGATCTTCTCTCGACTCGATGGCGGATCGGAGCCCGGAGCCTGTGCCGGTGAGGCGAGAACCCGTCCCCAACTGTAGCGAGTTGGGGGAGACGGAGGTGAGGAGGTTAGAGCACCGTTTCCATCTGCCTCTCCGCTATAGCTTTGTTGCCGCCACTCCGTACGAGACGAGTTTGGATGATCGTGCTGGGCTTATTTGCACCTTCCTTCTGGCTTGGAAGAGCGGATTTCGGCTTCCTTTCGATCCTTACGTGCTGCAGCTTCTCAATTTTTCCGATTGGCACCTATTCAGTTGGTGGCTAACTCTTATCTTCTTCTTTCGGCCTTCGGGATTCTGTGTCGCCAGCGCGACATCTACCCTTCTCTGGACCTCTTCCACTTCTTCTTTGAGTTGAAAGCGCACCCGCAGGCGGGGAAAGGCTTCTACTTCATCCAGGCGCGGAGGAACAGAAGTTGCATCTCGCTTGCGGCGAAGGACTCCTCGCACAAGGGGTGGAAGACCCAATTCTTCTGGGTGAAGGCGGTGGCGACGGACGAGATCTGGAGATGCCGGACCTCGCCCAACTTTCACCCGAATCTGCCCCCTCGCCAGGAGGAGTTCTCTCCCCACGTGGAGCAGCAGGCTGCCCGTCTGCTGGAGAATCACCAAACGACCGAGGAGCTGGTGACGCCGGAGAACATCGAACGGTGTCTTCTCTCGCGGTTGACGTCGTCAGGTACGACTCTTGAGACTCTTTTTCCGGGGTGGTAGCTCTTTTTTCTCCTCCTGACCGGGGCTTCTTCTTGCTGCAGACGTGAGGCGGGAGCCTCTGGAGGAGGCGGCCGAGGTCATCGATCTGGGAGATGACTCGGCAGCCGATGAGCCTGATGCCCCGGTGGGTCGCGTCAATGCCCGAGATAAGGGCAAGGGGGCGGCCTCCGAGGGGTCCTCTCGATCGACTGGTCTGAAGCGCAAGGATCCCCTGGTGGGGAAACTGCGGGAGGCCGCGAAGGCCAGGAAGAGGGCCAGGAAAGCCGGCCTTCCTACCGCCGTCGAGGGTGATTCTGGCTCGGCGGCACTCCCCCCTCGGGGGCAGGATGGGGCCGACCCTTCCGGGCTAGCTCTCCCATCCACCGAGCGAGAGGGGGCCGAGGAGACCAGGGGCCCCGCAGAGGGAGGTGATGGGTCGGCTCTCCCCTCTGTAGGGATAGAAGGGGCCGATGCCGACGTGGCCGGCGCTGGGACCGAGGGTTCGGTCGGCGCGGATGGGGGTTCGCCCGCGGGGGCATCGCAACCCCAAGTGCCGGCAGCTTCTGGTGCGGTTGATCCCGCGGCGCCGGTCGACGGTGGGGGTTCGCCCGGGGAGGCGTTGCAACCCCAACCGACCGTGGCGCGCGGGGCGGTTGGTTTCGCCGCCACAACAGGGCCTTCTGGCGGGGTGCCCAGGGTGGAGTAGTCCCCTTTGCCGGAACCTCTGGTCAGGCTCGGTGTCTCGGGTGACCTGTACCGGCTCTGCCAGTCGATCGCCGATAGGACAAGGGGGGGAGAAAAGCGCAGCACTCCTGCCGGGGTCCTTGACATCCTGATGGAGGGCGGCCTGGTCATAGCTCGGACAGCAGTCGTGATGGCAGAGGTGCACGCCCGGATGGAGGCGGAGCGGTCGAAGCTCGCCTGGACCCTTGGTGGATGCGAGGGGAAACTGGCCCGGCTCGAGGGGGAGCACGAGGGGCTCCGGCGGGAGTTCCTCGCATTCAGGGAGTTGGCGCGGTCGAGCCGACGGGAAGCCGAGGTGCTGGCCGAGCAGCTGACAAGGGCCCAAGAATCGCTCGAGAGGAAGAGCAAACGTCTAGAAGACGAGCGTCAACGTCACATCGAGCTGGATAGCCTCTGGGAGCTTGAGCGCGGCGAGCTGCAGGATCGGGAGGAGGACGCGGAGCGCCTTCACGCTGAGGCCGAGGCGGACCGAGCCCGGGCGGAGAGTTGGATGATCGAAGCCGAGTGGAGGTTGATCGAGCTGGAGGAGCGTCTGGCGAGGGTGGAAGAGCGTGCGGTCGAGGCGGAGCGGGCTCGGGACGGGCAGGTCGAGGCGGAGGCGATCGAGCGCTATAAAGGCTCGGAAGCTTACTCGGCCGACCTGATTGCAGCTGCCCTACCCTACTACGAGGTAGCGCTCCGCCGGGGTGCTCGAAAGGGGTTCAGGCAGGGCTATCGCCGGGCGATGAACTATGCCAATGAGCACCTTGCCGGAGGTGATTTTCCTTATGGCCAGAGTTATGACTCGGACGAGTCAGATTCCAGCTCCTCATCTTCGGCCGAGGAAGAACCGGAGGAATCGCCTCCAGCGGGGTCACCAGCTCCGGAGGCCTCGGGAGGGCTCACGACCGGGACAGTTCTCGCACAGGCGAGGTCAGTGTCCGGGCCGGCCGCCTCCGAGGGTACCGGGGGTGACGCGTCCCCTACTGCTGTTCCCGAGCTTCAAAGTGGGCCCGAGGCCTGATGTAACTTTATTTTGCCCCTTCCCCTTTTTGTCTGTCTTTCCTTTTGTAAGAGATTTTTATGGGAGGCAATAAATGACTTACTTTATTTGATCGCTATCTTTGCTGTGATTTGGTTGGCGTATCGGGGCAGTTGGAAAGTGCCGATATTTTTTGCGCCGTTTTCGCACGTCGATTCGGGAGACTTCTTGCGGGCGTCCTTCCGTATTACCATGCTTTGAAAGTCGAGGTGCTTCGCGAATCCCGCTAGGGTGGGGATCGAGGAATTTGAGGTGATCTTTCAGGGGAGGTCCTATAGCGTGTTTTCGAGGGGGGAGTCATTTAAGGCGCGTGGCCTCC
Organism: Amorphophallus konjac; assembly: GCA_022559845.1. Classification (NCBI taxonomy): domain Eukaryota; kingdom Viridiplantae; phylum Streptophyta; class Magnoliopsida; order Alismatales; family Araceae; genus Amorphophallus; species Amorphophallus konjac. The sequence continues at coordinate 169,685,228 of CM040119.1, read as the reverse complement.
CTTGGCCTATAAAAAGGACCGAAGGGTGCTCCTTCCCTCTTAACACTTAGGACTCTCGCCGGCGGTCTGCTCTTATTCCCTCGTCTTCGCTCTGCGTTGCGCCGCCGCGATCGGAGCATGGAGGACCCTTCAGAAGGTGACACTGCAGACGACGGGGAGCGGCTGGTTCCAGCTATCCTGGAATATCGGTCGGGTCCCACGGTCGCCGTGCGTGCATGAGACGGGTCCGACGGTCGTCGCGCGGATCTGGAGAGGGCTTCGACGTGCGGGGGCACGCCGTTTGCCTCCTCTTGGCTCCGGCGAGGCTTCCGGGCGGACGCCGAGATGGAGGGCGGATGGGGGAGTTAGGGATGCCGGCCGCCATTCCCCTCCGTGGGAGGGGAGGAGGCGGCTCCAGTCCCTTCCTCACCCCTGTCCGCAGCCTCTTTCTCTCTCTTTTGTTCTTCATTTCTTTCACTCTTCGGGGGCTGCTTGCTTTCTGTTCGCCTCCAAAGAGTTGGTAGTTTGGCAGAGAGGGGACCTTCACGGCGCTCCTTTTTCCAGGTTGTTGCCAACTTGGAAGGTAGCCTTCCTCGCGTGAAAGGTGGCCTTCTCCTTGCTGTCCCTCTGTCACCTTTGTCACGGTCCACCCGAGCCAACTGGGTCGACCATCTCTTGTCCGAGCCAGTTTCTACGCGAGGCAGAGTTAGTGGCTGGATGCGAGAAGGTCAAGACCGGGTCGGTCGAGCGATGGCCGTTTGCCGCGGTGCTAGATGGATTTTTGCTTTTCACTATGTAATGTATTGGCAGTTGCCTTTCTGATGTACCAACAGTTATCTTGAATGAATGCGAAAGATAAGGGGGTTTATTTTACCCGATTTGTTGATACAGTATTCAGAAATAAAATCTGCGTAGTGTGGTTGCATTCCATGTCCGGGGAATGGGTTCCCCTTCCATTGTGGCTAACCTGTACGCACCTTTCCCGAGCGTCTCGATCACTCGGTAGGGGCCTTCCCAGTTGGGGGATAGCTTGCCCGCCGCCTCCAGTGGTCGAGATGCTTCGGTCTTCCTGAGAACGAAGTCCCCTGGTCGGAATTGTCTGCCTCGGACCTTGGCATTGTAGTACCGAGTGAGGCGGCGCTGGTATTCCGTAGATCGGACGTTCGCGATCTCTCGGAGTTCATCTGCCAGGTCGAGGTTCTCGAGCAGCTTCTGCTCGTTTGCCTCGGGCAAAAAGCTGATCACTCGGAGAGACGGATTGGCGATTTCTAACGGAACGACGGCTTCGATGCCATATACCAGTTGAAAAGGGGTCTCACCAGTTGCCGTTCTGGGGGTCGTTCGGTGCGACCATAGTACGCTAGGCAGTTCCTCGAGCCATCTACCCTTAGCCTTGCCGAGTCTGGTTTTTATGCCCTTCAAGATGGTCTTGTTGGCATTTTCAACCAGCCCGTTGGCCTAAGGGTGGGCGACCGAGGTGAAGTGGTTGCAGATATTTAGGTCGGCACATCTGTCTCGGAAGTATCGAGAGTCGAATTGCCGCCCGTTATCGCTCACTATCACTCGGGGGACACCGAAGCGACAAATGATCGATTTCCATACGAAACCCCAGACGACTGTCTCGGTGATCCTCGCTGTTGCTTCAGCCTCGATCCACTTGGTGAAGTAGTCGATGGCGACGATGATGAACTTCTTCTGGGATTGAGCCGTTGGGAATGGCCCAAGGAGGTCGATCCCCCACCGAGCGAAAGGGTAGGGCTCGGTAAGGGTGACAAGTTCCGTGGCCGGCTGGTGGACCAAATGGTCGAACCGCTGGCAACGGTCGCAATGTTGTACGTAAGCCGTGCAGTCGCGCTGTAGGGTCGGCCACCAGTATCCTTGCCTTAGCAGGATTCTGGCCAGCGACCGACCTCCTGAATGTGCTCCGCACAGGCCTCGATGAATCTCTTCAATAGCTTGGCTCGCTTCGTCGGGGCCGAGACACTTCAGAAGGGGCCCGGAGAACGATCTTCGGTAGAGAGCGTTGTCGAGGATGACGAAGCGCCGAGCTTGGTACTTCATCCGGCGGGCTTCTCGAGGGTCGGAGGGTTCCTGGGAGTCTCGTAGCCAGGATAGGTAGGGGGAGCGCCAGTCGTCGGGAGTGGCCGAGTCAATGGCGAGGAGCTCCGAGTCTATGCTCGGGCGCTCTAGCTCTTCTAGGAGGATCGATCGTGTACCTTCCTGGTCTAGGGAGGAGGCCAGTCGGGAGAGGGCGTCCGCCCGAGAGTTTTGCTCCCGAGCAATTCGGACTACCTCGAACTCCTCGAACTGCTGGGCCAGGCTCCGGACCAACTGGAGGTATTTGATCATAGGTGCCTCCCGAGCTTCGTACTCGCCACTGACCTGGCTTGCAACTAGCTGGGAGTCGGTGTGGATCCTGACTCGCTCAGCCCCCAACCATCGGGCCATGCGGGCCCCCGAGATAAGGGCCTCGTACTCGGAAGCATTGTTGGATGCCAAGAAGTTGAACTTTAGGGCGTATTGCAACTCTATTCCTTCGGGGGACCTTAGGAGGATCCCTGCGCCGCTGCCGACCGAGTTGGATGATCCATCGACGAATAGCTCCCAGGTTGGCCCGGTTGCTGTCGGAGGCCTGTCCTCGATCGGAACGGTGCTCTCGGCGATGAAGTCGGCGAGCGCTTGCCCTTTGATAGCTGATCGTGGCCGATACGAGATGTCGTATGCCCCGAGCATGATGGCCCATTTGACAAGTCGCCCCGAGGCTTCGGGGTGGGCCAGAATCTTCTTCAGTGGCTCGTCGGTTAGCACTGTGATGGGATGCCCCTGGAAGTAGGGTCGGAGGCGCCTTGCGGAGGTAACCAACGCTAGCACGAGTTTCTCGGTTGCGGGGTACCTCCGCTCGGCCTCGTTGAGCACCTTGCTCGTGTAGTAGACCGGCCTCTCGACTCCCGAGTCATTTCTGACTAGGACCGAGCTGACCGTTGACGACGTCGCCGAGAGATAGAGCAACAAGACCTCGCCCGGGACGGGCTTGGAAAGCACCGGGGGCGAAGCCAGGAACTCTTTGAGCTCGGCGAACGCTGTCTAGCATTCCCCATCCCATGCGAACGTGGCAGATGCTACCTTGGGCCCTCTCATCAGCTTGAAGAAGGGCGAGCATCGTTCGGCCGCACGGGACAGGAAACGACTAAGAGCAGCGACACGCCCCGTTAGACGCTGGACGTCTTTAATACACGCGAGCGGGCGCATGTCCAGGATGGCCTGGACCTTATCGGGGTTGGCTTCGATCCCTCGCTGAGTGACCAGGAAACCCAGGAACTTCCCGGATCTTACTCCAAAGATGCACTTGGCGGGGTTGAGCTTCATGCAGTACTTCAAGAGGGTGCCGAAAGTCTCGGCGAGGTCGGTGAAGTGGTCTTGGGCCCTCGGGGTCTTGACGAGCATGTCGTCGATGTAGGCCTCGACGTTCCGACCTAACTGTCCCTCGAACATATGGTTGACCAGTCGCTGGTATGTGGCTCCAGCATTCTTCAATCCGAAGGGCATCTGGGTGTAGCAGTACACGCCGTAGTCGGTGATGAAGGCGGTCCTCTCGACATCTTCAGGGTTCATTCAGATCTGATGATAACCTGAATAGGCATCCAGGAAACTGAGTATCTCGTTGCCCGAGGTTGAGTCAACCAGTTGGTCGATGTTCGGTAGCGGATAGCAGTCCTTGGGGGTGGCCTTGTTCAGATCGGTGAAGTCTACGCACATTCGCCACTTGCCGGTGGTCTTCGGCACCAGGACGACGTTGGCTAGCCACGTTGGGTACAGGACCGGTCTGAAAAGACCAGTCTCTTGTCCCTTGGTGACATGCGCCTTGATGATCGCCTGTTTCTCGGGCGCATGCTTCCTCCTCCGCTGCTGTACGGGTCTCACGGTGGCATCGAGGTTAAGCTTGTGCATCACAGTTTCCTCTGGTATACCAGGGAGTTGATCATCGGACCAAGCGAAGACCCGGACGTACCCAGAAAGAAACTCCTTGTATTGCTGCTGTTCCTTCGGTGGTAGGTCGGCACCGATCATTACTCCAAGGGCCGGGTCGTCATTCAGGAATACCGTTAATAATTCGCCACCGGGCTCGGTGGTCACGGCTTTTCCTTCGACTCCCCTGGGGCCCTTATCCTTCCCGTCCGGCCTTGAGGCTTCCACCGAGATATTGTAGCACCTTCTAGCCGTGGCCTGGTTACCTCAGACTTCCCCCAACCCGTTTTTGGTGGGAAACTTCATTTTTTGGTGATAGGTAGATGGTACGGCCTTTATTCGGCTGAGAAATTTTCGGCCGAAAATGGCGTTGTACGCTATCATACCTTTAATCACTATGAAGTCCACTATGACCGTAACGGTTTTGGGTTGGGTGCCGATAGTGACTGGCAGGCTTAGGGCTCCCTCGGGGTAGGTGGCCAGGCCATTAAACCCGCAAAGGGGTGTTCGGATCGGGCAGAGCTTGGATGGCTCTTCCCCCATCTTGAGAAAACAGTCATAAGATAATACATCGGGGGCGCTCCCATTATCAACCAAAATCCTGTCTACATTACAGTGATTTATCGTGGCCGAGATAACGAGGGCATCGTCATGCGGGGTGCTCAGCCCTTCCAGGTCTTGGTCGGAGAAGACTATGACCTGGGGCTCCATCGGCGGACCTCTGGGAGGCTCTAAGGCTTGGCTGGCCCGCTCGGCATGACGTTTCCTTCCTCGGCTGGTGTCGCCGCCCGATGCCGCCCCTCCGGAGATGACGTTGATGTGGACCCCTCGGGGAGCATTGTCGATCTCCTCTGCGGCGTCTCGGTCTTCTTTGTGCCCGGTCGTGAACCGGGCTAGATGCCCCAGACGGATGAGGCGTTCGATTTCGTCCTGGAGCTGATGGCAATCTCCGGTGTGGTGCCCGTGGTCACCGTGGAACAGGCAATGCCTGTCCCGCTTGCGGTTCTTCGACCTCATTGGCTCGGGCTGGCGGAGAAGTCCCGAGTCTTTGATGTCTTCATAGATCTCGTAGACTGGTGCGGTCAAGGGGGTATACCACTCGTACTTTCTCTTGCGCTCTCCTTCTCGATCGCGCTTCTTACTCGAGCCGGGGTTTGGCTCGGAGGTCCGCTTTTTGTCCCCCTCCCGACCCGAGCCGGTTGCGTCTCGGCAGGCGCTGAGCACTTCTTCGCACTCGCGTGGCGCAGTGCCAGAGTCACTAGCTCAGCAAGGGTCGAGGGAGGGTGGAGGACAAGCTCGCGGCGGAGATTCTTGTCCCGGGTGCCCCCGGTCAGTGCGGTTGTGGCTGAGGCCACATCCAGGCGGGGGATCCTAAGGGCTTCCGATTTAAATCGGTGGACGTAAGTCCGGAGCCTCTCCCCTTGCGCCTGTTTGAGAGCCAGGAGCCCCGCTACTGACCTTGGGGGGGCGCTACCGGCGAAGCTCTCCTTGAAAATTCACCCGAATTGCCTGAAGTCTCGAATGGACCCCGGGGCGAGGGCCCGGAACCATGCCTGAGCGCCTTGGACCAGGGTGGCCGCGAAGGCTCAGCATTTGATGGGATCCGGCGTTCCATGCAGGGTCACCAGGGCGTCGAAGCTATCGTAGTGGTCGGCTGGGTCGCCCTGGCTGTCGTAGAGCTTGAAGGTTGGGATGGAGGCTCTAGGAGAGACCTCTACCTTCAAGATGTACTCGGAGAAAGGGGATTTCTCCTCGTCCTCCGGGAAAGAGGTCTTCTGCAGGGCGCGGAGAGCGCGCTCTTGCTCTGCGAACCGTCTTTCAAAATCTCGTAGCCGGAGAGACAGTTCCGGCTGTGGCCGCGTCGTGGGGCTGGGGGGGGCGTTGTGGCGATCTCCCAGAGCACTGGTGCCCGGACACGGTGGCCTCGCCCCCTGCTTCCCTCTCCTCGGCATGGAGGAAGCCTATTGCTCCGCAGGCGGAGCTTGCGAGGGTCCTCCGACGTCGTTGCGGAGGAGCTGTTTGCCGCGGAGGGTGAAGCGGCCTCCGGTGGTGTGCTGCGTTGCACTCCTTCGAGGGGGACTTCCTGACGGGGCGCGGGACCTCGCGTCCCGGGCCCCCTGGGCCCTCATGAGCTCCACGAGGACGTCCATCTTTTCGTTGAGGGCCTGGAAGGCGTTGGCGCCACCGTCGAGGGGTGCCCCTGTCTCCGCCGGGGGGGTGGTGGCCCGTTGGTGGGGACGCTGGCGTTGGAGGGGGGGCTCTGTGAGACCCTAGAGGGGGCGCCTCCCGCCGCCGCCACAGCCTTACCTGCCCCGCCGGCGGATCTCCTCCCTGAGCTTTTTCTTACCATCTTGACTCTTCGTGCGTTTCCCACAGAGGGCGCCAGATGAAGAGGCGGAATCTCGCGTTGGGTCCTGAGCGGGCTGTGGATCACCAGAAGATGAATCTGCAAGAGAGGGAAACGTGTCAGAGGGCCCAGGGGATCTCCCTGGGGCAAACCCTCCGATGGCTAAGTCAGTAGAGCGATGGTGGAAGCGATAATGGGGGGAGGAGAGAGCTGATGCGCGAGAATCCTCTCCACCAAAGGGTGAAGCAAATCGTGCTCAGGAGCTTAGGGTATGTGAATGCCTAGTTCATCTTACCATCTTCCGGAGGGTATCCCTTGCTTAAATAGTGCGTCGCCTTTTAAGAGTCCGGTGAGCTGAGGGCTTCCCGGCGGGAGTTACGTCTTCAGCGGGGGCTTTCATGGCCGGATCGTGGGGACGTTATCCCCTTGGAGTCCGGCGGCACCCCTGACTCTCCCGTCGGCGGAGGACTCTGAACGGCCGTACCTGCGGATTAATCAAACGGTCTTACCGAGCTTTGGGGAGGCTAGCTTTGGTCTGAGCGATGGCTCGGTGAAGGTGGGGTCGGATAGGTCAGCTGGAGCCTATCTCTCTCGGGTGAGGAGAGGGCTTTTAGACCGGACCTTCCTTGGGACCTGACCGCTGTCTCGGGCCCTCCGAGCCTAGAAGGCCGCCGGGGAGAGTTGGTTCCTCGAGTCTTTATTTATTGGGCTTTTCTTCCCTGAGTGGGCCCAGCGGGCTATCACTCGGGCGGGCTCGCCTAGTTGGACCGTGTGGGTCTTGTTGGGCCGCCTTTGTGGTGGGCTACGGAAATCCCCCTCTCCAGCTCTCTTTACATTTTTCAAAACAGCTTGGTTTCTACATGCTCTCAAGTCATCATTCTTCATAGTGAAACAAGCAATCATGCATGACATGTCCATGTTTTCCACAATAAAAACATGTGAGTTTCTTTCTAGTTGGTTGTGTGTATGTGTGGCAGAAGTATGTTTAACATGCATGGAAGTGCTAGTAGTATTTTTAGATTTTTGATGCAAGTTGATTTTCTTTGTGAATGCATGTGTGTGTGCAACATTATTTTTCTTTTTTAGATTTTCATTTGATGTGCTGGCTATGTTTGAACTGTACACAAAAGATGTATAAACTTTATTTTCAAACTTCTTTTTTGTTCACAGGATTATAGCACAGCCCATCCCTTTGAAAATTTACTTTCATCCCCAACAATTTATCCAAATTTTCTTGATCATTTATAAATCTAGATAGCGAATCATTCAAGTCAAGAATTTTAGATTGAAGAGATGAAATTTACAATTCAGAATTGGCAAGTTCTTCTTCACAAGTAGAAAGATTAACATTCAACATGGCATTGGTAGTCTTAAGGCATTCTACTTCTTGCCTAAGTTCATTCACATTTTCACATTCTCTAACAACCACATATTTTCCTTTTTCAAGAATCAACAATCTTTTAGAAATGAACTTGTTCAATTCCTTCAGTTTCTCATTTTCTTTAACAAGCTTTTCATCATAAATTACTTCATTTATCAAGGTTTGATCATGTATTACCCTGGATCCTTGGTAGATCTTTATTGGATCTTTCAGATCTATTTCGATGAGTTTCGGTTCGCTTTTGTGGCTTCCGAGTTGAGCTTTACGAGTCATGTAGGTTTTTCTCTCGTACTAGTTACGGAACCCTACGGTGAGTTTAGTTGTCAGTTCCTCGACTCGTGGATGCTGCAGTGACGATGTACTCTCCGAGCCGGTCGTTTCGACTATTTTTGCGTATTTTTCGGTGATAGGACCAGAAATCGGATTTTTCAGAAATTAGGAAAATTCCTAATTTCTTTTCTTTCCTCTCTCCTCCCTTCTCATTTCGCCGCCGCCGTCTCTCTCTCCCATTTTCTCTCCTCTCGAGCTCCCTCGGCTCCGGCTGCAGACGGAGGACCTAGGAGCGAGTGTTGGGGATGCTGTAGAGCTGACTGGGTGTGCGATAGGGCGAGGATGGAGTGGTTCTGGCGCGATCCCGAACGGTGGATTCAAAGCCGGTGTTTGAGCTCATGGCGTGGTTTTCGGTGCGGTTTAGTCCCTTCGGGGCACGATTTCTTCGGTGGAGGTAGGGAGATGGACCGCCACCTTGTTCTGCACGTTTCCTCTGTTTCCGTGCATGATTTGGTGCTCGATCGGGGAAGATCGGGCCAGTTTTGTGAAAATCATGGTTTTTGGGGTTTTCAGGGTTCGTCAGAAAATGGCAACCATTCGCAGTGTGGTTAGTGTCTAACTGACCGCTGGGATGTTTGGATCCCATCCATGCTAGTTTCGTGTTGATCGGTGGTCATTCGAGGCCGGTAGGAGTCCGGGAACCTCGGTGGCTCGTTTAGGGTCGATTCGTTGGAATCGCCCCGATCTCTCGTTTTAATGCTTGCATGTGGGTTTTTCAGCCTTCTAATGTAGTTTTTCATCGTCGAGGGTTGTTTCCCCTGCGCTTCGGCGTGAATGGGGCGTGGAACGGCTTGATTTGGCCAACCCCCTATTTTTCCCGCCGTGACCGGTGTAGCGGTCATTTCAGTGACCGCCAGAGGTCTTTGACGGCCCTACGATAGACCGTCACAGCGTCTGGGCGTTTTTTAGCTTTTCATGGTTTTGGGAGTGTGACGGCCCAGGGGTGGCACGTCACAGCCTCCTGACACGTCTGGTGCGACGCGTTATGCTTATTTTCTCATTTAGTAGTTTGGTTAAGTCGGTTCCCCTGACGCGCCTGCCCTAGTGCGTCAAGTGTGTGTAACGCGCCTGCAGTTGGCCGTTACATTCTGTTTGACCAACGTTGACCGTTTGAGGCAGTTCGCCTGACGGTGGTGTCCCCGTGCGTCACAGCGTTGTAACGCGCCTGCCCCAGGCCGTTACATGCTATTTGGCTGAGTGTGGGTGGCTGTGTCATTGGATTTAACGGCCGCGCCACCATGCATTAGGTGTCTGTAACGCGTCCGTTATGGACCGTTACATGCCTGTTGGCCAGTGGTTTCTTGACTTTAGCTTGTTGGTCCTGACGCGTCTGCCCTGATGCGTTAGGTGCAGTAACGCGCTCGGTCTCATGCGTTGGGCTCCAGTCGTGGTTTTTAGCGTTAGGTCTGTTGGCCCTGATGCGTCTGCCCCGATGCGTTGGGTGCTGTAACGCGCTTGGCCTCATGCATTACGTGCCTTGAGTTTCGTCGTGTGTTTGAGGTTCGTTGGCCCTAACGGCCCGGGTCGGGCGCGTCAGAGCGGTGTAACGTGCCTGGTGCAGGCCGTTACGTGCCTTATGTGTTTTAGGTGTTGAGTAGGGCGGTTGGAGTGTAACGGCCTAGGCTTAGACCGTCACGTTCATGTAACGGTCTAAGGGTGGTGCGTTACATGCCTTGTGCTCCGATTTCCGTCGTTTCGGTTTCTGCTTGCCTTGGCTTGACCTTGTGGTCTGCTCGTTTTCCCGTGGATGTCTTCTGATGTCCTATGAGGGCTAAGACTACGTTGTGAGGTGGCCAGGAGTCTTCTTGCTTGAGGCAGGATTCTCTTTCCTGCTCTTGTGTGTCTTTGTTTGGCTCCGGTCAACCGGGGGTTACCCAGGGGTTGACAGGTGGCTTTGTATGTCTCGACGGTTCTGTCCAGTTCGAGACATTTGTTCTGGATGTCTCGAGGTACTGTGTTACCTCGGTTTGTGTGTCCAGGTGTACTGAGGGTCTCCGGTGTTCCCTCAGGTCTCCGTGAGTCATTTTCTGCGGAGCTTTCATTCCCATGGCTTAGGATTAGACCGATTAGCGGCTTGTTCCGCTGTTTGTGACGATCTTGCCTTTGAGTCGTCCGACTCGGGATCGTTACCTGGTAGGTCTAGTTGTCTTGTCCTGAGTCTGTTGGTAGTAATCGTACTGCCATTGGTGCCTCGAAGTACGTGTTGTGGGCGTTCTTGCCTATTTGTACTTCGGCACTTGTGTTTTAGAGTCTCTGTGTCTCGTGAGCCTCCTTTTGTTGTTACCCTAAGGTCTTTGAGTGCCGACCCGCTAACAGATAGCAGAGGGGTGTTCCCGAGATACGGTTTGTAAGCTAGTTCCGTGGGCTCCCAGCCAACGGTAGCATCCTACCGAGGGAGAAAACTAGCTAGAGACCTGGCTTAGGCTAGAGCCAGTGTGTGCACACGTTGTCAGGGACTGAGGACTTACGTCGACGGGTGTGACCCTGACTAGTTACTTGTTCTGTTGTTGTTGTTGTTCCTGTTTGGTTTAGCGCGTGTCTGTGACTTTACCGTGGTTTTGGCGGTACCGTAGGCGAGACACTTTTGGCGCAGCATAAGACGTCAGTGGACGCAGCTGGCTGCTCCTCTTGTGAGGAGGAGGTGTTTCCGTCACGTGGCACGTGACTCTCAGCGTTTCTTGCGCGTCGTGACCTTTCTGTGTTGGCCTTTCAGAGGCTATACCTGAGGTCAGTGTTCTGTCACATGCATGATGTTCTGGTCATGCGTGGGGCAGTGTGCACGACATTCTAGTCGTGTGTGTGCCGTCGAGTTTGTGGGTCTTTTCTAGACCTTTTTTCTGTTCTTGCAGGTCTTCGTCTTGGACCTGGTGTTGGGTCGACAGATCGGTAACTTCTGACTTTGTTAGATCAGAGTTGCCCTTCTGTTGCTGCTTGGAGTAGTTTGGGGGGGTGCCGAGGTTAGTTCGGCCGCCGCTTGTCTGGCGCAGGTTCTTCCCCTTCCTTGCTTGTTCCCTACTCCTACTTCCCGTCTGTTTGCTACTGCTTGTAGCGTAATTTTACAGCTTTGTAGTGTAGTTTTCCTGCTTTACTACACCTGCTGTTTTGTTATTGTTGTTCCGTGTTACTGCGTGTTTTTCAGTGGGGATCCGCGTGACCCCTACTGAGCCAGTGACACGAGGCTCACCCCTACTTTTCAGGTGGGGTGACGTCGTTCATTCTGCTTCCGCGTGGTTCCTGGAGCGCTTACTCGTTGCGTGTCGTTGTGGCCAGCTGGTACCTGCGTCGGGCTTCCCCCGACTTCTCGGTACGTCTTTCTTTTCTGTCGACTGTACTGTGCTAGACTTGTTATCTTTAGCTTTGGACTTGACTCTGGTGGATAATTGTTAATTTGAAACTGTTAATTAAAAAGTAATTTTATTTCTGCTACTTTAGCAAACCGATCTAATGAAATTTAATTGCTTCTGTTATATCTCTGTGGCTTCAATGTACTCTACACATGCCTCTTTTCCTTCGGAGCTTTCCCGCTCTTGGGAGGCCTCACGGGTTCCAAGCGGTATCACGTGTATTCGGTAGTCCTACCAGGTACACCGGGTATCCAGAATCCGGGTCGCTACAGAATGGTATCAGAGCAGTGTTCTGAGATGTTCGGAGTTCTTTTCTGAGCTGTCAGAGCATTGTTGTGTGAAGTACATGGGAATCCGAGATATACAGTATCCAGAGTCGTGAGAATCCAGTACAGTCTTCAGGGCTTGGGTGTTGCAATGATTTATCGCATTGTTTTCTTCGTATGTTGTCTTGTGCGTGCTGCTCTAGCACTGTACGAGATGGTCCTGCTCTCGTCAGGATGTGACGAGGTGTTTCTTTTTCATCGTTGTGCTTGTTTCGATCAAGTTGTACTTAGCAGTGTTCGTCGGAAGGCTTGAATCTGTAGTATGTTGTTCGAGGTTTTTCTTTGTATGTCGTTCAGGTTGCTGTTGACCTTTAGCCTTGGTCTGATGACCGTACACGTTCTCACGTTGTCTTGGTCATCTCGGCTTGAGTCTGTTCAGCTCTTGATGTGTCTCGCTCCTGTTGAAGTGCTCGATTAGATTCCGTGGTTGAGAAGTTGCTCAGGCAACCTAGGATTTCCATTTCATGGTGAGCTTTCGTGGTTGAGCTTATTGCTTCTCATCCCTTCTGGTGGAATCTTTCTCGAGGTTCGCCTTGGAATTGATGTCTTAGTGATGCCTTTTTCCTATGTTTGCTTAAGTGTGGACAGCTTTATTTTGAGCCGGATCTGCTCTTTGCTATACGGTTGCTTGGCTTTGGACTCCATAAGGGTGTTAAGAGCTATTGTGTACCGTATTTCTCGTGCCGTGTCCAGCGGCCGATGTATTGTGAAGGCTCATTTATCATTGTCAGGACATGAAGGTAAGCTGAGATTAACGCTTTTTCCTTGTGCTTTGTGCTGAAGCTGGTACTCTTCTCTGTTGCACTTGGGCTCCTGGTGATCGGTTGTTCGCTGGATCGGTACTTGTGGCGTGTTATTTACGATCTTCATTGGTTGCGATGGCGCCTAGTGTGTGCTGAGATGCGACTACCGAGGTTGTTCTGATGCCTGTGTGCGTTGTTGAGTGCGCGACAGAAGCTTGTGAGTTAGCTACTCACTGGTCGAGAGATTTGCTTCTCCTCGATGTGACTTCGTCTTGGCTTCCTATGCCTTGACGTTGTTGTTGCCGTGTTATGCTGGTGATTTTCTGCTGTTGGCATTGGCATTTGCGAGTATTGGGGAATTTGTCGGCATTCCTGCTGATTGAGTACCCTCTACTCTGCATTTTCTTCTCTTGGGTGTTGTGCTCTCGAGGCGTGTTCGTAGTCCTTGAGTAGCGTTCCCCGAGGTTGTTGTTGTTTTGGTGCTGTTTCTCTATGATTTTATGTCTCTGTGTGGACCAAGTCTTGTCGGTTAGCTTGCTGTGCTCTTCTTCCCTAAAGTTAGCTTGCGACTCGATCAGATGTAATATCTGAGTGAGGACTGACTTGGTTGTGCCTGTGGTCCAGTGTTGTCGTTGGCGTCCTGTGTGCCGGGTGTTTCTTGTTGCCTTTGGCACTAGAGCCGATGATGTGGTCGAGCGATCAGCTGTGAGGACTGTGTCTCCTTGTGTAAGCTGCTGCTTGACGTGATGTGGTTGTGGCAATCGTGTCTCTTTCCCTACGGGTGTTGACGCCTAAAATAAAGATAATAATAATAGCAGCAATGAAATAATAATAATAACCCTAAAATACCTTTATAAAATATCTTATTTCTGTTGTCTTGTTTTCAGGAATAAAAGAAGAAAAGAAGAGACAGCCGGCTCTAATAGAGAACTACTGAAACAAGACACAAGACCTCGGAAGATACTCGGGACCATCCCCGAACGAGCAAGAAAGAAGCTCAGCCAACAAGATATGTCAGTCGATGAGTCAGCCCTCACAACTGAAGAAATGAACACAAGAAGCCCAAAAGACCTAAATGGGCCAATACCTATGGCACCGAGGAGCTGCTGAAGAGGCCCACTATCACTAAAAGGCGCACCGATAGTGGCCACGCCGAGAAGCCTAGCAGCTTTCGACTGAGGCGCGCCGGGAGCATCCTGTTATCATGCCGAAATGATCATACCGAGAAGAGGAGGGTTCTGCTATAAAAAGGCCCTTTTCTCTCGAAAGAAAAAGGGGGGCGGCATTAGAAGAAAAAAAGGGAGAGATCGAAAGGATAGCCAGAAAGAAAAAAGGAAAGGAAAGAAAGAGAGCCTCCTCTGCTGAGAAAAGAAAGAAGAAGAGAAAGAAGGAGAGGAAGCTCCAGGTGGGCAGCCGGGGAGGGAGAGGAGTCAATGCTCCTCCCTCCCCCATGCTTTCTTTCCCTTTTTTTTTTTTGATGTAATCTAGTGAGTTCTTTCTCGGTTTATCAAATGTAGCCGGAGAGCTCCGGTCTTGATTTCCACCTCTCTGCCTTTCATTTCTCTTTTACTATTAGTGTAAATCTGGGATGATGCAATGAAATGAAGTGCCGATATGTCTCATTTGGGTATCGATTGGTTGAGATATCTGCTCTCTGTGTTTCTATGTATACCTTTTATCAGAAATGTTTGATAGTCTAGACGCTCCCGGTTTCAGAATCTTTCTACGAGTCTGTTCTTCGAAGAGGGATGAAGATAGGGCCCCCACCTCTATCTAATGGGCGATTGGGCTCTATTGCCCTCTCCCCTCCTGTCTCAATGGCAGATTCTCCTCATATAGTCCGAAGTTTCCCTAGAGCACTCCGTGTGGTTCAGGAACCAGAGACATCAATCTCTTGGTTCCCTGAACTGCCGAGCTCTAATAAACAAATAACATCGATCCCTGGGTCCTCCATTCTAAGCCTTGAATGCTTAGGGCCTGGAGTTCCGGTGCTGAGAGTCCCTCCATTGCCAGTTTTCGATGCCATTGGTCTCGTCCAGGGGATCAGAGACAGTCATCTCTTGATCCCCCAGACGGCTAACAGCAAACAGAGAAATATTCTCAGGGTCCGCACGATGATCTCTCTTCCTCTTGCTAATTTGATCTCCCAGCTCCCCTGGCATCCTCCTAACAGAAGCCCCTATGAAAACCCCCTTTTCTGTGCTCCAAACCTTGCCTTAACCTGAGCCAGAAATCTCAAGAAACCCCGAACAGAGTATCGTCGCGAGCTCTGAAACCCTCGACCCTTTAACCTTCTCGGCGTGCAAATTTCCCCGCCGAGAACTACGCTGCCGAGAGTCCTCCCGCTTCAGCAAACCGACAAAAACCACCTAAAACCACCTTTTGTGCATACCCCCTTGGCCCAGAGGCTCTCGGCGCAGGGTTCCCGGCGCGGCCAGGAGCGCGCCGGGAAGCTCCCTGCCGAGAAGCCCCCCTTTTCTTCTGCTAAGGAGGCCGCGCCGAGACCCCCCTTTTCTAAGCCAATAGACCAGGCCGAGACCCCCCTTTTTGGGCTGACTAAACCCCCGCCGAGAGGCCCTTTGGCCAGCCAAGAAGCCGTGCCGAGACCCATCTTATTGGCCATTTGAAGTCCAGTCAGAGGCTCCTCTTTGCGCTGCTATCTGTCAACCTTCTGATTTCTTCAGGCATATGCCCCGAGGATGTTCAGAGATCGCCATGGATGCCCTGAGAAAATACAGTAATGGGGAGGACCTTCCCTACATCTCTCATTCTCGATCCGGATTTCACCCGCATGAACCCAAAGGGCCATGTCATTGCATGATTTCTGAGGAGTTTCGAGGGGATATTAATCGATGGTATAAAGGCAAGCGATGTCCCGGGCCCGGTGCCCATCCTCGTTCGGTTGTCATCCCGGCATTCTGTGGATGATGACCTATCTTCCCCTGGCAAATGCTAAGTCTAGGGGAGGTGCTGTCAAAATTCTCCCAGGATGATGAAACTCAATATTAAGCTGTCCCCGGGACTTTGCGCACTGGTGGCAGGGATTCTCTGCACCTTGATCTTCCCGAATGCCCCCTGGAGCCCGATGCTTCTATAAAGCTCAAGCCTAATTCAGTTCAACTTTGATGAACTGATCCACCTTGACCCCATTGAATCTATCTACTTCAGCCTGGATCATCGATGGACCCGAAACAGAGTATCGTTCGAGCTCTGTAAACCCTGAAACCCTGTGGCAATTCCATCTTCTCGGCGTGCAAATTTGCACGCCGAGAGCTGTCCCGCCGAGAGGCCTTCCTCTTTTTCCTCTTCAGCTAAACGATAAGAAAACCACGCATGGCCCTGGCATTCAAACCCCTTCATACACACTTCCCAGCCCACAAGCTCTCGGTGCCAAGCTCTCGGCGCCAAGCTCCCGGCGCGGCGAGGAGCGTGTCGAGAAGCTCCACGCCGAGAACCCCCTTGGCCAACCAATAAACCACGCCGAGACCCCCTTGGCCATCTCCTTTGCGCGCCGGGAAGCTGGCGCCGGGAGTCCTGCGCGCCGGGAAGCCCACGCCGGGAGCCTACCTGGCCGTCTCCTCTTCGCACTAAGTAGCCCCTTGCGCCGAGAGTCCCCTTCTGCCTCCCAGCTGCACCGATAACCTATTCAAATTTTGTTACTGAGCCTTCAATCCAAATTTTATTCCGGGGGCTCCGCCCCCGGAAACCCCCGCAAGGGGCGCTACCCCCTTGACCCCCGGGACCTGACCGGGCAGGTCGATCCCCGCGACCTGACCGCGCAGGTCGATCCGCGTGCGAGGGCGCAACATTGAGCGTTCGCTCACTTTCCGTCGTCCCGCACCGGGTTCATGAATAACCCCTTTAGTTCGGGAGGGCTCTGCCACTGCATGAGTTCTGCCGGCTTCTACAGGGAATATCAAACATTGCCCCATGGCAGATATGCGGTTCGGGAAGTTCAGCACTTCTCTCTTTCGGCTTTCATCCCGGCACTCCGTGGGTGATAGTCTATTTCCCCTTGGACATGATCCAGAAGAAGGGGAAATGCTGCCGAAATATCGATCGATGTTTTGAACCCCCATCATGACCACGGCCCAGTCTACCTGTGACTGAAATTTTCCCTTCCCCCCTAAGCCCGGTCTTTGAACTGCTGACTTAACGATATCATCTGTATCTATGGTTGATGTTATTATCTTGCCCGCCTCCTTGGCTCCGGTATGAAGTTCCATTTGCGCACATGAATATATGTTTGCCTCTCGAGGCCTCCTATTTTTGGCGTTTAATCAAGGGTTGTCCTTCTTAGGAAGGGCGTAATTAACGTCATAACCTTTATGGTATGACGAACTTCTGGTCCAGACACGATCACTCACAATCGACTGATTAGAAGTCAGATCGAGCGCATAATGAAATCGTCACACATGTGACTGGCACGCCAATAAATCAATAAATAAATAAATAAGATAAACGAGATAAAATCCGCGTCCACAAGTCTGGCACGCCCGGTGGGACAGGGTCTCCCTTCATCTCTACGCCAAAAATAGGAGGCCCAGCGGGCCCCCCTCAAATTTCTGATTCTGTGCACTTTCTTTATTTCCAGGAAGCTACAATGACGGCTGGAATCGTGTCTGTATGCTTTGACCAGCAACCGGTCGATGCGCATGTTCAAGAAAGCTACCTGGCGGTACCTCTGTCATTCGGATCGATGCCGCCTGCTGTCGGGATGCCTAACTGCCTGGGCCTCATCTTCACTGACCTGCTCGAGATCGACAACCAGGAGCCGAAAACTGTTGTCGGGACTTCACCGCAAGCTACCGGCCCCAAGATAAGCCAGGTGATGAAGGATGCTCCAGAGGTCGTGTCCTACTTCGTCCATCACGAGGTGAAAAGAAGCGCATCCTCTGCTTCGTCCACCACTTTCGGTGACTTTCCTCCGGTCGTTGGCTGCCCCAACTTCCTGGGAGTTGTGTCCGTGGATATTCTGAGCAAAGAAAGTCCGAAGCCTATAGAGCTGAAGGATGATAAAGTTGCTTCTTGTCAGAGCGAGGATAATATCAAGAAATCCCTACTCAAGAATCTAGTGACCGTGAGCTGTTATGTTCACCATGCTACCAACCCGATTGAAGCACATGAGAAGGGGCCCACTGGAGGCAACAAAAAGAACTTCAGAAGAGGAAGAGCCTCTGCCGCTTCCCAATGTCGACTTTCTGTATCTGGGAAGTCCATGATGATTGGGGGCGTCCGGATCTTCTTCAACGGCCGCAATGCCAGAGCTCTGCCAGATCAGGTCATCCCGACCATTCCTACCCATAATGCTTTCCAAGTGCTGGCTAGCCGAAGGGCAAACAATGATGATAGCAAGCAAGAGAAGCCAACCTCAAAGTTGCCAAGACGCAAGCAAATGTGGGTTCCCAAGAAGACCCGGAGTGTCATGTCAACCCTACACAATTATAACAGTTTTGCTGATGCCCCCAAGAGAAGGGATAATAAAGTCATGAATGAGGAAGAAGTCATAGTCACAACTCCTCCACTCACTGCCAGGGTCTGTACAAGACAGGCTGATATTTCCAAGAACTCAAAGAATCTCAACCAAGTTGCCAAGCTGACACGATTGGCATACATGCCACCCGCCCAAGACTGGACGATGCCTCCTGCTATCTCTTCAGAGTACAGTCAAGAGGGGATGGTTAAGAGGGTATGGGAATACTTCCATGGCCTTGGAAGTCCTGTCATAGGCCGACAAAGGTCACTCCATGCTGTCAAGGCTGAAGGAGAAGGAAAAAATAAGATATCACCTGTTAGGATTGATAAAGAGAAAAAGCAAGATGAGTTCAGGAGTTTTGAAAGTCTTTCACAGAGGGAAGGAATGAAAAGAGTTCTGACAAATGAAGGGCCAACTTTCCCTCGCCAGTCCCGAAGGAGAGTTAAAAAGCATAAAACAAGAATGCAAGTCCTCACGTGTAATATGACAGGAGTGATGGGCAGGCATGACGCCCTGCTAAATGGGCAAGAAGAACTAGCCAAGGTTACCGAAAGAGAAGATCCTGTGACAGGACAAAGCAAAAATGAAGCTGGGTTACTGTAGACCTCTAAGGGCAAACAGGCTACCGATGAAAGCAACACTACTCTCAGCACCAAAATAATGGCATCTGAAGAAGAAGGGGTGCCCCTGTCCGGATGCGGCTTTGGTGAAACACTTGAGACCATTACCAGCAAAATAGCTATGGACCCTGCCATCCTAATAGCCATGCAGAGATATCAGCGGGAGATAGAAATGCTGAACAAGCAACTAAAAGAGAAGACTGAACATGATGTGGTACCCAAGCAACTGGGGGCACGAACTGACCTATCACTGGGAGGGTTTAACCCCTCGACTGCTCTTTCACAGACTGTTCTGCAAACTGACGGTCAGAGTTGGGTTGTTCCCCAAGATCATTTCCAGTCGCTCCAGCCAGCACAACTGAAGCTTCTTCAAATGCAACGGCAGATTCCCTTGTCAAAACCTCCGCCACCTCATGTTGCAACTCCAGCTACACAAGAAATGCAGTCCACCCACCTATGTCCTGAATTAGCACTGCCAGTCGTGGTGAATAAATCAATGGTGGAAAAGATGGTTGAAGAGAGGCTAGCCAAAAGGGGTAGTGCTAATTGCGCCCCCTTTGACATGTATAAAGTGCCATATCCGGCCTACCATGTTACTAAGAGATTGCCGCCTAGCATCAATAAAATTCCTAAGTTTGACAAATTCAATGGGCAGGGCTCCCCGAAGGAACACATTGCACACTATGTAACAGTCCTGGGTGACTTGGCGACAGATGAGTCATACCTATTGAAGTTCTTTGGGTGTTCTCTAACGGGACATGCTTTTGAATGGTATGATAGCTTGCCGACTGGATCTGTCAACAACTGGCCGGATATGCAGCGAAAATTCATAGAAAGATTCCATGTCACACAGGCAAGGGTGACCGTGGCTGAGCTGTTGGCAACCAAGCAAGAAGATAATGAAGCTGCTGCAGAATATATCAAAAGATGGAGGGATCTTAGTATGGGATGCCGGCACTCTCTGCGTCTAGAAGATGCAGTATAGATGTGTAAACAAAATCTGAAGAAAGAAGTCCTGGAAAAGTTAATTGGAACAGAAGTCTGGTCTTTTGACCGATTGATTAATATTGCAACAGAGATTGAAGACTTCTGTGCAAGATATCCATTAGTTCCTATCAACTCAAGCCATCAGGCTAAACAAATTAATAAGAGGCCGATGTTGAAAGCTGTACACGCTATTAGCGTCGCGGCAAAAAGGCAGAAATGGGTGCACCATTCTCCTCTCAATGGGCCTGCTGAATGTCAAGAAATGCCTCCACACCGGAATAAAGAAAAGAAGTCATATGCCTTCCCAAGAGACAAGACTCGAACATTGTTCGAGTGGGCTGTCAAACATGACAAGGTCATCCTGCCAAAGCCAAAGAGGCCTGATGATGCCAGGAGGAGAGATGATCCGAATTTCTGCCCTTACCACCAGACCCTCAGACATCCTATTGAAGACAATCAAATATTCAAGGACATCGTCCAAGGCTTAATAAAAAGGGGTAAGCTGCAAATAGGGGAATACAAAGTTGATTCCCCACACCCGCATGAAATGTCTGTGCCAAGGGCGTCAGTCAATATGATATCTATATGTCAACAATTGCCTGAAGAAATGCCAGAGCCTTGTAGCCGGCACACCTATGAAGACAATATTCCTAGGCATGAAAAAGACAAAGAAATTGGCAAGCCGTGTCAACGGGAAGGAAAATAAGACTGGTACCTCGCTTACCTCCAAAAGCCCAGGTTTGCGGAGTTATGGCCCATCCCACTCTACCAACAATCATTAAAAGGCCAATGGACAGCAACAATAGACAAACCCCATTGTGGGCACATGAAGGAGTTAGCCCACAGCTACAAGCCATTGCAAATGAGCCTGGCAACCATGAGCAACCGAAGAATCAGCCTATGCTGCTCGAGAAGCCTGCCCCTCAAATAGGCAACGAGTCTCACCAATTAACAAGAAGAGCTGAAGAAAAGGCAGAAAAGCTGAATACATCAGATAACCCACGGTGGGGGCGAAGGCCGGCCATGAAGGGAAAGAAAAAGAAGAATACAAATAATGAAAGGAGGAATCTTATTTTCTCCTGCAACACATTGTCAGCATCCTCCAGTGAGGCACAAACCGCTGATGAAAAAGATGAAGAAATTTGCTTTGTGCCAAAGGGAGTAGTTCTGGCCAATGCTTCTGCTTCTGCTTCTCTTCAGTCTATCGGGTCTGGGAGGACGCCAAAGCAACACTCACCAGCTAATAAGGAGGCTCAGTGCCATATTCCTCCTCCGCCCAGAGGCATAGAACAGAGGGGGTTTGTCCCAAAGAAGCTACCTATGGCCAGCAATGATGGCGAGATAAAATCCATTCTGCACAAATCAGAGGCAGGGGGCAGTAGAACTCCCGGTCCCTCCCTACAAGACCCTACAATAATGGCACTACTCCACCAGAAGCAGCAGGAGATTGAAATGCTACAAGGGCAACTGAATAAAATGAACATAAAGCCACATACGTCACAACTGTCGAGGCATCAATGCGAGGCATCCCAAGACAGTTCTAGCTCATCTGAAGCTTCAACGCGGTCAGCAATGCCCCGAACAACACACGATCATTCAGGGGGCATCCCCCCTCAATCATCCCAACGCACACTCCCTTGGGAAAGTCAGGGGGGAACTAAAATGTATCCGACAAAGACATCGATGAGGCCTCATATGCCGCCAACTACCCTACATTCAAGATCAGTGGGTCCAGCCACAAGGGATAAGACCAAAGCAGGGCAAACAATGGATACAAAGACGGCCAAAGAAGAAGTCACTGAGGCTGAGCTGCAAATGACCAAACAAAATGATAATGAGTCCGTCAGGGACTACATAAGCAGATGGAGGAGCCTGCGTGAAAGGTGTAGGCACCCACCAAGTTACAGTGAATCTGTCCAAATCTGTAAAGAGAATATGAAATTAGAGATTCTACGATGGGTCATTGACTTCGAAGTCACGACCTTTGAAAGTCTAAATGACTTCGCAACTGAAGCTGAAGCGATCATTGCAAGGATTTGCCCATCCTCCACGAGCTTGGGTCAAAACTACAAACCAGCCGATAAGCAGCCGGCACAAGAAGTTTACATTCCAAGCTTTGAAGCCTTCGAGCGACAGAAAAAGGAAAAAGCAGAGACTGCTTGTATCACTCCTACCAAGCCGGACACACAAGGGTCCTCGTTAAGGGGTAAAATGATGAAGCCCTATTCATTTACAAAAGATATGACCTCAGCTCTCTTTGAGTGGGCCCTAGAATGCGGTAAAGTGGTGCTTCCAGATCCAAAGAGATCAAGCAACTCCGCAAGAAAAGATAACTCGTGCTTTTGTCCGTATCACCAAGTAGCGGGACATCCTATCGAGGATTGCTACGTGTTCAAGGACATCATCGAAGGCACGATCAAGAAAGGTGAACTGCAAATGGGCGAATATAAGGTGGATCCGCCACGCCCTCACCAAATACCCGTCTTCAGGCAAGCAGTCTCGCGTGGCGTCACTGGCCTTGCTGTCCCCCGCAAACTCGGCTAAAAGCCAACATTTGAGCATTATCTCATAGCTCGAAGAGTCAATAAAAAAAAAGAAGAGAAGAAAAAAAAAGAAGAGAGAAAAAAAAGAGAAGAAAAAAAAAGAAAAAAAAAGAAGAAAAAAAAAGAGAGAGAGCCTGTTCTGGGGGCAGGCACACAAAAAAAGAGAGAGAAATGAAGAGATCATGATGGCCATGTCTATTGAGGGAGCCGACACTCCCTCTATATCCTAATTTGTGCTAGATATAACTACCATTGTGGGGCTTATGTGGTGGAGCGAACTACTCATCCCCTCCCTGAGGAGGTGAGCGCTCTCCTACATCCCCGCCTTGGTCAATAAAAAAAGAAGAGGGACGAGCCCTGAGGTAGCAAGGGAAAACAAAATGTCCGTCCCGTTTATGGAGGCTGGGATGATTTTATTATTATTAATATAAAATGGCCCACTGGGATGCATGGCACATCGCCATCTTCCCATCCTATAGGGATATCTCCCATTTGTCCCACCGGGATTGACCATCTACCCTTGATACGGGTCTTGGGCCCCGGCCAACACATCTTCATTAGCTTCTGGCATTCAGTCAACAATTACACCAAATATCTCAACACCCGCTGCATTGGCCCAACGGAGCTTTCCACTACTGTTGTCTCAGTCCCCCTGCCCAACTTGGGCTCATACAAACCTGTCCCTTGACACGAGGTACTCCGCCCTTGTCGAGCTCTGAAAATAATCCCACCAGTCTCACCGGACTATCCCCATAAAGCCCTTTTCATTGGCTTGAGACACTCCGTCCTAGCCAAGCTAGTTTATCCCACCCGTCTGGGTCTATTAAACCCTTTTGTCCCACTGGGCCAAGTTTAAAAAAAAATAATAATAATAATAAAAAATTTAAAAATTTAAAAAATAAATAAATAAATAAATAATAAATAAAACAAAAAAATAATAAAACAAACAAAATAAATAAAACAAACAAAAAAATAATAAAATAATAATAATCAATCTAATAAGCTCAACAAACATCATCAAACCAAATAAATCCTGATAAATTCAGTCGACTAATGAGTTCAATAAACCAAACAAACTTAGTAAACTCAAAAAAATATATATACCTAATGAACTCAACAAACCCAAGAGGCCCAATAAAAATGATGAATAAACAAACATCTCAACAAACTCAATGAACTTAATAAACTCAAATAAATAAACCAACAAAAGATTTCTTCACTTGGCATTAGACCTTCTGTCTGAACGAGGTTTGTCGACCCTGATACCTCCATGGGTCAAAATCCATATTCTATCCCAGCTTGGACCTTACGTCTATGCTAGGCTGGTCAACTTCGACATGACGTCAGGCTGACATCCTTATCTGCACATTTTACCCCTGTTGTAGACCTTCCGTCTAAGCAAGGTTCATTGAATCTGACTTTTCGTCAGATCAACATCAATACTTAGCCCTGGGTCTGGGCTCTCGTGCGTTCATCAGCTGATCTACCCTTACCTTAAACCTTCTATCAGGGTAAGGGCTCGTTGACCTTGACAGGACGTCGAGTCAACACCTTTTCTATATTTTGCCCTTGGCTTAGGCCTCACGCCTCTGTCAAGTTCGTTGGTTTCGACAAAACGTCGAGTCAACACATTTTCTATATTCTGCCCTTGGCTTAGGCCTCACGCCTCTGTCAAGTTCGTTGGTTTTGACAGGACGTCGAGTCAACACCTTTTCTATATTCTACCCTTGGCTTAGGCCTCACGCCTCTGTCAAGTTCGTTGGTTTCGACAGGACGTCGAGTCAACACCTTTTCTATATTCTGCCCTTGGCTTAGGCCTCACGCCTCTGCCAAGTTCGTTGGTTTCGACAAGACGTCGAGTCAACACCTCTTCTATATTCTGCCCTTGGCTTAGGCCTCACGCCTCTGCCAAGTTCGTTGGTTTCGACAGGACGTCGAGTCAACACCTATCCTATATTCCTCCCTTGGCTTAGGCCTCACGCCCTTGCCAAGCCGGTTGACTTCGACAAGACGTCAAGTCAACACCTTCTCTATATTCTGCCCTTGGCTTAGGCCTCACGCCTCTGTCAAGTTCGTTGGTTTCGACAAAACGTCAAGTCAACACATTTTCTATATTCTGCCCTTGGCTTAGGCCTCACGCCTCTGCCAAGTTCGTTGACTTCGACAAGACGTCAAGTCAACACCTTCTCTATATTCTGCCCTTGGCTTAGGCCTCACGCCTCTGTCAAGTTCGTTGGTTTCGACAGGACGTCGAGTCAACACCTATCCTATATTCCTCCCTTGGCTTATGGCCTCACGCCCTTGCCAAGTTGGTTGACTTCGACAAGACGTCGAGTCAACACATATTCTATATTCTGCCCTTGGCTTAGGCCTCATGCCTCTGCCGAATTCGTTGACTTCGACAAGGCGTCGAGTCAACACCTATCCTATATTCTGCCCTTGGCTTAGGCCTCACGCCTCTGCCAAGTTCGTTGGTTGCGATAGGACGTCGAGTCAGCACCTATCCTATATTCCTCCCTTGGCTTATGGCCCCACGCCCTTGCTAAGTTGGTTGACTTTGACAAGTCTGTCAAGTCAACAGCTACCTCTGTCCTGGCCCAGACCCTTTGTCTCTTCCAGGTTAGCCATTTTGACATGGCATCAATACGACAATGATGTTTTACGTCTGCCCTTGTTCTGGACATACCGTCCAAGCAAGGTTTGTTGACTCTGATATCCCGTCGGGTCGACATTAATATTTTATCTGCGGCACGGGCCTTCCGTCCAATCGATGAATGAAGAGACCCTTCTACCTCTGGCTCGGACCTTTCGTCCAGTCAGTCAACAAAAAAAAACCCTTCTGTCTCTGGCTTGGACCTTTCGTCCAGTCAGTCAACAAGAAACTTTCACCTTTGACCCAGACCGTCTGTCTGGACTGACATGAAACCTATCTGGAATGGACCTTACGTCTATCCTCACAAAACCCGCATATTTCTATATGTGCCACCGACGATGAAACCCGTATATATCCTCATGTCCCACCTGTGATAAAAAAAAATGATGATGAAACTTACCCAGATTAGACCTTACGTCTATTCTGATGAAACTTATGGACCTCTCTACATCAGTATAAATCAAGTAGCGATGATGAAACCTACTGTCCTACCTTGGCGTCATGGCCTTTCGCCTAAGCCAAGCTGTACGGCGTCATGACAATACGTCTAAGCCATTAAATATCCTACCTTGGCGTCACGTCATGACCATACGTCTAAGCCGTTAAATATCCTACCTTGGCGTCATGGCCTTTCGCCTAAGCCAAGCTGTACGGTGTCATGACCATACGTCTAAGCCATTAAATATCCTACCTTGGCGTCATGGCCTTCCGCCTAAGCCAAGCTGTACGGCGTCACGAACATACGTCTAAGCTGTTAAATATCCTACCTTGGCGTCATGGCCTTCCGCCTAAGCCAAGATGTACGGCGTCACGGCCATACGTCTAAGCCGTTAAATATCCTACCTTGGCGTCATGGCCTTCCGCCTAAGCCATAATGTACGGCATCACGACCATACGTCTGAGCCGTTAAATATCCTACCTTGGCGTCATGGCCTTCCGCCTAAGCCAAGATGTACGGCGTCACGACCATACGTCTAAGCCGTTAAATATTCCACCTTGGCGTCATGGCCTTCTGCCTAAGCCAAGATGTACGGCGTCACGACCATACGTCTAAGCCGTTAAATATCCTACCTTGGCGTCATGGCCTTCCGCCTAAGCCAAGATGTACGGCGTCACGACCATACGTCTAAGCCGTTAAATATCCTACCTTGGCGTCATGGCCTTCCGCCTAAGCCAAGATGTACGGCGTCACGACCATACGTCTAAGCCGTTTAAATATCCTACCTTGGCGTCATGGCCTTCTGCCTAAGCCAAGCTGTATAGCGTCATGGCAATTTGCCTAAGCCGTTTAAAAATTCTGCCTTGGTGTCACGACCATATGTCTAAGCCAAGTCACCCAACATCATAACCTTCAGGCTAAGACAACAAATATCCTACCATTGGCTTGGAATTGTTATCCTAACCACTGAACAAAAAGACCCCTTGGTTCCACGCCAGCCCTTAGTCCCTCCAGGGATTCGTCACAACATGTGACAACTTCTCCCTGTCACCATGGCATCGGTCGTCCACTTATAAGAAAGTCGACCTAAGGATGTATTCACTGAGTTCTAAAGATAAAAGAAGAAGAAGAAAAAGAAGAAGAAGATGAGAAAAGAAGAAAAAAGAGAGATGAGAAAAAAGAAGAAGAAAGGAGATATAAAAAAAAAGAAAAAAGAAGGGGGAGATGAGAAAACAAAAAGAAAGAAGAAGAAGAGGAAGAAGAGAAAAGAAGAATAGAAAGAAACAAAAAAGAAGAAGAAAGAAACAAAAGAAAGAAAAATAAAAGAAAGAAAACAAAACAAAAAAAAGAGATAAAAAAAATATAAACAAAACAAACAAAATAAAAAAATAAAAGAGAAAAAAAATATAATAATAACATGGTTTGCTTGCTTGCATGTTTTGCGTGTGTATCTGCCTGAAGTATAGTATTAATACACCTTTCTTCAAATTTCTATGACCGCATTCCCTTGCTACAATAACGCTATCCAGATTCTACGACTGTGTGCGCCATGTCACATACTAAGAGATGAAAAGCCAATTCCCGGTGAGTGCATGCGGCCAGGGGAAAGAGTCGTGGTTACGTTGCGTGCGCAATTCACAGAATACGCCATAGACGAAACTTCCACACTTCACACACGGTATGAGCTATGGTCCTTAGTCATAGGGACATCTTAAATTCTTCTTAACACTTCTTGGATGCTTAAATCTCTACACTCGCATAAAGGGTGACCGTGAGGGAAAAGCCACCTACCCACCCAAAAAAAAAAAGAAGGAAACCGAAAGAAGAAGAAAAAAAAAATATATGAACAAAAGGACTAATCATAGTAGCCGAGAATCCCCATTGAGACACATGAGGAGACTCGCGTAAAACGGCGAAGTCCATGATAATACTCTGAATAATGCTAGGATGAATCCAAGTAGCCGGGAATCCCCATTGAGACATATGAGGAGACTCGCGCCGAATGGTGAAATCCATTATACCACTATGAACAAAAGGACTAATCCTAGTAGCCGGGAATCCCCATTGAGACATATGAGGAGACTCGCGCCGAACGGTGAAATCCATTACGTCACTGTGAATAATACTAGGACGAATCCTAGTAGCCGGGAATCCCCATTGAGACATATGAGGAAACTCGCGCCGAACGGTGAAATCCATTATGCCACTATGAACAAAAGGACTAATCCTAATAGCCGGGAATCTCCATTGAGACACATGAGGAGACTCGTGCCGAATGGTGAAGTCTATAAAAAACACTGCCAATAAAGGGATGAATCTTAGTAGCCGGGAATCCCCATTGAGACATATGAGGAAACTCGCGCCGAACAGTGAAATCTCAAATCAAGAATCAACAAGGGGGGTGTGCAAAACTACCGAAAATCGAAATCCCTGAATGTGTGCGTAGGTGATAAACCAATCCTCTAGTGTTACTTAGAGCATCTGCACGTCCCTATGACTAGGGTTCACTACCTATACGATTGCACTTTCACGCTATGGAGGAATAGTCATGGGTGTGGATTGTGATTTATGCTATGCATGCGTTCTACGCGGCGTCCCCTTTACGTATGCACATCTCCCTTAGTTGTGCTTCGTGAGCTGCACTCCGTCCATGAATCATGGATGCCATCCTTATCCTATCCCTAAAACAAGGGAGCTATCCTATATACATCTAGATATGTGTGTGATCAATAAGTGCCTGCATGTTCGCATGAATGAAGAATAAAAAGACGCGTTCTCAGATGGGGGGTTGCACCCGCAGGCCCGCTCACTTGTCCCTCATTCGCGCCACCTACGGGTGGGGGGCATTTGTTGACGCCTAAAATAAAGATAATAATAATAGCAGCAATGAAATAATAATAATAACCCTAAAATACCTTTATAAAATATCTTGTTTCTGTTGTCTTGTTTTCAGGAATAAAAGAAGAAAAGAAGAGACAGCCGGCTCTAATAGAGAACTACTGAAACAAGACACAAGACCTCGGAAGATACTCGGGACCATCCCCGAACGAGCAAGAAAGAAGCTCAGCCAACAAGATATGTCAGCCGATGAGTCAGCCCTCACAACTGAAGAAATGAACACAAGAAGCCCAAAAGACCTAAATGGGCCAATACCTATGGCACCGAGGAGCTGCTGAAGAGGCCCACTATCACCAAAAGGCGCACCGATAGTGGCCACGCCGAGAAGCCTAGCAGCTTTCGACTGAGGCGCGCCGGGAGCATCCTGTTATCATGCCGAAATGATCATACCGAGAAGAGGAGGGTTCTGCTATAAAAAGGCCCTTTTCTCTCGAAAGAAAAAGGGGGGCGACAGTAGAAGAAAAAAAGGGAGAGATCGAAAGGATAGCCAGAAAGAAAAAAGGAAAGGAAAGAAAGAGAGCCTCCTCTGCTGAGAAAAGAAAGAAGAAGAGGAAGAAGGAGAGGAAGCTCCAGGTGGGCAGCCGGGGAGGGAGAGGAGTCAATGCTCCGCCCTCCCCCATGCTTTCTTTCCCTTTTTTTTTTTGATGTAATCTGGCGAGTTCTTTCTCGGTTTATCAAATGTAGCCGGAGAGCTCCGGTCTTGATTTCCACCTCTCTGCCTTTCATTTCTCTTTTACGATCAGTGTAAATCTGGGATGATGCAATGAAATGAAGTGTCGATATGTCCCATTTGGGTATCGATTGGTTGAGATATCTGCTCTCTGTGTTTCTATGTATACCTTTTATCAGAAATGTTTGATAGTCTAGACGCTCCCGGTTTCAGAATCTTTCTACGAGTCTGTTCTTCGAAGAGGGATGAAGATAGGGCCCCCACCTCTATCTAATGGGCGATTGGGCTCTATTGCCCTCTCCCCTCCTGTCTCAATGGCAGATTCTCCTCATATAGTCCGAAGTTTCCCTAGAGCACTCCGTGTGGTTCAGGAACCAGAGACATCAATCTCTTGGTTCCCTGAACTGCCGAGCTCTAATAAACAAATAACATCGATCCCTGGGTCCTCCATTCTAAGCCTTGAATGCTTAGGGCCTGGAGTTCCGGTGCTGAGAGTCCCTCCATTGCCGGTTTTCGATGCCATTGGTCTCGTCCAGGGGATCAGAGACAGTCATCTCTTGATCCCCCAGACGGCTAACATCAAACAGAGAAAGATTCTCAGGGTCCGCACGATGATCTCTCTTCCTCTTGCTAATTTGATGTCCCAGCTCGCCTGGCATCCTCCTAACAGAAGCCCCTATGAAAACCCCCTTTTCTGTGCTCCAAACCTTGCCTTAACCTGAGCCAGAAATCTCAAGAAACCCCGAACAGAGTATCGTCGCGAGCTCTGAAACCCTCGACCCTTTAACCTTCTCGGCGTGCAAATTTCCCCGCCGAGAACTACGCTGCCGAGAGTCCTCCCGCTTCAGCAAACCGACAAAAACCACCTAAAACCACCTTTTGTGCATACCCCCTTGGCCCAGAGGCTCTCGGTGCAGGGTTCCCGGCGCGGCCAGGAGCGCGCCGGGAAGCTCCCTGCCGCGAAGCCCCCCTTTTCTTCTGCTAAGGAGGCCGCGCCGAGACCCCCCTTTTCTAAGCCAATAGACCAGGCCGAGACCCCCCTTTTTGGGCTGACTAAACCCCCGCCGAGAGGCCCTTTGGCCAGCCAAGAAGCCATGCCGAGACCCACCTTATTGGCCATTTGAAGTCCAGTCAGAGGCTCCTCTTTGCGCTGCCATCTGTCAACCTTCTGATTTCTTCAGGCATATGCCCCGGGGATGTTCAGAGATCGCCATGGATGCCCTGAGAAAATACAGTAATGGGGAGGAGCTTCCCTACATCTCTCATTCTCGATCCGGATTTCACCCGCATGAACCCAAAGGGCCATGTCATTGCATGATTTCTGAGAGTTTCGAGGGGA
Organism: Amorphophallus konjac; assembly: GCA_022559845.1. Lineage (NCBI taxonomy): Eukaryota > Viridiplantae > Streptophyta > Magnoliopsida > Alismatales > Araceae > Amorphophallus > Amorphophallus konjac. Next base: position 169,655,187 of record CM040119.1, on the reverse strand, counting down.
TATTAATCGATGGTATAAAGGCAAGCGATGTCCCGGGCCCGGTGCCCATCCTCGTTCGGTTGTCATCCCGGCATTCTGTGGATGATGACCTATCTTCCCCTGGCAAATGCTAAGTCTAGGGGAGGTGCTGTCAAAATTCTCCCAGGATGATGAAAGTCAATATTAAGCTGTCCCCGGGACTTTGCGCACTGGTGGCGGGGATTCTCTGCACCTTGATCTTCCCGAATGCCCCCTGGAGCCCGATGCTTCTATAAAGCTCAAGCCTAATTCAGTTCAACTTTGATGAACTGATCCACCTTGACCCCATTGAATCTATCTACTTCAGCCTGGATCATCGATGGACCCGAAACAGAGTATCGTTCGAGCTCTGTAAACCCTGAAACCCTATAGCAGTTCCATCTTCTCGGCGTGCAAATTTGCACGCCGAGAGCTGTCCCGCCGAGAGGCCTTCCTCTTTTTCCTCTTCAGCTAAACGATAAGAAAACCACGCATGGCCCTGGCATTCAAACCCCTTCATACACACTTCCCAGCCCACAAGCTCTCGGCGCCAAGCTCCCGGCGCGGCGAGGAGCGTGCCGAGAAGCTCCACGCCGAGAACCCCCTTGGCCAACCAATAAACCACGCCGAGACCCCCTTGGCCATCTCCTTTGCGCGCCGGGAAGCTGGCGCCAGGAGTCCTGCGCGCCGGGAAGCCCACGCCGGGAGCCTACCTGGCCGTCTCCTCTTCACACTAAGTAGCCCCTTGCGCCGAGAGTCCCCTTCTGCCTCCCAGCTGCACCGATAACCTATTCAAATTTTGTTACTGAGCCTTCAATCCAAATTTTGTTCCGGGGGCTCAGCCCCCGGAAACCCCCACAAGGGGCGCTGCCCCCTTGACCCCCGGGACTTGACCGGGCAGGTCGATCCCCGCGACCTGACCGCGTAGGTCGATCCGCGTGAGAGGGCGCAACATTGAGCGTTCGCTCACTTTCCGTCGTCCCGCACCGGGTTCATGAATAACCCCTTTAGTTCGGGAGGGCTCTGCCACTGCATGAGTTCTGCCGGCTTCTACAGGGAATATCAAACATTGCCCCATGGCAGATATGCGGTTCGGGAAGTTCAGCACTTCTCTCTTTTGGCTTTCATCCCGGCACTCCGTGGGTGATAGTCTATTTCCCCCTGGACATGATCCAGAAGAAGGGGAAATGCTGCCGAAATATCGATCGATGTTTTGAACCCCCATCATGGCCACGGCCCAGTCTGCCTGTGACTGAAATTTTCCCTTCCCCCCTAAGCCCGGTCTTTGAACTGCTGACTTAACGATATCATCTGTATCTATGGTTGATGTTATTATCTTGCCCGCCTCCCTGGCTCCGGTATGAAGTTCCATTTGCGCACATGAATATATGTTTGCCTCTCGAGGCCTCCTATTTTTGGCGTTTAATCAAGGGTTGTCCTTCTTAGGAAGGGCGTAATTAACGTCATAACCTTTATGGTATGACGGACTTCTGGTCCAGACACGATCACTCACAATCGACTGATTAGAAGTCAGATCGAGCGCACAATGAAATCGTCACACATGTGACTGGCACGCCAATAAATCAATACATAAATAAATAAGATAAACGAGATAAAATCCGCGTCCACAGCGGGGCGTGAGCGACGTTGCCTTATTTCGGAGGTGTCGGACTTGTGTCCACTTGTGTCGTGCTTGATCCAGAGCATGTGCTTGTGATTGTGGTCTGCCAAAGTTCCTCTGAGCTGTGTTCTCTCGAGATTTATGTTGTTTCCGTGGTTGTGCTATTGGGTTGTTCTTCCCTGCTTCTTTTTTGCTAGTCCTTAATTTCGAGGATGAAATTTCTTAAAGGAGGGGAGGATGTAATGCCCTGGATCCTTGGTGGATCTTTATTGGATCTTTTGGATCTGTTTCGATGAGTTTCAGTTCGCTTTTGTGGCTTCCGAGTTGAGCTTTACGAGTCGTGTGGGTTTTTCTCTCGCACTAGTTACGGAACCCTACGGTGAGTTTAGTTGTCATTTCCTCAACTCGTGGATGCTACAGCGACGACGTACTCTCCGAGCCGGTCGTTTGGACTATTTTTGTGTATTTTTCGGAGATAGGACCAGAAATCGGATTTTTTAGAAATTAGGAAAATTCCTAATTTCTTTTCCTATTTCTTTTCTTTCCTCTCTCCTCCCTTCTCATTTCGTCGCCGCCGTCTCTCTCTCCCGTTTTCTCTCCTCTCCAGCTCCCTCGACTCCGGCTGCAGACGGAGGACCTAGGAGCGAGTGTTGGGGATGCTAGAGCTGACTGGGTGCGCGATAGGGCGAGGATGGAGTGGTTCTGGCGCGATCCCAAACGGTGGATTCAAAGCCGGTGTTTGAGCTCGCAGCGTGGTTTTCGACGCGTTTTAGTCCCTTCGGGGCATGGTTTCTTCGGTGGAGGTAGGGAGATGGACCGCCACCTTGTTCTGTACGTTTCTTCTGTTTCCGTGCATGATTTGGTGCACGATCGGGGAAGATCAGGCCGGTTTTGTGAAAACCGTGGTTTTTGGGGTTTTTAGGGTTCGCCGGAAAACGGCAACCATTCGCGGTGTGGTTAGTGTCTAACTGACCGCTGGGATGTTTGGATCCCATCCATGCTAGTTTCGTGTTGATCGATGGTCATTCGAGGCCGACAGGAGTCCGGGAACCTCGGTGGCTCGTTTAGGGTCGATTCGTTGGAATCGCCACGATCTCTCGTTTTAATGCTTGCATGTGGGCTTTTCAGCCTTCTAATGTAGTTTTTCATCGTCGAGGGTTGTTTCTCCTACGCTTCGGCATGAATGGGGGCGTGGAACGGCTCGATTTGGCCAACCCTCTATTTTTCCACCGTGACCGGTGTAGCGGTCGTTTCAGTGACTGCCAGAGGTCTCTGACGGCCCTACGACAGACCGTCACAGCGTTTGGGTGTTTTTAAGCTTTTCATGGTTTTGGGAGTGTGACGGCCCAGGGGTGGCACGTCACAGCCTCCTGACGCGTCCGGTGCGACGCGTTACGCTTATTTTGTCGTTTAGTAGTTTGCTTAAGTCGGTTCCCCTGACGCGCCTGCCCTAGTGCGTCAGGTGTGTGTAACATGCCTGCAGTTGGCCGTTACGTTCTGTTTGACCAACGTTGACCGTTTGAGGTGGTTCGCCTGACGGTGGTGTCCCCGTGCGTCACAGCGTTGTAACGCGCCTGCCCCAGGCCGTTACATGCTGTTTGCCTGAGTGTGGGTGGCTGTGTCGTTGGATTTAACGGCCGCGCCCCCATGCGTTAGGTGTCTGTAACACGTCCGTTATGGACCGTTACATGCCTGTTGGCCAGTGGTTTCTTGACTTGAGCTTGTTGGCCTTGACACATCTGCCCTGATGCGTTAGGTGTTGTAACGCGCTCGGTCTCGTGGATTAGGCTCCAGTTGTGGTTTTTAGCATGAGGTCTATTGGCCCTGATGCGTCTGCCCTGATGCGTTGGGTGCTGTAACGCACTTGGCCTCATGTGTTACGTGCCTTAAGTTTCGTCGTGTGTTTGAGGTTTGTTGGCCCTGATGGCCCAGGTCGGGCGCGTCAGAGCGGTGTAACGCGCCTGGTGTAGGCCGTTACGTGCCTTGTGTGTTTTAGGTGTTGAGTAGGGCGGTTGGAGTGTAATGGCCTAGGCTTAGACCGTCACGTTCATGTAACGGTCTAAGGGTGGTGCGTTACATGCCTTGTGCTCCAATTTCCGTCATTTCGGTTTCTGCTTGTCTTGGCTTGACCTTGTGGTCTACCCATTTTCCCGTGGATATCTCCTGATATCCTATGAGGGCTAAGACTACGTTGTAAGGTGGCCAGGAGTCTTCTTGCTTGAGGCAGGATTCTCTTTCCTGCTCTTGTGTGTCTTTGTTTGGCTCCGGTCAACCGGGGGTTACCCAGGGGTTGACAGGTGGCTTTGTGTGTCTCGACGGTTCTGTCCAGTTCTAGACATTTGTTCTGGATGCCTCGAGGCACTGTGTTACCTCGATTTGTGTGTCCAGGTGTGCTGAGGGTCTCCGATGTTCCCTCAGGTCTCCGTGAGTCATTTTATGCGGAGCTTTCCTTCCCGTGGCTTAGGATTAGACCGATTGGCGGATTGTTCCGCTATTTGTGACGATCTTACCTTTGAGTCGTCTGACTCGGGATCGTTACCTGGTAGGTCTAGTTGTCTTGTCCTGAGTCTGTTGGCAGTGGTCGTACTGCCATTGGTGCCTCGAAGTACGTGTCATGGGCGTTCTTGCCTGTTTATACTTCGGCACTTGTGTTTTAGAGTCTCTGTGTCTCGTGAGCCTCCTTTTGTTGTTACCCTAAGGTCTTTGAGTGCCGACCCACTAACGGATAGCGGAGCGGTGTTCCCGAGATACGGTTTGTAAGCTAGTTCCGTGGGCTCCCAGCCAACGGTAGCGTCCTACCGAGGGAGAAAACTAGCTAGAGAACCTAGCTTAGGCTAGAGCCAGTGTGTGCACACGTTGTTAGGGACTGAGGACTTACGTCGACGGGCGTGACCCTAACTAGTTACTTGTTCTGTTGTTGTTGTTGTTCATGTTTGGTTCAGCGCGTGTCTGTGACTCTACCGTGGTTTTGGCGGTACCGTAGGCGAGACACTTGTGGCGCAGCATAAGACGTCAGTGGACGCAGCTGGCTGTTCCTCTTGTGAGGAGGAGGTGTTTCCGTCACGTGGCACGTGACTCTCGGCATTTCTTGCGCGTTGTGACCTTTCTGTGTTGGCCTTTCAGTGGCTATACCTGAGGTCAGTGTTCTGTCACATGCATGATGTTCTGGTCGTGCGTGGGGTAGTGTGCACAACGTTCTAGTCGTGTGTGTGCCGTCTAGTTTGTGGGTCTTTTCTAGACCTTTTGTCTGTTCTTGCAGGTCTTCGTCTTAGACCTGGTGTTGGGTCGGCAGATCGGTAACTTCTGACTTTGTTAGATCAGAGTTGCCCTTCTGTCGCTGCTTGGAGTAGTTTGGGGTGCCGAGGTTAGTTCGGCCGCCGCTTGTCTAGCGTGTTGGATCGAGAGGACTGCTAAGCTAGAGGGGGAGGGGGTGAATAGGTTGACCTTATAAAAATTATAATAGAGCAATTTGAATCAGAAGCACCACACCTAGGTGATTAATTGAATTACTGAATCAAGCCAATCAGAGAACGTGCCTATCATGCATCTAGCGAGGAACAGATTGCGAAGATAAAACCAAACCACACAAGAGACCGCAATTTTAAGGTGGTTCGGTCACCCAATGGAGACCTACGTCCACCTCCCCACTCAACTAGTGAGGAACCCTGCTGAGCTTCACAGCTTTGCTAAACTGAGGAAGTAATTCCTCTACACTGTTGACTACCCCAACAGAAAACAACGAGGAACAAATCCTCAGATCCGCTGTCAAACAGCTTGAAGGCACACAGCCTTAACACCCATGATCTCAGCACAGCCCGCTGAATCAGAATCACCCTCTCTTCACTAAATCCAGTGAAGGAGAGGAATACAATGTTCAAAAACAATAGGAAAACTAAAAGATAAGAAATCAAACTTCAGCACTTGGACGCAGCGGAATTTAGATCACCAACAGAGAGATCCATGTCCATACGCATGAACTTTGATCCTTGAATCTCCTCCGTCTGGAATGTAGAAGAGTCTTGGTGGCGCGATGATCTTCTGATCTGGTTCTTCAGCAGCCTTCGTCCAGTTCTTCTCTGAGCCTCTCTCGTTCTGCGATACACCTCTTTTGTTTTGCTCTTCGCCTATATCATTCTCCTGCACTTTTTCCTCTCACGTATATTTTCTTTTCTTCTCGGGTGATCCTATTTTCTGGTCTTCCCGCGCACAACATAGTTCACGTGAGGTAGGTGGGCCACCACCCTGGTTTTCAGGTTATCCTTATGATTGCTCACGTGGGGAACCTTCTGGAGTGGTAGAAGCTACGAGACCTTATCCGCTGTTGGCTGATGTGGCAGATAGTGACTGAAGGTGGGATCCACTTATCGTGCTCTGCAACTTGGATTAGATGGCGTCGACCCTCTTGCCCCAAGGAGTTAACGCACCCTTCTTCAAGCTTCAGGTTTCATGCTGAGTGCATTGACGCAAGAAGCAGCTGCGTCCACTCATTAGTTGCGCTTCATACAGTTGTGGCAATCCATCATACTGCAACGTTGACTCATCGAACTACAGCGTCGACGCTGCCAAGGTACTCCAGAGGCTACGACAAGGAATGCTTGAACTTCTGCGTTCACGCTGCTTGATCAAGGCGTTGACGCATCAGAGTATACCAGTAAGCCATTGCTTCTCCCTTTGTAACTGCTGCGTCGACGTAGCTCTATCTTGGCGTTGACGCAGTGGAGCAACTTGTGAAGATATTGGTGAAGGCTTCTTCGACTGCTGCGTGGACGCTGTAAGCTCCCAGCGTCGACCCTGTTCCTTTCTAGCACAAGGATGAAATCAAGTGAAAGCATTTATTGAATCAAACTTTAATTCATCATTGAATTGAATACATCATTCATATTTCATGGTTGTCATCATCAAAACCAGGGGCACAACAATCTCCCCATTTTTGATGATGGCAACTATGAGTTGAATGCCATTCATAACATTGCATCTAAACAGTCAAGGTTATTCAAATCAAGCAAAAAGCTTCAGATTAACAGGAAATCAAATCATTGACTAAATCAAAGTATAATTTTGTCATTCATTCAAGTTCAAGAATTTACATTATAGAACCAGACAAAAGGAAAACATTCATTCAAGTTAGTCAATATGATTGATGCAGATGCAGCTTGACTTCATGATTGATGCATTCATAAACATTCTCCCCCTTTGACCTCATCAAGAAGGGGAGTAAACGTGAAATGGCTATCTTAAGGGTGGAAGAAGCGATTGTATCTTCTGGCAGAAGGAGGTTGTTGTTGCTGCCGAGAGGATTGCCCTTGAGTAGTTGGCTGGCGAGGCTGCTACTGGCCAGCTAGATCTCTGGCTAGTAAATCTCGGATATCCTGAGATAATTCACCCAGTTGATGACTTAAAGTGGAGCGTACACTGTCAATGGCAGAAGGAAGTTCAGCTGATGACTTAGAGAGTTCCCCAATTGACTGAATTGCTACAATCACTTTGTCAATCTTTTCTAACATTGCCTTGAGGCATTGGGGAACTGCATTGACAGGACCTTTGATGGTTTCAACAGCTATCCTCACATCAAAGCATAAATCAGTAATCTTGGCAAGGGATTGAAAAAATGAAGCTTGATTACTGTGCATATCAGTCACCAGTGTAGATAGCTTGTCAAGAAGAGTTGATATGTTCTGCAGGACTTTCCTTGTAGCTTGGTCAGATAGCATCTTGGTTAGTAAGAATTTTTGCCACTCGGATAAGACAGAGACTTCAAATTGGATAATCTGAGAAGTCAGTTTGTTGAGATGATATCTTGTAAACTCCATTAACTTGTCCATTTTGGCATCATGACGTTGCAGCATCATTGTCATGTGTGCAAACATCTCTTCAACAGTGGCTGGAGGTGGAGCTTCATCAGAAGTTGGAAAAGGTCTTCTATAAATTCCAATAGCTCCAGTCATAAGGGGTTCCAATGAAGGTGCAGTGCCACTGGCTTGCCCAGTTTCCAGCTGAGGGCTTGATGATTGAGCAAATGGTTCCTCAAATTCATGCTCTTCTCTTGCTGAACTACCCTCTTGTCTTTCTTCTCTCACCACAGGAGGAATTGGTACCTCTGTCCTGTTTGCGTGACTAGCATCTGCAGTGCCTGTTTCTAATGGAGCTGTTTGCTGACTAGGAAGAGTTCGAACTGGCTTACCATCAATAACTTTAAAACCCATAAATTTCTGAATATAAGAAAGTGTGTAAACATTCCCTTGAGGAATGATTATTTTCTTCTCAGAACCAAAGTCTACTCCCACTTTTCAAAAAATAGCTGTCAAGGGAGCAGCATATGGAAGTGTTCTGGATTGTGTCAAGCATGACCCCATGGTTTGAATAACTACATCAGACAGGGAAATATGTATTCTCTTCAGCATACAGTAAAGTAGAAATCTCTGCATCTCAGTGACCCTTTCCCTACCACTGCTCTGTGGTGTGATCATTGATGTGCAAATGTGGTGGAGCAGTCTATTCAACGGAGGGAATTGATTTGCTTTGAGACTGGATAAATAAGTTTCCCTGACATCGGAAGGATCACTCGGTTTATCAGTCAGGAGAGCATAAGCTTCATGCTCATCATACTCAAAGCTATGTAGTTGAACTCCATTCTTGGGGATCTTCCAGGCTTTGGCAAACAATTTATTGGATAACTCAAAACTGACATTCCGGACAGTTGATGTGAGTTTTGGAACTTGAGGTTCATATTTCAAATTTTTGTAGAACTCTCTGACCAGGGTGGGGTAATATACCTTGTGGGTTGTAACAAAGGACCACCATCCCTGATAGTCTAAGGTAGGAAACAGTTCCGGAAAAACGTCAAGCATTTGATGGTCGGTAGCAGCAATATACCGGGAAATAAGAACCTTCAGAGGTTCGTCCACAGTGACAGTAAGTGAGCTGGCCGCACCTTTCTGTCCCGTTGCAGCACTTGCAGATGAACCCTTCTTGTCTGTCCCGACATCAGATTCCCTTCTCTTTTTGGTTGGCGGGCTCGGAGCGCGTGGACGCATCTCTTTCCGCTTCCCTTTATCGTGAGCAGCTTTGGAGCGGGGCTCCAGATTGTCTTCTGCTGATGCTGAGCTTCTTGGATGATCCTCTGCCTTCTTCTTTCCCTTGTGAGTAGATGTCGGAGGAGCCATGGCAGCGGGAGGAGGATGAATGAAACAGGAAAGGGTTTGGGAGAGCTCGGAAGATAGAACGACAAAGGCTTTCAAAGGAAATGAAGACGAACGGCGGTCACGTTCCGCTTTTAAAGGAGTTTCGAAACCCTTTTCAATGAGCGGTTCACCCGGTTCAAGTCTGCGAACCGGAAAAAGTAAAAGTGGTTCTGGAAACGTTGCGTTGACGCCAAGGGATACAACATTGACGCAGTGAAGCAGAAACAAATGAATATATGCAAGAAGAGTAGCAAGAAGGTCATATGTACTGGGAGTTTTCTTAAGATACTGAGATATGGAGTAGAGATGCTCATAGTCAAGGATTTTTAAGTATTGCAGATCGAGTTCCCATGAGAGAGATGTGTAAATAGGCTCCAATTCAATTAATGATAAAGAGAAGAAATAATCTTAAAGCATTGAATTAAAAAAAATATGAACCACCAAAGGCACCTGCCTGGAGAAAAAGAGGAACTCTTTTCACACTAGAACCATTTTCATTTCTGTTCCTTATATTTGTCAATTTCAAGTTGCCTTTTGGAGAGAGAGAAATTTAACTGGCATTGATAACAGACCAAGTTGAATAACGAGCTTCAGATCAATCACACTTACATGTTTTCATTATTTTTCACATTTGTAGCATTTTCAACTTATTTTACGTTTTCATTTGCAGTCAAGTATGGCTAGCCTTTTGACACAGGTACACATGTTTATTAGACACCCGAGTCCCCGGTTACTCAGCATAGCAAACTATTCTGCATAGATGGATCAGAGTTGGCAACTTACGTCATGACATGCCTATCAGCACTTCATAGGTGCTTGAAGGTAGTTTCTCAGTCAATAGTTACCATTGCTCTGAAATGGTTTATTTTTCACTTGAAGACAGAGATAGTGGCGCACCTCATGACTTGCTCTTTAGCACTTCTTTGGTGCATAGGGCTAGTTTCTCAGTGAATAGTCACCATTGCTCTGCATTTTATAACATATGTAAGAGATTGTTTCTACAGCTTTTATACTCAATATCTTGGTTTTATTGCCAATACAAATATTAAATTCCTCTACACACAGTGGTTTCTTTACTGTTGAACAATATAAGGTTTGAGAGATGACAAGGTCCTGGTTTTATTAAATTGTTCAGCTTTTATTCCAAACATAGTGCATTATTGGGTTCAAAAGTTCTTGAATTCAAACACCATAAGAATTATGGATCTCCTATCATTAGCTTTTCATAGAGCTGTTCAGAACATATCTCAACTCAATAGGAATTTTCACTGTAACTCCCCCTGAATTTAAGACATCGTCTACATATCTCAGTTCTCTAGAGTTTTTCCTTCATACAAGAATGTCAAGGAGGCTTTATTGAGAGATAAGAACGGAAGGGACGAGATAAATGAACAGAGCAAGTTGTTTTGAGATAGAGAAGTCTCCAAAAGAAGAGCATATAACACTGCTGCGTTGACCCAGCCTTATAACTGTGTTAACTCATCCATCAAGGCCGCTCATAGATGGGTTCTGTTTCCAAAAATACTGAACACAGTGTTAACTCAGTCTCATTGCTGCGTCAACTCATTCAACCAGCCAGAGACACTTCACACCAGATTCTCAAAGAACAAGCTGTCTGGTGCGTTAACCCTATTTCCACACTGCGTTAACTCAACCAACCAACCAGCAATAACAACTCTGCACTTTGTTCATCATTTTGACACCAAGAAGGTGTCTGAAGCTAACTCCCCCTCAGACCGTGCATGAATGAAATTCTAATAGCCATTAAAATGAGTATCATGCTGAAACTATATTCATTATGAATTTATTGATGGAAAGTTAGACATACCAAGCACAGAAGACTAAGGTCCCCCTGAGTTTATGACATATACACTTCAAACCAAGATAAATTTAATCATTCATATTCTAGAAGATAAGTCAGGCACACAAATCAGGCATCCATATTATAATTGCACAGACCAAGCTCTCTTCTAAGATAAGAGAATCTATCATTGTTCAGAGGCTTGGTAAAAATATCGGCCAATTGAGATTGTGATTCAACAAATATGAGTTTAAAATTTCCTTTTATCACTTCATCTCTTAAGAAATGGTGTCTAATTTCTATGTGTTTGGTCCTAGAGTGCTGGATAGGATTTTTGGCCAGGTTTATGGCACTTGTGTTATCACACAATATAGGGACACACCCAAGATCAGTTTGATAATCTTGGAGTTGGTGTTTGATCCATAACACTTGAGTACCACAACTCCCTGCAGCGACATATTTTGCCTCTGCAGTGGATAGTGCCACTGAGTGCTGTTTCTTGGAAGCCCAAGAAATCAAACATCCTCCCAAAAATTGGCAATAGCCACTCGTGCTTTTCCTGTCCAGTTTGCATCCAGCATAGTCTGCATTTGAATAGGATACAAGATCAAAAGAACAAGACGCAGGGTACCAAATCCCTAAATTTCGAGTTCCAGCAAGGTATCGAAAGATACGCTTGACAGAACTTAAGTGGGATTCTCTAGGATCAGATTGAAAACGAGCACACATGCATACACAAAATTGAATATCTGGCCTAGATGCAGTAAGATAGAGGAGTGATCCAATCATACCTCGATATGTTTTTGCATCAACCTGTTTACCTGTCAAATCTGCATCCAAGTTTGTAGTGGTGCTCATAGGTGTGCTGATTGCTTTCAGATTTTCCATTTTTTATTTCTTAAGCAACTCAGAGATGTACTTTGCCTGGTTAATGAAACATCCTTCCTTGCTCTGAGTGATTTGAAGACCTAGAAAGAATTTAAGCTCACCCATTAGACTCATTTCGAATTTAGTGGTCATTAAACTGGCAAACTCCTCACACATGCTGATTTTAGTGGAACCAAAAACTATATCATCAACATAAATTTGAACCAGAATAATATCTGAATTCCTTACCTTGGTGAAAAGAGTTTGGTCCACTTTACCTCTAGAGTAGCCTTTCTCTATGAGGTACGAGCTGAGTCTATCATACCACGCTCGAGGTGCCTGTTTGAGTCCATATAGAGCTTTGTCCAATCTGTACACATGGTTAGGATATTCTGTGCATTCAAAACCAGGGGGTTGTTCAACATAAACTTCTTCCTTTATTGACCCATTTAGAAAAGCACTCTTCACATCCATTTGATGTAACATTATTCCATGACAGCAAGCATAAGCAAGTAATAATCTAATGGCTTCTAATCTAGCTACTGGAGCAAAGGATTCCTCAAAGTCAATGCCAAATTCTTGATTATAACCCTGTGCTACCAGCCTAGCTTTATTCCTAACTACCATTCCATTTTCATTTTGTTTATTTCTGAAGACCCATTTAGTTCCAATTACAGCAAGCTCTTTGGGTCTTGGCACAAGATACCACACCTTTTTCTTTTGAATTGATGTAATTCTTCATGCATTGCGTTTATCCAATTACTATCTTTCAATGCTTCAGCAACATTTTTTGGTTCAATTTGAGAGACAAGGGCTAGATTATCCATTTCCTCAACACCTCTAAAATGAAATGTAGTTCTAACATGTTCATGCAAGTTACCAATGACCTTGGATAAAGGATGATCCCTCAGCATCCTGACATCGGTTAGAGAGTTACCTTCATTTATACCTGCATCACCATGGTGGGTTGATTCTGCATGATCATCATTTGGCCTTGTCTCTTCATCTTGGAGATTCTGTTCTTCTTTTTCTTTAAGGAAATTCCCTTCATCTTCATCCCTACATGATTCCTCAATCTTAGAATTTTCATTCATTTCATCAAACACAATATGAGGTGATTCTTCAACAGCATGTGTTTTTAGATTTAGGACTCTGTAGGCCCTAGAGTGACTAGAATATCCTAGAAGGATGGCAGGTTCACTTTTAGGTTCAAATTTGTCCAACGTCCGTTTGTCATTATTTTGAACAAAGCATTTTGATCCAAAGGCTCTAAAATAAGCAACAGAAGGTTTCTTACCCTTCATTAATTCATATGGAGTCTTTCTGGACTAAGGTCTTACCATTGCCCTGTTCACAATATAACAAGCTGTATTTACCACCTCTGCCCAGAACTTCCTTGGGAGTTGTCCTTCAATTAGCATAGTTCTTGCCATCTCCACAAGGGTTCTATTTCTTCTTTCTACAATCCCATTTTGTTCAGGAGTTCTTGGAGATGAGAACTTGTGTGTAATTCCTGTGACTTTGCAAAAATCATCAAATTCAGAATTGTCAAATTCTCCTCCATGATCTGACAAGATAGATGAAATGGCAAACTTACCATCCTGTTGCACATTCTTGAAGAATGTTTGAAATTCTTCAAATGCATCATTCTTGTGAGTTAGAAAGAACACCCAAGTAAACCTAGAGAAATCATCCACTAGAACAAATCCATATTTATTTCCACTCACACTAGCTGTTCTAGTTGGTCCAAACAAATCCATATGAATGAGTTCAAAAGGTTTAGATGATTGAGTTTCAAGTCTGGACTTAAATGATTTTCTGGTGTGTTTACCTTGAGTGCATGCGCTACAAACTTTGTCATTTCGTTTAAATGATACATCTGGCAGACCTTTCACCATGTTAAACTTTGCTAACTTATGCAAGACACTATAGCTAGCATGCCCTAGTCTGCGGTGCCACAGCCAAGCAAGTTCACTTTTATTCACAGCAAGACACAGATTGTTGTGTGCAGGGTCATCTAGATAGAGAAAGAATTTATCAATAAGACAGCAAGATGAACTAGTCATGAGCTTTCAAGAAAAGATAACAAGATATTCAAGCAAGTACTTTTTAGCAAGTCATGTCAAGAACTTTGGCTATCATGTATCAAGCAAGCAAGTAATTACCCTTTCTCGGGTCACGCAATTCATGTCATGTCAAGTACGAGTCAAGTACAAGATTTGTGTGGGATGTCCAATCAAGCTAGTCATGCACTCGGTATAATGCCAGATACCTTATCATTCAACTCCCATGGGAACAAGTACTTTCGGGTGCTCCTCCCAGGACCAGATCGGGCCCTACATGCGCAGGCATTTATCATGTATTTTGACATCCACTCTTGTATATATAGCCAATATGGAATTTCAACAATTTAAGCTTGTAGACACGTAGGATAACTTTGGGAGAATGGAGTCCAAAAATACGACATTGGACATAGATAGGCGATAACAACGGTACAATCACGATGAACGATGAAACTAGGTGGAATTAGGTTCCCTTAACTCGGGTACCATGACAAGTATGGACATTCTTTATATAGAATTGAGGTCCACATGAATAGTATATCAAAGACAAGATACCCTCATTCTTATTATAGAATTGAGGTCCACAAGAACATCAACAAATGGCATGATATCATCATCCCATTAAGAATTCTCATGATATACTCTTTACATATCATAAGGGCCGGTATATCATGTTTCTTTTAGAGTGACATGGCATTCAATAGTGTAATGGGTTTTTAGGGTACAACCAGCTCAGTCGGCCTTGAGGGAATCCAAGGCTCGAGGAGTCTTACGGAGGTCTCTATGACTAACTCGCTAGTCCAAAGGAACGGAGTGTCCAATGGAGAGCTTGTATGTCAATGCGAATTGAGGGTGATCGATAAAACATCATGAAACGTGGGACTATACTCACGGAGTGGAGATATAGTGCCGATATACATATATATAGATATACTGAAACCATCTGTTGTCAGAAACAGGTAAAAACATTTTTACAGGAAAATAACGACTTAAGTAAAGTCACTACTCAAGTAATTAACGCCTTCAGTAAGGGCGTTTATCTATTTTACATTTTTGCAAAATTTCAATATTTCAGTATTTTACCAAAAACGCGCCCTGGTAAGGGGCGTTTATTTACAAGTTGACGACGTATACAGTGGTCGTTCATTCTTTACTTCTATTTTTGTAGTATATATATATTCAAAAATTTATCAAAAACACGCCCTGGACAGGGGCGTTACTTTTCAATTCACGCCCTGAACAGGGGTGTTAGTCAAGTGAGAGACGACCTATACAGGGTCGTGAATTCAAGAATTTTCAGATTTCAAGTTTTATAATTTCCAGAAACAAGAGATATGGTCATGACAGGAAATTTATCGGTATTCAAGTAAATATGATTGTGCACTGATTTAGAATCATGTTTAATTGAATATTGGATAATTAACATGGTAATTAACAATTGAGAAAATTGACGTCCGTGTACAGGGCGTCAAATCTAGAATTGACGACCTGGTCATGGTCGTTTATTTCAAAGTAGCGCCCTTGTCTGGGTCGCGTATTAAAGTAGCGCCCTTGGAAAGGGCGTTTCTTTCCAACAATAGAAACATTTAAAACTCGTGAAAACTATATGCATGAACTAATATATATGGTTTAACATAGTTATTATGGTGATTTGGGCTACAGTGCTTGAGAAAACCTACCTTGATAAAGATTTGAACGGATGCAGGTTCTGTGAAGAAAGAACGATACTCTGTTTTACAGAGCCTTCTGGCGATGATAATTGCTAATAGCAGCAGCACGCACAGAAGAGGATGCAGATGAAGAACCCACAATTCTTCAATCGATCGGTTTCACTTCTACAGGCAACCTGTAGAGGCAGAAGAAATGAAGAAGAAGATGTTAAAATCTTCTTATACGTAACCGAAAGCAAGGGGAAAGAACTTACTTGTTCTTCGGAAGACAGAAGCTTTCAACCTGTAACCAGAAGTAGATGAAGAATCATCAGTATTCTTCACAAATTCGATAGACAGAGTAAAGAAAAAGAACATGATGTTCTTTACGTACCTTAGAAGAGTCTGAACGCCAAATAGCGTTCTCGGTTCAAGCTGTAGGTTATTTATAGGATTCTTAGAATCCTAATAAGGTTAGTGTTCGATTGGAAGTAACACTTCCGTGATAGAGTTATTACTACATTCGAACTCTTTCTCATAGTTATCAACTTACCCAGGATAGACTCCTAGGTCGAACGGAACTCAAACTGAATTAGCGTCCTAAGTAAGGGCGTCGAATTTCAAATTGACGCCTTGTCAAGCGTCGTTTCTTGTA
Source organism: Amorphophallus konjac (assembly GCA_022559845.1). NCBI lineage: Eukaryota > Viridiplantae > Streptophyta > Magnoliopsida > Alismatales > Araceae > Amorphophallus > Amorphophallus konjac. The sequence continues at coordinate 169,639,353 of CM040119.1, read as the reverse complement.
GAAACGCGTCCACCCAAAGGACGTTACTCTAACTTGCCCTTTTTATTGATTTTGGTCGTTTGAAATTTGACGCCTTGATATGTGGGCGTCCTTTCTTAAAAACACGCCTTAGGTGAGGGCGTTTTCTTGTAAAGTAGCGCCTATATCTGAGGCGTTATTTTCATCAGGGTTTAATTATTTTTATTCTAAGCTCTTTCGTTTATTTATTAAATCTTTTAATCTATTTTGATTTATTTATTCCTTTTAAATTTATCTGGGTTGCTACACCCTCCCCCACTTAAAAAGAATTTGGTCCCCAAATTCCATATCATATCTTTACATATGGAGAGTGTAGAGTGAATATCTCTTAGAATAATTCGGGAAATCATTTCCTCATAGATTCCTCGGTCTCCCATGTAGCTTCATGTTCTGAATTCTTATTCCATTGTACTTTAAGCATGGGAATAACCTTATTCCTTAGGGTACGTACTTCTCGATCTAAGATCTTCATAGGCTTCTGTTCATACGTGAGATCCTTCTGGATTACTAGATCTCCATACTCAATAATATGTGATGGATCATGCACATACTTCTTCAACATAGATATGTGGAACACATCGTGTACTTCAGACAGTTGAGGTGGCAATGCGATGCGATAAGCAACCTCGCCAACTCTTTCTAGTATCTCAAAAGATCCGATAAATCTTGGTGTAAGCTTGCCCTTAACACCAAATCTTCGTATTCCACGTCCAGGCGATATCTTGAGAAATACATGATCTCCAACTTGGAATTCAAGATCTCTTCTTCTTGTGTCAGCATAAGCCTTTTGTCTAGACTGAGCAACTTGCAGTCTTTCTTTGATCAATTGTGTCTTCTCGGTAGTGTCCCTTACCATTTCTGGACCTAACAGTTGTTTCTCTCCAACTTCATCCCAGCATAAGGGTGATCGGCAACTCCTTCCGTATAAAGCTTCGAAAGGTGCCATTTGTATACTTGCCTGGTAGCTATTATTGTATGCAAATTCGACCAGAGGCAAGTGATCATGCCAGTTTCCATCAAAATCAGTCATGCATGCTCTTAGCATATCTTCGACTACTTGATTGGTTCTCTCGGTCTGACCATCCGTTTGAGGATGAAAAGCTGTACTAAAATTAAGTCTCGTCCCCAACGAATGTTGTAGTCCCTTCCAAAAATGAGAAGTAAAACGGGGATCTCTGTCAGACACGATTGAAACAGGAATACCATGTAATCTGACTATTTCTTTGATGTATAGTGCAGCTAAGACATCAACTGACCATCGACTCTTGATTGGCAAGAAATGCGCTGATTTAGTCAATCGGTCAATGATAACCCATATTCCATCATGTCCTCTTTTTGATTTAGATAAACCCATGATGAAATCCATACCAATATCCTCCCACTTTCATTTAGGGATATCTAGAGGATGTAGTTTTCCAGCAGGCTTTTGGTGTTCCGCCTTGACTTGTTGGCACGTGAGATAGCGTGATACGTAGTCCGCTATTTCTCTTTTCATGTTGGGCCACCAAAAATTTCTTTTTACATCTTGGTACATTTTGGTAGATCCAAGATGAATCGTGTACCTTGATCTATGAGCTTCATCTAAGACCTTCTTCTTCAATTCTGGGCAGTCCGGTATACAAGTTCTATTCTTGAACATTAATCTTCCATCAGAAGCTAATTGGAAATCCGATTGTCCTTCTAATCTGCCCTTGATTTCTACTAATGTAGGATCATCATTCTGAAGTGTTTGTATTTCAGACAATAAATCTGACTGTATGCTTACATGAGATAATGTGACACATCTAGGGTCCGTGTCCATACTTATATTGAGTTCAGAGAATTGTTCCAGCAATTTCCATTCTTGAATCAGACAATTGGCTAACAGTGCTCTCGGCTTTCGACTAAGGGCATCTGCTACATGATTACCCTTTCCGGGATGATATTGTATATTGAAGTCGAAGTCCTTGAGATATTCCAGCCATCGTCTTTGCCTCATATTTAGTTCCTTCTGTGAGAAAAGATATTTGAGACTCTTGTGATCGGAGTATACAGTAAACTGTACTCCATAAAGATAATGTCTCCATATTTTGAGTGCAAATACTACCGCGACCAATTCTAAGTCATGGACGGGGTAGTTCTCTTCATGCTTCTTTAATTGACGAGAAGAGTAGGCTATAACCTTCCCTTGTTGCATTAGAACACACCCGAGGCCAATGCCAGAAGCATCAGTGTATACCTCGAACTTTTCTCCTTCAATTGGTAATGCTAAGATAGGAGCTGTAGTAAGATGATCCTTGAGAGTTTGGAAGCTTCTTTCACATTCCTCATCCCATTCATAACGGATCTCCTTGCGAGTTAACCTCGTAAGTGGCACGGCGATTTTTGAGAAATCCTTGATGAATCGCCTGTAATAGCCGGCAAGACCTAAGAAACTTAGATCTCGCTAGCATTGGTCAGTCTTTCCCAGTTCCTTACAGCTTCAACCTTTGATGGGTCTACAGACAAGCCATCTTTTGATATAACATGTCCGAGAAAAGTCACTTCTTCAAGTCAGAATTCACACTTGCTAAATTTTGCATATAATTGGTTTGTCCTCAATATTTGTAATGCAGTCCTCAAATGTTCCTCATGCTCTTCCTTGGTCTTGGAATAAATCAATATATCATTAATAAAGACCACCACGAATTGATCCAAATAAGGCCTGAATATACTATTCATTAACTGCATAAAGGCAGCAGGGGCATTCGTTAGTCCAAAAGGCATAACAACAAATTCATAATGGCCATACCTGCTTTTGAATGCGGTTTTATGAATATCCTCATCCTTGATTCTTAGTTGGTGATATCCTGACCTAAGATCAATTTTGGAAAAGTACATGGATCCTGAAATTTGATCAAACAATTCATCGATTCTCGGCAGTGGATACTTGTTCTTGATAGTGAGATGATTCAACTGTCGATAGTCGACGCATAACCTCATGGATCCGTCTTTCTTCTTTACAAATAATACAGGCACTCCCCACGGGGAAGTACTTGGTCTAATGAATCCTTTCTTAATGAGTTCCATCAATTGCTCTTTTAACTCCTTGAGTTCAGCAGGTGACATCCTATAAGGTGCCTTTGAAATCGGACCAGCACCAGGGACTAAGTCAATGGTGAAGGCCACTTCTCTTTGCGGGGGTAATCCCGGCAAATCTTCCGGAAACACGTCCGGAAATTCTTGTACCACTGGAATGTCTTCTAGCTTAGCTTCATTAGCTTCTTTAACTGTGACAAAGGCAAGGAAAGAGGCACATCCTTTCCTGATGAGCTTGCCAGCTCGGAGAGCTGAAATAAGAGGGGATCTGCTCCGACCCTTGGGGCTAGTCAAGATTAGTTCTGGAAATTCCTTGAATGTAACCTTGCTATTGCGGCAATCAACCGTTGCCTGATACTTGGATAACCAATCTGCTCCTAGAATAACATCATACTCCTTCATATCTAAACATATGAGATCAATAGGGAGATTTCTACCCTGAACCAATACTTCGCAGTTTTGGTAATGATGTGTAATATCGGTCTCATCATCCAGAGGAGTAGACAAAACTAACTTTACCCATTCCGGTTCTAGGGGTAATGGGTCAGCAAACTTCTTAGAAATAGTAGAATGCGATGCACCAGTATCAATTAAGACATATGCATTCCTGGAACAAACTTTCAATGTACCTTCCACTAAGCCGCCTTCTTCTACTTGCTTGGTCTCCTTGATTGCATGAAGACGAGCATTCTTGGTTACTGGGCGCTTTCCGTCAACGGCTTGATCGTTAAGTAATGGGCAATCGGGAATCCGATGCTCACGACTCCCACAATAGAGACATGCTCCAAGTTTCCTCCAGCATTGTTCTGCTCTATGACCCGCTTTATCACAATGTTTGCACACTGTATTTGGAGAGGTAGTGGTGATAGAGAAGGGCTTGGTCTTCTTGAACTTTTGGTCTTGTGAGGATGCTCCTCCATTGCTAGGCCTTTTCTTGAAGTTGGGTTTAAAGGAACCCGAACCTGTAACTTGTTCCTTCTTATCCTTACCACGAATCCTATCAGACAGTTCCGTGGCATCTTCTAATAGTTGAGCTCGGCGTACTATCTCCGAGTAGACTTGAATGTCCATTGGCGCCAGTTGAGTAATAGCTTGGGGCCTAAGCCCATTAAGAAACCACCTAGCTTTCATTTTCTCGGTGCTAACTAGATGCTTGGCATACCGAGACAATCTAGAGAATTGGGCCTCATACTCGGCCACTGACAAAGATCGTTGCTTTAATGCAGCAAATTCTGCAGCCTTCTTTTCCTGAACTCGGTCTGAGAAATATTTTGCGTTGAAGTGTTCAACGAATTCCTCCCACGAAACCTGATCTTGATTTATAGTAGCCTCTATTGATTCCCACCAGCATCTAGCATCCCTTTCTAACTGAAAAGTAGCTAATAAGACCTTATCTTGATCCGTGCATTGCATAACATGGAATATTCGTTCTGTTTCCCAAATCCAGTGTTCAGCGTCATCTGGATCAGTAGAACCCGTGAACTTGGGCGAGTTCATGTTCTTGAAGGTCTGGTGGAGACTTCCTGCTCGTTGTCCACCTCCTTGTGTTACTTGTTGCAGCACTTGAGTCATGCCTTGCAGTGTACGCTGCATGTTGCGCCATTGAGCACGTTCGGCAGCCATTATCCTACAATTATAATAACTAGATTAATACGTGATTTGTATCTTAAAGACTAGCATTCTATGTTAACTTTAACCCTTGGTTCTACCCAATCTCACTGGTTAAAGGGTTAAAACATATCCTTGGACTTGGGTTTTCCTAGGAATTGAATACCCTAGGCTCTGATACCACAAAAACTGTCACGCCCCGAGCGCGGAAGATACTCGGATATGCGCGACGAGTTTATATCAGTCATGACAATCAGAGTAGTAGTGTATTCGACACCAAAACAGAGATGCGCAAAATAGAAAGATAACCCAATCCTTTATTTCATAATGGATAGACTATTACAAATCCAATACTCTATTCAATTAAAAAGGAAAAGTACATAGTTGACTCAAAAATAGGAAAAAGACTAGATGACACTTGGAAAAGTTCTATCTCTTTCACTCTCGACCATTCCCATCCGATTGACTTCCCTCGTCGTCGGAATTACCTGAAAAGTAGGGAACACACGGAGTGAGCGAACGCTCAGTAGGAAATTATATCTCAAGCGCTAGCAAGGGGTTTAAGTAATTACATTTTTCATGAATGTACTGTAGCTATGCATGCTCGTATAAAACGACAAGATAGAGAAAGAATTTATCAATAAGACAGCAAGATGAACTAGTCATGAGCTTTCAAGAAAAGATAACAAGATATTCAAGCAAGTACTTTTTAGCAAGTCATGTCAAGAACTTTGGCTATCATGTATCAAGCAAGCAAGTAATTACCCTTTCTCGGGTCACGCAATTCATGTCATGTCAAGTACGAGTCAAGTACAAGATTTGTGTGGGATGTCCAATCAAGCTAGTCATGCACTCGGTATAATGCCAGATACCTTATCATTCAACTCCCATGGGCACAAGTACTTTCGGGTGCTCCTCCCAGGACCAGATCGGGCCCTACATGCGCAGGCATTTATCATGTATTTTGACATCCACTCTTGTATATATAGCCAATATGGAATTTCAACAATTTAAGCTTGTAGACACGTAGGATAACTTTGAGAGAATGGAGTCCAAAAATACGACATTGGACATAGATAGGCGATAACAACGGTACAATCACGATGAACGATGAAACAAGGTGGAATTAGGTTCCCTTCACTCGGGTACCATGACAAGTATGGACATTCTTTATATAGAATTGAGGTCCACATGAACAGTATATCAAAGGCAAGATACCCTCATTCTTATTATAGAATTGAGGTCCACAAGAACATCAACAAATGGCATGATATCATCTTCCCATTAAGAATTCTCATGATATACTCTTTGCATATCACAAGGGCCGGTATACCATGTTTCTTTTAGAGTGACATGGCATTCAATAGTGTAATGGGTTTTTAGGGTACAACCAGCTCAGTCGGCCTTGAGGGAATCCAAGGCTCGAGGAGTCTTACGGAGGTCTCTATGACTAACTCGCTAGTCCAAAGGAACGGAGTGTCCAATGGAGAGCTTGTATGTCAATGAGAATTGAGGGTGATCGATAAAACATCATGAAACGTGGGACTATACTCACGGAGTGGAGATATAGTGCCGATATACATATATATAGATATACTGAAACCATCGGTTGTCAGAAACAGGTAAAAACATTTTTACAGGAAAATAACGACTTAAGTAAAGTCACTACTCAAGTAATTAACGCCTTCAGTAAGGGCGTTTATCTATTTTACATTTTTGCAAAATTTCAATATTTCAGTATTTTACCAAAAACGTGCCCTGGTAAGGGGCGTTTATTTACAAGTTGACGACGTATACAGTGGTCGTTCATTCTTTACTTCTATTTTTGCAGTATATATATATTCAGAAATTTATCAAAAACACGCCCTGGACAGGGGCGTTACTTTTCAATTCACGCCCTGAACAGGGGTGTTAGTCAAGTGAGAGACGACCTATACAGGGTCGTGAATTCAAGAATTTTCAGATTTCAAGTTTTATAATTTCCAGAAACAAGAGATATGGTCATGACAGGAAATTTATCGGTATTCAAGTAAATATGATTGTGCACTGATTTAGAATCATGTTTAATTGAATATTGGATAATTAACATGGTAATTAACAATTGAGAAAATTGACGTCCGTGTACAGGGCGTCAAATCTAGAATTGACGACCTGGTCATGGTCGTTTATTTCAAAGTAGCGCCCTTGTCTGGGTCGCGTATTAAAGTAGCGCCCTTGGAAAGGGCGTTTCTTTCCAACAATAGAAATATTTAAAACTCGTGAAAACTATATGCATGAACTAATATATATGGTTTAACATAGTTATTATGGTGATTTGGGCTACAGTGCTTGAGAAAACCTACCTTGATAAAGATTTGAACGGATGCAGGTTCTGTGAAGAAAGAACGATACTCTGTTTTACAGAGCCTTCTGGCGATGATAATTGCTAATAGCAGCAGCACGCACAGAAGAGGATGCAGATGAAGAACCCACAATTCTTCAATCGATCGGTTTCACTTCTGCAGGCAACCTGTAGAGGCAGAAGAAACGAAGAAGAAGATTTTAAAATCTTCTTATACGTAACCGAAAGCAAGGGGAAAGAACTTACTTGTTCTTCGGAAGACAGAAGCTTTCAACCTGTAACCAGAAGTAGATGAAGAATCATCAGTATTCTTCACAAATTCGATAGACAGAGTAAAGAAAAAGAACATGTTGTTCTTTACGTACCTTAGAAGAGTCCGAACGCCAAATAGCGTTCTCGGTTCAAGCTATAGGTTATTTATAGGATTCTTAGAATCCTAATAAGGTTAGTGTTCGATTGGAAGTAACACTTCCGTGATAGAGTTATTACTACATTCGAACTCTTTCTCATAGTTATCAACTTACCCTGGATAGACTCCTGGGTCGAACGGAACTCAAACTGAATTAGCGTCCTAAGTAAGGGCGTCGAATTTCAAATTGACGCCTTGTCAAGCGTCGTTTCTTGTAGAAACGCGTCCACCCAAAGGACGTTACTCTAACTTGCCCTTTTTATTTATTTTGGTCGTTTGAAATTTGACGCCTTGATATGTGGGCGTCCTTTCTTAAAAACACGCCTTAGGTGAGGGCGTTTTCTTATAAAGTAGCGCCTATATCTGAGGCGTTATTTTCATCAGGGTTTAATTATTTTTATTCCAAGCTCTTTCGTTTATTTATTAAATCTTTTAATCTATTTTGATTTATTTATTCCTTTTAAATTTATCTGGGTTGCTACACCCTCCCCCACTTAAAAAGAATTTGGTCCCCAAATTTCATATCATATCTTTACATATGGAGAGTGTAGAGTGAATACCTCTTAGAATAATTCAGGAAATCGTTTCCTCATAGATTCCTCGGTCTCCCATGTAGCTTCATGTTCTGAATTCTTATTCCATTGTACTTTAAGCATGGGAATAACCTTATTCCTTAGGGTACGTACTTCTCGATCTAAGATCTTCATAGGCTTCTATTCATACGTGAGATCCTTCTGCATTACTAGATCTCCATACTCAATAATATGTGATGGATCATGCACATACTTCTTCAACATAGATATGTGGAACACATCGTGTACTTCAGACAGTTGAGGTGGCAATGCGATGCGATAAGCAACCTCGCCAACTCTTTCTAGTATCTCAAAAGGTCCGATAAATCTTGGTGTAAGCTTGCCCTTAACACCAAATCTTCGTATTCCACGTCCAGGCGATATCTTGAGAAATACATGATCTCCAACTTAGAATTCAAGATCTCTTCTTCTTGTGTCAGCATAAGCCTTTTGTCTAGACTGAGCAACTTGCAGTCTTTCTTTGATCAATTGTGTCTTCTCGGTAGTGTCCCTTATCATTTCTGGACCTAACAGTTGTTTCTCTCCAACTTCGTCCCAGCATAAGGGTGATCGGCAACTCCTTCCGTATAAAGCTTCGAAAGGTGCCATTTGTATACTTACCTGGTAGCTATTATTGTATGCAAATTCGACCAGAGGCAAGTGATCATGCCAGTTTCCATCAAAATCAGTCATGCATGCTCTTAGCATATCTTCGACTACTTGATTGGTTCTCTCGGTCTGACCATCCATTTGAGGATGAAAAGCTGTACTAAAATTAAGTCTCGTCCCCAACGAATGTTGTAGTCCCTTCCAAAAATGAGAAGTAAAACGGGGATCTCTATCAGACACGATTGAAACAGGAATACCATGTAATCTGACTATTTCTTTGATGTATAGTGCAGCTAAGACATCAACTGACCATCGACTCTTGATTGGCAAGAAATGCGCTGATTTAGTCAATCGGTCAATGATAACCCATATTCCATCATGTCCTCTTTTTGATTTAGATAAACCCATGATGAAATCCATACCAATATCCTCCCACTTCCATTTAGGGATATCTAGAGGATGTAGTTTTCCAGCAGGCTTTTGGTGTTCCGCCTTGACTTGTTGGCACGTGAGACAGCGTGATACGTAGTCCGCTATTTCTCTTTTCATGTTGGGCCACCAAAAATTTCTTTTTACATCTTGGTACATTTTGGTAGATCCAGGATGAATCGTGTACCTTGATCTATGAGCTTCATCTAAGACCTTCTTCTTCAATTCTGGGCAGTCCGGTATACAAGTTCTATTCTTGAACATTAATCTTCCATCAGAAGCTAATTGGAAATCCGATTGTCCTTCTAATCTGCCCTTGATTTCTACTAATGTAGGATCATCATTCTGAAGTGTTTGTATTTCAGACAATAAATCTGACTGTATGCTTACATGAGATAATGTGACACATCTAGGGTCCGTGTCCATACTTATATTGAGTTCAGAGAATTGTTCCAGCAATTTCCATTCTTGAATCAGACAATTGGCTAACAGTGCTCTCGGCTTTCGACTAAGGGCATCTGCTACATGATTACCCTTTCCGGGATGATATTGTATATTGAAGTCGAAGTCCTTGAGATATTCCAGCCATCGTCTTTGCCTCATATTTAGTTCCTTCTGTGAGAAAAGATATTTGAGACTCTTGTGATCGGAGTATACAGTAAACTGTACTCCATAAAGATAATGTCTCCATATTTTGAGTGCAAATACTACCGCGACCAATTCTAAGTCATGGACGGGGTAGTTCTCTTCATGCTTCTTTAATTGACGAGAAGAGTAGGCTATAACCTTCCCTTGTTGCATTAGAACACACCCGAGGCCAATGCCAGAAGCATCAGTGTATACCTCGAACTTTTCTCCTTCAATTGGTAATGCTAAGATAGGAGCTGTAGTAAGATGATCCTTGAGAGTTTGGAAGCTTCTTTCACATTCCTCATCCCATTCATAACGGATCTCCTTGCGAGTTAACCTCGTAAGTGGCACGGTGATTTTTGAGAAATCCTTGATGAATCGCCTGTAATAGCCGGCAAGACCTAAGAAACTTCGGATCTCGCTAGCATTGGTCAGTCTTTCCCAGTTCCTTACAGCTTCAACCATTGATGGGTCTACAGACAAGCCATCTTTTGATATAACATGTCCGAGAAAAGTCACTTCTTCAAGCCAGAATTCACACTTGCTAAATTTTGCATATAATTGGTTTGTCCTCAATATTTGTAATGCAATCCTCAAATGTTCCTCATGCTCTTCCTTGGTCTTGGAATAAATCAATATATCATCAATAAAGACCACCACGAATTGATCCAAATAAGGTCTGAATATACTATTCATTAACTGCATAAAGGCAGCAGGGGCATTCGTTAGTCCAAAAGGCATAACAACAAATTCATAATGGCCATACCTGCTTCTGAATGCGGTTTTATGAATATCCTCGTCCTTGATTCTTAGTTGGTGATATCCTGACCTAAGATCAATTTTGGAAAAGTACATGGATCCTGAAATTTGATCAAACAATTCATCGATTCTCGGCAGTGGATACTTGTTCTTGATAGTGAGATGATTCAACTGTCGATAGTCGACGCATAACCTCATGGATCCGTCTTTCTTCTTTACAAATAATACAGGCGCTCCCCACGGGGAAGTACTTGGTCTAATGAATCTTTTCTTAATGAGTTCTATCAATTGCTCTTTTAACTCCTTGAGTTCAGCAGGTGACATCCTATAAGGTGCCTTTGAAATCGGACCAGCACCAGGGACTAAGTCAATGGTGAAGGCCACTTCTCTTTGCGGGGGTAATCCCGGCAAATCTTCCGGAAACACGTCCGAAAATTCTTGTACCACTGGAATGTCTTCTAGCTTAGCTTCATTAGCTTCTTTAACTGTGACAAAGGCAAGGAAAGATGCACATCCTTTCCTGATGAGCTTGCCAGCTCGGAGAGCTGAAATAAGAGGGGATCTGCTCCGACCCTTGGGGCTAGTCAAGATTAGTTCTGGAAATTCCTTGAATGTAACCTTGCTATTGCGGCAATCAACCGTTGCCTGATACTTGGATAACCAATCTGCTCCTAGAATAACATCATACTCCTTCAGATCTAAACATATGAGATCAATAGGGAGATTTCTACCCTGAACCAATACTTCGCAGTTTTGGTAATGATGTGTAATATCAGTCTCATCATCCAGAGGAGTAGACAAAACTAACTTTATCCATTCCAGTTCTAGGGGTAATGGGTCAGCAAACTTCTTAGAAACAATAGAATGCGATGCACCAGTATCAATTAAGACATATGCATTCCTGGAACAAACTTTCAATGTACCTTCCACTAAGCCGCCTTCTTCTACTTGCTCGGTCTCCTTGATTGCATGAAGACGAGCATTCTTGGTTACTGGGCGCTTTCCGTCAACGGCTTGATCGTTAAGTAATGGGCAATCGGGAATCCGATGCTCACGACTCCCACAACGGAGACATGCTCTAAGTTTCCTCCAGCATTCTTCTGCTCTATGACCCGCTTTATCACAATGTTTGCACACTGTATTTGGAGAGGTAGTGGTGATAGAGAAGGGCTTGGTCTTCTTGAACTTTTGGTCTTGTGAGGATGCTCCTCCATTGCTAGGCCTTTTCTTGAAGTTGGGTTTAAAGGAACCCGAACCTGTAACTTGTTCCTTCTTATCCTTACCACGAATCCTATCAGACAGTTCCGTGGCATCTTCTAATAGTTGAGCTCGGCGTACTATCTCCGAGTAGACTTGAATGTCCATTGGCGCCAGTTGAGTAATAGCTTGGGGCCTGAGCCCATTAAGAAACCTCCTAGCTTTCATTTTCTCGGTGCTAACTAGATGCTTGGCATACCGAGACAATCTAGAGAATTGGGCCTCATACTCGGCCACTGACAAAGATCGTTGCTTTAATGCAGCAAATTCTGCAGCCTTCTTTTCCTGAACTCGGTCCGAGAAATATTTTGCGTTGAAGTGTTCAACGAATTCCTCCCACGAAACCTGATCTTGATTTATAGTAGCCTCTATTGATTCCCACCAGCATCTAGCATCCCTTTCTAACTGAAAAGTAGCTAATAAGACCTTATCTTGATCCGTGCATTGCATAACATGGAATATTCGTTCTGTTTCCCTAATCCAGTGTTCAGCGTCATCTGGATCAGTAGAACCCGTGAACTTGGGCGAGTTCATGTTCTTGAAGGTCTGGTGGAGACTTCCTGCTCGTTGTCCACCTCCTTGTGTTACTTGTTGCAGCACTTGAGTCATGCCTTGCAGTGTACGCTGCATGTTGCGCCATTGAGCACGTTCGGCAGCCATTATCCTACAATTATAATAACTAGATTAATACGTGATTTGTATCTTAAAGACTAGCATTCTATGTTAACTTTAACCCTTGGTTCTACCCAATCTCACTGGTTAAGGGGTTAAAACATATCCTTGGACTTGGGTTTTCCTAGGAATTGAATACCCTAGGCTCTGATACCACAAAAACTGTCACGCCCCGAGCGCGGAAGATACTCGGATATGCGCGACGAGTTTATATCAGTCATGACAATCAGAGTAGTAGTGTATTCGACACCAAAACAGAGATGCGCAAAATAGAAAGATAACCCAATCCTTTATTTCATAATGGATAGACTATTACAAATCCAATACTCTATTCAATTAAAAAGGAAAAGTACATAGTTGACTCAAAAATAGGAAAAAGACTAGATGACACTTGGAAAAGTTCTATCTCTTTCACTCTCGACCAATCCCATCCGATTGACTTCCCTCGTCGTCGGAATTACCTGAAAAGTAGGGAACACACGGAGTGAGCGAACGCTCAGTAGGAAATTATATCTCAAGCGCTAGCAAGGGGTTTAAGTAATTACATTTTTCATGAATGTACTGTAGCTATGCATGCTCGTATAAAACGACAAGATAGAGAAAGAATTTATCAATAAGACAGCAAGATGAACTAGTCATGAGCTTTCAAGAAAAGATAACAAGATATTCAAGCAAGTACTTTTTTGCAAGTCATGTCAAGAACTTTGGCTATCATGTATCAAGCAAGCAAGTAATTACCCTTTCTCGGGTCACGCAATTCATGTCATGTCAAGTACGAGTCAAGTACAAGATTTGTGTGGGATGTCCAATCAAGCTAGTCATGCACTCGGTATAATGCCAGATACCTTATCATTCAACTCCCATGGGCACAAGTACTTTCGGGTGCTCCTCCCAGGACCAGATCGGGCCCTACATGCGCAGGCATTTATCATGTATTTTGACATCCACTCTTGTATATATAGCCAATATGGAATTTCAACAATTTAAGCTTGTAGACACGTAGGATAACTTTGAGAGAATGGAGTCCAAAAATACGGCATTGGACATAGATAGGCGATAACAACGGTACAATCACGATGAACGATGAAACAAGGTGGAATTAGGTTCCCTTAACTCGGGTACCATGACAAGTATGGACATTCTTTATATAGAATTGAGGTCCACATGAACAGTATATCAAAGGCAAGATACCCTCATTCTTATTATAGAATTGAGGTCCACAAGAACATCAACAAATGGCATGATATCATCATCCCATTAAGAATTCTCATGATATACTCTTTGCATATCACAAGGGCCGGTATACCATGTTTCTTTTAGAGTGACATGGCATTCAATAGTGTAATGGGTTTTTAGGGTACAACCAGCTCAGTCGGCCTTGAGGGAATCCAAGGCTCGAGGAGTCTTACGGAGGTCTCTATGACTAACTCGCTAGTCCAAAGGAACGGAGTGTCCAATGGAGAGCTTGTATGTCAATGAGAATTGAGGGTGATCGATAAAACATCATGAAACGTGGGACTATACTCACGGAGTGGAGATATAGTGCCGATATACATATATATAGATATACTGAAACCATCGGTTGTCAGAAACAGGTAAAAACATTTTTACAGGAAAATAACGACTTAAGTAAAGTCACTACTCAAGTAATTAACGCCTTCAGTAAGGGCGTTTATCTATTTTACATTTTTGCAAAATTTCAATATTTCAGTATTTTACCAAAAACGTGCCCTGGTAAGGGGCGTTTATTTACAAGTTGACGACGTATACAGTGGTCGTTCATTCTTTACTTCTATTTTTGCAGTATATATATATTCAGAAATTTATCAAAAACACGCCCTGGACAGGGGCGTTACTTTTCAATTCACTCCCTGAACAGGGGTGTTAGTCAAGTGAGAGACGACCTATACAGGGTCGTGAATTCAAGAATTTTCAGATTTCAAGTTTTATAATTTCCAGAAACAAGAGATATGGTCATGACAGGAAATTTATCGGTATTCAAGTAAATATGATTGTGCACTGATTTAGAATCATGTTTAATTGAATATTGGATAATTAACATGGTAATTAACAATTGAGAAAATTGACGTCCGTGTACAGGGCGTCAAATCTAGAATTGACGACCTGGTCATGGTCGTTTATTTCAAAGTAGCGCCCTTGGAAAGGGCGTTTCTTTCCAACAATAGAAACATTTAGAACTCGTGAAAACTATATGCATGAACTAATATATATGGTTTAACATAGTTATTATGGTGATTTGGGCTACAGTGCTTGAGAAAACCTACCTTGATAAAGATTTGAACGGATGCAGGTTCTGTGAAGAAAGAACGATACTCTGTTTTACAGAGCCTTCTGGCGATGATAATTGCTAATAGCAGCAGCACGCACAGAAGAGGATGCAGAAGAAGAACCCACAATTCTTCAATCGATCGGTTTCACTTCTACAGGCAACCTGTAGAGGCAGAAGAAACGAAGAAGAAGATTTTAAAATCTTCTTATACGTAACCGAAAGCAAGGGGAAAGAACTTACTTGTTCTTCGGAAGACAGAAGCTTTCAACCTGTAACCAGAAGTAGATGAAGAATCATCAGTATTCTTCACAAATTCGATAGACAGAGTAAAGAAAAAGAACATGCTATTCTTTACGTACCTTAGAAGAGTCCGAACGCCAAATAGCGTTCTCGGTTCAAGCTATAGGTTATTTATAGGATTCTTAGAATCCTAATAAGGTTAGTGTTCGATTGGAAGTAACACTTCCGTGATAGAGTTATTACTACATTCGAACTCTTTCTCATAGTTATCAACTTACCCTGGATAGACTCCTGGGTCGAACGGAACTCAAACTGAATTAGCGTCCTAAGTAAGGGCGTCGAATTTCAAATTGACGCCTTGTCAAGCGTCGTTTCTTGTAGAAACGCGTCCACCCAAAGGACGTTACTCTAACTTGCCCTTTTTATTTATTTTGGTCGTTTGAAATTTGACGCCTTGATATGTGGGCGTCCTTTCTTAAAAACACGCCTTAGGTGAGGGCGTTTTCTTGTAAAGTAGCGCCTATATCTGAGGCGTTATTTTCATCAGGGTTTAATTATTTTTATTCCAAGCTCTTCCGTTTATTTATTAAATCTTTTAATCTATTTTGATTTATTTATTCCTTTTAAATTTATCTGGGTTGCTACACCCTCCCCCACTTAAAAAGAATTTGGTCCCCAAATTTCATATCATATCTTTACATATGGAGAGTGTAGAGTGAATACCTCTTAGAATAATTCGGGAAATCGTTTCCTCATAGATTCCTCGGTCTCCCATGTAGCTTCATGTTCTGAATTCTTATTCCATTATACTTTAAGCATGGGAATAACCTTATTCCTTAGGGTACGTACTTCTCGATCTAAGATCTTCATAGGCTTCTATTCATACGTGAGATCCTTCTGCATTACTAGATCTCCATACTCAATAATATGTGATGGATCATGCACATACTTCTTTAACATAGATATGTGGAACACATCGTGTACTTCAGACAGTTGAGGTGGCAATGCGATGCGATAAGCAACCTCGCCAACTCTTTCTAGTATCTCAAAAGGTCCGATAAATCTTGGTGTAAGCTTGCCCTTAACACCAAATCTTCGTATTCCACGTCCAGGCGATATCTTGAGAAATACATGATCTCCAACTTAGAATTCAAGATCTCTTCTTCTTGTGTCAGCATAAGCCTTTTGTCTAGACTGAGCAACTTGCAGTCTTTCTTTGATCAATTGTGTCTTCTCGGTAGTGTCCCTTATCATTTCTGGACCTAACAGTTGTTTCTCTCCAACTTCGTCCCAGCATAAGGGTGATCGGCAACTCCTTCCGTATAAAGCTTCGAAAGGTGCCATTTGTATACTTACCTGGTAGCTATTATTGTATGCAAATTCGACCAGAGGCAAGTGATCATGTCAGTTTCCATCAAAATCAGTCATGCATGCTCTTAGCATATCTTCGACTACTTGATTGGTTCTCTCGGTCTGACCATCCGTTTGAGGATGAAAAGCTGTACTAAAATTAAGTCTCGTCCCCAACGAATGTTGTAGTCCCTTCCAAAAATGAGAAGTAAAACGGGGATCTCTGTCAGACACGATTGAAACAGGAATACCATGTAATCTGACTATTTCTTTGATGTATAGTGCAGCTAAGACATCAACTGACCATCGACTCTTGATTGGCAAGAAATGCGCTGATTTAGTCAATCGGTCAATGATAACCCATATTCCATCATGTCCTCTTTTTGATTTAGATAAACCCATGATGAAATCCATACCAATATCCTCCCACTTCCATTTAGGGATATCTAGAGGATGTAGTTTTCCAACAGGCTTTTGGTGTTCCGCCTTGACTTGTTGGCACGTGAGACAGCATGATACGTAGTCCGCTATTTCTCTTTTCATGTTGGGCCACCAAAAATTTCTTTTTACATCTTGGTACATTTTGGTAGATCCAGGATGAATCGTGTACCTTGATCTATGAGCTTCATCTAAGACCTTCTTCTTCAATTCTGGGCAGTCCGGTATACAAGTTCTATTCTTGAACATTAATCTTCCATCAGAAGCTAATTGGAAATCCGATTGTCCTTCTAATCTGCCCTTGATTTCTACTAATGTAGGATCATCATTCTGAAGTGTTTGTATTTCAGACAATAAATCTGACTGTATGCTTACATGAGATAATGTGACACATCTAGGGTCCGTGTCCATACTTATATTGAGTTCAGAGAATTGTTCCAGCAATTTCCATTCTTGAATCAGACAATTGGCTAACAGTGCTCTCGGCTTTCGACTAAGGGCATCTGCTACATGATTACCCTTTCCGGGATGATATTGTATATTGAAGTCGAAGTCCTTGAGATATTCCAGCCATCGTCTTTGCCTCATATTTAGTTCCTTCTGTGAGAAAAGATATTTGAGACTCTTGTGATCGGAGTATACAGTAAACTGTACTCCATAAAGATAATGTCTCCATATTTTGAGTGCAAATACTACCGCGGCCAATTCTAAGTCATGGACGGGGTAGTTCTCTTCATGCTTCTTTAATTGACGAGAAGAGTAGGCTATAACCTTCCCTTGTTGCATTAGAACACACCCGAGGCCAATGCCAGAAGCATCAGTCTATACCTCGAACTTTTCTCCTTCAATTGGTAATGCTAAGATAGGAGCTGTAGTAAGATGATCCTTGAGAGTTTGGAAGCTTCTTTCACATTCCTCATCCCATTCAGAATGGATCTCCTTGCGAGTTAACCTCGTAAGTGGCACGGCGATTTTTGAGAAATCCTTAATGAATCGCCTGTAATAGCCGGCAAGACCTAAGAAACTTCGGATCTCGCTAGCATTGGTCAGTCTTTCCCAGTTCCTTACAGCTTCAACCTTTGATAGGTCTACAGACAAGCCATCTTTTGATATAACATGTCCGAGAATAGTCACTTCTTCAAGCCAGAATTCACACTTGCTAAATTTTGTATATAATTGGTTTGTCCTCAATATTTGTAATGCAATCCTCAAATGTTCCTCATGCTCTTCCTTGGTCTTGGAATAAATCAATATATCATCAATAAAGACCACCACGAATTGATCCAAATAAGGCCTGAATATACTATTCATTAACTGCATAAAGGCAGCAGGGGCATTCGTTAGTCCAAAAGGCATAACAACAAATTCATAATGGCCATACCTGCTTCTGAATGCGGTTTTATGAATATCCGCGTCCTTGATTCTTAGTTGGTGATATCCTGACCTAAGATCAATTTTGGAAAAGTACATGGATCCTGAAATTTGATCAAACAATTCATCGATTCTCGGCAGTGGATACTTGTTCTTGATAGTGAGATGATTCAACTGTCGATAGTCGACGCATAACCTCATGGATCCGTCTTTCTTCTTTACAAATAATACAGGCGCTCCCCACGGGGAAGTACTTGGTCTAATGAATCCTTTCTTAATGAGTTCCATCAATTGCTCTTTTAACTCCTTGAGTTCAGCAGGTGACATCCTATAAGGTGCCTTTGAAATCGGACCAGCACCAGGGACTAAGTCAATGGTGAAGGCCACTTCTCTTTGCGGGGGTAATCCCGGCAAATCTTCCGAAAACACGTCCGGAAATTCTTGTACCACTGGAATGTCTTCTAGCTTATCTTCATTAGCTTCTTTAACTGTGACAAAGGCAAGGAAGGATGCACATCCTTTCCTGATGAGCTTGCCAGCTCGGAGAGCTGAAATAAGAGGGGATCTGCTCCGACCCTTGGGGCTAGTCAAGATTAGTTCTGGAAATTCCTTGAATGTAACCTTGCTATTGCGGCAATCAACCGTTGCCTGATACTTGGATAACCAATCTGCTCCTAGAATAACATCATACTCCTTCAGATCTAAACATATGAGATCAATAGGGAGATTTCTACCCTGAACCAATACTTCGCAGTTTTGGTAATGATGTGTAATATCAGTCTCATCATCCAGAGGAGTAGACAAAACTAACTTTATCCATTCCGGTTCTAGGGGTAATGGGTCAGCAAACTTCTTAGAAATAATAGAATGCGATGCACCAGTATCAATTAAGACATATGCATTCCTGGAACAAACTTTCAATGTACCTTCCACTAAGCCGCCTTCTTCTACTTGCTTGGTCTCCTTGATTGCATGAAGACGAGCATTCTTGGTTACTGGGCGCTTTCCGTCAACGGCTTGATCGTTAAGTAATGGGCAATCGGGAATCCGATGCTCACGACTCCCACAACAGAGACATGCTCCAAGTTTCCTCCAGCATTGTACTGCTCTATGACCCGCTTTATCACAATGTTTGCACACTGTATTTGGAGAGGTAGTGGTGATAGAGAAGGGCTTGGTCTTCTTGAACTTTTGGTCTTGTGAGGATGCTCCTCCATTGCTAGGCCTTTTCTTGAAGTTGGGTTTAAAGGAACCCGAACCTGTAACTTGTTCCTTCTTATCCTTACCACGAATCCTATCAGACAGTTCCGTGGCATCTTCTAATAGTTGAGCTCGGCGTACTATCTCCGAGTAGACTTGAATGTCCATTGGCGCCAGTTGAGTAATAGCTTGGGGCCTGAGCCCATTAAGAAACCTCCTAGCTTTCATTTTCTCGGTGCTAACTAGATACTTGGCATACCGAGACAATCTAGAGAATTGGGCCTCATACTCGGCCACTGACAAAGATCGTTGCTTTAATGCAGCAAATTCTGCAGCCTTCTTTTCCTGAACTCGATCCGAGAAATATTTTGCGTTGAAGTGTTCAACGAATTCCTCCCACGAAACCTGATCTTGATTTATAGTAGCCTCTATTGATTCCCACCAGCATCTAGCATCCCTTTCTAACTGAAAAGTAGCTAATAAGACCTTATCTTGATCCGTGCATTGCATAACACGGAATATTCGTTCTGTTTCCCTAATCCAGTGTTCAGCGTCATCTGGATCAGTAGAACCCGTGAACTTGGGCGGGTTCATGTTCTTGAAGGTCTGGTGGAGACTTCCTGCTCGTTGTCCACCTCCTTGTGTTACTTGTTGCAGCACTTGAGTCATGCCTTGCAGTGTACGCTGCATGTTGCGCCATTGAGCACGTTCGGCAGCCATTATCCTACAATTATAATAACTAGATTAATACGTGATTTGTATCTTAAAGACTAGCATTCTATGTTAACTTTAACCCTTGGTTCTACCCAATCTCACTGGTTAAAGGGTTAAAACATATCCTTGGACTTGGGTTTTCCTAGGAATTGAATACCCTAGGCTCTGATACCACAAAAACTGTCACGCCCCGAGCGCGGAAGATACTCGGATATGCGCGACGAGTTTATATCAGTCATGTCAATCAGAGTAGTAGTGTATTCGACACCAAAACAGAGATGCGCAAAATAGAAAGATAACCCAATCCTTTATTTCATAATGGATAGACTATTACAAATCCAATACTCTATTCAATTAAAAAGGAAAAGTACATAGTTGACTCAAAAATAGGAAAAAGACTAGATGACACTTGGAAAGTTCTATCTCTTTCACTCTTGACCATTCCCATCCGATTGACTTCCCTCGTCGTCGGAATTACCTGAAAAGTAGGGAACACACGGAGTGAGCGAACGCTCAGTAGGAAATTATATCTCAAGCGCTAGCAAGGGGTTTAAGTAATTACATTTTTCATGAATGTACTGTAGCTATGCATGCTCGTATAAAACGACAAGATAGAGAGAGAATTTATCAATAAGACAGCAAGATGAACTAGTCATGAGCTTTCAAGAAAAGATAACAAGATATTCAAGCAAGTACTTTTTAGCAAGTCATGTCAAGAACTTTGGCTATCATGTATCAAGCAAGCAAGTAATTACCCTTTCTCGGGTCACGCAATTCATGTCATGTCAAGTACGAGTCAAGTACAAGATTTGTGTGGAATGTCCAATCAAGCTAGTCATGCACTCGGTATAATGCCAGATACCTTATCATTCAACTCCCATGGGCACAAGTACTTTCGGGTGCTCCTCCCAGGACCAGATCGGGCCCTATATGCGCAGGCATTTATCATGTATTTTGACATCCACTCTTGTATATATAGCCAATATGGAATTTCAACAATTTAAGCTTGTAGACACGTAGGATAACTTTGAGAGAATGGAGTCCAAAAATATGACATTGGACATAGATAGGCGATAACAACGGTACAATCACGATGAACGATGAAACTAGGTGGAATTAGGTTCCCTTAACTCGGGTACCATGACAAGTATGGACATTCTTTATATAGAATTGAGGTCCACATGAACAGTATATCAAAGGCAAGATACCCTCATTCTTATTATAGAATTGAGGTCCACAAGAACATCAACAAATGGCATGATATCATCATCCCATTAAGAATTCTCATGATATACTCTTTGCATATCATAAGGGCCGGTATACCATGTTTCTTTTAGAGTGACATGGCATTCAATAGTGTAATGGTTTTTAGGGTACAACCAGCTCAGTCGGCCTTGAGGGAATCCAAGGCTCGAGGAGTCTTACGGAGGTCTCTATGACTAACTCGCTAGTCCAAAGGAACGGAGTGTCCAATGGAGAGCTTGTATGTCAATGAGAATTGAGGGTGATCGATAAAACATCATGAAACGTGGGACTATACTCACGGAGTGGAGATATAGTGCCGATATACATATATATAGATATACTGAAACCATCGGTTGTCAGAAACAGGTAAAAACATTTTTACAGGAAAATAACGACTTAAGTAAAGTCACTACTCAAGTAATTAACGCCTTCAGTAAGGGCGTTTATCTATTTTACATTTTTGCAAAATTTCAATATTTCAGTATTTTACCAAAAACGCGCCCTGGTAAGGGGCGTTTATTTACAAGTTGACGACGTATACAGTGGTCGTTCATT
Organism: Amorphophallus konjac; assembly: GCA_022559845.1. NCBI lineage: Eukaryota > Viridiplantae > Streptophyta > Magnoliopsida > Alismatales > Araceae > Amorphophallus > Amorphophallus konjac. Next base: position 169,617,589 of record CM040119.1, on the reverse strand, counting down.
CTTTACTTCTATTTTTGCAGTATATATATATTCAGAAATTTATCAAAAACACGCCCTGGACAGGGGCGTTACTTTTCAATTCACGCCCTGAACAGGGGTGTTAGTCAAGTGAGAGACGACCTATACAGGGTCATGAATTCAAGAATTTTCAGATTTCAAGTTTTATAATTTCCAGAAACAAGAGATATGGTCATGACAGGAAATTTATCGGTATTCAAGTAAATATGATTGTGCACTGATTTAGAATCATGTTTAATTGAATATTGGATAATTAACATGGTAATTAACAATTGGGAAATTGACGTCCGTGTACAGGGCGTCAAATCTAGAATTGACGACCTGGTCATGGTCGTTTATTTCAAAGTAGCGCCCTTGTCTGGGTCGCGTATTAAAGTAGCGCCCTTGGAAAGGGCGTTTCTTTCCAACAATAGAAACATTTAAAACTCGCGAAAACTATATGCATGAACTAATATATATGGTTTAACATAGTTATTATGGTGATTTGGGCTACAGTGCTTGAGAAAACCTACCTTGATAAAGATTTGAACGGATGCAGGTTCTGTGAAGAAAGAACGATACTCTGTTTTACAGAGCCTTCTGGCGATGATAATTGCTAATAGCAGCAGCACGCATAGAAGAGGATGCAGATGAAGAACCCACAATTCTTCAATCGATCGGTTTCACTTCTACAGGCAACCTGTAGAGGTAGAAGAAACGAAGAAGAAGATGTTAAAATCTTCTTATGCGTAACCGAAAGCAAGGGGAAAGAACTTACTTGTTCTTCGGAAGACAGAAGCTTTCAACCTGTAACCAGAAGTAGATGAAGAATCATCAGTATTCTTCACAAATTCGATAGACAGAGTAAAGAAAAAGAACATGCTGTTCTTTACGTACCTTAGAAGAGTCCGAACGCCAAATAGCGTTCTCGGTTCAAGCAGTAGGTTATTTATAGGATTCTTAGAATCCTAATAAGGTTAGTGTTCGATTGGAAGTAACACTTCCGTGATAGAGTTATTACTACATTCGAACTCTTTCTCATAGTTATCAACTTACCCTGGATAGACTCCTGGGTCGAAGGGAACTCAAACTGAATTAGCGTCCTAAGTAAGGGCGTCGAATTTCAAATTGACGCCTTGTCAAGCGTCAATTCTTGTAGAAACGCGTCCACCCAAAGGACGTTACTCTAACTTGCCCTTTTTATTTATTTTGGTCGTTTGAAATTTGACGCCTTGATATGTGGGCGTCCTTTCTTAAAAACACGCCTTAGGTGAGGGCGTTTTCTTGTAAAGTAACGCCTATATCTGAGGCGTTATTTTCATCAAGGTTTAATTATTTTTATTCCAAGCTCTTTCGTTTATTTATTAAATCTTTTAATCTATTTTGATTTATTTATTCCTTTTAAATTTATCAAGGTTGCTACAATCAAACACAACTTTATTTCCTTTATCGCACAGCTGGCTTATGCTAAGTAGATTATATTCTAAGCCATCAACAAGTAACACATCATCAATGAAATTCGAAGGATTTTTACCTACCTTACCTTTTCCAATAATTTTCCCTTTATTGTTTCCACCAAAAGTAACATGACCCCCTTCTTTCTCTATCAAGACACAAAATTTTGCTTTATCCCCCGTCATGTGCCTTGAGCAGCCGCTGTCGAGATATCACCTATTATGTACAGCTGCAGGACACTCCTGCAAAACATATTACACAAGAGATTTTGGAACCCAGATATACTTGGGTCCCTTCAAACCATAGGACGTGTTCAGGTAGGATATCAAGCTCTTGGGGATCCATAGTTGCTGTTGAGAGGGTCTTTGATATGGTGAGTTCAATGATTTGACAGACTTGTGATTATTCCTGTGCCATTGATAGTGATGACTCCATGAAGTATTAGGGAAATTTGACTTAAGGACTCTAGATGAATGGATGCTTCTTGGTTGATTGAGAGTTGAGTGCGTAGACTCTTTAGTGTTGCTGCGTTGACTCATCCACCTGCCATAACTATCATGAGGGTTCTGGTACATGTACTGCGTTGACTCATGGTAGTGACTGCGTCGACGCATCTGAGTATTTCTAACCGAATGCCCTTTCTGGAAGGCTAGGTGCGTTGACGCCATGTGAGCAGTGCGTTGACGCGGTTGACTTCTACCACGCCTTAATCCTTCTGATCTTCTATAGGATTGCTGTTGGGTTGATGAATCAAATCTAGGATTCCTATATTGACCTGAAGAGGCATATTTGAACATAAATGTGCTTTTCTGTTTGTTAACATTCAATGTTGCCTTCCCTTTCTCATTTCCTTTTTCTTTTCTTATTTCATTAGATTGTTTTGATCCTTTCTCATTCTTCTCATCCTTTTTGTTTTCATCCATTTGCCTCTCTTCAGATGTGTCCTTCCCAGAGACAAATGTCACCAATCTAGCTCCTAGTTCTTTCTTTTTAGTAGGATTGAATCCAAGCCCTTCTTTTCCAAAGTTGCACTTAATTCCCATAACAGCATCAAGGTTGTCTTTACCCTGTGTCATTTTTTCGAGGGATGCTTGTTTGCTTAGGTTCTCTTCCTCTAATTTCTTCATATTTTCTTGAAGTTTTGCATTGACTCCACAAATGGCCTCATATTTCTCTTCAGCAATTTTCACTTCTTTTTCCAATTTCTGCATTCTTAATTTCAATTCATCATGCATCTTCAATAGAAAATCATTTTCTCTCTTTATTTCAATTAGCTGTCTCTTATACTCATCTTTTTCTTCCAAGTCCCTTTTTAGACACACGATTTCAGCATCTAGTGTTTTGACTCTTTCATTTAAATCATCTTCTGGACTGGTTTGAGTTTTCTTTTTCTTTAGATATTTATTTTCCTTTTTAACATCTTCATACTTATCCAGCAATTCGTTAAAAGCTTCTTCCCAATCATCACAGGAGAAGTCTGCAAAGGGAGAGGTTACCTCGACTTGATCATCACCATTTGCCATGAAGCACATTTTCACCTCGCTTTCTTCTTCAGAGGTGCTTTCTTCATCTTCATCTTTTTCTTCATCACTCCAAGTGCTTACCATGGCCTTGGGCTTTTTATTTCTCCACTTTAACTGTGTCTTTTTCACATTCTCAGGACACTCTGACTTGATGTGTCCTTGTTTCCTGCATTTGTAGCAAATAACTTTATCAGATTTCTTAGGATTATCTGGCTTGAGTTTTGAGCTAGTTCTTACCTGATATCCTTTATATCTATCAGTCTTACCTCCCTTTCTTAAGAATTTTCTGAATTTTCTAGTAAGCATGGCTATTTCACTTGAGTCATCATCAGATGAAGGTGACTGACTATCATCTGAGCTTTCCTTGCTGCTGGAACCAGCCTTCAATGCAAGGGGTTTTTTCTTCTTCATGTCCTCATCTGCTCTTTTTAAGTTCAGTTCATAAACCATAAGAGAACCTATTAGCTCGTCTGGTTTGGTGGTGGGAAGGTTCCTTGATTCCTCAATGACTGTGGCTTTGGTATGCCAGATTGGAGTTAGGGATCTAAGAATCTTCCTAACTACCTCATAGTCACTGTAGATCTTTCCCAAACCTTTAAGACCATTCACAAGAAGAGTTAGTCTGGCATACATTTCAGATAAACTTTCCTCAGGTTTCATCCGAAAAGATTCATATTCTGAAATTAACATGTTAGCTTTTGTCTCTCTTACCTCTGAGGTACCTTCGTAGATTACCTCGAGTCTATCCCACATTTCTTTTGGTACTCCCAGTTAACAAATTTTTATAGTGGTACAAAGTTTGACCCACTCCACGCAGGGAGGTAACAGGTCACATGTGGGGTCCGGGAGTAGCGGGAATTGGGCTGACGGGCAGCATCTTGATGTCACTCCGACGGTGATGAAACCCGCGTTTTGGTGCAATCCGGACAGCGCGATCTGCGGGTACGTGGGGCCCACGTGCTGCTCAGTTCTCCGGACCTGGCGGGGTGGGACCCGCTGTGATGGTGACACTTGGTGGTGCACTCCCCTGGACGGCGGTTGGGCTAGAACACCGGTCGGAGGTCGATCGGCTCCGATCTCCAAGTCTTGGAGTTACTGCCCACGGATCTGCTGCTTCTATTTTGCCGCGCGCGATCCGGCAAGATCTATCCCTGCGATCATCACCGACGTCGGATCGACGCACAAGAGGTACCGTTGGAAAGCTCTCTCGAAGTCCTTCGACCCTCTGTGACTCTAGAAAATTCGTTGGGACTGTACTTCTAATGGGGGATTTTAGAACCGGACTGATCTCTATTTTAGATCTGGCCGGGCAGAAGTAAACTTTCCTGAGAGTTAGCTTTGACCGCAAAGTAGACCTCTGATTTAGACCCCGAGCTCTTCATAAAAGTTATAGAGGGGAGAGAGAAGAATACAGCAATAATTCTTATGACCGATTTGGTGGAAGTTTGGATGGGTGGTCAGATCTGGACAGAGGCAGATAGAACTGAGTGGAGATCTGAAAGTGGTTTGTAGAAAATAGGTGAAGGCCTTTAGAAATTCCATGAAAATTCGTGGAAAGAGGGGGTGTTGGATAGAACCTCTAGTAAAATTGGGGGTGCAAGCGAAAATCAAGAAGAGGTCCGAAGAGGGGAAACTCAGAGATACTGTGAATATGGACTGAAAGCTGGCAGATTTGGGTGGAAAGGAAGAACGAAAATGAAAAATTCTAAAATGGAAGCTTGAAGCCCAACCAAATTTTATGGGATGTGGTTGTTGACACCCGAAATATAATCAAGAACAAAGATGAGACCGAAGAGAAGATTGAGTCAAAGACGATGATCCCGGAGATCCCTGCAAAACCAAGATTATGGAAAATTTGCCACTGAAGCTACCACCCGGCTGAAGCCCTCCACGGCCAAGCTGATGTCCGGTGTTGCCATCCCTCCGACGGCAGTACTGATAAAAACTGTAGTCTATTGACCGATGAAAACTCCAGAGGTATTCTGATAAGACTATGTCATCTCACCCTCGCCTGGCCTGACAGACTCGAGGGACTAGCAAGTAAAGAAGCAGGGCTAACGGCTTTGATAGTTGGAGCCCACTGATAGAAAGAGTTGAAAGCATCCAAGAGCCTTAAATGGGCTTATGATCACGGCGCCGAGAGCTCTTCACCATGGCCCAGAACGATGGCACCGAGAGCCCCAGGGCCGGGAGACCCCTCGAATGGGCGCGCCGGGAACTAGTGCTGCAGGCACGCCGAATGCCATCGCCGTGAACATGGCCCTATAAAACCCATTACTTCTCCCACAAGAAAAGGGGGGCTGCGGAGGGGGGCAAAAAGAGAAAAGAAAGCGATAGAAAAGAAACAGAGGGGCTTCGAGAGAGACTCCTCCATCAAAAAAAAAAGAGATCAACAGAGAAAGAGAGCCACCTCCGCTGAGAAAAGAAAGAAGGAGAAGAAGCTCCAGGTGGGCAGCCGGGGAGGGAGAGGAGTCAATGCTCCGCCCTCCCCCATGGTTTTATTTTCTTCTTCATGTAATCCTGCCGAGTTTATCTCGATTTTCTTTTGGATGTAACCGGGATATCCCGATGTATGTTCATCTCCCTTTCCCTCATTCCCTCCGTGTGATTGGTGTGAGTTCTGGGGTGATCTATTGAAATGATATGAAATGCTTCAATGACCCATTTGGGCGTTGGGCGATTGAAACATCCGCCAGCTATCTCTCCGTCTGCTACTATTTCTTTCCCTTATATGTTTTTATTTTAAGCTTAACTGAAGTGCGTCTAATTCTCTGGTGGGTCTTCAGGCTCAGTTGTCTTCAGTAGAATAAATGTAGCTCTAGATGAACCGATGTCCTCCGCAGTCTTCGTCGTTTGCATGAAGCCTCCCAGGCTTGCCCCAGGGCTAGAGACAGACCATCTCTTGGCTTCTGGGGCAGTCTGCTACCGATATCGGCAATAGCTCCGACGGCCTGCTCGAGAGCCCCTTTTCACGTGAATAAGGAAGCTGCTTCAATAAATTGATACCGAGGGTTTCTGATCCGATTCCAGTACGGAAAATTCCATCAGGATTGTCCCTGGGGCCAGAGATGGCCATCTCTTGGCTCCCAGGCGGCCAAAGATGCCAGCAGATAATCCCCTGAGGGTCCATAGCACATGACGACTCAAAACCCCCTCCAGCAATTGGTTTCTTCGATTCCCTTCGAACCCAGCCCATCCTTGATGAATTAAACCCATGTTCATGCAAATCCAAGTGACTGGCAGGTCTGGAATCCCCAAAACTCCCTCTGAAATCTCAGGAAACCCCTAAACAGAGTATCGTTGTGAGCTCTGTAAACCCTGAAACCCTGTAGCAATTCCACCTTCTCGGCGTACAAAATTCCCCGTCGAGAACTAGCCTGCCGAGAGGCCTCCTTCTTCAGCAAACCGACAAAAAGCATTCAAACCCCTTCATACACACCTCCCAGCCCACAAGCTCTCGGCGCCAAGCTCCCGGCGCGGCGAGGAGCGCGCCGGGAAGCTCCACGCCGAGATCCCCCTTTGGCCAAGAAGCCACTTCCACGTGAACCCCCCCCAGCCCTTAGCTTCCCGGCGCCACCTTCCCGGCGCGGTAATGGGCACGCCGGGAAGTCCCACGCCGAGAGCTTCTTCAGGCCAACCCAATCCATGCCGAGAGCCATCTTCTTGCCAACGAAAACCATGCCGAGAGCCCCTCCTTCGTCCACTCCTTTGGCCTCTTCGTTCATTTATTCTGGGGCGTTCGTGAGTCGTCATATGTACCCCAGGGGGTAAATTAACTGGGGATTGACCTCCCCTATATTCTGAGGTCCCTAACTGGATTCACATGCAACCCCGTGGGTCTGACGAACCCTGTCTCTACATGAGTTTCGTCAGTCTCCGAGAAGGGGAATAGTGACCGATGCCAGAGACATGGATAGTCTCTTCGAGCCTTAGAGCTCACTCATTTTCCGGCTTTCATCCCGGCACTCCATGGATGTCAGCCTATACCATTCTCTGGCAAATGCTCGGTCCAGAGGAGGTGCTGCCAAAATTCTCTCAGGAAGATGAAAGTCGATATCAGGTTGTCCCCCGGGCTCTGCATGATAATGGTGACAGGGTTTCCCTTGACCCTAGTCTTCCTAAATCCCTCTTCTATCCTGATGCTCCTGTAAAGCCCAAATCCAATCCAGCTCAGATTTGATGAACTGATCCACTTTGACTTCACAGAACCTATCTGGCTTGTCCTGAATCGCCAAGAAACCCAAAACAGAGCCTTCGGAACCCCTTTCGGGTCCTCACGGCGCCAGAACACCAATACTCTCTCAGCGCCATGGCTCCCGGCGCGGCCCTGAGCACGCCGGGAACCCTCATGCCGAGAACCCCCCCTTTTGTCGGCGCGCCGAGAGCTCCCCCTCCTTAGCCATAAAGAAGGACCACGCCGAGACCCCCCCCTTGGCCGTCTCCTTTGCGCGCCGGGAAGCTGGCGCCAGGAACCCTCCTGGCCACTTCCTCTGCGCGCCGGGAAGCCCACGCCGGGAACCTGTCTGGCCGTTTCCTCTTCGCACTAAGTAGCCCCTTGCGCCGGGAATCCCCTTCTGCCTCCCAGCTACACCGATAGCCTAACCAAATTTATTACTGGGCCTTCAATCCAAATTTTGTTCCGGGGGCTCCGCCCCCGGAAACCCCCGCAAGGGGTGCTGCCCCCTTGGCCCCCGCGACCTGACCGGGCAGGTCGATCCGCGTGCGAGGGCGCAACATTGAGCGTTTGCTCGCTTTTCGTCATCCCGCATCGGGTTCATGAATAACCCCTTTAGCTCGGGAGGGCTCTACCACTGCATGAGTGCCGCCGGCTTCTATAGGGAATATCAAGCATTGCCCCATGGCAGATACGTGATTCGGGAAGTTCAACACTTCTCTCTCTCTTGGCTTTCATCCTGGCACTCCATGGGTGATAGTCTATTTCCCCCTGGGCATAATCCAGATTAAGGGGAAATGCTGTCGAAATACTGATCGATGCTTTAAACCCCATCATGGTCATGACTCAGTCTACCTGTGACTGAGATCCTCTTCCCCCCTTAAGCCCGGTCTTTGAACCGCTGACTTAACGATACCATCTGTTTCTATGGTTGATGTTTTTATCTTGCCCGCCTTCCTGGCTTCGGTATGAAGTTCCATTTGCGCACACGAACATATGATTGCCTCTCGAGGCCTCCTATTTTGGCGTTTAATCAAGGGTTGTCCTTCCTTGGAAGGGCGTAATTAACGTCATAGCCTTTATGATATGACGGACTTCTGGTCCAGACACGATCACTCACAATCGACTGACCAAGTCAGATCGAGCGCACAATGAAATCGTCACTTCGGTGACTGGCACGCCAATAAATCAATAAATAAATAAATAAACTAATAAATAATAAACAAAAATAAATAAATATAAAATTATGCGTCCACAGTGGTGAAGACCCCTGGAACTTACCCTGAAAGTTTGGGCTCCAGATGAACTCGTGGCTGAGAGCTAAAAATCTGAGAATGGCCGGCTATCACCCTATTGGCAGAATACCGACGGAGGCGGTGGCGGTGCAACGGCGGCTCGATGGCGGCGGTGGCGGCAACGACAAACTCTACACCAGATAGATGAGGCTTCCCACCTCAGAACACAGCCTTCCCAGCTGCAAGAAGAAGAGATGAGAGAGAGGGGGGGCGGCCCTTGCTGGGCTTCCAACAAAATTCTAGATTTCTTATGCATTAATTCTCATCAAAATGAAAATACATTGTATTTATATGAAATACCAAAAGACACTAACTATCCCTAGATCAAGGGTTGGGGAGGGATAAAAGAGAGTCCAAAATTTATTTCTTCCATGTGGTTTGGAACAAATAAAATAAGATTTCAATCTTAATATAATACTATATACATGGGACACCCCCTTGACTTGTAGGTTCCAAAATTTGAATTTTGCTACCCCTTGTCCCCCCCTTGGTCCAACTCTTCTAGAAGCCCACCTTGGAGGGTTGATTGACCCCACATGGGCCCAAGAGCTAAGGTGGATCAATGGGAGAAGGGATGCGGGCCCGCGGGACCCATGTGGTCCAAAATTACAAATAAACCCCTATTACAATCCGAATTGCAATCCGAATAAAACCAAATAAACATAGATTACACATAAATAAAATCCCCATAAATACTATAAATATAAGGACTCAAGGCGGAGACTCCAGACTGTCTCAGAGCCAGATGGGAGCCGATGTAGCTCGAGTGGTGCTCCGCGTACGGTACAGACGGCTCGTAAGTTCGTGCTTCTCGCTCACTCTGGTGTCCGCACCAATTCTCCCCGGGTGGGAGAAGCTCGACCCTATCGAGTAAGGGTCTATATCGCTCTGGTAGCGCTCCAGTAGATCCGGATCTATCCTCTGCAACTCTCCACGGGTGATCCAAGTATCCTCGGTAGCGGGTCACCCTCTCCATCGCACTAGGTAGCGTAGGCAGGATCCACTCCTGGTAACTGTCACCTGCTTATCCAGTATATGATATATATGCTCTCGCTGCCGTGAAAATGGGGCTGGTGGTGGACACTCAGGTGTGCGATCACTCTTAATGGGAGGAGATGGCTCGAAAGGCTCACTAGGGATCACCGCTGGGTCCCTATATGTAACTAGATCCGACACATTGAAAGTTGAGCTTATACCATATTCCTCGAGCAGGTCCACAACATACGCATTGGATCCAACGCGTTTCAACACTCTAAATGGACCGGTTCCGTGAGCTTGCAATTTCTTTACGGTTCCAGAGGGAAACCGTTCAGGTCTTATCCTGATCATGACATATTCACCCTCTTGGAACTCACGGTGGTGTCTATGGGCATCGGCTAGCTCCTTATATCGTGCATTGCTGGCCTCAATGTGACAACGGACGTCGTCATGCAGACACCTAACATGCTTAGCAAAAATAAAAACACACGGATGCACACATAACCCTAAACAACCCTACGGTTAGTCCGACCCAATCATATGCAAGGTGGTCCAGGACATCCGAATTTGTGCCATGCATGCATTTGACGTAACCGGAGGTTAACATCATGGTGGACTTCTAGACATCCTACGATGCACCAATCATGGACATTGGGCTTGAATGTGGGAAGTCCGGGAGGTTCGGGTGGTTTAGGTGGGCCGGGGGAACCAAAGTCTTCATTACCCCCAAATGACAATTCGGACCTATTGCCATGTAAAGGTTGCCAGGCCCGAGTGGAAGGGGTGTGGTAGTGGACTCCCTCGAAGAAGTGAAGTATATATGGTGGGTCTAGGGGTCCACTAGGGAATGGGTCAAACGGATCAAAGAAGGTATGACCCCTTATTGTGGGTTCCCACAAGTCAAGGTCCCATGTGTGGTAGTCGTGAAGGTGTGGATGATCACCTTCATGCATTGTGGTAGGTGGGATGGCGATCATGTGTAGAAAATAAGATTCCTCCCTTGGGCAAAAGGGAATGAAGTCGGGCTCGGCCGGCATAGGGAGGAATAGAAGAATCTCCATGGTGACACAACCCACGGTGCACACGGAGGTAATGGACCCTAAGGCCAGATGGGTGAAGCTAAGACTAGTGGGTTGGTCGAAACCTCGGGCCAATGAGTGCGTCAACGTCCATTGCCGGTGTAGACCCATAATAAGGTCACCCGAGGTATCAACGTGGTGATTAGACCGGAATGTGGTATGAAATGAGTTGACCGGCACTAATGGTAGGGTGGGGTCCATGGATGGGTAGGGAGGTGGGACCAAGCCATGCTTGAGCCAACTAAGGCGTGGCTCGTCTATGAGTAGCTTTCTCGTTAGAAACACGGGTAGCTGTGGCTGAGGTGGCTCCGAATAAAGATCGGAGAGTGAGGCTTCTCCAACCCTTTTCCCTAGGGCTAGAGATGTTCGAGTGGGACACTGTCTGGCAAAGTGGCCGAACCCCTGGCAGCGATAACACTGCTATCGTGACCCACTAGTAGGGATGTCAAAAATATCCGCAAATCCGATTACCCGCATTACCCGACCCGTGATGGGTCGGGTAATACCCGAATAAACGGATATGGATTCGGGTTCGGATACATTTAAAATACCCGTTTCATATTCGGATAGGGTATCGATTTAGTGCACCCAAACCCGTACCCGATCCGAACCCGCTCTTAATAACTTATTGTGTATGTTAGACCTATGATTTTGACATGAACCTAATCTGTTGTCCGTCTTGTTGAGTTTGTGAGTTTAGACTTCTTGTTAAAATTATAAGGTTATTTTTATAAAACATAAAAATTACTTTAGAAAGAAAAGAATTGACCGGATTTCTTTTTTTCTAATTCTCATAAATCTCACATTTTTTTGGACGTGAATGTGGACTCATACTTTATGGACAGATACGGATATCCGCGGATATATCCATACCCGTGACGGATATACCCGTATCCATACCCGCGAAAATAATAGGGTACTATCCGGGTATGGTATTAGTAAAATTTTCACGGATAGGATATGGTATTGATCTACCCGAGCCGAACCCGATCCATTGACATCCCTACCCACTAGGCTCCCTGATAAGTCGGTCCTGACCCTTATCCTCCCGACGGACAGGGGGTCTAGGCAATGGGGCTCTCGTGGGTGGGGTAAGAGGATCCATCATGATGGGGAGAGGGCCTTGGGATGGCACCTTAGATGGCATCGGGTTGGGGCTACCGGTTGCTACCTCCTTAGGCTCCTGCTTGGTTCCATTCTGTCAAGAAGGTAGGCAAGGGGGAACCAAGGACTCGATATAAGCACACCTCCTATCCACTCTATCCGAAATGATTTGGAAGAGTTCGGCAATGGTGGGGTTTGGAGTAGGAGTAAGGTGATGGACTCTCCCATATGAACTCAGCTTAGTCGTGGACCTAGGCTCTTCTACATGCGCGGCGCTTTGCCTCCGATTATGGCCCTCTTGGGTGGAGCTGATTGGGTGGGGTCGGTTGGAGGTGACCGAGCCAGGTAGGTAGACCTTCCTAAGTTCAGCCTTCATCTCATGCCACGACTCGATGGGCTTTTGCCTCTTAACCTCTCTCATGCGCTCAATGCTCTCCCATTTCCAGGTGGCTTTGTGGACAAGCCTCTCTTGGGCAAAACTGACTTGCATGGCATCGGACATGGTGTAACATTCAAAATATTTGTCTATGGCGGCCTCCCACTTGTGGTAGTCGCCCGGGTCATTGGAGCCATAAAAATCTGAGGCTTCGGGCCTACGGAAGTGGAGAGGGTGGTTGCCAAGCCCATGGGTGGACCAACGGCCATATTGCCCGGGTGATGGGGAATCCATGAGAATTTGGGGGGAACTACATGCTAGACATGCCGACACTTGGACAAGACACTAGACACGACCCTAAACAACAATGCAAGTTGGAATGCAGACTCGACTACAAACCTAGACACAACCAAGACTCGGTATGTGGCGGAGCAAATCGATCTGAAGATCACTCGCGCAAGTGTGAGGCCTTCCCGATAGGCGTAGCCTAACGTTCGGACAACACCTTTTGATATACCGATTAATGGTATGTAAATGTGACACTTAGACCGACTTAGACTTAGACTCGACTTAAATGACTCTTTTTTATGTTTTTGTTAAGCAATGACTAATGACTACCCTAGACTCAACTGGCGCTCTGATACCAAACTGATGCGGGACGGACAGAGGGACCGACTCTAAGTGATGCGGACCTCGGACTCTAGATGGAGACGCGACTAGAAACATACGAGTAGGAACGACACTTCGGCTTGACACTAAGAGTTCCTATGGGCTATACGTCGCTAACAAAAATGTAAGCTCACTTGTCGTCCCAAGCGAGGGGAAACACGGATCCGCACAGTTGACAAACCGGCAGAGTCAAGGGTGGTCGACTCACTTCCGTGCTCGGATCGAGCCATGGGACGGGTCACTCTCTCACTCATAGCGGTGACATGAACTCACGGGCTAGAATCCTACGCACTCACAGCAGCATATGACCATATACTAGCTAAGTAAGTGTAATCCTAAGATGTTAAGACCGTACCTCCACGCACCCGGCGTGGGGAAGACAACCCCGGCCAAATCCGTACTCCCGGTTAACAAATTTTTACAGGAGTACAAAGTTTGACCCACTCCACGCAGGGAGGTAACAGGTCACATGTGGGGTCCGGGAGTAGAGGGAATTAGGTTGACGGGCAGCATCTTGATGTCGCTCCGACGGTGCCGAAACCCACGTTTTGGTGCTGTCCGGACAGCGCGATCTACTGGTATGTGGGGCCCACGTGCTGCTCAGTTCTCCGACCTGGCGGGGTGGGTCCCGCTGTGATGGTGACACTTGGTGGTGCACTCCCCAGGACGGCGGCTGGGCTGGAACACCGGTCGGAGGCCGATCGGCTCCGATCTCCAAGTCTTGGAGTTGCTGCCCACAGATCTGCTGCTTCTGTTTTACCGCGCACGATCCGGCAAGATCTGTCGCTGCGATCAGCACCGACATCGGATCGAAGCACAAGAGGAACTGTTGGAAAACTCTCTCAAAGTCTTTCGACCCTCTGTGACTCTAGAAAATTCATTGGGACTGTACTTCTGATGGGGGATTTTAGAACCGAACTGATCTCTATTTCAGATCTGGCCGGGCAGAAGCAAACTTTCTTGAGAGTTGGATTTGACCGCGAAGTAGACCTCTGATTCAGACCGCGAGCACTTCATGAAAGTTATAGAGGGGAGAGAGAGGAAGACAAAAATTATTCTTATGATAGAAATTTTGAATTTTGCTACCCCTTGTCCCCCCCTTGTTCCAACTCTTCTAGAAGCCCACCTTGGAGGGTTGACTGACCCCACATAGGCCCAAGAGCTGAGGTGGATCAATGGGAGAAGGGGTGGGGGGCCCATGGGACTCATGTGGTCTCAAATTACAAAAAAACCCTTAGTACAATCTGAATTACAATCCGAATAAAACCAAATAAACACACATTACACACAAATAAAATCTCCATAAATACTATAAATATAAGGACTCAGGGCGGAGACTCCAGACTGTATCTGAGCCAGATGGGAGCCGATGTAGCTCAAGTGGTGCTCCGCGTACGGTACCGACGGCTCGCCGGTTCGTGCCTCTCGCTCGCTCTGGTGTCCGCACCACTTTGCCATGGGAAGGTATGACTGGAGTTGTAACTAGTGGATCTGGGATTGTATGGGGGGAACTGGGATTATACTGAACTATTGGGCTCTGGATTTGCTGGATATGTAGGATGTAGGGGCAGAGGATGACAAATATCTGGGGAATGTATCGAGATGTAAGTTTACCGAGACGGTGACTGGAAGTTTGACTGTCACAGGGACTGGTTGAACTGTGACATTGAGGTGAGGGCCAAAGGTTGGCAGAGCTAAGCGGGAGTAACGCAAGATTAACTGGGGATTAGAGGGCTTGCGCTGTAGCAATGCAAGTGTATTGGAGACTGGTCCTGGGTGAGACTAATGGCCCACCAAGGGACATGTGGAAGGCCATGTTGACTGGTAGGGAGAAGAAGATTTTCTCATTATCGGCTCTACCGCCCTTTCGAGTTTTCTCTAGAGCCGACCCCCTTTAGCCTTTTCCGACATGCCCTTGCAGGTTTTCACGTCGAGGGGTTTCCCGATTTTGCCTGAGGTTCCCTTTCGGGTTTTCACCTCAGTCGGGTCACTGGCCTTTTTTCCCACAGTCACCCTATTGTGGTGAGGATGACTGGGTCTGTCGGGGCATCTCTATTTTTTAACACTATTTTTTATTATTATTATTTTTTTTTGACTTACCTGTGAGCCTGACTGCTAGACTGGCACTGGTGCAGAAGCGCCGGCGCTCCCATAGTGACGGGAACGAGGGCAGGGGACCGGTTCCCGTGGATGCGTGGCGGCTATTTCGAGGAGCTGAACTGGCTGGTTGACTGGGAATTGAAGACTGAGAGGACTGGCCAGTGGGATCCTCCACGGGGTAGGACCGGCCTTATTGGTAGTAGCTGGGGCGTGTGCCTTAGTCTGGCTGGCACGCGAACTCATGCTCTGGCGCATAGTATCGCTTCATGTGTTTGCCGTTGAGAGGCGGGAACGGTTTGGGTCCTCTGTGATCAACAACCCTGTAGGCCCCACCCTCATAGATATTCTGGATGATGTATGGACCTCGCCAATTTGGCTGTAGTTTTCCACTGGAGCGCCCTACCATGACCTCATTTTCTTTAATCATGACGGGGTCGCCTTGCTTGAAAGCTCGCTGCCTGTCGAGCTTGTCATAGGCCCGGACCATGCGAGCCTGATATGCCTGCAGGTGTTTGTAGGCTTCGAGTCACATGCCTTCTAGATCGGCGAGCTCTTCTAGCCTTCTCTGGTACTCATTTTCGTCAGGGCCGGCTAGACCGGTGTGGATGGCCACACGATAAGAGGCTAACGGGACTTCGATGGGGATAACTGCTTATGCCCCCGTAAGCAAGGGAGAACGGCGACAGGTCTGCAAAGACCTTGTGTTGCTCTACGTCCTTGACATACTTGATGCATTGGTGGAGAGTCGACGTGACGACCCAGTTTTCATGGAGCCAGGGTCTACCCAATAGCATCTTATAAGATGTGTTGGAGTCGATGATGTAGAATGTCACCTTGGAGGCAAAATCATCAAGCACCAGCTCGACGTCCACCCGGCCGAGGATGTCCTCGGTGTTCTAGTTGAAGCCGGATATCTTGACCGCCTGGACCTTCTGGAGGTATGGGGTCAGATATAGAGACTTGAATGTCTTAAGCGGCATGATGTTAACAGCGGCACCAGCGTCCACCAGGATCCGGTTCACATTGTGCCCGTTGATCTTCCCCTTCATGTAAAGAGGGCGATTGTGGCACGGAGGGGACAACAGCATGTCTTTCTCCGTGAAGGTGATGGTGGCTGCGAAGGCTCCATAAGCAGCCGCCTTCATTTTCGTGGCATGTACTTCATAGACTTCCGGCTCTTGGAGTATTTTGAAGAGGGTTTCCCTTAAATCCTTACTCCAAGCGATGGCTTCCCAAATTGAAATGCTGGCAGGGAAGCGCTTCATCTGGTGGAGGACCTTTCGGTCAGCTCGGGCTCGAGCATCCCCCAGAGAGGGTAGTATGTCAGGCTGAACCCTCTACGAGCTGCCGTGCTACTCCCCGTCGAGGATTTGCACAACTTTGCCCTTATCAGTGGGACCAAATTGACTTTGATCGCCAGCGGGCTCCTGGAATAGGGACGCCAATGACGGCACTTCTGGGGTGGATAGTGGGCTGGCTCGTCCTTGTCGGATGGTCCCGCTTGCTCTGTTACAGAAGCCGGGACTGGTGCAGAGGCTGGGAGGCTGGCCACAGCCTCGCCAAAGCCGACAGGGTCGAAGATACTGGGTCCTCCCCGAATTTCCACTTCCGGGATGGGAGTCAGTTTCTCTCCTCGAAAGAGGATGATTCACTCTGGATCGAAGGTGGACGGAGAAGGGGGTAGCTCGGGAGTTCTCCCACTGCATCTACCACGTGCCCGGCCATGGCATCGGCCGCGTCCGGTGTGCTCTGGAGCTGGCTGTAGCCCAAGCGGGGCATTAGCCCTTTGTCTCGTCCGGGAGGCTACTGGCTTGCCCGGTCGAGAAGCATTGATATTGTCGGGAGGTGGGATGGCCACCATGTTGCAAGTGCAACGCTGGAGCATTTCTTCCAGCTGCTCTGGGGTGATCTCTTTATCTTTATAGCAGAAGGAGAGCTTGTCAGGGATCACGAGTCATTCGCCATTCTTGAGCTTTTGGATCATTTCTTGGACCCAATTTCTGAGGTGGGCTCATTTCTGCATTTCTTCCCATGGGATGTAGCTGTCGAGTGGGAGAGCCCCGATAGGATGAGGAGGAACGTATTCCTCCAAGTCATCAATGAGCCACTGGAGCCTTTGGAGCGGCGTTGGCTCGACCGGGAATTGCAGGGTGGATGCTTGTTCAGCCTGTTTCTTGAGCCACCTTCGAAGGTTCTTCCTCCTATTTTTCTCTCGTCTCTTGGCGATAGCGGTCTCTAAGGAGTAGGAGGGAGAGGTGCTGGAGCCGGAGTTGACAAATCCTGGTGAGGTTATCTTCGAGCTGACGCCCTTGTGGGGGCAAGGTCGATGACTCTTCCTCGCCCGGATTTTGATCCAAGCACCTTCTGCTTGTTGTATATGGAAGGTGACGTTGATCTCCTACTCGATTACTTCAAGCGGCAATTCCTGGTATGCCGGAATACTGGGACTGGCGTCCGAAGATGTGTTCGCGGTTTGGTGCCTTACCCGCGGTGGCGATGGGAGCCTACGAGAAGTCGGTAGGCTGGTGCTGGCGTCCGAAGACGTGTGCGCGGTTTGATGCCGCGATGGTGACAAAGATGTCTCCTGCTGAGCCGGTACGTTGGGACCGGTGTTGGAGGACATATGCGCGGTTTGATGCCTTACCTGTGGTGGCGGCAGCTTCTATTGAGAAGCGGGCAGAGAAGGGCACTGGTCGTTCTGCTCCTTAGCCTTGCCTTTGCAACCATGCTGAGGGCTAGGACTGGGGACCAATGACAGTGTCGCAGGACATTATCGCTCTGCACAATTATCCTGACTTTGTGGAATGAAGGAGCCTTGTGGCGGTGGACCCGCAACTTGAAGTTAAGCCGCTGAAGACTCCGAAGATGTCTTCTTCGTACTCCGGATTGTGTCAACATGTAGGTGGGATAGACCTGACGGCCCCTCCGCTGAGGAGGTACACTGAGGCTGAGGCAGGGCCTCACCCTATTTTTGCTTTCCCTTCCTATCTGCGGTTGTCGGCGACGAAGATTGGGTGGGAGGAGGACGAGAAAGAGCCGAAGAGCTTGTAGTCATCTCACCCACCAGAACGTCCTCTCGGTCGAGAAGGACCCGGAGGAGCCTGCCAGTGTCTTCTTTTGGGAAAGGGAGAGACTTTAGCTCCCACCAGGACCGCCACTGCATGGCCGAAGTGGCCGGGATTGGCTGGCTAGGCGCTGATGTCTGGGAGCCCTCAAGGGCCGGAGGAGCAGGAGAATGGATGACGTTGATCAAAAAGTTATTCGGCTCCGCCTCTTGACTGGCATCCAGCTCCCTACGCCTTTGCAGTCGCTCGAGCGCCTCTTGATTGTCCGTCCAGAACTCGAGCCACTCCGGAGAGTGCTGGTAAGGCAGCCCGTGCCCATTTTCTTGGGGAGAGTCTGGCCGCTCTGGCGCATCCCTGGCGATGTGCAGGGCATCGTCGACAGCTTACCGAAGCCTGACGAGCGACATGGAGTTTCCTTTCGCATCGATCTGCTCCCATTGGATCTGTTCCTGGATGAGGTATTGGACTTCCTCACAGGACTCGATCGGGTGGCAGATTCTGGCGTGAAGCGGCAATACTGGGGGTGACTACGATCCCAATGGGTGTAGCCATGAGGCGAGTCACGGGGCATGATTTTCCCAGTCTCGACGAGGATGTTGAAGAGTCGCCGGTTCTCTCCCTAGGGAAGGAGAGAGGTCTCTGATCATGCCAAGGCCTCCACCCTGGATACCAGATCGAACGTTCCCTTTGATTAGCCCTGGGCTCCTCTGACTCGTCATCAGAGAGATAGAATGCGGCCATCATGTGGATGACATTGGCTGAGGGGTGAGCCACTCGTACGGCCTTAGCCGGCCTAGCCCACGTATGTGGTTGCGGAGGATCGACGAGACCGCTCTTCATCTTGATGCGTCTCGGATCAGCTTCTGCGCTTGAGTCTTGAAGACGTAGCAATCTTCAATTGAGTGACCCGGCATGCGATGGTACAGGTAGTAACTGGGATCGTCGATCTTTAGGGCCTCATCCGGCTTGCAGATTTCTGGCAGCTCGATGATCTTCTGGGCCATGCAGAGGTCGAAGAGCATCTTCGTGTGTTCCTTCTTGAAGGAGAAGGGTGTCTTCATGCGCTTCGAGAAGGAAGGAGCAGCCGGCTTATTCACTGGCTTTTTGTCAGAGCCACTAGACTCGTCCCCTTTACTGGCTTTGGCGGTAGGGGTGAATTCTATGATATTCACCTCCTTATCGGGCTAACGTTCTCACGATTATTTACCCTTTGCTGCAGTATAGCTCGGGTTGTTGACGAAGAATATCTCTATCTCCGCAACTACCGAGTTGAGCTGGTCGAAGCCTTTGATATTGGTGGCGAGAAACTTTTCGCTGACCTCTGCCGCCAGAACCTGACAACATATGGTGATGGCATCCTCCTGGACGGGTGGATTGACACACCTCATGCTTAGGTCTCGCCACTTTTTGATGAAGTCGAGGGCGCCCTCGCCCTTTTTCTGCCAAAGGGAGCAGAGTTCGGCTAGGGAGACCTTTCGCTCGGCCGCTTGAAATCGATCGAGGAATTTCTTCTGGAGGTCGGCCTAGTCGACGACTGAGCCGGGCTTCAGGCGGGAGTACCATTGGAAGGCCGTTCCCGTGAGCGAAGTGGCGAAGTAGCGGAGGAGATATGATTCGTCCAACGCTAACTCACCCATGGCCGTGACATAGTAGGCCAAGTGTTCATGTGGTGACCCATGCCCATCGAACTTTTGTAGCTTTGGGGGCTTGGAGTATTCTGGAGGAAGCTTCTTCAACTGGTGGTGAAGCGGGTAGGGTACACTGTAGAGATCCACCGTGACCGTCCCTTCACCATACTAGGCGAGCTTTGTCTCGACAATGCGCTCGATCATCTGACGTTGTGCCAAGAGATCCTCTGGCACTGGAGTGTTGGAGGCTCGTGGTTGAGTATCAACCGGAGGCGTGCCAAACCCAGTTGCCAATGGAGTTCGGGCAATCACCGCTGAGGTGTTGGCAGCATCGCCGCGCGTTCCGACGCCTGCGATCCGGCAGAAGTGCCGATATGACCTATTGAGGGAGGCGGCGGAGCCTGGTGGCGCGGCCTCCTAAAGTGAGATAGAGGTTGGTTCAAGTCGTTAGACTGGGTGTCTAGCCGCTGTCCGGTGGTGTAGCACGCGAACACTCGAACCGCATCATTGATGAACCGGGCCATTCGCTTCCTCCGCGGGTGTCGCTTAGGGTGAACAGGCGTCCCTAGTTTGTCAAAGACCGAGATGCGTTGCGGAGGGGGCTCATTCCCGATGTTGGTCGGAGGAGAACCCTAGACAGGTTGCTGGATGGCTCGAGGACGGGCTCGCCTTTGCCTCCGCTTGCTTGTGCGGGGGACATTGGATGACCGGGCGTCGTCAGACGATGCTGCTGTGTGACACGCCACATCCCGTCTGATGACGCGTCTGAGTGCTCGCAGGGGGTTGGTGATACGTGCCCTTTGAACAGCTTGAGCTTCTTCTAGGGTGACCCAGATTCTCCTCAAGTTCGATTGCTGGTCTCCCTTGTCGCCATTTTTCCAACGAGTTGTCTTGGGAGGCCGTGTGTCTAGCTGCGGTGGGTGCCCTTGGGCTGCCGCCAAGGACCCCGCTCCTTTGAGCTTCGCCCCGTCCTCTCGTGTTTGACGCAATATGTCAAAATGATTGGAGGTGGGGATGGTGGGAATGGTCCGTTCCTGGGGTATGATTGGTTCACCCCCGTCGAGACGGATCCGCAAGTCACCGACAAGGACCGTCTTGCCGGAGTTGCTGGTTGAAGCGGCAAGTCGCCTGGCTCTACGGCCATGGCGACGCTTCTTTTGAGGAGCTAAGGAAGACTCCGCCCCAAGATGGTAGACCGAGAAGACATGGCCCGGAACGACAGGCAACATGAAGCCCTCAGTCTGAAGTGTCGGGATCAGTCCCCGGGGCAAGTAGCCCGCACCGGGAGTCGATGGCTGGGTGACTCGAGTGTAAGCCTTCGCCCGCGCCAATAAGAGTGTCGCCGATGCTCGAGATGACGTTCTTGCACCGGGAGGCGACGCCGTCAGAAGTACTGGGGTGCCAACGCCCCCGGGTGGAAGACCCATGGTAGGTGCCGGCGTAGTCTGGGCTCGGGTCGGGATGCCCGAGGAAGGTGCTGAGGAACGCTGCCCTCTGGGTGGAAGACCCACGGGGAGAGCCGGTTCAACTGGAGCTCGGGACTGGGGTCTCGAGTGCAATACCGGGGAGCCGTGAACTCGGGGCTGTGAGCCTGTGTCGAGTGTCGGCCTTGCCAGGATTCAGGGTCGAAAACCCGACGCAGATGCTGGGAAGCCGTAAACCCGGGGCCGAAAGCCCGTGCCGGGTGTCGGCTTTGCAGGAGCTCGGGATTGAGGACCCGAGGGAGATTATGTGAAGCCGTTGACCTGGGGCAGGGAGCCCGTGTTGGGTGCCAGTTTGGCTGTGGCTCGGCGTTGAAGACCTAAGAAGGATACTGAGGAGCCGTGGACCCTGGGCAGAGAGCCCGTGTTGGGTGCCGGCTTGGCTGCGGCTCGGGGCTGAGGACCCGAGGGAGATGTCATGATGGCGACCGAAGTTCGGGGCGTAGGGCCCATATTGGAGATCGGACGAAGCTGGCCTTGGGAGGTGATGTTCACCTGGGCCAGCGTTGATGTGGGGGCCCTGTAGGGGCTTGCAGTGACAGTTCGGCGCCCAGCACTCAGGCGGGACACTAGAGCTGGAGGCGCGCATGGCGCGTTGGCCGCGGGGGCCACTAGAGAGACTAGAGTTGGCTGGGAATCAGCCACAGGGATCACACCCAGGAAGTAGGGTGATCCGATAATCGGGGCGAAGCTGCCGAAAGCAATCGGCGTCGCCAATTAGCCCATCTAGGCATGGGTGGCAAAGACGTTGGGGCCGTAAGTGACGGCCGCCATGGTTGCTGGGATGCTGAGTGCTGCGGAGGCGACGGTCGCTGACAGTCGTCGAGAATGGCCCGACGATCAGAACATGAACCGGGAGCCGTTGGAGAACGCTCACAAGTACCCTCCTCTGCCTCTCCTACAAGGACAGGGAAAGGGCACCAGGCTTCAAGGCTGGCACAGACTTTTCTTCAGCAAAAAGAGTAAGGTAGGAGACGTCCCACTGGGCGTGCCATCCTCTCTGTTACGCAGGTTTTTTTTGCCAATTACCGAGGTGAGTGAAGGGATACAACGGTGAAGGAAAATATGGGATTTTGATGTATCCTGGGTATCCTCCTTATGGGTGCATGCCTCTCACGGTGGTACCGGGCACTCTCCTTTTTATGGAAAGTCAGAAATGGTCGAATGGCACGGAAGTGTCGGGATAAGGGTTAACCCGACAAGATGCGGGCATGCCAGTCGATCTCTCGACAATCACTCATGGAACAAAGGTTTGACCGGGGAAGCACGACCAGGGCGCGGCGCGTGGGCTCGGGCGATCGGGCGACACGTGGAGAGAAGGGGTTCCATGGGTGCGAGTGCGTAGGCGATTGTGGGAATCGTGTACATGACGTCTTTCCCCACCGGCCGCAAGCAACCGGTGTTTATCTACATCGGATTGAATCTGAATACCTTCGTTCTATGCTGAAGAAAAGTCTGTATATGTGTTTGAAGCCGTGGGTGGAGGGCCGGAGGCGTCCAGCAGCCAGGGGTAAGCGTAAGACCGAGGGGTGTTAACTGGGGTCAGGGTGTTGGGCATGGATGCCGAGTGGAGTGGGTAGGAAGTTGGGGGCCCGAATATGGACGTATGTATTTCACTGGTTTTATGATGAGCCACATGGGCTTTTCAAGCGGGCCTTAATGGGTCGAAGTACAACTGGAGCAAGCTGCGGGACAATTCCGACATGTGAGTCGGTCCCCGGGTCATTACGTGACACAGTGGATGTCCGCGTGTTTTACTGGAACTCTTTATAGAGGAGTTGGTGTAGGTCCGACTGCCTTGGTGGCCAGAACAGACACGGGCTGGCGCCTGGCGGAGGTTGGACGGGGCTCGAGGTGAGCTATCGGGTGCGGGTCTCGGATGACGATTGTTGACATGCTGGGGAGTCGAGGTCGGCCCCGGGACTATGATTCCCGGGCCAGAGGTCCGACGAGACTTGATTTGTCGATCTAAGGGGCCGACGGCCGACTGGGAGATGAATGGTGGGCACGTGGTTCCGTGTCGAGGGCCGACGTGGCGCTATGAAGTACCCTTCGTCACCGTCGTAAGTGTCGTAAGTTGCCGTACATGGGTAGGCCCGGGGTGCGGGCGTATTTGCCATTGGTACGGTCATCTTACATGTGGCGGGGATGGACTTGGCATGAGACCGCTAGACACCGCGTGAGGGGAGTACGTGCAACATACCCTCGGCGTGTGTGAGCCGACTAGCAAGCCAACCGCGCGCGCACTTGTCTTCTCGCCTTCCCGACCCTTGCCGAGAGCCCCGGGAATCCGAGGGTGCGAAAATTAGGCCGGGGAAGTTTGCTCGTCTGTCCGTGCGTCTGTGTTTCACCTACCATATGCCTCTTTCATGTATTGGCAAGTGGGGCAATTTATAGAAGTTGAAGGGGTGGGGGTGGGGTTTAGGCGGACCAAGTTGAGGGTCCAACTTGGTCCGGGTAAACCCCCCAAATAGTATTTTTATTATTATTTTATTTGAATGTTTTTTATGTGTTTTGTGTGTGTGTGTCGAAGTGGAAGGGGTGGGGTTTAGGTGGACCAGCCCAAGGGGCTAGTCTGGTCCGCCTAAACCCCTCCTTTAGGGGGCGTTTAGGCGGACCAGCCCCATGGGCTGGTCTGGTCCCCCTAAACCGCTCTTCGGAGGGGAAAAATTTTTTTTTTTTGTTTTTGGAGAGGTTTAGGGGGACTAGCTTGGGGGTCCAAGCTGGTCCGCTTAAACCCCCTCCCCTAGGGGGTTTAAGCAGACCAACCTCGGGGTCCAGGCTGGTCCGCCTAAACCCCTCTTTATGGGGGGTTTAGGCGGACCAAAGTGGTCCTTCTTTTTTTATTTTTAAAATCTTTTTTTTATTCTCCAAGGGTTTAGGAGGACCAGCCTGGGGGTCCAGGTTGGTCTGCCTAAACGCCCCCCCTCCCTTGGGGGTTTTAGGCGGACCAGCTTGGAGGCCCAAGCTGGTCCACCTAAACCCCTCCCCAAGGGGGGTTTGGGCGGACCAGGTAGAAGAGAGAGAGGGGGAGTGGTCCCACCTCTATAAAACCTGGTTTTTTGTGAAGTTTCTTCCTAAATTGGTTAAGAAGAAAAGGACAGGAGGATACTGGTAGGATACTGGTTGACCGGCCACGTGCGTGCGAGGAACGTGGGTGTTGTGATTGACGTAATCTCGGGGCTTCGTCTTCGTGAGTTCTTCCACGTACGCGTACGACGAACGAACTTTGCATGAACCTCGGACCGTGAAGTTAAGAATTTCCGTGAACTAGGACAGGGGAGGGCCATCGGGACTCCAAGCTAAGGGGAGGGCGTGGGCTCCGGGGAGTTCGCCCTCTCCTGGGGCGCAGCCACGCCCTAGGGCGCACGGGCCCCGGGCAAAGCCGTAACCCCGAGTAATGGCCCCTGGGGGTCTTCCTTCGTCATCTGGGGATATCCTGATGTGACACACTAAGGCAAATGATGAAGAATGCAGTAGGTGAATGTGGGCCCTTGGACCTTATTCGCAAACACAATCGTAAGACTCGAGGTTGATTGGAAATCGCCGACCCACCGTGCACACCCGTTACCCGTGGTGACTCGGTGATGCCGAGTCGAGGTGGTGGAACAAGACCCTTGCCGGTAGAGGGCCAGAAAGGCTATGGTTTTCCCTCCTGAGGGTACAATGCCCAAAATCAAGGGCGAACCAGGTGCCTTGAGGGCATTGGGTCACTCTCTCACTTTAGCCCACGGTGACCGCACATAAACTAGAAGCTCCGGGAACGAGCGCTCTCTCACCGACCAGCGGAATAGTTTCACAGATATTAAGCGAACAAATACAGAGGAGAGCAAGGGCAGAAGCTCACCTGGTTGGTTTGAAGAAACCAACCCCGTTCGGAGATGATGGGCGAGCGGGGAAGTGTGGGTTCCCCGCACACTGCGCCGATGAAGCTTCGGCCGAAGACCTGCTAGTACAAAACTACTCCTCGCACAGGAGGGTGATCGTGGGGTGGGGAAAATAGAGGTTACATTCAAACACTACCTCCACACAGGGAGGGGCGCTAAGCCGGCCAGGCGGGGTGGGGAGATTTCCTTGAATTGCGCCGATGGAGCACCCTGCCGAATCTGCCCAGGTCTGGAACAGCAGGATAGGGAGTCGGTGTAGTCGCCGCTGTGCACTCCCCCGAGCTCAGAAGTCACCGAAACCAGTGCTGAATTGTTACTAACTGACCCTGGTACGCTGGTGAATTTTTGTGGACGGCTCCTTCCTCACCACAGGTCGGAGTGGACCTTGGAACAGGTGCCCTGCGCTCTGACTTGTTCTGGTTCTAGGATGCAGTAGCAGAAAGATCCGGGTGCCACGACCGGTCCTGAAGCCCGAACGAGGCGAGACCAAAACGAGAACGACCGCAGACAAGTCCTCTTCGAATGGCCACTAGGGAGAGCACCAGAAGATGTCGGGGCAGAGAGGGAGAGCCCTTTGAGTGGGGAGGTGTCTGGTCAGGTCCTGAGTGGCCTAATCTGCGCACCCGGGGGAGAAAAATTGTAAAACGTTCCTCCAGATGCCAAACGGGATGCCTTCTTCTGCTGATGGAAGTGCATTGGATGTAGAAGACCCCGGCTGGATGACGTCTTCAGAAGTGACGGGGTGTAGCCGTGGGAGCTTCTGCACTGCCGCTCTGGTCCAGTTTCAGGTCCCAGTTGCGCAGTCGGACGAGAACGAACCCTCCGGATAGTAGGGATGTCGGATGCCAGCAAGACCACCTTGGATGAGAAGCTATCTTGATGAACTTTCCGTCGATGTATAGTACGCTTCCAGAAGACGCCGAATGACCTTGGGGCAAGTTCTGCAAGTCGGGCTCCTGTTGCTGCCTGCGAACTGGATAGAGCAGGAAGGTGAATGATGTTGGTAATGGTGGGGAGGGGTGAAGGGACTGCAATGGGGAGAGGGCTAATGGCTGTCGGGCTTGGATGGGGGTGAGTAGAGATGGTGGAGAGGCTGGAGAAGAGGGCTGGGTCGCAGCTAGCAGGTGGAGGGGGAGGGAGGTGCGGCCAAGGGTGGAAGGTGAGAGAGAGAGGGGGGGGCGCAAATGGGCTTAGGGGAATGGGGAGATGGGTTACTGGAGGCCTAGGGAATGGGAAGGGTTGCCTTGGGGAGGGGAAGGGGTGCTTGGGGAAGGGATTCCCCCTTGGGAAGGTGAAAGGTTGTATGGGGAAGGGGAAAGGTTGCTTGGGAAGAGGGAGAGGTGCCTAGGAGAAGGGGATTCCACCTAGGGGTTGGAGGGGGATTAAATGGGAGGTATGGGGAAGGGGGAGGGGTCTTAATTAGAGGCGAATAGGGAGGAGAGAGAGTGAATTTCGAAATTGGGGGTGGGGAGGAGAGAGAATGGGGTTCGCCCCCTTTAGAGAGAGAGAGAGAGCTAGAGAGGTAGAGTGAGAGAGAGAGAGAGAGAGAGCATAAGGGTTTCAATATTCAACTCAAATTTTTTCATTAGTTCCAAATGGAGGGTTTGGGGTCCTATTTATAGGGAACTCCAAATTTACAAAAAGTCCCTGCTAAAAAGACTAATGACACATTTCTAGGGGGAAGGGGGTGCAAGTGGGCCAAGCCCAAGTGATTGGGCCCATCACCCACATGATGACTACTAGACTTAGGAACATAACCACATAACATAGGTACTGGACTCAATTAAAAGACAAATTACATCAAGATGACTCAAAATAAAAACAAGAAGTACACCAAAGTGATCCATCAAAGTGCTGTGGAGGCCTGGATGACATGGAGCTCAAGTCTGACCCACATCGAAAGGAAGGGAGGCCCCGAGCCAGAGGGAATCATGGGTGATGCCCTGATCAATTCCCTCGGGCCGCGAAGAGCTCGACTCTGTCGAGTAGGGGCCCTCCCTGCTGCGATACTGCTCCAATAGGTCGGGGTCCAGCTGTTGGAGATCCTCCCGACACACCCAGGCGTCATCCGACGGTGGCCGTCCCTTCCACCTAACCAGATATCGCTCATACGCCTTGCTCCGTGTGGTGGTGATCTATTCACCTAATATCTGCTCTACTTGATCACGCTGGTTTCTCGGTCCGGATGGAGCTCTCGTTTGTGTAGGGACTCTCTCAAGGGGTGGGATAGGCTGGATCTCCTCACTGGGTGTCACCGTGGGACCCTTGTAGGGCACCAGGTCAGCTACATTGAAAGTGGGACTTACTCCGTATTTCTCGGGGAGGTCCAACACATAAGCATCAGTGCCAAGGCGTCTCAACACCTGAAAGGGGCCTGCTCCACGAGACCTCAACTTTGAGATATTTCCAGGGAATAATCTCTCAGTTCTCACCATCACAAAATCACCAACTTGGAATTCTTGGTGGCTGCGGTGGAAATCGGCTGACTTCTTATAAACCTCATTGCTATTGTTGATTTGTTTGCGAATAGTGCCATGCAGTGTCATGAATGATGATCCTCTAAAGATGAAGGGAGGGCCTGGACAACCAAATTCAGCCCTATCAAGTGTTACATTGGTTTTGACGGACTTAGGGGGGACCGGGGCATCCATAAATGGCTCTATCATGCATGGACTTTATAACAATGGTTGGAGGGCCGGGGCATCCATAGGGGAATCTATGGCGCATGGGTATAGCAAATGCCGGGGGTCCCGGACATTCATGAAGGTTCGTAACATGCTTAAGGCCAATGATGAATGTGGGAGGACCTTTGGACCAATCATGCATCCGACTTGACATGTGGGTGTCATGTATGAAAGGACCCGACTTTCTATTCATGCCAAGAGGTGTGATGTGCCAAGACATAGGAATTCCTTTCCCATAGGTGACTTCCTTGTGTGGGGTGGTGGGGTGGCCTTCGAGCTTCCACTCAAAAGGGTCATAGGGGTCAAAGAAGGTATGTGTCATGGAGTGGGGCACTTTCTTGTTTCCTAGGTGTATTTCTCCCATGGTCATGATACCCTTAGTGTGGGCCAGGTCTAGAGAGAGGTGGGCTTGGTCTATCCTGGTGGGTTGGGGTAGGAAAAGGTTGGTGGTGAGTAAGGTGGGTGGGTATAGGAAGGGATTGAAGGGGTCATGGTAAGGGTCACCTAGGGAGAGGAACTCTAGGTCCTCATGGTCCTCACATAGTGGTGAGTCATCCTCCTCTAATCGAACAATTGGGTCAAAGTTCATGAATGGAGGGCTTGATGTTCTACCTGAGATAAGTAACTCTAGTTTGCGGATAGCATCGGGCTCATCGGGTGTAGGGAGGAATAGAAGAAGGTCGCTAGTGTAGCAACCCACAGTGTAAATCGAGGAGATGGACCCGACACATAGGTGTAGGAGGTCAAAGCTCCTAGGTCGGTTGGCTACAGTGGTCAACATGCCAGTTAACTCCATTTGCCAAGATAGACCCTTAAGAAGATCCCCTAATGTTTCCACTTGATAGGATGATTGGATTGTGGTGTGATAGGTGGATAATGGTACTATAGGAATGTTTTGTTTCATCGGAGGACAAACATGGGCCATGATATCTCCAATTGGGTTCTCCTTCAGCCAACATAAAAGGGGTTCTCCTAAGATGAGCACGGCCCCAACTAGGGAGGGTGGTGTAGGGTGAAGACCACTGTGTGAGGTTTCTTCTTCAACTTGGACATGTGTTTCCCCCACAGTCGGGATGGTGACCATGGCGTTCTCCTCCTCTAGGTGGTCGGGTGTGTGAGCCAGGGTGCTTCTTACACATGGGATGGGAACTTCCCGGCCTAACTCATGACATTGTGACTCGTATTCTTCTCCCGAATCGGGGGAGGCCTCATGTACCTCAATCTCATTCTCATCCCTTTGGGGTGTAGAGGTTTTACTCTCCAAGGGAAATGGAAAGTCTTTTGGGGATGGGGTGATGATAGCTGGTGTGGGGTGCACCCGGGGTGGTGAGGGTGTTCGAACTTGGGTTGTGTTTGGGAGTGGAAGAAGTGGAGACCTAAGTTGGGGTAGGATTGGGGTTGGTAGTGGAAGATGGGTGGGTTGAGGAGGATTTGGTTGATTGGTTTTGGGGGGTGTGTCTCTCTTAGGGGAAGATGGAGGGGTGGTGGTGGGGACCGTGGAAGCTTGTGGGGTGTGGGTTTGATGGAGGATTTTGGGTTGGGTGGTGGCCAATTTGGTTTGAATGGTGGTGGTGATCGGGATTGGAATCATTTGGGGTGGTGGAGTTTGGGCCCTAAGGGAGGTCTTGGGTTGACTGGGAGGGAAAGGGGGAGTGGGAGTGCTCCTCGGGTTATGGTTCTCAAGGTAGGAGTGGGAAGGTCGGGGAGTGAGGATCTTCCTAACCTCAATCTTTATCTCTTCCCATGAGTCTATGGGTCCTTTGGCTTCCCATCCAAATTCATCCCGTGGTGACCAAGCTCTAGGGCTGTGGTTGCTTTTTGCTTCGAACTGGTCAAGTCGGGTGGTGAGGGTATCTATATAGTTATGAATTTTGTTGATGACAGTGTCAAATTGGTCCATGGGTACTTGGGGCATCTCCCTAGGGTGGTCATGCAATGGAGTGATGGAAAACATGATGCAAGGGAGACTCAAATGTCAATGCCCTAGGACTAGACTCGTAGAGACAAGTCTAAAACTTGCTCTGATATCATTTGATGTGACACACTAAGACAAATGATGAAGAATGCAGTAGGTGAATGTGGGCCCTTGGACCTTATTCGCAAACACAATCGTAAGACTCGAGGTTGATTGGAAATCGCCGACCCACCGTGCACACCCGTTACCCGTGGTGACACGGTGATGCCGAGTCGAGGTGGTGGAACAAGACCCTTGCCGGTAGAGGGCCAGCAAGGCTATGGTTTTCCCTCCTGAGGTTACAGTGCCCAAAATCAAGGGCGGATCAGGTGCCTTGAGGGCATTGGGTCACTCTCTCACTTTAGCCCACGGTGACCGCACATAAACTAGAAGCTCCGGGAACGAGCGCTCTCTCACCGACCAACGGACTAGTTTCGCAGATATTAAGCGAACAAATATAGAGGAGAGCAAGGGCAGAAGCTCACCTGGTTGGTTTGAAGAAACCAACCCCATTCGGAGACGATGGGCGAGCGGGGAAGTGTGGGTTCCCCGCACACTGCGCCGATGAAGCTTCGGCCAAAGTCCTGCTAGTACAAAACTACTCCTCGCATAGGAGGGTGATCGTGGGGTGGGGAAAATAGAGGTTACATTCAAACACTACCTCCACACAGGGAGGGGCGCTAAGCCGGCTAGGCGGGGTGGGGAGATTTGCTTGAATTGCGCCGATGGAGCACCCTACCGAATCTTCCCAGGTCTGGAACAGCAGGATAGGGAGTCGGTGTAGTCGCCGCTGTGCACTCCCCCGAGCTCAGAAGTCGCCGAAATCAGTGCCAAATTGTTGCTAACTGACCCTGGTACGCTGGTGAATTTTGGTGGATGGCTCCTTCGTCACCACCGGTCGGAGTGGACCCTGGAATAGGTGCCCTACGCTCTGAGTTGTTCTGGTTCCAGGATGCAGTAGCAGAAAGATCCGGGTGCCACGACCGCTCCCGAAGCCCGAACGAGGCAAGACTAAAACGAGAACGACCGCAGATGAGTCCTCTTCGAATGGCCACCAGGGAGGGCACCAGACGATGTCAGGGCAAGAGGGAGAGCCCGTTGAGTGGGGAGGTGTCTGGTCAGTTCCTGAGTGGCCTGATCTGCGCACCCGGGGGAGAAAAATTGGAAAACGTTCCTCCGGATGCCAAACGGGATGCCGTCTTCTGCTGATGGAATTAGATTGGATGTAGAAGACCCCGGCTGGACGACGTCTTCAGAAGTGATGGGGTGTGGCCGTGAGAGCTTCTGCACTGCCGCTCTGGTCCAGTTTCAGGTCCTGGTTGTGCAGTCGGACGAGAACGAACCCTTCGGACAGTAGGAATGTCGGATGCCGGTGAGACCACCTTGGCTGCGAAGATATCTTGACGACCTTTCCATCGCTGTATGGTACGCTTCCAGACGACGCCGAATGACCTCGGGCCAGGTTCTGCAAGTCGGGCTCCTGCTGCTGCCTGCGAACTGGATAGAGCAGGAAGGTGAATAATGTTGGTAATGGTGGGGAGGGGTAAAGGGACTGCAATGGGGAGAGG
This sequence comes from Amorphophallus konjac, assembly GCA_022559845.1. Classification (NCBI taxonomy): domain Eukaryota; kingdom Viridiplantae; phylum Streptophyta; class Magnoliopsida; order Alismatales; family Araceae; genus Amorphophallus; species Amorphophallus konjac. The sequence continues at coordinate 169,586,572 of CM040119.1, read as the reverse complement.
GCTAATGGCTGTGTGGCTTGGATGGGGGTGAGTAGAGATGGTGGAGAGGCTGGAGAAGAGGGCTGGGTCGCAGCTAGCAGGTGGAGGGGGAGGGAGGTGCGGCCAAGGGTGGAAGGTGAGAGAGAGTGGGGGGGGCGCAAATGGGCTTAGGGGAATGGGGAGATGGGTTACTGGAGGCCTAGGGAATGGGAAGGGTTGCCTTGGGGAGGGGAAGGGGTGCTTGGGGGAAGGGATTCCCCCTTGGGAAGGTGAAAGGTTGTATGGGGAAGGGGAAAGGTTGCTTGGGAAGAGGGAGAGGTGCCTAGGAGAAGGGGATTCCACCTAGGGGTTGGAGGGGGATTAAATGGAAGGTATGGGGAAGGGGGAGGGGTCTTAATTAGAGGTGAATAGGGAGGAGAGAGAGTGAATTTTGAAATTGGGGGTGGGGAGGAGAGAGAATGATGTTCGCCCCCTTTAGAGAGAGATAGAGAGCTAGAGAGGTAGAGTGAGAGAGAGAGAGAGAGAGAGCACAAGGGTTTCAATATTCAACTCAAATTTTTTCATTAGTTCCAAATGGAGGGTTTGGGGTCCTATTTATAGGGAACTCCAAATTTACAAAAAGTCCCTGCTAAAAAGACTAATGACACATTTCTAGGGGGAAGGGGGCGCAAGTGGGCCAAGCCCAAGTGATTGGGCCCATCACCCACATGATGACTACTAGACTTAGGAACATAACCACATAACATAGGTACTGGACTCAATTAAAAGACAAATTACATCAAGATGACTCAAAATAAAGATAAGAAGTACACCAAAGTGATCCATCAAAGTGCCGTGGAGGCCTGGATGACATGGAGCTCAAGTCTGGCCCACATCGAAAGGAAGGGAGGTCCCGAGCCAGAGGGAATCATGGGTGATGCCCTCATCATATCCCTTGAGAGATATGAAGTTTCGGGGTATTGAAATGGCCCATGGGAGCCATTGTTTTTTGAGTTGAAGTGGCCGCTCGCAAGGTGTTCGGGCGAATGCCCGATGCACCCCGGGTTGCCGAACGAGCCGCGTAAGTGGCCGACGGACCTTGAATTTGGCTAAGGGCCCAAGGTAGAAGTCCATAGGGGCTGCGAGGAGGCACCTTGGGTGTACGTGCCCATCATCGGGCTACGTGCCGCATTGTACGGTGGGTTGGTAGAGTAGCCTCGGGTTGGCCCGAGAGTTGAAGTCGAGTGGCATGTTGCCACGTGTCTGAGGGTCGGGGGTGGCCTCGGCTTGCTGGGGGGTCGTTGTAGGACCCAATTGGTTTACTGGAATCACGATGTGGCCTGTGGATTGGTGTAGAAGGGTTGAAACATGTGCGCCCACAAGGTGTTCGGCAGAATGCCGAACACGCGTGTGTGAGCAGTACACGCGTACTACTGGCCTCCTGAGCCTGTGGTTGACCTATTTGGATCTCCCTTTGACCTTGGAGGGTTGAAAGAAGGCATCCCGGGTTAGGCCTCTGGCCTTTTCACTGGGTGCCACGTGGTGTGGCTTGTAGTCGGAGTGTCCTCGGGATGGCCCGGGTGGTCGTGTAGAAGGTGGGCAAAGTCCGCAACTTAGGAGTCGGAAGTGTCCCATTCGATTGCTAGTGCCATCGTGCACCTCGGCTAACGTGTTAGGGCCGTTGGTCGGGCCCACTAGATTGTCGGAGGGGCCGGGTAGCCCATGCCTTGAAGGTGTTCGAGGAAATTCCTGAACCCTTTTTTCTGGGTATTTTGCTGGGGAATAATCCGGGTATAACAACGGTGACTCGATCAAGCACAATACGAAGCCCGGGACACACATCCCTATGGGCACGCTAATCAAAGTAACACGGTACCTCCTGACACCCCAGAAACATGAACACGGAACCCACAGGGTGTCCGGGACACTCTCGAGGCCATAGGTCGGTCATTGGGTCTCAACTGGACTGACCGAGACTCAAAACAGGCAAAAATACAGCATTCCGGTCGACCTGGCTCCTGGGGTCGGTTGACCTGACAGGGTCGGTCGACCGGCCCAAGTTGTCCGATCAATCGGACCATCGGCTGGACCATCACGGTCCTACCGCTAACCGCCGGTCGACCGGCCCACCCGGTCCGTCGACTGGTCACGGCGGAAAATCGGCCGAACCAAGCCCTAACGCCCGATTCCACACCCCGTTCAATTCCTACCAAAGGGGGAAACAATCACAATGAGAATACCGACCTTCCACACTCCGGAAGGGATCAAAACCACGCACAAACAGCTTGAAACGGGCAATTCTACCAAATTGATCCTAATTGAGTCACCGGGGTTCCCAGGCTTGTACCGGCCCCAAATGACAACCAATCGACACGAAATCAGCGGATCTGGAGAGCTGACATTCCAGGGGTTCGATTGATCCCAACTGATCTAAAAACCGTCGCGTTTTCTGGTGAACCCTGCGAACACCCCAAAAGCATGATTTTCCTGAAACTGAACGAAACCTGCTCAAACTCACACCGAACAACGCTAAATTGTAGGGAAAACGTAGAGGAGAAGTAGGTGATCCGTCTCCCTACCTCCACTGAAGATTTCGTGCACTGAGGTGACTAAACCACGCCGAAAATCGCATCGTAAGCTCGACCGTCGGCTTTGAATCCACCGTTTGGGATCGCGCTAGAAACGATTCGATCCTCGCCCCATCGCGCTCCGGACCAGTCCCACGGCATCACCTCAGCCTGCCTGAGCCTCCTCCGTCTGCAGCCGGAGCTGGAAGGGCAAGAGAAGAGAGAAAACGGGAGAGAGAGAAGTCACGGCCGCAAATGAAAGGGAGGAGAGAGGAAGAAGAAATAAAAAGAAAGAAATTAGGAAATTTTTCTAATTTCCAAAAATTCGATAATTGGTCCGAAAATGGACTAATTCAGAAAAATACGAAAAAATAGTCAAAACGATACTCGGGAAGAGTACAACGCGGCTGCGGTGTCCACGAGTCGACGAACTGAGAAATAAACTCACCGCAAGGTTCCGTAACTTGTACGAGTGAAAAATTCACACGGATCGTAAAACTCAACTCAGGACCCACAAAAGTGATCCAAAACACTCCGAAGAAGATTCGAAAGACCCAATAAGGATCTAGGGTATTAAAATATGCAATCAATTCATATGTCAACAAGGTATGCAAGCATGCAAACTAAACCTTTATGTTGAGTCCCTCTAAACTTGTGCATGGGCTTCAAGAATGCCTTCAAGAGAATCAACAAGAGGGTATGCAGCCTATGTCTTAGGTGAACACTTGACCCATGGCACTAGGCGGAGAACTTGATCCGAAGATCACCTCACGCGTAGTGATAGTTTCTAGATGCAATTAATCCAACCTTCCACAATTCACTATTCTATATACGAGGGGGTCATAACATGAGAGTGTAGCACATGCTAATATGTAGAGTAGATTTTTCAAATTCCCTTTAGCATGAAATGCATGAGAGTGCATGAGACAACACAAGTGATGTTCAAAATGAACGCACATATGAAAGCTCAAAATATTTTCAATGCATTCTAAGCTGAAGTGCAACCCCTCAAACTCCCCCTTTGTCCAATGCTTATGGAAGTTAGGACAATTAAGAAAAAGGTTAAATGTCCACATGAATGATGAGTTGGATTGTATGCAGCCATGACAAGCATCATCAACAACCAATGGTTAACAATGATAAACAGAAAATTCATATGGCTGCCAAACTGGAAGTAGCACAAACTTGCAAGCAACTCATCTTTATATCAAATCTCTCATCATAACAGAGTCTTCAGGATGAACCAAGGAGGGGTTTTCAACACATCAGCAAGGAGTTTTTCAACTATGCAGAATTTATTGAAGGCAAGAAAAAGGCTTAACTACAGTAACTAATAAAAGAACCTATCATGCAAATTAACATCAGTTGAAAGTTTTATTTACAAACATGTGCCTTGAGCTTTTATTTACTGCTGATCTTTTGTTCAGCTCCAAGGCACCCTGCACCCAAAATTCTCATTTGGAGTTTTTAGGTACCCAAGTTTTCTTGGGTCCTTGATGGTTAGCTCCATATTTGACGTCAAGGCACCCTGCCAGTCTACTGCTCATCAACCTCCTGGTGTGTGTGTGAACAGAATGTTAGGGTGTGCATTGGAGAACAACTAAGAATGTATGAAGGTAGCATACGAACCTGTGAATGGGGGTAGAGAACATGGAACAAACACACAAATCATAACCCATTGCACGAGGATTGTTGTGTGACTTGCATATGATATTTGTGATACTTTGATGATAACGAAACTTTATGTTTGTGTGTGCCTTTGATAATAGTTGCTATGCTTCATGGCTTTTGCATGGGATTTTGAGGTTCATACATGTTTAAGATTCTTACATCAACCTTGGTGTAAGTTAGTCTGAATGAGAATCATACATGTTGTTTAAATGCATGGCTATATGAAGTTGATTTTTATTTGAGAAAAACTGGGTTTTCAAAGAGGTTTAATAGCCTTGTTGAACGAACAAGTTCTTTGTGCTATCCTTGATGCATTAACCTTGACTTTCTTCCATTGCAGGAACAAGACTCTTGAATCCTTGATGTTCATCATATGTAAGTGCTATCAAGCAATCAAGGATCAAGAATAGGTGGTACATGTCATTATCATTCCTCAAGAAATATTGGTAAAGTTTCTAGTCTCTCAAATCCTTAAAATGATGACTTTTTGGTAAGATGGTGTGTCAACCCATTTGTGTTTTATGCATTCCCTTCATGGGTCTTTGAGGTTTCAAAATGTGTTGGAGAGTTCATTTTGATCATGGTGTTTTGAGATTGAGTTAATCAAACTAATCCATGGGAATTTTGCTAAAATTGATTTTCATGCATATTCTTCATAGTGCTTTTGTTGGGGAATCGATGAAGGATCTAGAGGGGGGGTGAATAGATCAGTCACCCACTAAAAATTTGTGCAGCGATAACTAGTGCGGAAATAATTCAAGCTGCTATTGGACAGCAGAATGATGTGACACAACCTAGGACTCAACAAGCAAGCACAATTAAGCATTCAAAACGGACCGATAATGGCAACCGCTCACCCGATGCTCACTAAGACCCGGGGTAACTTGGCAATGCCAAGGGGAGGTTGTGTGGGCTGGGCCCTTGCTGGTAGAGGGCCAGCAAGGCCAAGGTTTGATTCCCCAAGGGTATGGCTGCCCAAATCAATGGTCCGACGAAGTGCCAAAGGGCACGGGTTCCACTCTCTTCCCACGATGATCACTTATAGCAAATGAGCTTAAGGATCGGGCTCTCGTCACGGCCAGCGGAGTTTATGAACTAATATTGAAAGAACAAGCATGAATTAGAGCAAAGTTTTGGAGCACTCACTCGACCGGTTTGAAGCAAAGTTTTGGAGCACTCACTCGACCGGTTTGAAGCAAAGTTTTGGAGCACTCCCACGAAGAAACCGGTCGAGTGAGTGCTCCAAAACTTTGCTCTAATTCATGCTTGTTCTTTCAATATTAGTTCATAAACTCCGCTGGCTGTGACGAGAGCCCGATCCTTAAGCTCATTTGCTATAAGTGATCATCGTGGGAAGAGAGTGGAACCCGTGCCCTTTGGCACTTCATCGGACCCTTGATTTGGGCAGCCATACCCTTGGGGAATCAAACCTTGGCCTTGCTGGCCCTCTACCAGCAAGGGCCCAGCCCACACAACCTCCCCTTGGCATTGCCAAGTTACCCCGGGTCTTAGTGAGCATCGGGTGAGCGGTTGCCATTATCGGTCCGTTTTGAATGCTTAATTGTGCTTGCTTGTTGAGTCCTAGGTTGTGTCACATCAATTGGTATCAGAGCAAGTCATTGACTTGTCTCTATCAATTCAAGTCCTAGGGCACGTTTGCATTGTAGTCTTCATCAGTCCGACCCTTGCATTTATCCCCCGATCATCATGGCCACCTCCTACTTAGCCTACTCGCCACCCATGGACTTCATCCTAGATAGGGATATTACCTTTGACGGATCACATTCTAGTGACTATCTTAGGTGGGAGGCTACCATAGAAAAGTACTTCGAAAAGACTTGGGTATATGGACCGGCGAGAGTCCGAAAGGCCAAGGGACGACTTCGGGGTCAAGCCAAGAGTAAGTAGGAACACATAGAGGGCTTAAGGAGGGTTGGAAGCCAAGAACCTATTCACTCATGGGAAGAGATGAAGCTAGAACTTAGAAAGATCTACACCCCCAAACATTCCCACCCCTCCTACTCAAGCACCCCTAACCCGAGGAGCACTACCACTCCTCCATCCTCACCCGGACAACTTGAGACCGCCCTTTGGTCTCCACCCCCACCACTCCCAACAAATCACCTATCAACCATCATAGCTACACTTCGCGACCAAGTCCTCTCTCTTAAGACCCAAATAAACCAAGCAACCACCTCTCCACTAAATCCCATGAGGATCCCCACATCCCAACCAAAACCTCCTTCCACAAATCTCACTATCCAAATCCAATTGGCCCCCACCTCCACCCCCCCACAACTGGCCGATCCTAAGGGGAAGAGACCCCTAACTGACCAAGTTTCCCCAATAAGGACCACACCTACCCCTCCATTTTTCCCTATAAGGGACACTCCCCCCAAGACCGGCCAACCCAAGCCACCCCAACCAACCCATCTCCCACTCCCTCCCCCAAAACTCCCATGTCCTAGTCCCCCACTACTTCCCCTCCCTATCCCAACCCATGTTTCCCTTTACCTTCCACCCCGGGTGCGCCATACACCAACCCTCATCACCATACCACCAAAAGACCCTCTCACCACCTTAGAGAAAGAACCCATACCCGATCCAATAGTGGTGAACACCCCAAACCCACTCCCTACCATGGAGGAAACCCATGACCAAGAAGAAGAAGAAGCATCGCATGGTGACCTTCACCTTACACCACCCTCTCTAATTAGGGCCAAACTCATCTTAGAGGAACCCCTTATTAGTTGGCTAAAGAAGATCCCAATAAGAGAGATCACGGCCCACGATTACCTTCCCATAAAGGAAAACCTTCCCATAGTGCACATCTCCTCCTATCACACCATAATCCAAACATCCTACCAAGTGGAAATCTTAGAGGACCTTCTCAAGGGCTTAGCTTGACAATATGAGTTGACTGGCTTGTTGACCCTCATGGCCCACCAATCTAGGAGCCTTGACCTCCTACACCTTTGTGTCAGGTCTATCACCTCGGTTTGCACCATTGGATGCTACACTAGTGACCTCCTTCTATTCCTCCCCATACCCGAGGAGCCCGACCTTCTCCTCAATTTGAAGCTTCTTATATCGGGTGGAAAGTCAAGCCCTTCCCTCATGGTCGACCCACTCACAAAGAACTTCGGCCCAATTATCTCATTAGAGGAGGATGACCCACCACCACTTGAGGATCTTGAGGACATAGGGCCCCTCCCCCTCGATAACCCTTTTTATGATCCCTTTGATCCCTTCTAATGGGGGTCAAAGAACCCATGGGGCCCAACCACCTTATCCACCACCCACCTTTCCCTATCCCAACCCACCATATTTGATCCAATCCACCCCATCCTAGACCCGGGTTACACCTTGGGAGCCATGACCTTGGGCCACATATCCCCAGGTAATAAGGTTGTGCCCCACCCCATGATGACCACCTTCTTAGATCCATTTGATCCTTTCTAATGGGAGTTCAAAGGTTGTCCCACACCTATATACATGGAAGTCACCTTTGGGAAAAGCATGCATGTGTCTAGGCTTACCATACCCCTTGGCATGAATACTATGTTGGTTCCATTCATTCATATCACTCACATGTCAAGTAGAAAGTATGAGTGGTCCATATTTAGATGTCATGGTCCACCTTCATTCATCATGGGTCTTAAGTATGTCAAAGACATCTATGGATGTCCGGGTCCCCCAATATTTATCACCAATTTGCATGATAGGGCCACCTATGGGTGCCCCGGCCCACCTAGGCTAACCAAAGTCTACACTGCATCATTACACGATAGGTCTACTTTTGGTTGCCTAGGTCCACCCATCACCCCTAGAATGTCTGCATTCATAACATTGCATAAAGAGATCTACAAGCACATTAGTAAGAAGAATGTGACTTATAAAAGGCAAGCCGACTCTCATCGACGTCACCAAGAATTCCATGAGGGTGACTTTGTGATGGTAAGGACGGAGAGGCTCTCCCCGGGAGCCATCTCCAAATTGAGGCCACGTGGGGCTGGTCCCTTCCAGGTCCTGAGACGCATTGGTGCAAATGCCTATGAGTTAGATCTCCCCGAGGAATATAAGGTAAGTCCCACATTCAATGTCACCGACCTAGTGCCATACAAGGGACCCACGGTGGTACCTAGTGAGGATATTGAGCATATTCCCTCCGTTGAGAGAGCACCCACCCGTGAGGAGAGTCCACCAGCCAAGAGAGCCCAGCGTGAGCGCATTGAACGAATATTGGATGAACATGTCACTACCACCAGGAGCAAGGTATACGAGCGCTATCTCGGCAAGTGGATGGATCGGTCTCGTTCGGAAGACTTGAGGGCAATACCACTTCTACACCCTCCAAGGAGGGAAGGACACTTACTCGACGGAGTCGAGTTCTCCGCATCCCGGGAGTATGATATGGACATCACCTCCCATGCCCACGTTCACAGCTCGTCTCCTCGCCCCGGTTGCATCCGGCATGGTCTAGTCATTTAATTTTGAGTCCTATGTAATTTTTATTTGAGTCATTTGATGTATTTTCCCTTTTATTTGAGTCGTGTTCCTAGGTATTGTGTTCATTTTCCTAAGTTTGAGTGTCATTAGGTTGTCTAGTTAGCTATTGGGCCTAATTCATTGGGCTTGGCCCAAGGGCTCTCCCCTACCCCCTCGGTTATTTGTCATTAAGTCAATTGTCAGGGACTTTTGTAGAAATATAGGTTTCCTATATATAGGACCCCATTCCCCCCCATTTCAACTTAATGAATCAATCAATGAAAAATTACCATTTTGTGAGTTCTATCTTTATTTTTATGGTGGAGTGAATCCATTAGTGAGGTGAGAAGCCTTAGGGAGAGAATCCCACCCATCCCTCTCTTAATCTCTCTCTTTCACTCCCCTTTCTCTTTCCTCCACACCCAATTTTGAAAATTTTCTCTCTCCTCCCTTCCCAACCACCACTCTCCCATCTACCCCCATTAAAGGCCACTCCCCTTCCCCACACATCCCATTACTCCACCCCCTAGTCCCAAGGGAGCATCCCCAATCACTAAGCCACCCTCCAACCACCTCATCCCTTTCCCAAGCACCCTTCCCTCTCCCCCATGCAACCCTCCACCTCCCAAGACCATTTGAATTTGAATATCCCCTTCCCTCCATAGCCCAAAGTTGCCCAACTCCTTTCCCCATTGAGTAGGCCACCCCCATCCCCTTCCCTCCACTCCACTCTACAAAGAGCAGCCACCCCATCACCCTTCCTCCACCTTGGCTGAGAGCCTGCAGAGAACCAGTGGAGTGCAGCAGCGACCCCATCTTACCCCTGGCATCCCTGGAGGTCCAAGAGCTATCGTCGGAAGCGTCTGCCTGTCTTCTTCGCAACGGAAGTGGTTTCGTCATCGTCCGAGCACTGTGCTGCCCGGGAGAGCCGTTCTCCCTCGACTGCGCGAAGCTCTCCTGACAGAGCACCTACACGTGATTGGAAGCTCTTCCACGACAAATCCAGCGTGAATCAAGACAAGAGCCCTTCTGCAAAGTTTTTCCTCCTTTTGTCTACTTTCAGAATCAAGAAGCGGAACTCCGTTCGGCATCTTTTAGCAGGAGTTATCAATTTTCTCCCTCAGCCACGTGGTTCTGCTCCCCACAGTCTGCACCGACCTGTCGTCATTGTTCAGAGTCCCCTGGTCTTCTCCGGTATCGTTTGGCTTCCCTGTCAATTTTTCTGCGAAGAGGACTCATCCACAGTTCCAACGAATCTAACGGAGCTCGATTCTGAGTTCGGAAACTATCGGGGAAACCTCTGTAACCTGCTGTTGGAAACCAGGAGCGGCCAGTCTGAGACTCTGCCTCCCTGTTTGGGCCTCCACCCAGACCAGCATCGACAACAAAAGAAATTAATAAAATTTGGACGACTTCCCCGGCCTACTACGAAGATTTTCCAGGTGGTTTCTTCCCCAAAAAAATTCGGTAGCAGTTGCAGCAGTCAATTCATCAGTCTCCTGTCAGCACCCATAGAACTGGGTAAAATCGGCAACCTCCCATCTTCGGTGTTCCCTTCTCAAATTCCCCCCCCACCCGCTTGGCCGGCTGAAGGCTCCTCCCTGTGTGGAGGTAGTGTTTGGATGTAACTATCATCTTCCCTTCCCCACGATCCCCCCCTTGCATGGGGTGTAGTGTTGTAATAGCTTAAACATGTCAAGCAACCCCGGCGCGGCGTGTGGGGAACCCACGCTTCCCCGCTCGCCCTCGTCTCCGAGCGGGACCGGTTTCTTCAAACCGGTCGAGTGAGTGCTCCAAAACTTTGCTCTAATTCATGCTTGTTCTTTCAATATTAGTTCATAAACTCCGCTGGCCGTGACGAGAGCCCGATCCTTAAGCTCATTTGCTATAAGTGATCATCGTGGGAAGAGAGTGGAACCCGTGCCCTTTGGCACTTCGTCGGACCCTTGATTTGGGCTGCTATACCCTTGGGGAATCAAACCTTGGCCTTGCTGGCCCTCTACCAGCAAGGGCCCAGCCCACACAACCTCCCCTTGGCATTGCCAAGTTACCCCGGGTCTTAGTGAGCATCGGGTGAGCGGTTGCCATTATCGGTCCGTTTTGAATGCTTAATTGTGCTTGCTTGTTGAGTCCTAGGTTGTGTCACATCACAGAAAGTCACACGAGAGTGATCACTGAGAGAGCCAATAGTAACAGATCTAAGCTTAAGCGATCCTAAGCATGCATCTACAGCGGATAAATGAGATGATCAAGATGCACAATTAATCTTGAGACAAACACACAGTGGGCAAGAGATTTTTAAGGTGGTTCGATCTCAAACCCGAGATCTACGTCCACCCCACACTCCTAACAGGAATGTGGCTTCCACCGCTGATTCACAGCTTCAACCGCTGGGCCTTACAGCTTGCCTACTACTGCTGAACAACACAGCTTGCTATCCGAGGTATCCACCTCGCCCGCTGAGCACCACAGCTTGCTGACCAGAGGAATCCTCCTCTGCACCGCTGAGCAATACAGCTTGGCTCTACTGACTAACAGCTTGAAAACAAGGTTTCAGAAAATAAAATAAAAATAAACGAAAAATAAGAAAACTAGAATGAAATGTAGCTCACAATGAGCAATCTCAGTTCTGGTATCTGAACCAAGAAACCGATGAACAATCATTCAGAGAAAGTCTCTCAGACTCCTCTCACTCAATTCTCTGTTTTATCTTCTCTTCTCTTTCTGCTCTCTCTCTTCTCTCTGGATCGTGTAGACTCCTTACACTTCACGATTATTCCACTCACAATCACACTGCTCCACTAGAAGAAGCTTCTTATTTATAGAGCAGTGAACAGATGGGGCGTGTGCTCTACACGATTCCCGCCCAATTGATTCTGCCACGTGGCAGCATTTCAGCCTACTGCAATACACGTGTCACGATCCTAGTACTCCCCTTATCCTAGGATCACTTGCCCTCCTTAAGCTCCTCGAGTAGCAGTCAATGAGCAGTCTGAAAGAGCAGAAGATAATGCATCGAGTAAGTTTGAGTTTTGAACCAAACGTGTACAGACATGATGCAGCAGATAAGAAAGTATGAACATCGAGATTGAGTACACAGACATGCCTTTTACGAGTGTACAGACTTTGAATGCATGTAATGCATTTTGTATATGAAGAAGTATGCACATTGGGAATGAATGTACAGACATGCTATCGACGAGTGACCAGACTTGTAGTGCAATGTGTAAACGATGTACAGACTTTCTTAGCGTGACGCTTAAGTCTGAATGCATAATGTATAGACTTGCTATGACTTAATATATGTGCGAGACAATTCAATACAGTATGCATAAAATAAAGTATGCACATTGATAATGAATGCACGGGCATGTCATCAAGGAGTGTATGGACTTGGTGTGCATGCGACACCAATGTATAGACTTGCTGAAGTTGATGATGCATGAACTTAACCACTCGTACCAGCAATGGGATGTATAGACTTTGAGTGCATGGTAAGGAGTGTATAGACTTGATATCATGCGGCAATGTATAGACTTTGAATGCGTGCATGCTACAAGACAATGTACAAACTATTGGTGTGTGTGCACTGAGACGATGTGATGTACAGACTTGCTAGAATAACGCATGGGAAAGATAGTAAAGAATGTGCAGACTCAGCCATGAGCTGATCTAACAGATGTATAGACTTGCACAGTTGACGGCGAATGGATATATAGACTTGCTCAGTCAACAAAGCAACCGTATAGGCTTAGTGTATGCATGGACCAACGAGTGCACTAACTTTGTCTAACACTTGCAAACAGATATCAATTAGAGATATGCACGAGATGGTCAATGCACTGACTATGTGGCGTGCAACTAAAATTAATGCACCAATGCAAGCTATGCATGAACTAGAATTGACAACGCAATGCCTATACTGTGCAAATGCACACAGTATATATGCTGGAGTATGAAGAACAATAAAGCATGCAGAGTTCTAATCTTACATGATTCATTAGTGGTTGCTATCATCAAAACAATATAACATCATCAAGCACAGGGGGCACAACAATCTCCCCCTTTTGATGATGGCAACACAATGAACAGATGCCATGAGATTGGTTCATGCAAGCACAGGCTTATGCACTTAGACGTATGTATGCACTAGATGAGATTCCTATCCCATCTCCCGTCTCCCCCTTTGCGCATTCTCCCCCTTTGCCATCAGCAAATAAGGAACAACGTTCTATGTGGCAGTTTAGAATGTGAGCACATTATGACACAATCCTTAAAATATATGAATCGAGCAATAGCTTTCTTGATGTCAATTAGGTTTAACAGTGATAGAGAGTTGAGGAGAAAGAACTGGCTTTCTGAGAAATATATACTTCAGTTATAGCAATGAACTTAAGTCACATGACCATAATAGTCTAGGTCGATACAAGACCCTAGTAACTTCATAGGAAGTGAAAGACAAGGAAAGACACCTGAACATGTATTGAGATTAAACAATTGACCCTCAATGATATTTGTTTTCAAAGGGTTGCAGCAATTTTATTCACATGCTTTTGAATCTGGAACTTATTGAATAGACAAGTATTATTTATGTCGTTGACATTAGGTGTATACCTTGATCAGAGGCCAATACTCCCAGTTACTAAGCATAACCTACTATATCTATTTCTAATCAAAGCTACAGGAAAAAATTGCACCTTTGACGTTAAGGGTATACCTTGATCAGAGGCCAATACCCCTAGTTACTTAATGAAATATCCCTGGTAGTTTCGACCAATTGAACAGAGATAACCTGAGTCACTTCATGACTTAAGGTACTCTCCATTTCTTTGATGGAGACCTCAGTTTCTCAGTGAAACTCAGTCATTGCTCTGCCACATGTTCACTTCTTTTTCTTTGATGATTTTCAATTTAGCTGCCCTTGTAATTTTTAGAGAGAGTTGTTTAAGAACAATACAAGATTCTTGGTTTTCAAACCTGAACCAACACTAATTCTGTCATGTTCGGGTACTGTGAGGACTTGTTCTATCATAATCATGAGATAGAGGTTAAGAGCTATAAATGATTTCTATCATCTTATTTTCAGAAGAGAGTCTTTTAACCTTTACAGTCTATTAAAGTTAAACCATAGTTTCAATCAGCAAGCACATGTGATTCTTATAATAGAAGGGTTGTAATAATTTCAGCTCACGATAATGAATCACACACTAGACTGTTATCCATTTGGTGAAGGGGTGGAACTTAGATATGATAATGCAAACCTCCCCCTGACAACAATATGCATTTCAGAGTTATGCAATGATTCGACCTATCATGTAGTTGACCCATTGGGTGCATCGACTATGTGTAGAGCATGCTTCAACATAAAGTCTATACAATGCAATTAGTTGACTACATGCGCAACCATCCGTAGACTATATGCCAGACTATGCATCGACTACATAGATACTATGTGCAAGATATGCAGCATCAAACAAATTTAGTCACAAGTTCAAGAACATGCAAACCAATTATTTCAAGCACATTAGAAGATATTTCAAGAGAGAAATTAGTCATTTTCATGCTGGAATTTACAAAGCCCCAGTTCTCTTCTTAGATATTTGAATCTTTCATTTCCAAGAGGTTTTGTAAAAATATCAGCAACCTATTTTTCAGTTTCAACAAAGACTAATTCTCACAGCATCTCTAAGAAAATGATGTTTGATATCAATGTGCTTAGTCCTAGAGTGGTGAACAGGATTTTTAGTAAGGCAGATGGCATTAGCGTTATCACAAAGAATAGGAATACATCCTAGGTTTATCTGATAATCTGATAGCTGATGTTTGATCCATAGTACCTGGGCAGCACAATTTCCTGCAGCAACATATTCTGCCTCTGCAGTGGAGAGTGCTACAGTGTGTTACTTTTTAGAGGCCCAAGATACTAGGCAGCCACATAGGAATTGGCAATATCCACTAGTGCTTTTCCTATCTATCCGACACCCAGCATAGTCTGCATCAGTGTAGGAAATAAGCTCAAACTCACACTTAGCAGGATACCAAAGACCAAGTTCTTGGGTGCCTGACAGATATCTAAAGATCCTTTTCACTGCACTAAAATGAGACTCCTTAGGACTAGCCTGAAATCTAGCACATAAACATACTGCAAATTGTATATCAGGCCTAGATGCAGTGAGGTACAAAAGGGATCCGATCATACCTCTATACAGCTTTTGATCTACTGGGTTACCTTTTGTATCTTGATCAAGACTTGTGGAGGTACCCATTGGAGCTGCAATGTCCTTGAGGTCTTCGAGCTTGTATTTCTTCAGGAGGTCCCTAATGTATTTGGACTGGGTGATAAAAGTTCCATCTTTTGTTTGAGTCACCTGCAAACCAAGGAAGAGTTTCAGCTCACCCATTGAGCTCATTTCAAACTCATGTGTCATTAATTCAAAAAATTCCCTGCACATCTTTGAGTTAGTTGAACCAAAAATAATGTCATCCATATAAATTTGAACAATGAGTATGTCAGGATGACTTACTTTCTTAAATAAGGTTTGGTCAATCTCACCTCTTGAGAACTCCTTCTTGATAAGGAATTTGCTGAGCCTGTCATACCAAGCTCTAGGAGCTTGCTTCAAACTATAGAGAGCTTTATTCAATTTATATACATGAGAAGGAAAGTCAGAGCATTCAAAACCAGGAGGTTGATGAACAAAAACATCCTCCTTAATTTCTCCATTGAGAAAAGCAGATTTTACATCCATCTGCTAGAGATTTATTCCAAGAGAGCATGCATAAGCTAACAAAATCCTAATAGCTTCTAACCATGCTACAGGGGCAAATGATTCTTCAAAGTCAATTCCAAATTCTTAGTTATACCCCTGAGCAACAAGTCTAGCCTTATTCTTGACAACATTGCCTAGCTCATCAGTTTTATTTCTAAAGACCCACCTTGTCCTAATGACATTTCCATCAACCGGAGGTGGGACTTGATGCCACACCTTGTTCCTGTCAAACTGATTAAGCTCCTCATGCATGGCATTGATCCAATGTACATCCTTTAGGGCAATGTCAATGGACTTGGGTTCAACATGTGAAACCAATGCATATGCATTTAATTCATTTTGAGCTCTAAGAAAATCTCTAGTCTTGGGGGGTTCATGCAGATCACCAATGATATTCTCAATAGGGTGGTCTCTTAAGAACCTTACATTGATGACTTGGTTACCTTGATCTTCATTAACCTTCCCCTGAATAGCAGGCTCTTCTGCATTGTCTTCTTCTGGCTCTTCTTCCTGATCTGATTGATCTGCAGATTGTCGTTAATTCAATATTTCTCCATCATCTTCTTTCCTATACAGACCATTTTCACATTCTATCAGGGATTCATCAAAGACAATATGTGGAGATTCTTCAACAGTTTTAGTATTTAAATTGTACACCCTATATCCTCTAGTGGTTTCAGAATATCCTAGGAACAAGCCAGGATCACTTTTGAGCTCAAACTTGTTAAGGTCTTGTTTATCATTAACATGGATAAAGCATTTGCATCTGAAAACCTTAAAGTGAGCAATTGAAGGTTTCTTACCTTTGATGATTTCATAGGGTGTTTTCTGAGTAAATGGCCTTACCATGGCTCTATTAATTACATAGCAAGTAGTATTGACTACTTCTGCCTAGAATTTCCTTGGTAGACCACCTTCAACTAAGAGTGTTCGGGCCATCTCCACAAGAGTCATGTTCCTCCTTTCCACCACTCCATTTTGCTCTAGTGTTCTTGATGAGGAGAACTGATGAGTAATCCCATTGACCCTGCAAAATTCATCAAATTGTAAGTTCTTAAATTCACCTTCATGATCAGATAAAATATTTTCAATTGAATGTTCATTTTTCTGCTTTATTTTCATGTAAAACCCCTGAAATTCTATGAATGCATCATTTTTATGAGTAAGGAAAAACACCCAAGTATACCTAGAGAAGTCATCTACCAAAACATATCCATATCTCCTACCTGATAGGCTGACTGAACGTGTAGGTCCAAAAAGATCCATATGTATCAGCTCATAAGGTTTGGAGGACATGTTTTCAGTTCTGGACTTGAATGACTTCCTAGTTTGCTTGGACTGTGTACACGCACTGCACACCTTAATTTCCTTCTTAAAAGAAACTTAGGGAGTCCTCTAACCATGCTATGTTTATTCAAATTATGAGAAACCGTATAGCTAGCATGACCTAATCTACGATGCCACAAGAATGCTAAGTCAATTTTATTTGCAGTTAGATAGAGATTAGAATGAGCTACATCATCAAAGTCTACCAAGTAGATGTTATTTACCCTTTTTCCTGAGAATTTAACTATATCAGAATCAGGTTCAAAAATTTTGTAAAATTGAGAATCAAAGACTACCTTGTGTCCTTTATCACATAGCTGGCTAATACTAAGTAGGTTGTATGCAAGACCATCAACCAGCATTACCTCTTCAATGCAACAAGTAGTACACTTACCTATTTTACCTGATCCGATGATTCTACCCTTTGTATTTCCTCCAAAGGTGAGAAGGCCTCCATTCTTCTCAGTCATCATGCAGAATTTGGTCTTGTCTCCTGTCATATGCCTGGAGCAGCCACTGTCTAGATACCACATGTTACTTCTGGCTGCCAGGCATACCTACAATCACAGTCATGGAGAAGATTTTGGAACCCAAAACTGTTTGGGCTCCAAGATAGAAATAGAACAATTTAAGCAAGACAACAATTATTTAGGGATCCACATTTGTTTGAGCATGGTTGTTTTACTAGAATCCTTAGCATTCTCTTTATCATTTCTCTTTTTCTTAGCACCAGCTGATTGATTCGTCTTCTTCTGGTGCTTTGGTTTTTGTTGTGTTCTGACTCCATATTTATTAACATCATGATTGTTTTTGTGCCAGTGCCCAGGCCAATCGGTCCTCAGATAATTGTGGCCAGCTGTAGTCCTTGACTAACCACCACATCTAGCAAATTGAGGTCTATACCAATGAGTTGGAGAGGATTGATATCTAGACCTCGGACCTGCTCCCATCCAGACCTATACAATGGTTGGACCTGTTTCTGAGGATAGGTGTAATAGGTCTGAACCTTGGGCTGATAAGTATAGCTTTTCTGTATGTCTCCCTTGCAATATTGACCCACTAGACTTCTGTACAGGTTTGTGTTGGGTCTTCTTCTGGACAGGTGATGATGGGGGAGACTTGGTGGCTTTGCCCTGGGGTTTAGATTGGCTCAGAGGCTGACCCCGAACCTGAGACTTACTCTTGGGTGAAGGGATGCATCTGCTAGGCTCACCAACCTTCTGTTTACCTTTGTCCTTGGCACTGAACACTTTTGAGTTAACAGTTTTTGGAGTAGAATTCTCACACGCCATTTTTTTGAGAGGTCTCTTCCCTTTCTCAGCCACAAATGATATGGTTTTCATAGCAAAGCTCTTTGTGGCATATGAGATATATCTGAGACCTTCCTTTCTATAATTGACCTTTGACCCTAATAGAGCGTTGAGATTGTCTGAGCCTTGGGTCATATTTTCTATTATCTTCTGTTTATCAACATTTTCATTCTCCAAATTTTCAATAGCTTTCTTTAATTCAGAATTCACACTTAAAATAGTTTCATATTTCTCATTTGAAATTTTTGATTCATTTTCAAACATTTGAACTTTCAGCTTCAAATCATCAATGACATTCTTCAACCATTCATTTTCCTTTCTAGTATCTATTAAGGCATGCTTGAACTTTTCAGAATCAGCACTTGAAAATTTTAAACTCTCATTCTCTGATTGAAGACAGGCAATCTTATCAGACATTATTTTATCATTCATGAGTGAGTTTAATTTTTTCTTTAGATGCCTGTTTTCCTTTCTTATATCATCTACTTTATCTAACAAGTCTCCGTAAGCATCCTCCCAATCAGAAATTGTATAGTGCTCAAAGGGAGAGGATACCTCATCGGAGTCTTCTTCCTCCTTTTCATCATTCCTTGCCATTTGGCAGATGGGCTTTTCTTCATCCTCACTTTCTGATGTACTGCTCAAATTTCCCTCATCCTCGTCGCTCCATGTGCTCACCATTGCTTTTCCTTTGGGAGCTCTTTTCTTGAACTTTTCTTAATGCTTCTGGAGCTTTGGACAATCTGCCATCATATGCCCAGCCTTCCTGCAATGATAACAAACATTATTGTCAGGTTTCTTAGCTGGGTCAGACCTATACCTGTTGTGTTGCCGACCGCTGAATTTTCTTCGGCCGAAATTTCTGCCTTCTTTTCTCAGGAATCGCCTGAACTCTCTTGTCAACATAGCAAGTTGATTTCTATCGATTTCTGACCCAGATAGGCTGCTCTGTTCGCTTGACGATCCACTGTGGCTAGATCTACTTGTTTTGCTGGAACTAGTCTTCAGCGCAATTGGTTTCTTCTTGTTCTCGAGCTCATCAGTTTTGGGAAGGTTCATCTCATATGCCATTAGAGAACCTATTAGCTCGTCAACTTTCATCGTCTGAAGATCTTTGGACTCCTCGATCACTGTTTCCTTTGTGTGCCAAGCAGGAGTCAGAGACCGCAAGATTTTCCTTACAACTTCGTAGTCAGAATAGCTCTTTCCCAAATTCCTCAGACCATTGGTTATGACAGTTAAGCGAGCATACATCTCAGTCACACTCTCACCAGGCTTCATCCAGAATGCTTCATATTCAGAGACCAACATGTTCACCTTGGTCTCTCTTGCCTGTGATGTCCCTTCGTAGATGACCTCCAGTGTGTCCCACATTTCCTTGGCGATTTTGCACGATGACACTCTGGAAAATTCAGTAGGATGAAGTGCGCACTGGATAGCATTGATGGCACTCCAGTTCAGAGTAGATTTTCTGATTTCCTCTCTCGTCCAAACCTCTTCATTCTCGTGCAGTTTGAATGGTCCCTTACTCACTACTCTCCAGATCGCATAGTCTTTCGCTCTCAGGAAGACCTGCATTCTGTTCTTCCAGTAGGCGTAGTTAGAGCCGTCGAAGTAAGGAGGCTTGGAGGTTGAATGTCCTTCTACTGTCATTCCCTTGGCGTTCATGATCGATCCTCTTTAGGATGTTAGACCTAGAAAAAAGAGTTAGGCTCTGATACCAAATGTTGGGGAATCGATGAAGGATCTAGAGGGGGGGTGAATAGATCAGTCACCCACTAAAAATTTGTGCAGCGATAACTAGTATGGAAATAATTCAAGCTGCTGTTGGACAGCAGAAAGTCACACGCGAGTGATCACCGAGAGAGCCAACAGTAACAGATCTAAGCTTAAGCGATCCTAAGCATGCATCTACAGTGGATAAATGAGATGATCAAGATGCACAATTAATCTTCAGACAAACACACATTGGGCAAGAGATTTTTAAGGTGGTTCGATCTCAAACCCGAGATCTACGTCCACCCCACACTCCTAACAGGAATGTGGCTTCCACCGCTGATTCATAGCTTCAACCGCTGGACCTTACAGCTTGCCTACTACAGCTGAGCAACACAGCTTGCTATCCGAGGTATCCACCTCGCCCGCTGAGCACCACAGCTTGCTGACCAGAGGAATCCTCCTCTGCACCGCTGAGCAATACAGCTTGGCTCTGCTGACTAACAGCTTGAAAATAAGGTTTTAGAAAATAAAATAGAAACAAACAAAAAACAAGAAAACTCGAATGAAATATAGCTCACAATGAGCAATCTCAGTTCTGGTATCTGAACCAAGAAACTGATGAACAATCATTCAGAGAAAGTCTCTCAGACTCCTCTCACTCAATTCTCTATTTTCTCATCTCTTCTCTTTCTGCTCTCTCTCTTCTCTCTAGATCGTGCAGACTCCTTACACTTCACGATTATTCCACTCACAATCACACTACTCCTCTGGAAGAAGCTTCTTATTTATAGAGCAGTGAACAAATGGGGCGTGTGCTCTCCACAATTCCCACCCAATTGATTCTGCCACGTGACAGCATTTCAGCCTGCTACATTACACGTGTCACGATTCTGGTACTCCCCTTATCCTCGAATCACGTGCCCTCCTTAAGCTCCTCGAGTAGCAGTCAATGAGCAGTCTGAAAGAGCAGAAGATAATGCATCGAGTAAGTTTGAGTTTTGAACCAAACGTGTACAGACATGATGCAGCAGATAGGAAAGTATGAACATCGAGATTGAGTACACAGACATGTCTTTTACGAGTGTACAGACTTTGAATGCATGTAATGCATTTTGTATATGAAGAAGTATGCACATTGGGAATGAATGTACAGACATGCTATCGACGAGTGACCAGACTTGTAGTGCAACGTGTAAACGATGTACAGACTTTCTAAGCGTGACGCTTAAGTCTGAATGCATCATGTATAGACTTGCTACGACTTAATATATGTGCAAGACAATTCAATACAGTATGCATAAAATAAAGTATGCACATTGATAATGAATGCACGGGCATGTCATCAAGAAGTGTATGGACTTGGTGTGCATGCGACACCAATGTACAGACTTACTGAAGTTGATGATGCATGAACTTAACCACTCATACCAGCAATGGGATGTATAGACTTTGAGTGCATGGTAAGGAGTGTATAGACTTGATATCTTGCGGTGATGTATAGACTTTGAATGCGTGCATGCTACAAGACAATGTATAGACTATTGGTGTGCATGCGCTGAGACGATGTGATGTACGGACTTGCTAGAATAACGCATGCGCAAGATAGTAAAGAATGTACAGACTCAGCCACGAGCTGATCTAACAGATGTATATACTTGCACAGTTGACGGCGAATGGATGTATAGACTTGCTCAGTCAACAAAGCAACCGTGCAGGCTTAGTGTATGCATGGACCAACAAATGCACTAACTTTGGCTAACACTTGCAAACAGACATCAATTAGAGATATGCACGAGATGGTCAATGCATTGACTATGTGGCGTGCAACTAAAATTAATGCACCAATGCAAGCTATGCACGAACTAGAATTGACAACACAATGCCCATACTGTGCAAACGCACAAAGTATATGTGCTGGAGTATGAAGAACAATAAAGCATGCAGAGTTCTAATCTTACATGATTCATTAGTGGTTGCTATCATCAAAACAATATAACATCATCAAGCACAGGGGGCACAACAGCTTTTATGCTAGCTGCAAAGTTTGAATTCCTCATGCAAACCTTGGCAGAAATGAGTTGAATGAAATTCTCACATTGTATGGAATTTGATTTCACATGTTGGACTCTAGCATGGGCCTTCATGCCTTTTCATAGTGTCGATCCATCAATGGATGGAGTCGATCCCATGCTTCCTGTTGGGTTCACTGCGCTCCCTCTTTGTCCTTGGTGATGGTTTTGATAATAACAATATATTTTGTGCAAGCAATGTTAAAATGCTCATTGATCATTTTGGAGCTCAATGTTGATATCTTGTTTTGTAGGTATGAAATGCTTGGTGGATAACATCTACAGATGCAACCTAGCCTTGTGGAGTCGACCTCAATACACTGAGGAGTCATCCCCTTTTCATTACATGCATCGACATTACTCTTGATGTTTTCATAATGTCCACTGACGTTTTTTTGAATGTGCATAGACTTCATCTTGCTATGTCGAAATCTCTCATATGTTTCATGGACATATCCTCTTAATTCTTCAAAATTATAAATTTGTTCTCATGCCTAACATTCATTTGTGATTAATGGAGTTTTCAGAGCTTTCAAATGCATGTTACTCCTGGAGAAATCATGTCTTAATAGAGGGTCATAAGGCCCTTGATTTGGTTGAATGGCATTGGGTGTTTTCAT
This sequence comes from Amorphophallus konjac, assembly GCA_022559845.1. NCBI lineage: Eukaryota > Viridiplantae > Streptophyta > Magnoliopsida > Alismatales > Araceae > Amorphophallus > Amorphophallus konjac. The sequence goes on along the minus strand of CM040119.1, from coordinate 169,564,074 downwards.
TTGGTTGAATCAGACTACCTTTAGGCAGTTTCTCTCTTTCCAACTGCAAGGGTCGACCCCATTGGTCGACCCCTGGCTCCCTGAGCCTGATTTCATGCGTTGGACTGTACTTGGTACTCATGTATGGGTGCTTGATCTGAATTGGAAACAGCCCTTACATCTGTGATGCATTTGTTGGACTGCAAGCTTGTGTCATTAATGAATTGTGTGAGTTTAGATTGTTTTGGACTGAACTTGCACTCAACGAATGGCTCTTAATGAGCGCAGCATACCATTGACTCTTGTTGTAATGGGTTCTATTTTGCTCTCAATATCTGAGAATGGTTCAGTTTTTCATTGGACTTGATTTGGAAATCTTGGACTGAACTTGATTGTCTTGGTCTGAAATAGAATTCATATGCATGTTGATCTATTTCTGACAAAGGTTGATTGATTCATTACTTTATATGTTGATTAAGATTGTCATGTATTGGCTATAGATTTAATTTGATCCTTGCTAACAATGGATTGAGTTCGTTCAGGTTTGCTTGGATTGAATTATTGAAGGGTTCTTCCATTGGCTCTCAGTATGTGTATGAGTTCAGGCTACTTAGTACTGAACTCGTATTCATGAGTAGCTTGGTTGAACTCTATTTGGTAATGGACTGCTTGAATCATTTTTGGAGTGAGCAGCTTGTGTTTTGAATGGGCTGGAAGTATGTGAATCAAATTCTACATGTGAATGAATTTTAGATATAAGAGCAGGCTTCATATGGATTGGCTTGAATTTATCATAAATTTGAGCTTCTAATCTGTAGGTTAAGTTTTGCTCTCAAATTTTTGAAGACATGGTAAGAGCTTACTTTGACTGCATTCTTATATGGATAACTTGGCCTTGATGCATTTATATGGTTTTTGGGCTTAGTATTACTGCATTATGCATTTCTCTGTTCTGGAGCTACAAGAGTCGACTCCCAGAGTCGACACTTGTAGCCCAGCCTACTGTTTGAGGCAGCAGGCTACAAGTGTCGACTCTGAGAGTCGACACCTGCATGGCTAGGCCTTCTTTTTGGCACAGACAGAGTGTGGTGAAGAAAGTGTCGACTCCTTGAGTCGACACTTCTTCTGGGCAACCCGAGTTGGGTTTGCTATTTTGGTTTCAAACTCCTTGTTTCTAGGTCCGATTGGCATAGGCTTTTTACCCTAATGCCCTTGCGTTATTAATGAACATATTAGAGTGGTTTTGCTAGGGTTTTAGAAGGGCATTCATGTCTTTTTAATCTGGCTTTCTTTTGGTATATGTATGTTGCGAAATCTATCGAGGGAAACAACTTTGGGCTAATTTTTTCCATCTGCTTGCAGGAAAAGAAGAACGTGGAAGAGAGGGGCAACGCCACCACCTGGAGGAGGAGGAGGAAGAGGAAGGAGAGGAGAATGCCATCCACCAACTTTCATCTGTCGATCTGATCGAGGTTCAAGCGTGGTTGCTGAAGACTATACCTGTGGCTTCTCCGACAAGCTTGGACGACTTCCACTCCACAGACAAATGCTTCCAGCACACCCCATCACTCCATTGAGCGAGATATACTGTAGATCTGAGGGAAATTTCTTCTTCTCTCATTTCTATTCTTCCATTTGAGCATAGATTATTATTTGGACGGTTCTTGTATATCCTTTCATTTTATTGAACTTGAGATATTGTCATGTGTGAGAGAAGCTACGCCTCCATGTGTGTGTGGATTTATTGTTGGGAAAATTTCCCCGAGTTTGGTTGTGTGAAGATGGAGCTGCGTCTCCGTGTAGTTTTCGAGTCCGGGGCGTGTTCCCCGACGTTGTGTGTGTGCTGTAGTGGCAGCGTCTTGGGGCCAGGCCCTGTGTGTGCATTGCTGCGGAAGCAGCGTGTGTGGTGTTGGGGTTCATCCCCGTGTTGCTACTTTAGTACCGTGTAGTGAAGCCTCACCGGGTTTAGGTGAGCGGTGGACTTAGGGAGCCCATCGTGGTCCCGAACCACCTAAAAATCTCTGTGTCCATTGTGAATACCTGTGTGATTGTCCATTTCTTCTATCTCCGTTCACATGTCAATTTTATAGGTTTTTATTCACTGCATCATCGCACATAGCTTCATCCGCTATCCGTGTTAGGCTTAAATTCAATTGTTATTTGCATTGTCAATCTGTGTGAGATCAGAAAGATCGAGAGAACATTTTAATCTCACTCAAGTTTAGATAATTAACATAGTTTATTTTAATTCCGCTGTAATTAGTTTAGATTATTTTTAAAATCTAACATCTCAGCTGGGGGACAATTCAACTGATGTGACACCACCTTGGGTGGTAATCACAAGACAAATACACCTTGGACCTATGACTCGCAAGCAAGCAACTTTGATGATGAAATTACTCGGGCGAGCTCACCCACTTATCGTACACTATTGCCCGTGGGCAAATTGGCAATGGTGGGGAGGGTCCAAAGTGGGACCTTGACGTTCCGAGGCTAGGCTTCACTATGGCTGACCACCTAAGGGGCTGGGATACCCAATTTAGTGGGCGGTCAGCATGCTAAAGGCATGGGTTGTAGGGTCGCTCTCACCTCACTCCGCGGTGGCCACTCAATTGGAGGGGAATTTGGATCAAGCACTCACTTACCGTCCGACGGAGCTAAGGACAATACTAAATAAGCATGAATAAACCAGCGAGGGATGTGTCCCGGAGCTCACCTGATCGGTGTGAGAACACTGATCCCAGCCGATAGACGAGGGCGAGCGGGGAGACGTGGATATGCACCCGCACGCCGCGCCGATGCCGCTTGACCCTGTTTAAGTGATTACAACACTACGCCTCTCGTAGGAGGGGGATCTTGGGGTGGAGGTTAACTGTTAATACATCCAAAACTACCTCCACATAGGGAGGGGCCTTCAGCCGGCCAAGCAAAAAGGGGGAAAATCGGGCTAGAAACAAAGAATGGTAGCCGATGCCGATTCTGTCCACTATCTGCGCTTCAGGACAAGCAGTTGGTTCTCTGGAAGCTGCGGCCACTCCAGAATTGTTCCGATGACGAAACCAGTTGGAAATTCTTCATAGCTGGGTCAGGATGTCGTCTGAATTTTTTTTGATTTTTTTGGTCATCGGTGCTGGTCGGAGCAGGACTGCAAATAGGGCCTTTGATCTCTGTCTCTGGTGGCAGGAGCACCACAGCAGCAGAAAGAAGAGAACACCATGGATGTTCCTGAACTCCAATTTGAGCGTGGCTGGTACCGATGCAATTGTGCTCAAGTCCTCTTTCTGTTGGTACCATCAGCGTTGTCGGCCGATGTCGGAGATGATCGTGAAGCCCCGAAAAGTATAGATGTATCAGTTCTGGCTCCCAAAAACTGACTTGACACACTTGGAGTAGAAAATTTATAACTCTTGATGCCGATGTCCAAACTTGGCTCTGCTTCTTGGGGATGAAAGAAGACTTGAGAGGGAAGCTCTCAGCCAAGTCTTGCGCAAAGATCTGCAAGGGAGAGGCCGTGGTCGAACCGGATCTGCAGCTCTGGTCCTCTGCCTGAGTGGTTCTGCGCAGTCGAGGAAGAAATGCTCCCACGGGCAGCTCGGTGCTCGGACGAAGACGAAACCACATCGCCTAGAAAGCTCTCTGGATGAACTTTCCAGCGGTATATGACTTGACACCATAAGTGTTAGGTTCGGTGCAGTATTCAGAGGGGGGGTGAATGAATATAACCCTTTAAAAACCTTTACCCAATTAAAAGGTTATGATGCTCACTAACTATCTAGAGTGCTAACTAGACAGATGTATCAAATCTGAAAGACTAATTAGCAGTAGCACCATTCTTCCACTCAAATAAACTTTCGCTCACTCAACGGATTAAACACTCAGAACAAGATCTGATCAACCACTTGGAGCGCCCCTATGCAAACATCTAGCGGAAGCAAAACATATAGAGAAATCAGACCACTGCACAGAAGATTTTTAGGTGGTTCGGTCCTCCAGACCTACATCCACCCCACACTCAAACCGAGTGTGGCTTCCACTAGCTCACGCTAGAAACAGCAGACTCAGTCTGCAACAAATGCTGCCAAACAGCTTGACCAGGGGAACAGCCTCCCCTCTTCCTCCCAACCGGAGGGAACCACTAGTGACACCAGTCACTAGCAAACCAGAGACACATGGTCTCTCTTCCTCCAGACCTGGAGGGAACCCCTGGACTTGAATCCACAAGCCCAGAACCGGAGACAAGTCTCCCTTCCTCCAACTCGGAGGGAAACCTAGAGACCCAAGTCTCTCTTCCTCTGAACCCCAGAGGGAAGCACAACCGGAGATAAATCTCCCTTCCTCCAACCCGGAGGGAACCCACAAGCAGCCCACCTGCTGCTTGCAACCGGAGGTATCAATCTCCCTTCTCCTGAACTAACAGGAGGAACCCCGACCTCTCTACAGAGTATCGGAAACACAGCAAACCAGAAAACAAAGGAAAAACAATAAACGAAAATGACTTCAGCAAAACAGAAAGCTGAAAAACGAAATGCACAATGTGGCTCTCAACGGAGCTGACTGGCCTGGATTTGATCCACGGTCCAGTAGACAGATCTTCAGGTAAGCTTTTCTTCCTCTTCTCTTCTCTTCTTCTTCTTCTCTTTCACTCTCTCGATCTCTGCTCCTCTATACTCTTCGGCTCACACTTCTATCTCTCTCTTTCTCTTTCTTCTGCTCTCCTCTCACTCTCTGCTTCTTCTTCTCTTCACACTCTTCTCGAGCTCTCTACCTCTCTTCTTCTCCTTCTGCTCTTTTTCTTTCTCTTTTCTTTTTCTATCTGGATCGTGGCTCTCTGTATGAGCTTTTCTTCTTGTCAACTCGATCACCTTCATCTGTGGACGAAGGTCTCATATATATAGCAGCAGCAGCATCAGCCACGACGTGTGACCTCCACATTTCCAGCCCTAAGAATTCGGTCCACGTGGCAGTCTCTCAGCAGGCTTCATTCCAACCTCGGATCACGTGCTGCCCAGGTGTGTGGAATGTTCTTCCTCGGATCTGCAAGGAGATGAAAATCATTAAAGCTGAGGGCCATAGGAACTAAAGCTGCACGAAGTATGTAATAGAAATACTAGATGCACTGAGAACGACACGAAGAAGATGAAAACAACACGAGGTAATAAGAAGAACGACACGAGATACATTGTGACAGAACAGACACAACGAAGAGACCGACACGAAGTGAAACAAGAATGACACGAAATGGCAACAAGGAGAACGTTACGAGATACATACGATGACAAAGGCACGAAGTAAAGAAAACGACACGACGTAATACACATCAAAGAGAACGGCTCGAGAACAACATGGACTGGCAACAGAAACCGACACGAAGTGGTTGCAAACAAGCAAGACACGAGGTCTACGTAAAGCAACACGAAGTGTGGTCAAAGCAAGAACGACACGAGGTGGTGACACAGAAAGCAACACGAAGTGCTGCAATGTTCTGCACGCAGTGGAACAAAAACAACACGGAGTGAAAAGCGACACGAAGACGTGAGAAGGAAAAAGAACGACACGAAGTGAAAAACGACACGAGGTGAAAACAACACGAAGACATGAAACAACACTTAAAACGAAGTTGACACGGAGTGAAAAAGTAGACATAAAAAATGACACGAGATTCAACTAGAGGACAGAGAGAAGTGACACGAGGTTTACACAGAAACGACACGAGGTTCACTGTGAAACATGACACGAAGTCACAAGAAGAACAGTAACCAACACGAAGTGTGGTTACAGAACAAAAACGACACGAGGTCACAAGACAAACGACACGAAGTCCAAAGGTGACAAAACAGATACTACAAAGAGAACGACACGAGGTAGAAAGAAAACAACATGAAGTAAATCAATAACGACACGAAGTGTTACTGTAACAACAAACACTACGAAGTTACGAATACAAAAAGCAACACGGAGACATAGAGAAGTAAAACCGACACGAAGTGTGGTTACAAAAATAAAAGGACACGAGGTATAGGAAGAACAACACGACCACGGAAAAGAGTTGACACGGAGTGTGGTCAAGGCGAGAAGGACACGAAGTCTAAAGAGAAAACAGCACGAAGACAAAAAACATAAAAATTAACACGAAGTATTACCTCTTAGCAGCTTTTTTCTTGTAAAGCATGGGAATCAACACGAAGTGTTGTAAGCTCAGACGACACGAGATCTTTTCGTGTTAGTGAGGGGAAACAACACGAAGACTCAAGTACAGAGACAGCACGAAGACGATGTACAGTCTGATGTACAGACTTTGAAGAACAGTCTAATGTATAGACTTTAAGGAAATGCATGCTACAGTGCAATGTCTAGACTTGTGATGTGTTCGCCAAATGCACACTACAGTCCAATGTATGGACTTAGACGAATGATGCATGCGACTCTCAATGTATCGACTTTGAGCTTGCTGTGCAGTGAATAGACTTAGGGCATAAACCCTACAAAGCACTGTATAGACTATGCACATAACATAAGTCTAACATAAACAATATATCAGTTGTACCAGTCACAGTCATGATGCAATCATCAAGGCACAATGTCATGAAAACACTATATCATTGCTATCATCAAAATACAATATCAATCATCAAAACCACAGCAATGAATGAATGCTTTATGCATCAGTTTAACATGTAACAGGACTGAAACATCAAATATGTTAGTCTAAACTGAGCAGCAAGATGACTGAACATTTGATTAACTCACATCAACAACCAATCATCAAAGCCATCATTAAAACCATCATCAAAACCAAAACCACATGCATGGGCACAACAATCTCCCCCTTTTTGATGATGGCAACACTTTCAATACATTGAGTCATTCTGATGATGTGAGGCATTCTGAGGCATTCTGAAGACTCAAATTATTCTCCCCCTTTGACTTCATCAAAAAGAAAAATAATTTGAGAAATTATAGCATGTATAAGAGTTCAGTCAATTTCTCCCCCTTTCAAGAACATGATTCTCCCTTTTTGGCAAACAATCTCCCCCTTTGATATAAACAAAATAAACCAGGGAAGGGTTAAATGCAAAAATGCAGATGCAACAAGGAATGCAATACTCCCCCTAAGTATGTGAATGCAAGGTCACAAATGATATGAACATGATTCAGTGTGACAAGGAATGCTCCCCCTGAATAGATGCCAATTGATATGAAATTGATGCAAGACTTGGAATCTCCCCTTCAATAAGTGGAATCTTATGAGATGAATGAGAAGGAGACCACATGGGCAAACAAGGAGAAGTTCAGGTCATTGAGCCAATGACATGAGCAGAAGAAGTTCAGATGAGCTTCAACCAGAAGGAATTCAATCAGATTTTCAAGGAAACTCCAAACATAAGAAATTCTGCCAGATTTTCAAAGAGATATCAATCTCATAATTCTAAAGCATAAGTTTTCAAAGTCTTCTATCATAAGGGCTTATGAATGACATTTATTGAACAGCATAGTTTAAACATGATGTATGCAGAGTTTATCAATAAAATTCTGTATAGATATCTAAAACCATGGTTTAATAAATATGAACCAAGCCCTCATATTTATCTTGATAAATCTCCCTTTCTCTTACACAATCAAACTTATTGACTTCTTTCGCAATTACATGCATCTGTATTGAAATCAAGCAATTATGAAGTCATATGATTTTGTCTAGGGTTGTAGCAATTTGATTTTGGCATCAATATTCATATATTTCAATTTATTCAATAATTTTCCTTGCTACAAATTTTACGTGCACTCTAGTTCAGTACACACCTTGTAACTAGAGGATATACCTTGATCAGAGGCCAATATCCCTAAGCCCTTAGTGTGACTAACTGTCATGCCTTATGTGAACAGAGTTAGCATTTACACATCATGACACACTACAACTCAATTTTTAATGAGTGAATTATATTTCTCAGTGTGCATGCCATTGCTCTGCCTGATTTTCAATGAATTTTTACAGAGTTAACTAAGGCACCTCATGACACAATCCTTTGGACATGTGTTTCTCAGTGACCAAGGTCATTGCTCCGACAATTACTTTACCCTTTAGACAATTCAGACACATTCATTTGCTTCAAAACAATATTAATCTCATGTACTTAACCAAATAAAGTCATGTGTTCAAAAGTGCAGATTTTAGAAGTTTTTGCAAGACATGGCATGAAACAGTTGGTTAAGATTTATTAAACATGATTCAGATATGTTAAGAGATTTTGAAATTAAACTCCATGAATACATTAAGCTTAAACCACACGAGTTATTTCAGTCATTCATAAAAACGTATAATAGAAGATTTCTAGTTCAAGATTTTCAGATTTATGATCGAGATAGCCCATCGAAATCTTCATAAAAGACTGATAGAATTCTGAAGCCAACTGATACCAATTGATAGGAGAATTACCAATTGTTAAGAAAGATTCTGAAGCATAAAGTTTTTCAGAATATGATCAAGGTTTGTCAACAAAATCAATAAGAAGGGATATGCTATGAAATCTGACAAATATATGCATTTGACAACCTATATGCAATGCATTGACTCCCCCTTACAATATGCATTTAAACATACATGCAAATCACATATATGCACTTCAGATGAGTAGAGTTCAGAGGTATCAATTCAGACAATGCTGATGAGGAATGATTATGCAAACACAGAATTAACTTGCTATGCAACATACTGTCCTATATGCAGACTATGCACCAAGGATACATTAAACAAGTATGCAATCAATTCAGGTTTATGCATCTAATTCATGAGCATTTTTATCCTTTTTCAGATTTTTTCAACATATGATGCAGTTCACTGTTTTACATGAAGACTAGACCCATGGTACTAGGCGGAGGACTTGGTCCAAGGATCACCTCACACATGTCAGTAGCATCCAGACATACTCCATATGCCCTTCAACTTGTTCCATTTAATATACCATGATGATCATGTATGACAATGCAACATAAAGCAGTCCTTCATGCATTGAATCAGCATCATTGACACATGTAATGACAATCAGTCTATACACAATCAGTCCAAGTGTGCATTCAATAACAAGCATGCAATACATTAACACAAAACACATGCATGGACGCAGAGTCTGTATAGTGCATCAACGGTACATACTTAAGAAGCATTCAAATTCAGTTCAATATATAGTACGAGAAGAGCATCAGATATGCAGAGTTGAATTCAACAGTTGAGTCTGGAATGCAGACTGATCAACTAGACAAGAGAAGATCATACAACAACCAAGTAAATCAGCATGGAATTCTCATTTTTCATACTCACAAATTCAGATAATGAATTTAAAACAGATTTCAGAACTGACCTGAATTGAATCATGGGGTTTTCTTTTTGAGTGCCTTGGTTAACCCCTTTTATTTCTCCTTCCAAGGCCCTACCTGCAGCAAGTCAATCAATATGATCTTGCAGGGACCCAAGCAGTCTTGGGTCCTACACTACCCCTATCAGGTGTTCTAAATAGTTTCTTAGCAACATGGTCATCAGATTTCATCAGAAAATAATTATCCATAGAGTGACCAAGTTTATCACAGTATCTACATGAAACAGCAGATTTTCTGGTCCTGTGATGCATATCAACAGCAGCATGAGACCTATGATAATTAGCATGAATTTGTGATTTATCATTACCTGCCCACCAGCATTCAAAAGCTCGGTGGCCAGGTTTTCCACATTCATAACAAGCAAGAGTCTTTTCTTTAAGACTAGTTTTATTTCTGCCCAAGAGATTTTTGTTTGGAGGGAATCTTACAAATTTGGAATTAAAAAGATTTCCCTGAACAAACCAGCAGTCCTTCACTACATGCCCATACTTACCACATTCAATGCACCTAGAATGCTTACCTCTTGAGCCAGTAAATCCCCATGAAGGCCTAAACCAACACTCAACAGCTTTATGACCACGTCTGTTACAATTGTAACAAATGATATGTTGGTTTGAGGAAGACATGTTTCTTTTGGGGTGGTGATGATTATTTGGAAGAGTTTTATCATGCATCATATCATCCCTTATCATTACTATACAGTCATCCATATAATGACCATGCCTACCACAGTAGTAACAATAGGCATCAGATTTCCTAGGAACATGGTTTCTATCATGTGAGTTCCTAGGTGTATGTGAACGAGTACAAGAAGCATGAGCATTATGTATTGGCCCAACAGATTCAGCAGAACTAGCAAATTTCAGAGTACAACCAGAAGTATTCTTAGCCTTCTTTGTTTGACTCTTTCTTTTCAATTTCTGATTATTCTCAATAGATTTTGTTTGCTTTTCAATTTTCTGGGCTTTAAACTGAAAGACAGATTTTGAAGGTGACTTCTGATTTTCATTTTGTTTTGGGGATTGCCTTGAAGTACCAGCTACATTAGTGCTTTGGACAAAGGTTGTATATAGCTGGTTTTTTAGTGATTTTCTTAACATCAGAACAGCAATTTGTTCCCCCTTCAGAGTTATCATCCTTCCTCCTCTCAACAGTTTTCATTTTTCCTTTAATCTTGGCAGACTCAATAGCTAAATTTTCCAGATTATGAATTTTATCTTCCAAGTTAGCAATGTGAAGTTCATAACTGGCTATTTCCTGTTCACTGCAATTTACACATTCGCTTAGAACTTGGTTTGCAGTTTTATACTTCTCAATTTCTTGTTCTAGACTGTTCAAACTTTTTGAATTTTCATCATAAACAGCTTTTCCTTTTTCAATTGACAGCCATTTCTCAGAGAATACAGTATTAAGAACCATTAGCCTTTTATTTTGATCCTTTAAGTAGACATTTTCTTCTTTTAGAGATTTTATTTGTTCTTTTTGAAGAATGTCATCAGACTCAAACTCATTAATTATGTCTTCGAGAATGGCACAACCTTTACAAGAATTATCTTCTCTAATGTGCTCCTTTTCAGATTTCAAAGTTTTCACTTCTTTTCTCAATTTCTTGTTTTCAGATTTTAGTTTCTTGGATACTTTGAACAGATCTTTATACATTACTATCAATTCATCAAAAGTGTATCCATCTGATTCGGAGCTTGCCTGAGATGAAGTTTCCTCACCATCACTTCCCCGGTTGGCCATTAAGCATATGGACTTTCTTCCTTCTCTATCAATGTCCGAGGTGTTCCCTTTGAGTTTCAATACCTCTGGACAATCATCCTTTGTGTGGCTAGCCTTCCTGCATTTGTAGCAAACATTAGTGTCAGCAATCTTGGCAGGATTAGAGTTATACCTTGTTTGCTGTTTGCTACCGTCAAGCCTTCCTTCTCTTTTTCTCAGAAATTTCCTGAAGTTACTAATCATCATTTCAATGTGGTCTTCATCAATTTCAGACCGCGAGAGGCTACTTTTCTTGCTTGATGATCCACTGTGGCTGGATCTGTTTGCTTTGCTGGAGCTAGCCTTCAGCACGATTGGCTTCATTGCAAACACTCTGAAAGCTCAGAACAAACTGAAGCACCTAAACCAAATAAGCAAGACAAAGCACTAAGACGGAGAATCAAAGCTACGAACACAGAAGCACACTCTGAAAAACACCAAACAAACCAGCAGGATCCTCTGCAGATTGTTAGATCAGATAGATCAGAGACCCGCTCTGATACCAATTGTTAGGTTCGGTGCAGTATTCAGAGGGGGGGTGAATGAATATAACCCTTTAAAAACCTTTACCCAATTAAAAGGTTATGATGCTCACTAACTATCTAGAGTGCTAACTAGACAGATGTATCAAATCTGAAAGACTAATTAGCAGTAGCACCATTCTTCCACTCAAATAAACTTTCGCTCACTCAACGGATTAAACACTCAGAACAAGATCTGATCAACCACTTGGAGCGCCCCTATGCAAACATCTAGCGGAAGCAAAACATATAGAGAAATCAGACCACTGCACAGAAGATTTTTAGGTGGTTCGGTCCTCCAGACCTACATCCACCCCACACTCAAACCGAGTGTGGCTTCCACTAGCTCACGCTAGAAACAGCAGACTCAGTCTGCAACAAATGCTGCCAAACAGCTTGACCAGGGGAACAGCCTCCCCTCTTCCTCCCAACCGGAGGGAACCACTAGTGACACCAGTCACTAGCAAACCAGAGACACACGGTCTCTCTTCCTCCAGACCTGGAGGGAACCCCTGGACTTGAATCCACAAGCCTAGAACCGGAGACAAGTCTCCCTTCCTCCAACTCGGAGGGAAACCTAGAGACCCAAGTCTCTCTTCCTCTGAACCCCAGAGGGAAGCACAACCGGAGATAAATCTCCCTTCCTCCAACCCGGAGGGAACCCACAAGCAGCCCACCTGCTGCTTGCAACCGGAGGTATCAATCTCCCTTCTCCTGAACTAACAGGAGGAACCCCGACCTCTCTACAGAGTATCGGAAACACAGCAAACCAGAAAACAAAGGAAAAACAATAAACGAAAATGACTTCAGCAAAACAGAAAGCTGAAAAACGAAATGCACAATGTGGCTCTCAACGGAGCTGACTGGCCTGGATTTGATCCACGGTCCAGTAGACAGATCTTCAGGTAAGCTTTTCTTCCTCTTCTCTTCTCTTCTTCTTCTTCTCTTTCACTCTCTCGATCTCTGCTCCTCTATACTCTTCGGCTCACACTTCTATCTCTCTCTTTCTCTTTCTTCTGCTCTCCTCTCACTCTCTGCTTCTTCTTCTCTTCACACTCTTCTCGAGCTCTCTACCTCTCTTCTTCTCCTTCTGCTCTTTTTCTTTCTCTTTTCTTTTTCTATCTGGATCGTGGCTCTCTGTATGAGCTTTTCTTCTTGTCAACTCGATCACCTTCATCTGTGGACGAAGGTCTCATATATATAGCAGCAGCAGCAGCATCAGCCACGACGTGTGACCTCCACATTTCCAGCCCTAAGAATTCGGTCCACGTGGCAGTCTCTCAGTAGGCTTCATTCCAGCCTCGGATCACGTGCTGCCGAGGTGTGTGGAATGTTCTTCCTCGGATCTGCAAGGAGATGAAAATCATTAAAGCTGAGGGCCATAGGAACTAAAGCTGCACGAAGTATGTAATAGAAATACTAGATGCACTGAGAACGACACGAAGAAGATGAAAACAACACGAGGTAATAAGAAGAACGACACGAGATACATTGTGACAGAACAGACACAACGAAGAGACCGACACGAAGTGAAACAAGAATGACACGAAATGGCAACAAGGAGAACGTTACGAGATACATACGATGACAAAGGCACGAAGTAAAGAAAACGACACGACGTAATACACATCAAAGAGAACGGCTCGAGAACAACATGGACTGGCAACAGAAACTGACACGAAGTGGTTGCAAACAAGCAAGACACGAGGTCTACGTAAAGCAACACGAAGTGTGGTCAAAGCAAGAACGACACGAGGTGGTGACACAGAAAGCAACACGAAGTGCTGCAATGTTCTGCACGCAGTGGAACAAAAACAACACGGAGTGAAAAGCGACACGAAGACGTGAGAAGGAAAAAGAACGACACGAAGTGAAAAACGACACGAGGTGAAAACAACACGAAGACATGAAACAACACTTAAAACGAAGTTGACACGGAGTGAAAAAGTAGACATAAAAAATGACACGAGATTCAACTAGAGGACAGAGAGAAGTGACACGAGGTTTACACAGAAACGACACGAGGTTCACTGTGAAACATGACACGAAGTCACAAGAAGAACAGTAACCAACACGAAGTGTGGTTACAGAACAAAAACGACACGAGGTCACAAGACAAACGACACGAAGTCCAAAGGTGACAAAACAGATACTACAAAGAGAACGACACGAGGTAGAAAGAAAACAACACGAAGTAAATCAATAACGACACGAAGTGTTACTGTAACAACAAACACTACGAAGTTACGAATACAAAAAGCAACACGGAGACATAGAGAAGTAAAACTGACACGAAGTGTGGTTACAAAAATAAAAGGACACGAGGTATAGGAAGAACAACACGACCACGGAAAAGAGTTGACACGGAGTGTGGTCAAGGCGAGAAGGACACGAAGTCTAAAGAGAAAACAGCACGAAGACAAAAAACATAAAAATTAACACGAAGTATTACCTCTTAGCAGCTTTTTTCTTGTAAAGCATGGAAATCAACACGAAATGTTGTAAGCTCAGACGACACGAGATCTTTTCGTGTTAGTGAGGGGAAACAACACGAAGACTCAAGTACAGAGACAGCACGAAGACGATGTATAGTCTGATGTACAGACTTTGAAGAACAGTCTAATGTATAGACTTTAAGGAAATGCATGCTACAGTGCAATGTCTAGACTTGCGATGTGTTCGCCAAATGCACACTACAGTCCAATGTATGGACTTAGACGAATGATGCATGAGACGCTCAATGTATCGACTTTGAGCTTGCTGTGCAGTGAATAGACTTAGGGCATAAACCCTACAAAGCACTGTATAGACTATGCACATAACATAAGTCTAACATAAACAATATATCAGTTGTACCAGTCACAGTCATGATGCAATCATCAAGGCACAATGTCATGAAAACACTATATCATTGCTATCATCAAAATACAATATCAATCATCAAAACCACAGTAATGAATGAATGCTTTATGCATCAGTTTAACATGTAACAGGACTGAAACATCAAATATGTTAGTCTAAACTGAGCAGCAAGATGACTGAACATTTGATTAACTCACATCAACAACCAATCATCAAAGCCATCATTAAAACCATCATCAAAACCAAAACCACATGCATGGGCACAACAATAAGAAGAGGGGAATGGTCGGAGACGATGCTTCTTCGAGGACCCGAACTTGCTGCCTGTGAACTACTGATGGAGCTGCAACTTTGTGGTGGCAAATGATGTTGGAGTGGGGCAACTCAGCAAGGGGGAGGATAGTTGATGGCTAGGGAAGAGGGGAGGACGTGGCTGGGGTCTCTAGGAGGTCTGGGGTGGCAGGGATGGGGTGGAAGGGGGGCTGGAGCTGCTAGAGGAGGTGATGGGGGAGTGGTTGTGCACTAGAGAGAGGGTGGGTTGGAGAGGAGGTGGAGGGCGAACTTGGGTTGGGTCTAGGGCTGGGTTGGGCGACCAAAGCAGGTGTGGGGGTGGTGAGATGGGAGGGAATTTCGAATTTGGGCCTTGGGAGGAGTTATTTCAGCCTTGGGAAGGTGGTGGGATGCTTGGGGAAGGAGAGAGGGGTAGTTGGGGGTTGGGAGGTGGGGTGTGGATTGGAGGAGAGCTCTTGGGGTTGGGGTGAGTTAATGGAAGGGTGTGGGGACTAGGGAACGAGTTATTAGGGGAGGGGAAGTGAGAGAAAGTGGTTGGGAGGGGGGAGGAGAGAGAAAGGGGTGCACCCCTTAGAGAAAGAGAGAGATAACGAGAGAGTGAGTGAAGAGAAATTTGGTGGAGGAGAGTATGACTAGAGATTTTCTTCTATTCAAATGATTCTTCAAAAGTTGATACATATGAGGGGAGAGGGGGCCTATTTATAGGCTTACGTAATTCCATATGACCAAACTAACCTTGACCAAGTGCACTAATGACAAGCAAGTCCAAGGGAGGGGCGCCCCTGGGCCTAGCCCACTAGTTGGGCCCAAAAGACTATCAAACTGACCCATTAACCTATTAACTGACTCAAATAAAGAAAAATTACATCTATGACTCAAATAAAATGAAAATTGCATGATACTGCTCAAAATTAAGTGATGGAGATGATCATGCACCGATGGCGAGCAACCGGAGTCTCAAAAAAGATGGAGTGGCTGGGGATGCCCCCATCATACCCCCGGGGTGGGGAGAACTTGACCCCGTCGAGTGTGGGTCCACCGGGGTAGCAGCACACCAAAGCGGATCCGGGTGCCGAACATCTTCCCAACTCAACCCTGCCTTCGTAGCCGAGGGATGGCTCTTCCACTTCTTAGGATAGCGCGTGCACACCCTCTTCCTGGCGATGGTATCTTGCTTATCCAGTATTGCCTCCATGTGCTCATGTCGGTCCATGTGCTCAAGATGCTTACTAGGTTCCACCGCGGGGCCCTTATAGGGTGCTAGATCTGCCACACGAAAAGTTGGGTGTGTCCAAGAATCCTTTGGTAAGTTCAGACCAAAAGCATGTTTGCCAACGCCACTCAGAACTCGGGAAGGTCCAAGTAATTGTGCCCTCGGTTTGGAGATAGCCCTAGGGTAGAGCCACTCCAATGTCACCATTACCAAGCTGCCTACTTGGAATCTCAAGTGCCACTTACAAGCTATTGCCCACTTTTTGTGATCCTCACCGCTCGTTGCTAGATGCTTGCGAGAATGCGTATGCCATGCACTATGATGCGATGTTGGTGTGAAAAGTATGGTGTGCAAAGGTGGACCGGGGCAGCCAAATGTAGACCTATCACACTTTGATGCCATGAAGACTGTGATAGACTTAGGAGGGTCGGGACATCCATAGATGAACCTTTTATGCATGGATGTGACAAATGTCGGGGGACCCAGACATCCATGTATGCTCCTCTCATGCTTAAGACTCATGATGAATGAAGGTGGGCCAATACATCCGAATACGGTCCACTTATGCTTCCTACTTGACATGTGGGTGATGTGAATGAATGTACCCGACTTATGAATCATGCCAAATGATGTGGTAAGCCTAGACACATGCATGTTTATCCCAAAGGTGACTTCCATGTGCATAGATGTGGGATGACTTTTGAACTTCCATGTGAATGGGTCGAAGGGATCTAGGAAGGTGGTTATGGGGTGGGGCATTTCATCAATCCCAAGGTGTTTGTTGCCTAAGGTCAAGGCTCTCATGGTGTAACCCGATTATAGGAAGGGAGGAGTTTGGGTCAACATGGGCGATATGGGTAGGGTGAGGTGGGTGGTGAATAGGGGGAGGGGGTTACATGGAGATCTAGGCTCCCTTAGGAAGGGGTTAAAGGGATCATGGTAAGGGTCACCTAGATAGGGGTACTCCATGTTCTCAAGGTCCTCAAGTGGTGAGTCATCCTCCTCCAAAATAATTGGGCCAAGGTTGCTAATGGGTTGGCCAATCAAAGCACTTGGGATCTCAATGGTTGGGGAGTAGACTAGGATGGGTTCCTCCTCCATGGGAAGAAAGAGTATGATCTCACTCGTAAATTGGCCATTAGTGTAGATGGAAGTGATGGAGCCAACGGCGGGGAAAGCTAGGCTAATGGTGCTAGGATCCGACGGCCTCACAGCTAGCATATCGGTCAAGTGGACTTGCCAATGTAGGTAGGCCACTAAGTCTCCCAAATCTTCCACACAATAGGAGGTTTGATAAGTGACATGAGGCTGAGTGGGAATGATTTGGGATGGATGTCCCATGGGTAGGTGGCATGGTTGTGAACTAGGAATGGTGAGGCCTCGCTTGAGCCATTGGAGTACGGACTCATTTATGGTGACGGTGTCATGGGGAAGGGTGTGTAGCTCTTGAGGAGCTAGGCTAGGAGTGGTGGGTGAGTTGTGTGGCCCTTGGATTTCCTCTATTTTGGGAGGTGGATCCGGAGTGGTATCCCTCTCCACTTGGGTGGGTGTGTGGGTTGCAACTCCTAAGGACAATGGGGTAGGAAGGTCTATGGTGGGTGGGTTGGTGATAGTCGATGCATGGCGCACCCGAGGAGGTGAGCAAGGTCAGACGTGGGTTGGAATTGGGAGTGGAAGTAGTGGAGGCCTAAGTTGGGGTAGGATTAGGGTTGGAAGTGGAAGGTGGGTTGGGTGAGGAGATTTGGGTTGATTGGTTTTGGGAGATGTGTCCCTTTTTGGGGACGGTGGTGAGGTTGCAGAGGTGGCCAAGGGGGCTTGTAGGGTACGGGTTTGGTGGGGGGATTTGGGTTTGGGGGTGGTGGCCATTATGGGCCTAGGTGGAGGGGTGGACATGGGGTCCAATTGAGTATGTGGACATATAGTTGTGGTGAGGACTTGGAGGTAGGATGTAGATGTGGTGGTTGGGGTAGGAGAGGTGGGAAATGGTGGGGAATGCGTGATTAGGGTCTTGGGTTGGCCAAGGGGAAATGAAGGAGTTGAAATGCTCTTTAGGCTTTGGTGTTTAGAATGGGAGGGGAAAATATATCTAGCCCTAAGTTGTTTCTTCATGTCCCCCCATGTTGTGAGGGGAGCTTCCCTTCTAATTATCCTTAAGCCTTCAATTTTCAACCAATGAGTTTGGGCCCGTTTGGTTAGTTGTAATTTGGCAAATCGGACTTTCTCATCCTCAGACATGGGATACCAAGTGAAGTAATGGTCCATCGAGACTTCCCAATCTAAATAGTCAATAGGTTGAGTTCCATCAAAGATGGGAGGTGGGGGAGGAGCCCTCCTATCATCCGCCCATGGGGTGGTCCCATTTTCTCCTAGTTGGTCGAGTCGACCCGATAGTTTATCAATCCGCTCATTCGCATAGGTAAAGGCCTTCATGAGGTAGTTGAAAAGGCCAGGGAGGTCATGTGTGATAGTGGTAGGCATCCCTTGGGGGTTTGGAGTCATGGAGAGGGCCGATGGGTAAGGTCGGTATGCTAGTGGACAAAAGAGATGCAACCGGGGACTCTAAATGCATAAGCATGCCCTAGGACCAACTTGATAGAGATAAGTTGTGAACTTGCTCTGATACAACTTGATGTGACACCACCTTGGGTGGTAATCACAAGACCAATACACCTTGGACCTATGACTCGCAAGCAAGCAACTTTGATGATGAAATTACTCGGGCGAGCTCACCCGCTTAGCGAACACTATTGCCCGTGGGTAAATTGGCAATGGTGGGGAGGGTCCAAAGTGGGACCTTGACATTCCGAGCCTAGGCTTCACTATGGCTGACCCCCTAAGGGGCTGGGATACCCAATTTAGTGGGCGGTCAGCATGCTAAAGGCATGGGTTGTAGGGTCGCTCTCACCTCACTCCGCGGTGGCCACTCAATTGGAGGGGAATTTGGATCAAGCACTCACTTACCGTCCGATGAAGCTAAGGACAATACTAAATAAGCACGAATAAACCAGCAAGGGATGTGTCCCGGAGCTCACCTGATCGGTGTGAGAACACCGATCCCGGCCGATAGACGAGGGCGAGCAGGGAGGCGTGGATACGCACCCGCACGCCGCGCCGATGCCGCTTGACCTTGTTTAAGTGATTACAACACTACGTCTCTCGCAGGAGGGAGATCTTGGGGTGGGGTTCAACTGTTAATACATCCAAAACTACCTCCACACAGGGAGGGGCCTTCAGCCGGCCAAGCAAAAAGGGGGAAAATCAGGCTAGAAACAAAGAATGGTAGCCGATGCCGATTCTGTCCACTATCTGCGCTTCAGGACAGGTAGTTATTTCTCTGGACGCTGCGGCCACTCCAGAATTTTTCCGATGACGAAACCAGTTGAAAATTCTTCATAGCAAAGTCAGGATGTCATCTGAATTTTTTTGATTTATTTGGTCGTCGGTGCTGGTCGGAGCAGGACTGCAAACAGGGCCTTTGATCTCTATCTCTGGTGGCAGGAGCACCACAACAGCAGGAAGAAGAGAACACCACGGATGTTCCTGAACTCCAATTTGAGCGTGGCTAGTATCGATGTGATCTTGCTCGAGTCCTCTTTCCGTTGGTACCAGCAGCGTTGTCAGCCGATGTCGGAGATGATCGTGAAGCCCCGAACAATAGAGATGTATCAGTTTTGGCTCCCAAAAATAGACCTAACACACTTGGAGTAGACAATTTATAACTCTTGATGCCGATGTCCAAACTTGGCTCTGCTTCTTGGGGATGAAAGAGGACTTGAGAGGGAATCTCTCACCCAAGTCTTGCGCCAGGATCTGCAAGGGAGAGGCCGTGGTCGAACCGGATCTGCAGCTCTGGTCCTCTGCCTGAGTGGTTCTGCGCAGTCGAGGAAGAAATGCTCCCACGGGCAGCTCGTTGCTCGGACGAAGATGAAACTACCTCGCCTAGAAAGCTCTCTGGACGACCTTTCCAGCGGTATATGACTTGCCACCATAAGAAGAGGGGAAGGGTCAGAGACGATGCTTCTTCCAGGACCCAAACTTGCTGCCTGCAAACTGCTGATGGAGCTGCAACTTTGTGGTGGCAAATGGTGTTGGAGTGGGGCAACTCAGCAAGGGGGAGGATAGCTGATGGCTGGGGAAGAGGGGAGGACGTGGCTGGGGTCTCTAGGAGGTCTGGGGTGGCAGGGATGGGGTGGAAGGGGGGCTGGAGCTGCTAGAGGAGGTGATGGGGGAGTGGTTGTGCACTAGAGAGAGGGTGGGTTGGAGAGGAGGTGGAGGGCGAACTTGGGTTGGGTCTAGGGCTGGGTTGGGCGACCAAAGCAGGTGTGGGGGTGGTGAGATGGGAGGGAATTTTGAGTTTGGGCCTTGGGAGGAGTTATTTCAGCCTTGGGAAGGTGGTGGGATGCATAGGGAAGGAGAGAGGGGTAGTTGGGGGTTGGGAGGTGGGGTGTGGATTGGAGGAGAGCTCTTGGGGTTGGGGTGAGTTAATGGAAGGGTGTGGGGACAAGGGAAAGAGTTATTAGGGGAAGGGAAGTGAGAGAAAGTGGTTGGGAGGGGAAAGGAGAGAGAAAGGGGCGCACCCCTTAGAGAAAGAGAGAGATAATGAGAGAGAGAGTGAAGAGAAATTTGGTGGTGGAGAGTATGACTAGATATTTTCTTCTATTCAAATGATTCTTCAAAAGTTGATACATATGAGGGGAGAGGGGGACTATTTATAGGCTTACATAATTCCATATGACCAAGCTAACCTTGACCAAGTGCACTAATGACAAGCAAGTCCAAGGGAGGGGCGCCCCTGGGCCTAGCCCACTAGTTTGGCCCAAAAGACTATCAAACTGACCCATTAACCTATTAACTGACTCAAATAAAGAAAGATTACATCTATGACTCAAATAAAATGAAAATTACATGATACTGCTCAAAATTAAGTGATGAAGATGATGATGCGCCGATGGCGAGCAACCGGAGTCTCAAAAAAGATGGAGTGGCTGGGGATGCCCCCATCATCAACCCCCCTTCTTGTCCGCCATCTAGATGGGCCAACAATTGGTATCAGAGCCCATTCTCTGATTTTTAGTAAGCGGACCTCACGGTCTAGGAGAAAAGGTCTTTTTATGATGGCTAGTGTGAATTTGGTTCCTGTCTTTGATGGTTTAGATTATATATCTTGGCTTGGAAAACTCTGTATTTGGATTTCTAGTATTGATCTGATGCTTATGAACTTAATTACTCACGGTCCTCATGTTTTACCAAAAGATAAGTCAAGGTGGACCGAGGAGGATAAGAAAAAGAATTCTAACAATCTTTTTGTATTGAAT
The DNA here is from genome assembly GCA_022559845.1 of Amorphophallus konjac. NCBI lineage: Eukaryota > Viridiplantae > Streptophyta > Magnoliopsida > Alismatales > Araceae > Amorphophallus > Amorphophallus konjac. Next base: position 169,542,760 of record CM040119.1, on the reverse strand, counting down.
GATCTTAAGGCTACTGTGGACACTGATCAATTTTCTTTTGTTTCATCATGTAGGTCAGCCAAAGAGATCTGGGATGGGCTAAGCGAAGCCCAAGAAGAAAGCCGGAATAGTGAGTGTCTCGTGGCAAACAACGAGAGTAATTGTCAAAACGAGGAAAGCTCTAAGGTAAACTCTGATTCTGATGAAGAAGATGAGCTTAGCTATGATGAATTGGTGGATGCTTCTAATGAACAGTTTGAAAACTATAAAATGGTGAAATCTAAAAATAGAAAATTGAAAAAGAAAATTGAAAACTCATGTGTTGATAATTCCTCATGTGAAAAATGTGCTGAGTTTAAGGAATTAAAAAAATCTTCCATGCTTGAGGTTGATAGCTACAAAAAAATAATTTCATGCTTGAGAAATAAAAATGAAACCTTAATGGCTAAAATTTCAGAACTTCAACAAATAGATAAAGATAATGAGAATCTGAAGGAGTTGAATACTGCTATATCTGAAAAATTGCTCCTTCTTGAAAAAGGGAATGGTACTCTGAATGTTGACAAATCTGAAAGGCTAAAGGAGCTAAGACATGAGATAGAAAGTTTTAAGAACATGAATGATAAAACTGTTGAATTGGAAGAGGAGTTGAGATATCTGAAAAATGAATTGTCTAAGTCTGTCGACTTCAATGAATCAATGAATGCAATGCCTGATGAAAAAGTGAGTTTTCAAAAGAACGAACTTGAACACACTTCCGTGAACAGAAATTCATTTGAAAAACTCCAAAATGAAAACAGTACTTTGTTAATTCAAATTTCCTTGCTTGAAAGTATATTGAAAAGTCTTGAAAATTTTGAAAAAGGAAAATGTGTAATTGATGATGATTGTGATAAATTGCATATTTTTGAACAAGAAATTGAAAGTCACAAAACTGTAAATTCTTTGTTGAATGAGAAAATTATGTCATGTGTGCAAGAATTAATTAGTACCAAATTGCACATTTCATTTTTGGAAAATAGAATCATGAGTTTGAATGAGTCCTTACATTTATGTGATAAAGAAAATCATAAACAGAAAAATGTCAATGATCATTCTTGTATGTATGCAAAACCCTCAGTTGTTAAACATGTTCATGCATCAAGAAAAAAATGAATGTTTCATACTTTTATTGTGGAAAATTTGGCCATGAAATGTATGATTGCTTTACAAGGAAAAATGATGATGAGTGGTCTGTCAAAAAGAATTTTTCTTGTCATTATTGTGATAAATTTGGACATATGATGAATAATTACATTTCAATGAAAAATGATGAAAAATGGTCCATGAAAAGAAAATTTTCTTATTGTTATTATTGTGGTGAGAATGGTCATTCTATGGATGATTGTTCCACAATGAGATTTGATGATGATCAGTTTGCTAGGAGATATAGGAATTCATCTGTTCGTGTTAACACTAACCCCTCGGGACCCTAGATGGCTTGGGTACCCAAATATCCAAAATGAGAATCCATTTTGCAGGGGCGCCTTGAGGATAAGGAATGTTGATAAATAAAGGATTCTCAAGACAAGAAAGAAAATTGGCTTGGGTCTGTGAGTTTATTATGCTTAGGTTCATTTTGAAAAATCTGCAAAGGTAAAATTTGAGTTTGGACGAAAATATTTGCATTTGAACAATTACATTCCTGTCTCATTGATTTTGGCATCTTCTGAAATGTTTAGAAATTCTGAGTTTCATGATTAGATGACTTGAACACTTCTCTTTGCACATCTTGTGAATAATCTTAGTTTTTAAATGTTTTATGTTACACATAAAGTCTTTCACCCTTTACACATATTCTACAAATAACAATCTAGTTTTTGAAAGCCTTACACTGGACATAAAGTCTTTCATACTCACTCATTTTCTGCAAATAACAATTCAATTTTTTAATGCTTTAGATTACACATAAAGTTTTCACACTTTTAATCACTTTTTACAAATAACAATTTAGTTTTGCATACATAGAATAATCACTTAACTTTATGCACATATCATGCACACTCTTGCATACTTGTAAATAGGAATAATTTTCAATCATCTTTTCAATTTACATGCATATAATTACATATATACTTGACATATTTGTGTGCTTGAATGCCATGATTATCCGGTATATCAAATGGCGATTGTGGAAGGTTGGATTATGTCCAACTGGAAGCTTTCCTCATGCGTGAGTAGGGTTTATGGACCCCCACCTCCGCCAAGTACCGATAATCAATTTGCTTGAAGATTTTGAAAGATCCTTGCATGATTGCATGTATATACCTTATGCAACCATTTATTGAAATCTTTCTATGATAAATAAAATTGCATTGATTTAGACATGTTTGTTACATGGCATATATTAAGGGGGAGGTTTTCATAAATGTGCATACACTTAGGGGGAGACATGACTTTCATGTGGCTAATTCATCTTTTACATTCAGTACAACCATCCACACATTTTGCACCTTTTTGAGATAAATGATTCAATTTAATAAGGATTGTAGTTATTTTACTTAACACTCCTAAGGGCTCTTGATTCCCTATATGGAAGTCGCATATCTCGTGAGGAAAAGACTGTTTATCCCAACAAAAGTGAATAAGTGGAACGTGAATCTGAGTAACCGGGAATCTCCCCTGAGACAAAGGAGGAAACTCGTGTCGAAAAGAGAAACGAATCCACATCTAGAATAAGTGTGATTTGCCACCGAGTAGCCGGGAAGTGTCCCTGACACAAAGGATACAACTAGCGCCGAAAAGTGATAAAATCTACAGTTAATATAAGTGACAAAACTGAGTCACCGGGAAGTGTCCCTGAGACAAAGGATACAACTCGTGTCAAAAAATTAGTCACACCATTTATAGTAATTAAAAAAAATGGGGTCATACGTAGCTACCAATATTCGAGCATTGTGTATGAAAGTGTATGGATGATAAGTTCTTTTTAGTGTTCTTTAGAAAATATGATTATCCATATTACTTTAGAATTCATTGCTCAATCTTTCACATATACACCTTGGGTTTGATTGTGTGAATATTCTTTATGAATCAGTCGTCTTCAATAGTGAATGCAGTACCTTCTTTATGAAAGCACGATCTTCTTAATATTGCACATGTTCATCATGTTCAATAATCAATTGCATAATTCTTACACCTGTCACGAAGGGACTTGCTTGAGTATATATTTTATTATGCATGCTTGAGTGTTTGATTGCTTGATCCTTTTTGTTCATACCATACATCATTTCATATTAATGCATCTTTAGATCATACATGTACATATCAGCATAAATAACCCCGTTGTCAGTCAGTTTTTGTTAATGACACAGGGGGGGAATAATGTGCTTTTCAGTAGACCATTTGCATAGAGTTCAGTTTGGTGATATAGTTTGTGCGTAGTACAGTCATACATTTGCATATAATTCACAAATCGAGCATTTGAACATATTTCAAATTGTTTGCACATTGCTCATCAAATTCCAAATTCTTGCTTGATATTCATGGTCCACACACTTTCCTTTTATGGTAGGTTATTGCTGGGTTCGTGCGCCTTTACTTCATATTTTTGTCTCTTTTCATTTCTAGTGCCCCACTTTTTGATAATGCTAAAGGGGGAGAGAGTTTTGAATTGCCACAATATATTCTCATCATCAAAAAGGGGGAGATTGTTGGGTTCGCTGCGCTCCCTCTTTGTCATTGGTGATGGTTTTGATGATAACAATATATTGTGTGCAAGCATTGTTAAAATGCTCATTGATCATGTTGGAGCTCAATGTTGATATCTTGTTTTGTAGGTATGAAATGCTTGGTGGATAACATCTACAGATTTAATCTAGCCTTGTGGAGTAGACCTCAATACACTGAGGAGTCATCCCCTTTTCATTACATGCATCGACATTACTTTTGATGTTTTCATAATGTCCACTGACCTGTTTTTGAATGTGCATAGACTTCATCTTGCTATGTGGAAATCTCTCATATGTTTCATGGACATATCCTCTTAATTCTTCAAAATTATAAATATGTTCTCATGCATAATATTCATGTGTGATTAATGGAGTTTTCAGAGCTTTCAAATGCATGTTACTCCTGGAAAAATCATGTCTTAATAGAGGGTCATAAGGCCCTTGATTTGGTTGAATGGCATTGGGTGTTTTTCTTTTGGTTGAATCGGACTGCCTTTAGGCAGTTTCTCTCTTTCCCACTGCAAGGGTCGACCCCATGGGTCGACGCCTGGCTCACTGAGCCTGATTTCATGCTTTGGATTGTACTTGGTACTCATGTATGGGTGCTTGATATAAATTGGAAATGGCCCTTACATCTGTGATACATTTGTGGAATGCAAGCTTGTGCCATTAATGAATTGTGTGAGTTCAGACTGTTTTGGACTGAACTTGCACTCAACGAATGGCTCTTAATGAGCTCGGCATACCATTGACTCTTGTTGTAATGGGTTCTATTTTGCTCTCAATATTTGAGAATGGTTTAGTTTTTCATTGGACTGGATTTGGAAATCTTGGACTGAACTTGATTGTCTTGGTCTGAAATAGAATTCATATGCAGGTTGATCTATTTCTGACAAAGGTTGATTGATTCATTATTTGATATGTTGACTAAGATTGTCATGTATTGGCTATAGATTTAATTTGATCCTTGCTAACAATGGATTGAGTTCATTCTGGTTTGCTTGGATTGAATTATTGAAGGGTTCTTCTATTGGCTCTCAGCATGTGTATGAGTTCAGGCTACTTAGGACTGAACTTGTATTCATGAGTAGCTTGGTTGAACTCTATTTGGTAATGGACTGCTTGAATCATTTTTAGAGTGAGCAGCTTATGTTTTGAATGGATTGGAAGTATGTGAATCAAATTCCACATGTGACTGAATTTTAGATATAAGAGCAGGCTTCATATGGATTGGCTTGAATTTATCATAAATTTGAGCTTCTAATCTGCCGGTTGAGTTTTGCTCCCAAATTTTTGAAGACATGGTAAGAGACATGGTAAGAGCTTACTTTGACTGCATTCTTATATGGATAACTTGCCCTTGATGCAATTATATGGTTTTTGGGCTTAATATTACTACATTATGCATTTATCTATTCTGGAGCTACAAGAGTCGACTCCGAGAGTCGACACTTGTAGCCCAGCCTGCTGTTTGAGGCAGCAAGATGCAAATGTTGACTCTGAGAGTCGACACCTGCATGGTTGGGCCTTCTTTTTGGCGTAGACAAAGTGTGTTGAAGAAAGTGTCGACTCCTTGAGTCGACACTTCTTCTGGGCGACCCGAGTCAGGTTTGCCGTTTTGGTTTCGAACTCCTTGTTTCTATGTCCGATTGGCTTAGGATTTTTACCTTAATGCCCTTGGGTTATTAATGAACATATTAGAGTGTTTTTGCTAGGGTTTTAGAAGGGCATTCATGTCTTTTTAATCTGGCTTTCTTTGGGTATATGTATGTTGCAAAATCTATCGAGGGAAACAACTTTGGGGTAATTTTTCCCATCTGCTTGCAGGAAAGGAAGAACGTGGAAGAGAGGTGCAACGCCACCACCTGGAGGAGGAACAGGAAGGAGAGGAGAACGCCATTCACCAGCTTTCATCTGCCGATCTGATCCAGCTTCAAGCGTGGTTGCTGAAGACTATACCTGCGGCTTCTCCGATAAGCTTGGACGACTTCCACTCCATGGACAAATGCTTCCAGTGCACCCCATCACTCCATTGAGCAGGATATACTGTAGATTTGAGTGAAATTTCTTCTTCTCTCATTTCTATTCTTCCATTTGAGCATAGATTGTTATTTGGACGGTTCTTGTATATCCTTTCATTTTATTGAACTTGAGATATTGTCGTGTGTGAGCGAAGCTGCGCCTCCGCGTGTGTGTGGATTTATTGTTGGGAAAGTTTCCCCGAGTTTGGTTGTGTGAAGACGGAGCTGCGTCTCCGTATGGTTTTCGACTCCTGGGTGTGTTCCCCGACGTTGTGTGTGTGTTGCAGTGGCAGCGTCTTGGGGCCAGGCCCTATGTGTGCATTGCTGCGGAAGCAGCGTGTGTGGTGTTAGGGTTCGTCCCTGTGTTGCTACGTTAGTAGCGTGTAGTGAAGCCTCACTGGGTTTAGGTGAGGGGTGGACGTAGGGAGCCCATCGTGGTCCCGAACAACCTAAAAATCTCTGTGTCCATTATGAATGCCTGTGTGATTTTCCATTTCTTCTATCTCCGTTCACAGGTCAATTTTATAAGTTTTTATTCACTACATCATCGCACATAGCTTAATCCGCTATCCGTGTTAGGCTTAAATTCAATTGTTATTTGCATTGTCAATCTGTGTGAGATCGGAAAGGTCGAGAGAACATTTTAATCTCACTCAAGTTTAGATAATTGACACAGTTTATTTTAATTCCATTGTAATTACTTTAGATTATTTTTAAAATCCGACATCTCGGCTGGGGGACAATTCAACCCCCCTTCTTGTCCGCCATCTAGGCTGGGCCAACACTTCCTAAGCATCAACCCAATGCATTTTATGCATGGATTTGTAAAGGTAACATGTGTTCAAATCTTTTATATCACTCATGTGAATTTGGTTGCATGGTGCTCACTGTAATTGCAAAAAGTTCATTGCTATATGATCTTGATATTAAGTTGTGGATGATAATGCTTCAAAGTGTGTTTAAACTCCTTGTTAATTGGTTTTCATGAGTGTGATTCATGCTTCTTTATCTTGATATTAAGTTGTGGATGATAAGGTTTCAAAGTGTTTTTAAACTCCTTGTTAATGGGTTTTCAGGAGTGTGATTCATGCTGCTTTAGCTTGGCGCTATTGAGCATGATTTCTAACTATTTTCCCTTGATTATGTAGTCTGCAGGAACTTCGGTCGGCCAGCAAGGAGACTTAGGTTGACCAAAGTTGCCAGAGTTTACCAGACTGAAATGTCTCAGAGTTTGGTCGATCGACAGTAAGGTTTAGGTCGACCGAAATTGCTAGAGTTGGCCAGTTTTAGAGGATTTACAGATTGGTCGACTGCCGCCCATCTTCGGTTGATCGACTACGGCGAACGTACCCAAAAAATGAGTTCAAAACCCATCTAACTCAATCCATTTGGGTCCTATCTCTTGCCCATTTTCCCCTGGGTTCTTGATAGATATATTAGGGTAATTTTGGAGGGTTCTAGAAGGGGTTTCTTAGTCTTTTGCACCCCTTTGGTTATATATATACAAGACCTACGAATTTGGAGAGAATAACCCTTATTGAGCTAGCATTTCCTATCTTGCAGGTGAAGAAGGGGGAGAAGAAGAAAAGGGGAAGAAGAGAGGGAGATTTCATCTCCTCCAAGGCATTTCTGGAGCTTGAGGAAGAAGAGAAAGTGAAGCGGAATGAAGAGAGGATCAAGGGGATGTTGAAATCATGATCATCCGTATTTCATCCGACCTGAGCTTCAAGTATCGTCATCCTTTGGCCTTGGAAATCAAGGGGGATAAACTTTACATCTTTATCTGTTTATTTTTGATGTCTTTCTTGAGTTATATTTCAGTCTAAGCATGTCTTGAGCATTTGTTTTAATTTTTCTGAACTCAGAGATATATGTGTGTGGTTTGATCACCAGCGTACGATAGTGTGTGTGTTTGGTGCCGCGATTGTTGCAGCGTGTGTGTGTTGTTGATCTGGTCATCGGATCGTGTTGGAGACTCTGTCTCCATGTGCGGGTGTTAGGGCGTGTCCCCGTGTGTGTTCAGGCATCGTCATGCGTGTTGTTGGAGCCTCGCTCCATGTTGGGGATTTATCCCCGTACTAGTTTTCCAGTAGTGAAGTCTCACCATGTTTTGGTGAGGGGTGGACGTAGGGAGCCCGCCGTGATCCTGAACCACCTTAAAAATCACTGTGTTCATATGGTTTGCCTTATTTTGGTTTGATTACTTATTCAACGCATGTGTGATCGGTGAGCATGAGCGAATCTTTATTCAATGAGCGAATCTTAATTATCTAGATTCCACTGTGAGATGTGTTTCTTTGCTTAATTCATTTACATGAACGAGTGAGCTCGGCGAGATTGAGTGAACTTAATTTACTCTGTTTGATTTATTTTCATCAATCTCGTTAAACTTGCTAATTATGCGAAGTTAGTTTAAAATTTGCCATATCGCTTGGGGGATAATTCAACCCCACCTTCTTGTCCGCTCGCCTACCGGGCCAACAATTGGTATCAGATCAAGGCTCTGCTGTCCCAAGATCTAACGATCTTTAGAGAGATTCGAGTGCATTTACAATCATGATTTTTTTTGTTGATCAAATCTCAATGAATTGTTTACCTGTCTTTACTAGTTCTGATTTTGATTCAAGGTTAGGCAAACTGTGTCGGGTGATTAACTCTGTTAATTCTAACCTATGGAAATTGATATATGATGGTCCCAACAAATTACCTCTGGATGAGAGTAGGTGGTCCTATGAAGATAAACTAAAAAACCATGATAATGTTATAGTTTTAAGATTATTAAAAGTTGCCATGAACATTGATATATTTCTATTTGTTTCTTCATGTGAAACGGCGAAGGAGATAGTGGATGGCGTGATCAAGGCTAAAGAGATAAAGCTGGACGATCTGTGTTTCATGGTTGATAAGGTGGACACATCAAGCAAGGAAAGCATGGAGGTAAATTCTGATGATGATGAATTTTCACTTGAGGAACTTTTAGATGCTTATGAAGATCTATGTGATAAATATAATAAAATGAGGTCTGAAAATAGGAAGCTCAAGAAGAAACTTGAAAATCTTTTTCATGAAGATCTTTCATGTGATAAATGTTTTAAACTTGCAAAAGAAAATGAAAAGCTGAAACTGTTGAACACCACCATGTCTGGAAGGCTATTAGCTCTTCAAAAAGGAAAAACTATGGAAGTTAATGAATCTGAAATGTAAGTTTGCTAAAGAAGAAATAGAAAGCCACAAAACCATCAATGCCACATTGAATGAAAATGTCATTTCCTGTGAAAATGAGATTGCTTCTTATGAGTTGCATGTTGCATCACTTGAGAATGAAATCAGTGAATTAAACAGCACTCTGTCTACATTTCTTCAAAGGAAAGAAAATCTTGATAAAATCTTGGTGACCAAGGTGAATTTCCAACAGGAAGCTCTTGGGTATGAACCCACTAAAAAGAAAGCCTTTGGTCTAAAAATGTAAACCACATTTGTGCAAGTGTCCTGCTCCTCCAACACCTCACATGTACCCTCTGATGAGCAAACTAAATCAACATCTTAGGCTCAAATAAGGACCAAGAAATCTGATCTACCATCGAAACATCAAAATGGTCCTAAGAATCAAAAGAAAATGGTTGATGCTCATAAGAGTCAAATGAGACATGATCCCACCAAGAAAATTTCATGCTACTACTGTGGCAAAATTGGTCATATGATGCATGATTGCTTTTTGATGAAATCTGATGAATTAGATGCATGCAAGAAAATGAATGGTTTCACCAAGTCAAGAAAGTTTTTGAATACAAAAATAACTTTTGAAAACTCTCATGTTTATGCAAGAAAATTTCATAAGAAGAACATTCAGTACTTTTACTGTGGACAGTTTGGTCATGTGATGCATAATTGCATTGTTATGAAAAATGAAAATTCTAATGCTCATGCAAAAAGACCATATGGAAAGGCTGCACCCGTCATTGCTATCATTGTGGGAAACATGGTCATACAATGAGCTCATGCCTTCAAAAGAAGAATGAAAACAATCATGCGATGAAGAAGAAAAATTTTCATGCTAATAATGATAACATTTCTGCTAAATCACAAAAAATTGATGCTCATGCTTACAGGAAATCTGTGGAGTCTTCAAAGTGTTGTCATTATTGTGGAAAGATTAGGCACAATATGGATGACTGTGTTTTGATTAATTTTGATGATATCCATGCCCAGAAAATGTAGAGAGCACCCACTAGAGATGCAACTAACCATCTAGGACCCAAGAAGACTTGGGTATCAAAATCTTGCAAATGAGAACTTTGTTGCAGGAATGCCTTGAGGCTAAGTGGAAGACTTGGAAAATAATGACTGCTCAAAGCACAGGTTTGAAAATAAAATTTCGAGCTCTCTTTGAATAACTGAAACTTGCTTTAATAGAAAATCCATCTATAAAGATCATGAAAAATATTTTTTTCTTATGAGATTGCACTGCATTTTTCTGATCATCATTGCATGACTTCGTGGCATATTAAATGATGACCTGAGGAAGGGCTTGTTATTCCTGTCTGAAATCTATCACCACGCGTGAGAATGTGCTTCCGCCTAGTACCATGAGTCACGTGTTCATATAAGTCATAGGATGCATGACTTACTATCAAATGTTAATTGTGAAGTTCATGCACACTGTGAGGGGGAGTTTCTAGCTGGTTGATATGTGCTCGAGGCTAAGGCTCATTTATAAGAAAGTACATCTTGTGCTAATGACTATTGTCACATCTCGAGTGCAAAAGGAACCTGATATGCATGACAAGTTTATATCGATCATGTCAATCAAAGCACAAGGAATTCGACACATAGACAGAGTGCGCAAAGAAGAGATAATAAACCAAATCCTTTATTTCATTAATATCATCAAATAACTCAAACAAGTTTCCATACATAATACTTCAAAGTAAATGACAAACTAGACTCAATAAATAGGAAAATACAATAAGGACTCAAGAAAGATGAAAAGACACGACTAGGTAGATGCTTCAATAGTTGGAATGGATCTACACTCTTCACTTGTGTCCATTCCCATCTGAATGATCCTCGTCATCGGAATTACCTGAAAAATAGGGGGGAAACTAGGGTGAGCGAACGCTCAGTAGGAATTATATCTCAAAATCAAATTTGCTTTAAGTAAATTACGTGTTACATGAACTATGCAAGTATAGCGATGTATGTATGCAAGATGATGACGAGAGTAGAGTATCAAGAATAATATAGATGAACTAGCAAGATAATCATGTGAAATATATCAAAATTGTCAAGCATGTAAGGATCAAGTCATGTCAAGTGAATTGGCTATTAAAATTTCAAGCAAATAAATACCCATTTCGGGCCACGCAAGTCATGTCAACTCAAGTCAAGCACAAGATCGTGGAATGTTAACAATCAAGCAAGTCATGCACTTTGGTACAATGCCACATCGTCATCAATATAGCTCGCATGGACACAAGTACTTCCGGGTGCTCCTCCCAGAACTAGATCGGGCACTATATGCACTAGCATTGAGTCATGTATATATTTTTAGACATCCACTATAGATTATAGCCAATAGAGTTCCAAAGGAATAAGCTATTGTAGGATGATAAATTAGATTTCACAGAATGAATGAGTTCAAGGACAGAACTTGAACAAGAATGACATATCATTAAATCGCATGAAAAATGATGACATATCATGAAACTGGGTAATTAACATCCACTCAGTTAGCCATCAATTACAGAAATAGCGTGTACTATATGGTCACTCATTTCTGTGAATAGTACAGGCACGAAGAATTTGCGACACTTCAAGCGGTCGCTCATTCATAATTAGCATCCAGTGTAAGACCGCTAAAATAGTAAACTATGCCCACTGACTGGCCGCCAATTCCTTTTGGTGTCAAAGTCCTAGTCGTTGTTTCTAGACAGATAACAGACTTCTCACAGAGGCCATAAACAACGCTCTAAGAGGGCTAAGGAATCACATTTCTTCAGAGTGACGTGACAAGTTAGGGTTCCAAGATTTTTAGGGTACAACCTGCTCGGTTGTCTTGAGGGAATCGAAGGCTAGCGTAGACATACGGAGGTCTCAATGAAGAAAGCACCAGTCTAAAAGAAGGAATATCCCGCTGAGGGTCCAATCATCACCTAGAGTTAGTGTGTAATCGATAGAAATAAAATAGGGACTCTATCTATGGATGTGAGATGAGAGTACCAAGAATTACCTGCGATATGGGCCAGAAATGCGAAGAAAACTGAGACACAAGAATTAGTGTCCATTCAGACAGGCACTCAATCATGATTGTATGTCTGTGTGAAATATCGCCTAATCATTATTTTACAACATTCCAGGAAAATATACTAAGAAGTAGCGACACTGTGAAGGGGCGCTATTTCTAGAAATTTCCAGAAATCAATAGAATTTAATTATAATTAGCGACCGTATGCCACGACGCTCAATCTTTAAATAGCGTCTATGATTATGTCGCAGAATCATGATTTTTGAATATTTCTTATTTTTTACTAAATATTTATAAACAACGTCCCCTTACAGGGGCGCTCATTCATTAATTGGCGATTGTGTGATAGTTGTTCATTCTTTTACTACTACGCATCAAGCAGACACATTTACAGACACAAATTACTCTTTATTTGTACATGAACAGTAGCACTTCGCTATTTACATGGATTTTCCAGAAACTAAAGACATGGATAGCTAGAGAAAAATATACGGAATCTAAAGACATGCTCATGCAAGAATTTTAACGCTAGATTTCATAGGTATTAAATTTTAAACATGTTGTGATTATTAATTCTATTTACATGAAATAGCGGCATGGCTAGGGTCACACATTAATCTGCGCCCTGAGGACTGTCGCTAATTCTAAATTTGCGACCTTCTACGATGTCGTTCATTAATAGACGGTCTTGGTCGCTATTTTCATATTCAATAGGGACTCTAGAAAACTACGTAAAACTGAAGAGCAGAAGATACAAAATCATGATAATTGCTTTATATGCATGCACTACACTTATACTATAGGTTTGTGATTTAGTTCTTGAGAAAACCTACCTCTTTTGGGGTTTCGGACGATGGACAGAGAAGATAATAAAAGAACATAAGCAGCAGCAGCTATGGCAGCAACTGCAGCAATGCTATGGCAGCAAATGAAACGCTGCAGTAAGACGAAAGAAGAAGAAGATGAAGCTTCTTTACGGCAGCAGTAGGAAGAATAAGAAGGAAGCTCTTCCCCCTTTGCGTTCACGATCGGCAGGGGAGCGATGATCACCAAGAAGCAGAGGATGACGACGTCGACGCAGGATCTCTTCGAATGTAGTAGCAACAGTAGCTTTTGCTCGTTCGAGAGGGGGTCATATATATACGAAAAAGGATTCTGGCTTCCAATAGGATTTGGGATTTCAACGTAAAGAATCTTAGCAAGTCTAAAATTCCCTATACAATTTCTCTCTATCTAAAACTACAGTCGCGATCCTTATTGGGGTTCCAAACCCTAATGTTGCATGTGTGATCGAATGTGATAAAGATTTTGGGTTTTACAAATACCCTTCATAAAGTATATATATATATATATGTATATACCTATCCCATACATTTTTTGGCCTGGAAATGTTTATGGGCTAAAGGCCCAATATATATTTTTTTACTTCCTTATACCCTTCTTTTAAAGCCCTTTGGCCCACAGACTATTGGTTAAGGCCGCTTTAGCTCTTACATACGAGAGGCCCATATGTTAAGTGAGAGTGTTTATGCTTAAGGCTCACATACATAAAGGTTAAGGCCCTTTTATATATAGGTTGAGGCCACGTAACGTGTGTGAGTGTTGAGGTTTGGGCTCCACATTTTGTTTAATTTGGGCCTTTGTTTTATTTAGTTGGAGGTTTTATTTAATCAGATAATTTTATTCCCATAATTTATCCGGGTTGCTACATCCTCCCCCACTTAAAAGAAGTTGGTCCCCAAATTTAATTTCATACATAGACATGGAGGGTGCAGAGTACTTACGATCTCGAAATAAGTCAGGGAATCTTCTCTTTCATAGATTCTTCCATCTCCCATGTGGCTTCACGTTCGAGGTTCTTGTTCCATTGAACCTTCACCATGGGAATAGTTTTGTTCCTCAGCATACGAACCTCAAGATCAAGGATCTTCAAAGGCTTTTGTTCTTGTGTAAGATCCTTTTGTACCACCAGGTTGTTGTGTTCAATGACGTGGGATGGATCATGAACATATTTCTTGAGCATAGAGATATGGAAAACATTGTAAACTTCATATAGTTGCGGTGGAAAGGCAATTTGGTACACAACCTCGCCAACTCTTTCTAGCACTTCGAAGGGACCGATATATCTTGGTGTAAGCTTGCCCTTAACACCAAACCTTCTAATGCCTCGTCCTAGGGAAACCTTAAGAAAGACGTGATCTCCAACTTGGAACTCGAGGTCTCTCCTTCTAGTATTGGCGTAAGTCTTTTGTCTAGACTGAGCCATTTGAAGTCTTTCTCTAATGGTTTGAATCTTCTCGGTAGTGTCTCGTACCATGTCCGGGCCAAGAAGTTGCTTTTCCCCGACTTCGTTCCAGCATAGAGGTGAGCGACAACACCTTCCATACAATGCTTCGAAGGGTGCCATTTGAATACTTGCTTGGTAACTGTTGTTATATGCAAACTTGACCAGGGGTAGATGATCATGCCAGCTTCCACCAAAGTCAATAATACAAGCCCGTAACATGTCTTCCACGACTTGATTTGTTCTCTCGGTCTGACCATCCTTTTGAGGATGAAAAGGAGTACTAAAGTTGAGTCTCGTCCGCAACGAACATTGTAGACCCTTCCAAAAATGAGAAGTGAAGTGCGGGCCTCGGTCAGACACGATTGAAACAGGAACTCCATGTAGTCTAACAACCTCTTTGATGTATAAGGCGGCTAGAACATCAATCGACCATTAGCTCTTTATAGGCAAGAAGTGTGCCGACTTGGTCAATCAATCTATGATGACCCATATTCCATCATGTCCATCTTTCGATTTAGACAAACCCATGAGAAAATCCATGCCGATATCTTCCCACTTCCACTTGGGAATGTTTAGAGGATGCAACTTACCAGCGGGCTTTTGGTGTTCCGCCTTGACTTGTTGGCACGTGAGACATCGAGAAACAAAGTCTGCTATCTCCCTTTTCATGTTGGGCCACCAAAAGGTCCGTTTCAAGTCCTGGTACTTCTTGGTAGATCAAGGATGAATTGTGTACCTTGATCAGTAAGCTTTGTCTAAAATTTTCTTCTTCAATTTCAGATAGTTTGGTACACATGTCCTTTCTCGGAACAATAATCTTCCATGTGATGCTAGTTTGAAATCAAGTTGTTCTTCTTGCTTTCCCTTTATTTATACTAGCACTAGGTCTTCATCTTGTAGCCCTTTGATTTCAGAGAGTAGATCCAGTTGTATCCTCATGTGTGATAGAGTAATACACCTTTTCTCCTTGTCCGTGCTTATATCTAGCTTAGAGAATTGCTCCAGCATCTTCCACTCTTGGATCATACAGTTAGCCAATAATGCTCTCGACTTTCGACTAAGGGCATCAGCTACAGAATTACCCTTTCCAGGATGATATTGTATAGTGAAGTCAAAGTCCTTGAGATACTTTAGCCAACGTCTTTGTCTCATGTTTAATTCCATTCGAGAGAATAAGTACTTGAGACTCTTATGATCGGAGTACACGGTGAATTATTCTCCATAGAGACAGTGCCTCCAGATCTTTAAAGTAAATACTACCGCGGCCAACTCTAGGTCATGCACCAAGTAGTTCTCCTCGTGATTCTTTAATTGCCGGGAAGAATAAGCAATGACTTTCCCTTGTTGCATTAACATACATCTGAGGCCAATACCCGAAGCATCGGTATATACCTCAAATTTTTCTTCTTCAATTGGTAATACCAAGACTGGAGTAGTTGTCAAATGATCTTTCAAGGCTTGAAAGCTTTTCTCACAATCTTCATTCCACTTATAAGGAATCTCCTTGCAGGTTAGCCTAGTAAGAGGAACGGCGATCTTGGAGAAGTCCTTGATGAATCTCTGGTAATAACCAACTAGACCCAAGAAGCTACGGATCTCGGTAGCGTTAGCAGGTCTTTCCCAATTGTTAACAGCCTCAACTTTTGACGGACCAACAGAAATCCCATCTTTTGAGATCACATGTCCTAAAAAAGATACTTCCTCGAGCTAGAAATCACATTTGCTACCCTTGGCATAGAGTTGATTCTTCCTTAGTATTTGCAATGCAGTCCTCAAATGTTCTTCAGGATCTTCCTTGGTCTTGTGAATATCCTCATCCTTGATCCTTAATTGGTGATATCCCGACTTGAGATCAATCTTCGAGAAATACTTGGCTCCATATATCTGATCAAATAATTCATCGATCCTCAGCAGTAGATACTTGTTCTTGATGGTAAGGCGGTTCAACTACCGATAATCGATGTAAAGTCTCATCGATCCATCCTTCTTCCTTACAAATAGCAAAGGCGCTCCCTACGGGGAAGTACTTGGCCTGATGAATCCTTTCTTCAAGAGCTACGTCAATTATTCCTTCAATTCTTTGAGTTCGGTGGGGGACATTCTATAAGGTGCCTTGGAAACCAGACTAGCACCAGGGACAAGGTCGATGGTGAAGGCCACTTCTCTTTGTGGGGTAATCTGGACAAATCTTCCGAAAACACATCGGGAAACTCCCGAACCACTCGGATGTCTCCTATCTGGGACTCCTTAACTTCCGTGGCAGACACAAATGCTATGAAAGCCACACACCCCTTTCTTAAGAGCTTACTAGCCCGGAGGGCCGAAATAAGGGGTGACTTGTTTTGACTCCGAGGACTAGTGTAGAAAAGTTCCAAAAATGCCTTAAAAGCTACTTTGCCATTTCGGCAATCTATAACTACCTTGTGTGTGGATAGCCAATCGGCTCCTAGTATGACATCATACCCGTCGATATCTTGGCATATCAGGTCGACTTGTAGATTTTTCCCTTATACCTTGACTTCACAATTTGAGTAATGGTGTGAAATCTCGGATTCGTTTCCTAGACGAGTGGAAATAACTAAATCTATCCATTTTGGTTCCATAGGTAATGGATCAGCAAACCCTTTGGAAACAAAAGAATGAGTCGCACCGGTATCAAACAAGACACGAGCAGACTTAGAACAAATCTTTAATGCACCTTCCACAAGTCCACCTTCCTCTTGCTCCGCCTCTTGAAGAGCTTGGAGACGGCCTTGCTTCTTTGCCTGGCGCTTCTCATCGTTGGCTTGATCATTGAGTAAGGGACAATCGGGAATCCGGTGATCGCGACTCCTGCATCGGAGACATGCTCCCAATCGTCTCCAACACTCTTTGGCCTTATGGCCGGCCTTGTCCCAATGCTTGCATATCTCTTTGGAAGGTGTGGTAGTAATAGAAAAGGGCTTGTTATTCTTCTTAAATTTCTTCTCTTGGGAGGAATCTCCTCCATTGCTAGTTCTCTTCTTATTGAAGGTCGGCTTGAATGGGCCGCAGCTCGTAACATGCTCCTTCTTGTCTTTCTCACAGATCCAGTCGGACAACTCTGTGGCATCTTCTAGCAGCTGGGCTCTCCGCACCATCTCCGAATAGACTTGAATGTCCATCGGCGCCAGTTGGGTAATATACTGTGGTTGAAGCACATTAAGAAACCTCCTAGCCTTCATCTTCTCAGTATACACTAGATGTGGTGCATACCTCGACAGCCTAGAGAATTGGGCCTCATACTCGGCCACTAATAAGGTCCTTTGTTTAAGCGCGGCAAACTCCACGGCTTTCTTCTTTTGAATTCGGTCTGAGAAATATTCTACGAACTCGCCCCACGTGACGTGATCATGAGGCAGTGTAGCTTCTACCGATTCCGACCAAAAGCGAGCATCCTGCTCTAGTTGGAAAGTTTTTATTAAGACCTTTTCTTCGTCCGTGTATTGCAAGACACGGAATATACGTTCGATCTTCTTAATCCAATGTTCGACATCGTCAAGATCCGACGAGCCGGTGAACTTTGGCTGGTTCATATTGCGAAAGCTTCGGTGGAGATCACCTGCTCCACTATTTGCTCCGCCATGTGCCACTTGTTGTAGCGCCTGGGTAAGGCCTTGAACGGTGCACTGCATATCGCGCCATTGAGCACGTTCGGCAGCCATAGTCCTACAAGATTTAAATAACAATATTAACATACAATTAACCAAGGTCTTAAATCCCTAAGTTAACTTAACCCATGGCTCTACCCATCTCACCGGGCAAAAGGTATAAACCTATCCTTGGACTTTGGTTTCCTAGGAATTGAATATCCTAGGCTCTGATACCACAAAGACAGTCACGCCCCGAGAGTGAAAGGAACCCAGTATGCATGACGAGTTTATATCGATCATGTGAATCAGAGCATAAGGAATTCAACACATAGATAGAGTGCGCAAAGTAGAGATAATAAACCAAATCCCTTATTTCGTTAATATCATCAAATAACTCCAACTAGTTTCCATACATAATCCTTCAAAGTAAATGACAAACTAGACTCAATAAAGAGGAAAATACAATAATGACTCAAGAAAGATGATAAGACATGACTAGGTAGATGCTTCAATAGTTGGAACGGATCTACGCTCTTCACTCGCATCCATTCCCATCCGAGTGATCCTCGTCATCAGAATTACCTAAAAAATAGGGGAAAATCTAGGGTGAGTGAACGTTCAGTAGGAATTATATCTCAAGATCAAGCTTTCTTTAAGTAAATTACATGTTACATGAACTATGCAAGTATAGGGATGCATGTACGCAAGATGATGACGAGAGTAGAGTATCAAGAATAATATAGATGAACTAGCAAGATAATCATGTGAAGTATATCAAGATTATCAAGCATGTAAGGATCAAGTCATGTCAAGTGAATTGGCTATTAAAATTTCAAGCAAGTAAATACCTATTCCTGGCCACACAAGTCATGTCAAGTAAAAGTCAATCACGAGATCGTGGAATGTCAATAATCAAGCAAGTCATGCACTTCGGTGCAATGTCACACTGTGATCAATATAGCTCCCATGGACACAAGTATTTTCGAGTGCTCCTCCCAGGACCAGATCGGGCCCTATATGCAATAGCATTGAGTCATGTATATATTTTTAGACATCGACTATAGTTTATAGCCAATAGAGTTCCAAAGGAATAATCCATTGTAGGATGAAAAGGTAGATTTCATAGAATGAAGGAGTTCAAGGACAGAACTTGAACAAGAATGACATACTGTTAAATCGCATGAAAAATGATGACATATCATGAAACTGGGTAATTGGCATCCACTTAGTCAGCCATCAATTACAGAAATAGTGTCCACTGTATGGTCAATCATTTCTGTGAACAGTACAGGCACGAAGAATTTGAGACACTTCAGGCGGTTGCTCATTCATATTTTGTGTCATGTGTAAGGTCGCTAAAATAGTAAACTGCACGTACTAACTGGCCGCCACTTTCTTTTGGCATCCAAGTCCTAGTCGCAGTTTCTAGACAAATAACAGACTTCTCAAAGAGGCAAGAAACAACACTCTAATAGGGCTAAAGCATCACGTTTCTTCAGAGTGATGTGACAAGTAAGGGTTCCAGGGTTTTTAGGGTGCAACCTGCTCGGCTGCCTTGAGGGAATCCAAGGTGAGCGTAGACATACGGAGGTCTCAATGAAGAAAGCACCAGTCTAAAAGAAGGAATATCCCGCGGAGGGTCCAATTATCACCTAGAGTTAGTGTGTAATCGATAGAAATAAAATAGGGACTCCATCTACAGATGTGAGATGAGAGTACCAAGAATTACCTGCGATATGAGCCACAAATGCGAAGAAAACTGAGACACAAGAATTAGTGTCCATTCAGACAGGCACTCAATCATGATTGTATGTCTGTGTGAAATGTCGCCTAATCATTATTTTACAAAATTCCAGGAAAATATACTAAGAATTAGCAACACTGTGAAGGGGCGCTATTTCTAGAAATTTCCAAAAATCAATAGAATTTAATTATAATTAGCGACCATATGCCATGACGCTCAATCTTTAAATAGCGTCTATGATTATGTCGCAGAATCATGATTTTTGAATATTTCTTATTTTTTACTAAATATTTATAAACAACGTCTCCTTACAAGGGTGCTCATTCATTAATTGGCGACAATGTGACAGTTGTTCATTCTTTTACTGCTACGCATCAAGCAGACACATTTACAGACACAAATTACTCTTTATTTGTACATGAACAATAGCACTTCGCTATTTACATGGAATTTTCAGAAACTAAAGACATGGATAGCTAGAGAAAAATATAGGGAATCTAGAGACATGCTCATGCAAAAATTTTAACACTAGATTTCATAGGTATTAAATTTTAAACATGTTGTATTTATTAATTCTGTTTATAGGAAATAGTGGTAGGGCTAGGGTCACACATTAATCTGCGCCCTGAGGACTATCGCTAATTCTAAATTTGCGACCTTCAACGTGGTTGTTCATTAATAGACGGCCATGTCTTGGTCGCTATTTTCATATTCAATAGGGACTCTAGAAAACTACGTAAAACTGAATAGCAGAAGATACAAAATCATGATAATTGCTTTATATGCATGCACTACTCTTATACTATAGGTTTGTGCTTCAGTTCTTGAGAAAACCTACCTCTTTTAGGGTTTCGGACGATGGACAGAGAAGATAATAAAAGAAGATAAGCAGCAGCAGCTATGGCAGCAACTGTAGTAATGCTATGGCAGCAAACGAAACGCTGCAGCAAGACGAAAGAAGAAGAAGATGAAGCTTCTTTACGGCAGCAGTAGGAAGAAGAAGAAGGAAGCTCTGCCCCCTTCGCATTCACGAATGGCAGGGGAGCGATGATCACCAAGAAGCAGAGGATGACGACGTCGACGCAGGATCTCTTCGAACGTAGTAGCAACAGTAGCTTTTGCTCGTTCGAGAGGGGGTCATATATATACGAAAAATGATTCTGGCTTCTAATAGGATTTGGGATTTCCACGTAAAGAATCCTAGCAAGTCTAAAATTTCCTATACAATCTCCCTCTATCTAAAACTGCAGCCGCAATCTTTATTGGGGTTCCAAACCCTAATGTTGCATGTGTGATCGAACGTGATAAATATTTTGGGTTTTACAAATACCCTTCATAAAAATATATATATATACATCTCCCATACATTTTCTGGCGTGGAAAGGTTTATGGGCTAAAGGCCCAATATATATATATTTACTTCCTTAAACCCTTCTTTTAAAGCCCTTTGGCCCATAGACTATTAGTTAAGGCCCCTTTAGCTCTTACATTCATAAGGCCCATATGTTAAGTGAGAGGTTTATGCTTAAGGCCCATATACATAAAGGTTAAGGCCCTTTTATATATAAGTTGAGGCCACCTAACGTGTGTGAGGGTTAAGGTTTGTGCTTAACATTTTGTTTAATTTGGGCCCATATCTTATTTAGTTGGAAGTTTTACTTAATCAGAAAATTTTATTCCCATAATTTATGTGGGTTGCTACAACTATGCAGAAAATTGCTGAAAGAATTCTAATCTTAATTGGAGTCCTTATAATAGTCTGCTTTGCACATAGACAAAATGCATGTTCTGTGTGATTTTGTGTACTTTTGATTACTTGTTCCCTATTGAGGGATTGCTTTGAAAGCTGTTTTTCAAATTGAAGCTTAATGTGTGTTTGTCACTCTAAAAGTCATTGAATGCACCTTGAAAGGGGGAGTTTCTAAATGAATGACTTGGAATTGTGACTCTAACTCATTTTTCTGGAAATACATTTCATGCCAATTGCTATAGCTGAAGTGATCATGATGTTGTTCTATGATCTTTGGATCAACCATTGTGCTTAACAACTTGGTTGTAACTCTCTGAAATCTATGTAGTAGCCTATGGCACTTGGTGATATTGTTCAAATGACATGTATTGATTTTGAAAACTTGAAATGTTATTCTTCTATTCTGCTATGATAAAAATGTCTAAATAAATGCTTCACAATTGGAACTGCATATCTGGTATCACATTTGAGATTAACTACATATCTGGTATATTGAATAGTGTGTAGTGGAAAGATGGATTATGTCCACCCGGAAGCTCTTACTATGTGTGTGTCGGGTCTTCGGACTCTCACCTCCGCCTCATACCAGAACTTGAAAAATATGACTAGCTTATGAATGATTTTTAAACTTCTCAAATGTTACTAAAAATCTATTTTTGAACAGTTTTTGAAAACAATTGGGTTGCATTGCATGTTTCAGATTAATTCTGCACCCTTGCTTATAAAGGTCATGTGATGGAAAAAAATGATGTCGTTCATTATTTGAATCTGAATGCCTTCTTGTACATTTTGTTATAATGCTCAGGTCACTAGGAGTGTAAATCAATCTTTTGCATCTTGCACTGCATTCTCATATAGGTTATAGGCTGCATGCATTGGGTGCATTTAGATCATTCAAATGAAAACTAAAAACTTGCTTTTTGCACCAATGTTACATTCTGCACCCATGTTGCTTTGAGCATTGCATCTTGCATATTCTCATTGTGTGCTTGCATGTTAATATATGCTATTCAAACTCCCGTCCTTGGAATTTCTAAGACCTTATACTTCTTGCAAAATAACTCTGCATTGGAGTCATCACTGGAATGTTTCTTGTCACACACTCAGGGGGAGTAAATATTTGATAAGTGCATCTATGTAGGCGGAGCTGCACTATTAAGTGTTCATTACATTTTCGGTATACATGCTGAATCAAATTCGCACACTTCATGTACAAAATGTAAAAATGAGTGTTAATCATAAGGATGTTGTTGGGTCTCCTCTAGAGTTGATCAACAGTGTGGAGACTACTGTGTGTTGATTATGTTTTGAATGATTGGCAACAGTAGAATTGACTAGAGTTGACTTTGGTCACTTTATCTTGACCATGGTAATATTGTGTATTTTGATGAATTGTTTATATGTAGAATTGACTAGAGTTGACTTTGGTCACTTTATCTTGACCATGGTAATATTGTGTATTTTGATGAATTGTTTATATGTCAGACCTTTTCATAAAACACTTCTGCACACTCTGTCAAGTCTGAATTTAAGGTTAGTGCACATCTTGTATGACACTATATCAAGATCGGTGCATGTTTTGTAGAAGTAGGCATAAGGTCAGTGCAGACTATGTTATGCGTATCTAAGGTCGGTGCATATTGATCTTAGTCTTTGATAGGGTCGGTGCACGTCCGCATTGTGATTGCATGTAGTCGGTGCATGTTTCGGTACATATAAGTCGGTGCAGGATTTGCTGTGAGCATATAAGGTCAGTGCAAGCTTTTGTCTCACGCATTTAAAATCGGTGCAAGTTTTGTCTTGCGCTTAGCAAGGGCTGTGCACATCATTTATGATGCAAGATAAGGTCGGTGCATATTGACATATCCATAGACTCATGTCAGTGCAACGTCTGCATTGAGCATAAAAGGTCGGTGCATTCTTAGTCTTTATTCTACCTAAGGTCTGTGCATATTTTGTCTTACACATATATAGGTCGGTGAATATTTTTGATATAAGCATGCAATGGTCGGTGCATTGTCTGCTTCATGCTTATACAGGTCTGTGCATGTTTTCGGACATGCATAATAAGGTCAGTGCACACTTGTATCTTGCATAACCATGGTCAGTGCATTGTTTGCCTTACGAGTGTAGATGGTCAGTGAACTATCTGTTCTATATCATAACTAGTAGTGCCTCACACACACTTAAGGTCGGTGCATGTGTATTTCAGGCCTGTGCTAGCTGCATGATATAGTCTGTGCTAGTTATTCACTCTTGCATCTGTGCCTATACACATAGACATGTGAATTGTCTAAGTCCATAGCACGTGACTGATACCTTGTTCGTTATAATGACAGGTGAGACTCTTGATCAAACACCTGACGCGTGTCCCAACTACCTGCGAACCTTAAGTCACGAGCAACTAAAGTACTAGGATAAAAGGCACGTGATCCAAGGCAAAAGGTGAAGCAGTGTGTTTGACACGTGGAAAGCAACCCAATCGAGATGCTGCCTCGTGGCCATCGCAAGCTGAGATCTGAACAAACTTTTGGGTTGGAAACGTGGTTTCCACACGCTCATCATCTGCTGCATTATAAAAGGGGCAGATCACCCATTTTCAAGATGACATAGAAAAAGAACACACAGAAGGCGATAGAAGAATACGGAGCAATAGAGAGAAAGAGTGAGAGAAAAGTAGCAGCCAAGCCAATAAGAACCTCCAACATGATCTAGAGAGAGCTTTGAGAGAGCGTTGAGAAAGGAGCATAGAGTCGCTTGAAGGGTGTGAGTCTGATTTTCTCTAAGTCATTGTTTTCGGCTTCTTGGGACAGTACCATAATCGATCTGCTCTTTGTTAGAGCTACAGATCATTTTACTGTTTTCTATTTTTATGTCGCTTCTATTTTTCATTTAGAACTCTTGATTATAGCAAGCTGTGAGTCAGCGGTGGCAAGCTGTAAGGCCCAGCTGTAGAGGTGGATTCCTCTAGGAAGCTTAAGCTGTAAGGCTCAGCGTGTGTTGGGAAGTTTTCTCCAAAGCTGTGGATCAGCAGATTGGAAGCTGTGAATTAGCAGTGACGCCACACATGGTTTAAGTGTGGGGTGGACGTAGATCTCTGCAAGAGATCGAACCACCTAAAAATCGTGTGTCTATGCTTGATGGTTTGTGATTGTTGGATCTATATATCTAGCTGTTATCATGTTTCATTAGGTTGATATACTGAGTATTCAAGAGAGTGAAGAAGGTATATCAAAAGGTACCACTCGAAGGATAAGTCAGGCTTATCTAAAAAGTGATTTATCTTGCGTGAGGACACTCATTGAGTTCAACCTTCCCCAAGTACCTCTTTACATTTCATCTCTCTGTAATTCAATTTCGTTGCTGCTGTGTTTCAATTGTCTAGTTGAATATACTCATTCTCTCTAGTGATAGCTCCCACACAACATTTGAATACGTCTTCTATTAATTCAGTGGCTCTAGTGATTCTGTGTCTAAATTGGTTGTTCTAATTAAGCAATTTTTAATTCCGCACTTATCTGCTTAATCTTGCTTGAAATTTGGGGTAGATCTATTCACCCCCCTCTAGATCTATATCACGTGGTATCAGAGCCTAACTCTTCTGCAGGGACTAACATCCTGAAGAGATAGTCATCATGGATGCTAGAGGAATGACAGCCGAAGGACAATCTATGAGCAAGCCTCCATACTTTGATGGTACAAACTATGCATACTGGAAGAACCGTATGTAAGTTTTCTTAAGGGAAAAAGATTATGAAATTTGGAAAGTTGTTAGCAAAGGCCCCTTCGATCTGCCAGATGATGAGGAAGTATGGACACAAGAGCAGATCCGAAAGTCAACACTTCACTAGAGCACTATCAACGCTATCCAGTGTGCCCTTCATCCCACGGAGTTCTCTAGGATCTCATCCTGTTCAACAGCTAAGGAGATGTGGGATAAATTGAAAGTTATATATGAAGGGACATACCAAGTGAGAGAGACCAAAGCCAACATGCTAGTCTCTGAGTATGAGGCGTTTAGGATGAGGCCAAATGAGACCATCACAGAGATGTATGCTCGCCTCATGATTATCACCAATGGACTCAGGAGTCTTGGCAAAGTGTACTCTGAATATGAGCTGGTGAGAAAGATTTTGCGTTCCTTAACTCTGATCTGGCACACAAAGGCGACTGTGATTGAGGAGTCTGGGGACTTAAAGACCACCAAGGTCACTGAGTTAATCGGTTCACTCATGACATATGAGATGAACTTGGCAAAGGCAGATGAGCTGGAGAAGAAGAAGAGACCCATTGCATTGAAGGCCAACTCCTATAAAAGTGGGTCATTCAGCGACCACAGCTCCTCAGGGTTAGAGATTGAAGGTGATCAGCTCGCTATGCTGACTCGACAGTTCAAAAGGTTTTTGAGACAAGAGGGAGGAAACTTTGGAAGAAGACAACATAGTGACAGAAGACAGACAAGGTATAAAACTAACCCTGCCAAGAAGACTGACACAATTGTTTGCTATCATTGCAGGAAGGCAGGCCACATGAAGGTAGAATGCCCGGAGCTAAAAAAACTGAAGGAAAAAGTAAAGAAAAAAAACACGAAAGGTAAAGCTATGATAAGTACTTGGAGAAATGAGAATGAGGGCAATCTCAGCTGCACATCAGAGAGTGAAGGAGAAGGAACTCAAGTATGCCTGATGGCCAGGGACTGTGATAGAGAAGAAGAAAATGATGAGGTAACATCTCCCTTCGAAAATTACACTCTTACTAATCTTGGAAGATGCTTATGGTGAATTGTTAGATAAAGTTGATAATGTTAGAGAATAAAATAGACAGTTAAAAAGAAAAGTCAATTCTCTTTTTAATGATACTACCATGTCTGACAGAATTGCATATCTTGAAACAGAAAATAACTTTCTAAAACAATCTGCTGCTAAAGTTGATGAGATAAAATCTGTTTTAATTGATGCTAAAAAGGAGAATGATATGCTGAAAAATGTGATTGATGATTTAAAGCTGAAATTTCAAAATTGTGAAAATGAAATGAAGATTGTCAATGAAAAGTATGAAGATGTTTTGAGTGTTAATGTTGAATTAAAGAAATCAATTGAAAATCTTGAGAAAGAAAATGAGAATAAACATAAAACTATTGAGAGCATGACCCAAGGTAAAGAAAACTTAAATGCTCTCTTAGGAACAAAAGTGAATTTTAGAAAAGAGGGTCTTGGTTTTAATCACACTGCAAAAAGGAGCTTTGAATTTAAAACTGGTTCATTTGTAGAAGAAAAGGGGAAGAACACCCCTATCATTAAAATGTATAGTGGAAACAATGCTGACAATTTTTTTGTAAAAACTGCTAATCAGAAAAAGCCCAGTGCTCAGGACAAGGGCAAACAAAAGGTGGAGGTGTTCAGCAATTCACACGCACACAAGTCTACACCTCAGGGCAAACACCAGAATTGGGGTAAACCTTCTGCAACATCAAAACCCCAGAATAACTCAAATAGGTCTCTACAGAAAAACAACTGGAAGACACAAGCCACTCCCAAGCATTTTCCAGGTGGACCTACAACTGTCAAGAGTTCGGAGACTAACAAAAACCTTCACAGAGCTCAGACCTATCATACTTACCATTATGCACAGCCATATCAGTTTAGTAGGTCTGGAAGGGATAGAGTTTACGGCAGGTCTGCATACCATTCAAATCCTACTCAGAACTACAAACCTCAGGAGAGAAATTGGTTCGGGCAATCTAGGACATGGAATCCAATGAAACACAGTTCTTATGGTCAGCCTAGGACCAACCCAGGGTACACCTCACCAAATATTTTCCACACTATGAATGACAACAAAAATAGGAACAACAAAAAGAAAACAAACAAATCCACAAAGCAATCAGTTCCAACACAAATGTGAATACCTAAATGTTTGTTGTCCTGTCTTGATGATGTTTCTATTGTTTTGGGGCCCAAACATTTTTGGGTTCCAAACTACTCTACTTGATCCTTGTTGCAGGTATGCCTGGCAGCCAAGCAAAATTTGTGGTACTTGGACAGTGGCTGCTCCAGGCATATGACGGGAGACAGGGCCAAATTTTGTATGTTGGTTGAAAAGAATGGAGGCCTTATCACCTTTGGAGGTAATACCAAGGGTAAGATTGTGGGATCAGGAAAGGTAGGTAAGTGCTCTACCTGTTGTATTGATGAAGTCATGCTGGTAGATGGTCTTGCATATAATTTGTTCAGTATTAGCCAGCTATGTGACAAAGGTCACAGGGTAGTATTTGACTCTTCTGGTTGCAACATTTATGAGCCTAATTCTGATAATGTTAAATTTTCTAACAAAAGAGTCAATAATATCTACTTAGTTGACCTAGATGATGTAGCACATTCAAACCTGTGCCTTACTGCTAACAAGGATGACCTAGCCTATCTTTGGCATCGTAGACTAGGTCATGCTAGTTATACAGTGCTACACAAACTAAATAAGTATTCTATGGTTATAGGACTTCCTGAAATATCTTTTAAGATTGATAATGTTGTATGTGAAGCATGCACTCAGTCTAAATAGACTAGGAAGTCATTCAAGTCTCGAACAGAAAATCTATCTTCTAAACCATATGAGCCGATTCATATGGATCTCTTTGGACCCTCTAGATCAACTAGTTTATCAAATAGAAGATATGGTTTCGTGTTAGTTGATGACTTCTCTAGGTTTACTTGGGTGTTTTTCCTCACACATAAACATGAAGCATTTAATCAATTTCAGGAGTTCTATTTAAAAATAAAATAGAATAATGACAATTCCATTTAGAATATTTTGTCTGATCATGGTGGTCAGTTTGATAACTCACAGTTTGATAACTTCTGTAGGGACAATGGTATAACTCATAGGTTCTCATCTCCAAGGACACCAGAGCAAAATGCTGTAGTAGAGAGGAGGAACCGGACCCTTGTGGAGATGGCTCGAACACTGTTGGTGGAAGGTAACCTACCAAGGAAATTTTGGGCTGAGGCAGTCAACACTGCATGCCATGTAGTCAACAGAGCCATGGTAAGGTCATTTACGCAGAAAACTCTTTATGAAATTCTCAAGGGTAAGAAACCTTCACTAGCTTATTTCAAGGTCTTCAGTTGTAAGTGTTTTGTGCATGTCAATGCTAAAAGAGATCTTGATAAATTTGAACCTAAAAGTGATCCCGGAATCTTTCTAGGATATTCAGAAACATCTAGAGCCTATAGGATATACAATTTAAACTCTAAAATAGTAGAAGAATCTCCACATGTGCTCTTTGATGAAACAATAACTAAGCTCGATAATGGCTTGTGCAGGGAATAGAATAATGGAGAAATTCTGAAAGATGAAAGTCCTGCCGATCAATCTGAAGACAATGATGAAGAGGAGCCAGGTTCTCAGGGGGAGGTAAATGAGGATCAAGGTAATCAAGTTATCAATGTCAGATTTCTTAGAGATCATCCTACAGATAATATAATTGATAATTTGTATGAACCCCCTAGGACCAGATCTTATCTCAGGGTTCAGAATGAGTTATATTCATTTGCATTAGTGTCACACATTGAACCCAAAAACATAGATAGTGCCCTTAGTGACGTGCATTGGATCAATGCCATGCACGAGGAATTAAATCAATTTGATAGGAACAAGGTGTGGCACCTAGTTCCATCTCCTGATCATGGGACTATCATTGGGACTAAATGGATTTTCAGGAATAAAACCGATGAGCAGGGCAATGTTGTTAGGAATAAGGCCAGATTGGTAGCTCAGGGGTACAATCAAGAGTATGGTATTGACTTTGAAGAGTCATTTACCCCTGTGGCTAGGTTAGAGGCCATTAGAATTCTGCTAGCATATGCATGCTCATTAGGAATCACCCTTCAGCAGATGGATGTAAAATCTACATTTCTGAATGGAGAAATAAAAGAGGATATCTTTGTAAGACAACCTCCTGGCATTGAATGCATAGATTTTTCTAATCATGTATATAAGTTGAATAAAGCTCTATATGGTTTGAAACAAGCTCCTAGAGCTTGGTATGACAGGCTCTGTAAGTTTCTCTCAGACAAGAAGTTCACAAGAGGTGAAATTGACCAAACCTTGTTCACAAAGGTATGTCATCCAGACATTCTCATTGTTCAAATATATGTGGATGATATAATTTTTGGTTCAACTAACCCAACAATGTGTAAAGAATTTTCTGACTTAATGACACATGAGTTTGAAATGAGCTCTATGGGTGAGCTAAAATTATTTCTTGGATTGCAAGTGACACATACCAAAGAAGGAACCTTCATTACTCAGTCCAAGTATATAAGGGATCTACTGGAGAAGTTCAAATTGGAAAACCTCAAGGAGATAACAGCACCAATGGGTACATCAACTAGCCTTGATGATGACCCAAAAGGTAAATTGGTTGACACCAAGCTGTATAGAGGTATGATCGGATCCCTTCTTTACCTTACTGCATCTAGGCCTGATATATAATTTGCTGTGTGTTTATTTGCTAGATTTCAGGCTAGTCCTAAAGAGTCACATCTTAGTGTTGTTAAGAGGATTTTTAGATATCTGTCAGGCACCCAAGAACTAGGCCTTTGGTATCCTGCTAGGTGTGAGCTTGACCTACTAGCTTACACTGATGTAGATTATGCTGGGTGTCGGATTGATAGGAAAAGCACTAGTGGGTATTGCCAGTTCTTAGGTGGTTGTCTAGTGTCTTGTGCATCCAAGAAGTAACACACTATTGCTCTATCCACTGCTAAGGCAGAATATGTCGCAGCAGGGAATTGTGTAGCCCAGGTACTCTCGATCAAGCACTAACTCTCTGATTATCAGATAAAACTAGGATGCATTCCAATTTTATGTGATAATACTAGTGCTATATGTTTGACTAAAAATCATGTTCATCACTCTAGAACTAAGCACATAGAAATTAAACACCATTTTCTTAGAGATAAAGGAAGCAAGAATGAGATTGAACTGAATTTTATTGAAGCTGAAAAATAGATTGCTGACATAGTTACTAAACCTTTGGGAAATGAAAGATTTAAATTCTTAAGAAGGGAATTGAGTTTATGTAAATTTCAGCATGATGATTAATTCTGATTTCATTTTTGTATTGATGCTTGGATTAGTTCTGAGAATGATTGTGTGTCAGCCTGTCTTTAAAGTTCTTGAATAAATGTTTTGATCTGTCTTGAGAATGTTGCAAGTCTACTTGCATGTAGTTTTATCATTGTCATGGTTGAGTCATCTTGATTTCAGAGGTATATAAAATGATATGTGGTGGAAAGATAGATTTTGTCTGTCTGAAAGCCCATACCATGTGTAGAGGACTATCCTCCGCCAGGTACCATGAATCAAGAGAGTCCATGCATTGCATAGCATTTCTTAAACAAACATGCATATAGACAGGGGAGCTTTTGTTTAGAATAAGATTGCCTATCCATGCTGCATTGTTTTGTCAGTCTGAAAGCCCATACCATGTGTAGAGGACTATCCTCCGCCAGGTACCATGAATCAAGAGAGTCCATGCATTGCACAACATTTCTTAAATAAACATGCATATAGATAGGGGAGCTTTTGTCTAGAATAAGATTGCATGTCCATGCTGCATTGTTTTGTCAGGAAGAGTCTGGTTCTGTCATATCTGGGTGTCATATGTTCAAGTTTTTTAGTCAGCATTCAGATTAGTGTTTTTGAAAATTCAAACTCATATCATTCAAATTCTCTCCTCATACACAGAAATTTTCATCACTTAGTGTCTCTTGAACTCAAATGTATCAATTGGCATCGCTTGGATCCACTTCCATCACCTGGTGTCATTTCCATTTCTTGATATCCCTCAAGAGATGATTCTGTACTTCAATGTCAATTCCCTTATCCTGAATAGATGACAGTCTTGCAATCAGTTCATTAGTTTAAGTAGCAACTATCATATGTCTTCTACTATAAGAATCATGTTTGCTTCATGAATGAACTGATGGTTTAATCCTAATAAACTGTAGAGTTTAAAGACTGTACTCAGAAGATAAGGTGATAGAAAATTGGTTATAGCTCTCAACCTCTTTCTCATGTTGTGATAGATAAGATCTTTACAGTATCTGAAAATGAAAGACTTAGTGAAGTCTAGGTTGAGAAACTCAGATAGTGTATTGTTATTAAACAAGTCACTTTGAAAAATTAAAAGGGCAGCAATAAGAAAAACATTAGAAAAAGAAATGAATAAATCAATTGGCAGAGCAATGACTGAACTGCACTGAGAAATTGAGTACTCCATAAATTAAATGGAGAAAAATTTATGTCATGAAGTGCTTCATGTTAACTCTGTTCACATGATTAAATATGTGGAATTGGTTTCACTGAGTAGATGGGGGTACTGGCGTCTAATAAATGTGTACCCTTATGCAAAAAGGTGTAAACATGACTGCTATTTTTGATCAGAGAGAGATATGGTAGTCTGTGCTTAGTAACTGGGGGTACTGGCGTCTAACCCACGTGTACCCCTAATGTCAAAGGCATAGAGGATACATGTCTTTTCAACAAGCCCAGTTTTCAAATCAAAATTGAAAAAGGTTGTTGTAACCCTTGCAATTCCTATTTTACTAAGTGTCAAATTGTTTAATCTCAATACATATCCTAGTTACTCCCATAGATATTCATTGGTTCTGAAATCAATAGGATACAGTTTTGACCAAGTCTATCATGGTTATGTGACTTAGGTTTATTGCTATAAATGGGTGCTGCAACCTTATCTAAGATATTCAGTGAATCTACTCAACCTTATTATCACTATTAAACCAGACATTTGTCAAGAATGCATAATTATGATTCTCTGTCTGAAGACTTTCCATATAATCTGCTAATCTACTGAACTATTGCACCGGGTGTTACTCTATTCCCTTCCTCCTCTGGTTACCCTTCTTCTCTTCCACTATATTCCTTACTCCTTGTTTGCTGATGGCAAAGGGGGAGAGAAAAAAGACTTTGTGGTATTTTGATTATGGGAGAGTTGTTGTTTTTGGATAATCTTGCTAAAGGGGGAGAGAAAAAAACTTTGTGGGGAGACTTTCTTCAGGGGGTAGAGTCACTTGGCTAGTTCAGGGGGAGAGCTTATTAATTGGATCATATATGGTTTGGCTATGGCACAAGAGGAGATTAGCACTTTAATCATTGTCTACATGTCAATTTGTGATAGGTCTGCATCTGTGCATTGTTTGATTGTACTTCATGTTAAATACATCTTATATTGGATTAAACTTGTCTCATCAAAATACCTCATAATTTTGGATGTTGCCATCATCAAAAAGGGGGAGAATGTTGGGTCTCCTATGGAGTTGATCAGCAGTGTGGAGACTGCTGTGTGTTGATTATGTTTTGAATGATTGGCAACAGTAGAATTGACTAGAGTTGACTTTGGTGACTTTATCTTGACCATGGTAATATTGTGTATTTTGATGAATTGTTTATATGTCAGACCTTTTCATAAAACACTTTTGCACACTCTGTCAAGTCTGAATTTAAGGTCAGGGCACATCTTGTATGACACTATATCAAGATCGGTGCATGTTTTGTAGAAGTACGCATAAGGTCAATGCAGATTGTGTTATGCGTATCTAAGGTCGGTGCATATCGGTCTTAGTCTTTGATAGGGTTGGTGCACGTCTGCATTGTGATTGCATGTAGTCGGTGCATGTTTCGGTACATATAAGTCGGTGCAGGATTTGCTGTGAGCATATAAGGTCAGTGCAAGCTTTTGTCTCGCGCATTTAAAATCGGTGCAAGTTTTGTCTTGCGCTTAGCAAGGGCTGTGCACATCATTTATGATGCAAGATAAGGTCGGTGCATATTGACATATGCATAGACTCATGTCAGTGCAACGTCTGCATTGAGCATAAAAGGTCGGTGCATTCTTAGTCTTTATTCTACCTAAGGTCTGTGCACATTTTGTCTTACACATGTACAGGTCGGTGCATATTTCTGATATACGCATGCAAAGGTCAGTGCATTGTCTGCTTCATGCATATACAGGTCTGTGCATGTTTTTGTACATGCGTAATATGG
Source organism: Amorphophallus konjac (assembly GCA_022559845.1). Lineage (NCBI taxonomy): Eukaryota > Viridiplantae > Streptophyta > Magnoliopsida > Alismatales > Araceae > Amorphophallus > Amorphophallus konjac. Next base: position 169,509,348 of record CM040119.1, on the reverse strand, counting down.
TCAGTGCACACTTGTATCTTGCATAACCAAGGTCAGTGCATTGTTTGCCTTACGAGTGTAGATGGTCAGTGCACTATTTGTTCTATATCATAACAAGTAGTGCCTCACGCACACTTAAGGTCGGTGCATGGGTATTTCATGCATGTGCTAGTTGTATGATATAGTCTGTGCTAGTTATTCACTCTTGCATCTGTGCCTATACACATAGACATGTGAATTGTCTAAGTCCATAACACGTGATTGATACCTTGTTCATTATAATGACAGGTGAGGCTCTTGATCAAACACCTGACGCGTGTCCCAACTACTTGTGAACCTTAAGTCACGAGCAACTAAAGTACCAGGATAAAAAGCATGTGATCCAAGGCAAAAGGTGAAGCGATGTGTTCGACACGTGGAAAGCAACCCAATCGAGATGCTGGCTCGTGGCCATCGCAAGCTCAGATCTGAACAAACTTTTGGGCGGGAAACGTGGTTTCCACACGCTCATCATCTGCTGCATTATAAAAGGGGCAAATCACCCATTTTCAAGATGACATAGAAAAAGAACACACAGAAGGCGATAGAAGAATACGGAGCAATAGAGAGAAAGAGTGAGAGAAAAGTAGCAGCCATGCCAATAAGAATCTCCAACATGATCCAGAGAGAGCTTTGAGAGAGCGTTGAGAAAGGAGCATAGAGTTGCTTGAAGGGTGTGAGTCCGATTTTCTGTAAGTCATTGTTTTCAGCTTCTTGGGACAGTACCATAATCGATCTGCTCTTTGTTAGAGCTACAGATCATTTTACTATTTTCTATTTTTATGTCGCTTCTATTTTTCATTTAGAACTCTTGATTATAGCAAGCTGTGAGTCAGCGGTGGCAAGCTGTAAGGCCCAACTGCAGAGGTTGATTCCTCTGGGAAGCTTAAGCTGTAGGGCTCAGCGTGTGTTGGAAAGTTTTCTCCGAAGCTGTGGATCAACAGATTGGAACCTGTGAATCAGCAGTGAAGCCACACTTGGTTTAAGTGTGTGGTGAACGTAGATCTCTACAGGAGATCGAACCACCTAAAAATCACGTGTCTATGCTTGATGGCTTGTGATTGTTAGATCTATATATCTAGCTGTTATCGTGTTTCATTAGGTTGATATATTGAAGCCCCACACAAGTCGTTCCAAAGAAATTAGGGCTAACCGTTGTTACAAATGAAAAAGGAGAAGAAGTATGATTGGGAAGAAGTAGCCTTCCTTAGTAAAACCCTTGTAAAACCTTAGGTTGCCTCCCTCGTCGGCCATGAATGGGGAGGGGGGACCCCTTCCCCCCCCCCTCCGGTTACCACTGGGGAGAAGGCCTCTTCTCCTCCATGTCGTTCCTATGCACAAATGCTAATGGCATCGAAGACTACTCCACAGCCCTCCCTTCCAGTTAAGGAACCAGCATTCACAGATCATGGCGAACCTGCCGTATTTTTCTCGCGAGCGGAAATCAAAGCTTCTTTGCAGCCTTTACAACATGCAGTGATTGCCAAATGTGCGTATAGTCGTCCCTCTATCCCAGAGATTAAAGCATGTATGGCTCAGCGCCTGGTACTTTCATCTGATTTCATTATAAGCCGACTTTCCCCTAGGCACATTCTCATTCGCCTTGGATGTGAAGAGGATTTGATTAAGGTGCTCATCCGGAAAAACTTATCCATCAAGGGTTATCTCTTCAGATTCTTCATATGGACCCATAATTTTGACTTTGAAGCAGATCCTGATTCGGCTCTGGTATGGATTGGATTTCCCTCTTTACCTGCTAATTTTTTCAATGAATCTATGCTTCGATCAATAGCAGGTAATATAGGGGAGGTCCTTCGCATTCACAACAACACTCTGGCCTTGACAGTGACCTCAGAAGCTCTGGTTTGTGTGGAATTGAATCTCACATCCACTCGCAGAGAAAGACTATGGATTGATATGGAAGGGGGAGGTTATTGGCAGAAAATTTGATATCATAACATTCCGCCACTTTGTTCTTCTGCCATAAGCTTGGTCACTCAGAAACTGAATGCAAAAAGAAACAACATCCTACCATCCCAGGGAACAAGAATAATGCACTTCGGGGTAATCCAGCTTTGAATGGTGGTAAACAGCTCAAGGAATTTAGGCCTCGGCCTGCATATACTAAAAGCATAGACGCCAATGTCAACATGTTCAATGCTCTGTTACAGATTTCAGAAGAAATGACAACTCAGAACTTGTTAATAGAACCGGAAAAGGCTATGGATATAGCTACCGGATTGGAAATGAAGGTTGGTCAAATGGAGGATAGGTTGAACGATGAGTCTGATACTCATTCAGAGCAGGTTGATAAAGATAATGCCAGCGAGCAACATCAACTATTCCATTCTCATGATCTGATTACAGCTATTTTGGAAGATTCTGTTGATTGCTCTAATGCACAGAGACCATTAAGTGCGACTGATACCCATGGCACAAAGCTCCCTTCAATCCAAAATACGGCCTTTTCATATGCAAGCCATGCCAAAAATGAGGACCATTACATAACTTTTGAGTCTGATAACAATCTTTATATACAGCAGAAGAAACTTCCTTTAAATATATCCAATCCACAGGAGGATTTGCAAGCTTGCCGAAAGAAAATTGCTATTCAAGCAGAGATTGATAATGTCACTGCCATTCATGCTGATAGACCGGGAGTCATAACCAAGGGAATGAAGAGGATAGGATCTGAAGGTAAGATCCACTCCAAATCTCAAATCTAATGACTTTTATTATTTGGAATATTAGGGGCATTGGAAATGATCTATCAGTGGGTCGTGCTAAACTATTGATTAAAGAACACAAAGTTGACTGTATTGCCATTCTTGAGCCTAAAATAAATGTCAGCAACATGTAAAAGATTTGTAAGAAGTTAGGTATGGAAAAATTTATAGCAAACCATGATGAGCATGCTCACATATGGATTATGTGGAATGGACAGATGGATTTTGATATTGTTGTACAACATGAACAACAAGTTACTATCAAACAGTCTTATCAACACTTGCCAGAACTCTATGCTTCTTTTATTTATGCTAAGTGCACTCCTGCTGAAAGAGTTCCTTTATGGGCTTCCCTTATTCATGCCAATTCTTTGATTAGTGGTCCGTGGATTGTGGCCGGAGACTTTAACAGCATTATGGAAATTGATGAAAACCTGGGATGTAACATACCTTGTTTCAGATCTATGAATGACTTCAAGGATTGTATGAATGACTGTGGTTTTATAGATGCTAGATTTATGGGTTCCAAATACACTTGGTACAATCAGCAAACATGTTCCAAAGGCATATGGGCTAGACTTGACAGGGTCCTCATTAATAATTCATGGATGAATTCTTTTCCAATTACTGTGGAACATCTATCTAGAGAAGCTTCGGATCATGCTCCCATTCTAGTCAAATTGGCTTTACAAAGTATTATCAAAAGCAGATTCTATTTTCAGCAAATGTGGACAAAGCATGAACTTTTCCTTCAAGCAGTAGATCAATCTTGGAGAACCAGTCCATTAGCCTCCTCAGCTATTACTACTTTGAGTATTAAGCTTAAGTCATTGAGGTATTTACTACGGGATTGGAACAAGAATGTTTTTGGAAATGTTCATAAAAATTTGATGGAAGCTGAAGATTTAGTGCTAAAGGCTGAATTCAACTATGACGAGCAACCTTCTCCTACTACTCTTTCAGCTCTCGAAAGTGCTAAGAACATCCTCACAGAGAGAATTCTTCAGCAGGAAATTTTTTGGAAACAAAAGTCTAGCATCCGGTGGCTGGCAGAAGGAGACAGGAACACTAAATTTTTTCATATGACTGCTACGGCTAATAGAAGGAACAACACTATCACCCATCTCAGGACATCCACAGGTGACCTTACATCTGACACACAGAAGATGAAGGATATTGCTGTCAACCATTTTCAAGTTGCTTTCACCTCCCAACCTCACTATATTGACCTTGACAGTCTGAACTGCATTCCGAATGTGGTGACCCAGTATGATAACAGTTTCTTAAATGCTACTCCAACTGATATGGAAATAAAGGATGCAGTTTTCTCTATATCCCCTGATAGTGCCCTTGGGCCGGATGGCTATACTAGAAGTTTCTTTCACAATGCTTGGCCTATGATTGCTGACACTATCATTAAGGCCATTTAGGAGTTCTTCACTGAAAGGAAACCACTTCCTAGGTGCTTCACAGCTACAATTATAGCCCTTATTCCTAAGAAAAAAAATGCCAATGATATTTCAGAGTATAGGCCGATTAGTTTATGTAATTTTTCCTATAAGATCATCTCAAAAATTCTAAGCAACAGATTGGGCAGACTTCTACCATCTCTCATCTCTTTGGAGCAAACTGCTTTTGTCAAAGGAAGGCACATCATTGAGAATATTGCATTAGCACAGGAATTGGTTCAAGAGCTGGGCAGAAAAACCAGAGGCAGCAATGTCATACTCAAATTGGATATGGCAAAGGCATATGATAGAATTGAATGGGACTTTCTAATTGCAGTTCTAAAGAGGTTTGGTTTTGATAATCAGTTCATCATTATGATTGAAAGTCTGATTACGAATTATTGATTTTCTATAGCATTAAATGGAGAGATTGCTGGTTTCTTCAAATCTTCCAGAGGCATCCGACAAGGTGACCCCATTGTCCCCTATCTTTTTATTCTGGCCCAAGAAACTCTTAGCAGGTTAATCAAGGATAATTTCGATAAAGGGAAAGTGGGATGGTTTTATGGCCCGAGGAGATGCCCTCGCATATCTCACCTTCTTTTTGCTGATGACACTTTAATTTTTGCTAATGCAAATGCTGATTCTATCCGGAATCTCATGCACATCTTAAAAACCTATGAGAAAGCTTCTGGGCAACTGATAAATGTTAGTAAGAGTGGGTATCTCATACACCCTAACAACAATTCAGCTCTTCAAAGAAGACTAGAGAATATTACTGGTTTCTCTAGACAAACATTTCCACATAAATATTTGGGCTATCCTCTGGTTTTGGGCAGAACCAAAAAAGTCTTATTTGCAGGCATTGCCACCACCATTCAGAAGCGTATAGAGGGATGGCAAGCTAGATTACTTTCACGGGGTGCACGGATAATCTTAATTAAACATGTTCTATCTTCCATTCCAATTTATATCCTAGTATCCACCCCTCTTCATGCTGGCATCCATCAACTGTTGGATAGATCTTTTGCCAACTTCTTCTGGGGTTCCTCCAATTATGGCAACAGAAAACACTGGAGATCTTGGAAATATGTTTGCAAACCTATTGCTCAGGGTGGTCTTGGGATCATGTCTCTAAGACATATGGACCTTGCTTTATGGATCAAAATGCTGTGGAATGGTTTGCATTCTAACTCACTCTGGGCAGAGTTTTTGAGGGCAAAGTATATTCAAAATAGACATCTTACTGTGGTAAATTTCAAAGGTATGAAAGGTGTTAACAGAAGTAGCTGGACTAAAGCAAAATGAGTCATCCTACAAAATTAGAGGACTATTCTGGGTGATGGGGCCCTAACATATTTCTGGAAGGATAAATGGCTGGGAAATAGAACTTTAGATTCTTATGCTTGCAGTGATAGCATTCCTAATACAAATGTAACTGTCAGAGATATCATCCTGACTCCTAGTTAGGAGGATATTCATGCTATGGAAATGTATCTGCCAGATGATATCAGAAGAGCTATAACACCGACCTTGTTGACTCCATATCCAGATCAATTTATATGGTCTCTATCAGGTAATGGCAATTACTTGGTCTCATCCACATATAGGAATATGATGCATTCTCAACACTCATAGCTGATGGAGATGAGTCTCAACTGGAATCGCATATGGTCTCAATGGATTCCAACCAAAATATCAATTCATATATGGAAGGTCTTCTTCAACTGTCTACCCACTGATCAGAATATTCATGCTTGAGGTCTTTCTTTCAACTGTCTACCCACAGATCTAAATGTAGATGCTGTCAGAACCACGCTGAAGAGGACAATGACCATCTATTTAATAAGACTGATTGGGCTGTGGACATTTGGTCTTTCTTTCAATCTAAAGGATTGGAGATTGGAGGTAGAACAATCAGAGATTTAATTTCCAAAGCTATACATATTGCTTCAGGTAAATCTCCTTTTGGTCTTTTCACTATTGCTGTGATCGGTTACAGCTTGTGGGAGATATGGACTGCTAGGAACTCTGTCACTCATGAGGGCAAGGTCTCAAAATCACAGAACATGGTTCACATAATTCTATCACAGGTAAAGCAATCTCTCATCCTTTCCAAGCTTCAAGAAGATAAACATGAAAGGAAAACAGTCTTATCTGCATGTGGTATTCGGGTTTTCACCAGTAACAATCAAAGGGTTAAACTCATTAAATGGAAATTTCCTCCTTGGCCTTACATAAAATTGAACACGGACGGTGCTTCAAAGCATGCTACTATTTCGGGTGGTGGTGGAGTAATAAGGGATTTTAATGGTTCAATAATTTTGGCTTATTCTCACTTTTATGATCAAGCTAGCAGCATGATGGTTGAAGCTAGAGCTCTCATGCATGGTATGAAATATTTGAGAACTATTACATCACAACCGAGCAAAATTGAGTGTGATTCTCAAGTGCTGGTCCAAGTTATCAACAAGAAGATTCCATGTCCCTGGGAGATCCTCAAATATGTAAGGGAAATTTGGGCCCTTCTTTCAGCAAATGATTCCATTATTCATATTTTTCGTGAGGCAACTAAGGTGGCATATTCTTTGGCCAATCTAGCTTGCAATACAAAATGTAATTTTTCCTTTTCTTCTCAGCAGCAACTTCCAAGCTTTATTAAAGGTGCTGCCCGGTTGGATAAGCTAGGAATGCCTAGCATCCAAATGATGTAATTCTTTATGTCCTTCATTATTAATGAAAGTCACCTCTTAGTTGTGCATTGGACCCCCCAATGTACCTAGGAAAGGTTTTTGATAAAAAAAAGGTTGGTATACTGAGTATTCAAGAGAGTGATAAAGGTATATCAAAAGGTACCACTCGAAGGATAAGTCAGGCTTATCTGAAAAGTAGTTTATCTTGCGTGAGAACACTCATTGAGTTGAACCTCCGCCAAGTACCTCTTCACATTTCATATCTCTGTAATTCAGTTTTGTTGTTGCTGTGTTTCAATTGTCTAGTTGAATATACTCATTCTCTCTAGTGATAGCTCCCACACAACATTTGAATACGTCTTCTGTTAATTCAGTGGCTCTAGTGATTCTATGTCTAAATTGGCTGTTCTGATTAAGCAATTTTTAATTCCGCACTTATTTGCTTAATCTTGCTTGAAATTTGGGATAGATCTATTCACCCCCCACTAGATCTATATCAGATGTATGAATTTTCTTTCAACACTCTAAAGAAATTAAACTTGCTGTATGAATGTTGAAGGGGCAGTTGAGGAAAAAGCTACCTACCTCTATTGAAATGATATGATAAATTGAAAGGCAGAGCAATGCTCAGTCTCATAAAGTAAATTAGATGCACGTCACCTGAGACGTGATGTGTTTCATTTCTGAAAGGTGTTGTACTGAATTACCTCTGTTCTAATCAAGTGAAATGGTTAATACTCTGAGTAACCGGGGAGTCTGACATGTGCACCATGTGTCTCCTCGCGTAAAAAGGAGTAGACTGAACCTAATCACTCCACAAAAAATTCAGATTGTAACTATGGTAATTTTGAAAATTTTTGAGATGAAAAATTTTGCACAAAAAATATAATGGGGCAGAGCGTAGCCTCCAATACGTTGTTCTCCCAAATTGAAGTGCAGTCTGTGTAATATCTCATGTTTTGAACTGAAAATATGAATATCCTTATTGCTACAATCTATTTTCATGTTATTCACTTACACATCTGGTAATTTGATTTAATATGTATTCAGAAAATTGAATGACTGTATTGGCTATTCCATGATTTTTCTATATGATTGCACAAACTCCTAGGTGTTACACATGAACATTCTAGTTGCACTGACTCAGTTGCATTAATGCGGGACGAATGAGACTCGAGACCAATTTGATGCGGGACGAGACTCGAACGGGACTAAGACCTACGACTAACTCGAAGTGCAGCCAACACTTGCACGCTAAGGTAAGCCTAGCGGCTGACTTCCGTGGCGTTATCCAGGTGGAGACATCTCTCAACAAGAAACTCTACCTAGCCCAACGATCGTCCCTGCAAGGGAAATGCGGGATCGCATCGATTAAGAAACCACTATCGCCTAGGGTGTTCAATTCAAGCTCGATGCTCGACTGGACTAAGGGACGGGTACTCACACTCACAAACGCAGTGATTTGCAATTTGGCTATAGTCCTATTCTGACAAACGCAGCATATATAACAACATACTAGATAAGCAAATGCGAGTGTAAGGAATGTGCGCGTACCTCCACAACTAGTGCGTGGGGAAGAAAAGCCCAGCCGAATCCGACAACCCCGATACCCAACAAATGATTAATATTACAATTTCAGAATAATGGCCAACTCCACGCAGTGAGGTAAAAGGCTACAATAGTAAATTTTGGGGCTACTGGAACACGGGTTGACGGGCCGCACTCGTAGGAGACGAGGGAGGCGAGTCGGGGCCGATCGGGTGAGCTGATTGGAAGTCGAGTGGTTCTACCCGTGCTGGTCAACCGGCACAGCAAAGTTACGGAGGTCGGTATGGATACATACAACGTCCGATCAGGGTGCCGTTTGTTGGAGAATGTCGGAGACTAGATGAAGAACGCATCGGCCAAGTGGCGGGATCATATCTAATCAGATTTGGGTGTGATAGCAACTACACTAGGCCTCTGGTTCTACTCGCATAGAACTGCACAGGTAGATAAATAATTAAAGGAAATTTTTTTCCCGGTGTCAGAATGGATCACCGTTTGTTGAAGATCGTTGGAGACGTCCAGAGGAAGACCCATACGAAAGGGCTTGGTCAGATCTGAGAGGAGGGAGATGGGGCAGCTTCTGAATCATATCTGCACATGGTGGTCAGCGCAGTCCCACAAAAATATTCACCACGATCAACACGGATCTCCGAACGATGCGAGGTTGGCGGCGTTATGAAGAAGATAGGGAGAGGTATGACCTCTATAGATTTCACATCCAAATGGGTTAAGGAAAGATCTGTGAGATTTTTGTACCAGGGAGGAGTGGATCTAGCTCGCAGGAACAGGCGACGATGTGTAGCTTCACCATCAGAATTGTTGCCGGCGATCCCAAGCTCCGATTCATGAAAAATTAGCACCGGATCATTCTTGACTTGCAGATCTTCCTCCGGTAAAATCACCAACTTCAGATCTAAAGAGGGGATGACTGTGGGAGGTTCATAATTTGGAGACGAGATCTGGGCGAACAGACTTAATAGCAGCACTCGAATATAGCGATAGCGAAGCCTCGACGTCGCACCTCGGCAAGTGGAGTCGCACCCCAGCTAGATCCCGCCGCAAGACTAGCTCTTGAGCATCACACTTAAGGGAGAGCACCACCGGACACGGAGAGCACATCTAGAGACTCCTCTCTGGCTCCCAGGCTTGACTGGTCCACTCTCACGTTCTCTCATCTTCTCGATTTCTTGCTACTCTTCACCTCTCCACGGTCTTTACTTAAGCATCAGAAGGTTGTCCCCTGGGGTAACACCCAGGGCTCCTTCTGACTCCTTCTTCCTAATGTTTGTAGGCTTCCACGGGTGGCTAGATGTCCTTCCCCACTCAAACAAATCTTAAAAGTGTGGTACGAGGTCCGGGAGACCATTTTTCTGCCTTTACAACTCTCGTTAGTTTAGCTTTCTACATCCAAAATACCCTTCTCACCTAACCCTATTGGTGGCTTGCCATCCATGGGAATGAGTGGCCCCACCATCCAGATCTAGGGGCCAGTGCCGTCCCAGAGAAGCCTTATTCTCCAGTCTCTAGTTTCTCCACCGTGCTATAGAGCATCGTTTCAGGCTTCAGAGAGAGCATGATCTGCGATCCTAACAAGGCTGACCAGACATCCTTTGCCATTGGCAGCCTACATGTAGTGTGACATTTGCGACTGTCGTAGCTGGAAGTTGTCAAGGGAACTCATCAACATCCATCCCAATGTGCAACAAATGTAACTACAGAGAGAAGTAGGTTGTTGTGCCATATGCCCCGCATGTAGTGAAGATGTTGTAAAAGATGCCTACCGCCCTGGCCACCTTGATGGCCATCCCCAAGAACACATTGGCAATTATGTAGAGTACGGTCCGCCCACTGTGACCTTCTAGATCAACGATGCAGTGCTTGAAGTGAGAGCAAAGGGACTCGAAGGCATAGAAGAGGTGGACAATGTAGTGGCGGTGGAGAGAGTCAGTGTTCTCAAAGTCAGGCAGTAGGCTATGGTCGGCACTACAGAAAGGGTGTTCTTAGAGTCGTCACCCTTGTTATCTTCTAGTCCTCCAAGGATAAACTTTGATCTTGCAATAGCACCCTCTTCAAGTCCTCTAGTCCCTTGTTCAATAGAGAGTGAGAGAGGGAGAGAATAGAAAGAGAGAGAGGAGAAATAGAGAGAGAGGGATGTGTTGGAGATGGTGAGAGAGAGAGAGAGAGAGAGATGGCAGGTGTTGACAATAGTGAGAGCTATGTGTAGACACATAATTTTGAACATCCTGTGAATCTTGATTTAGTAATCATAAAAGTAACATAATTCCTTAGATGTGTTAATTCTCGAGCTATTAAAATCTAGCCCGATAACCTTATTGTGCCCAAACCTAATGAAAATGGGCTAAGTCCATGGGCTAGTGGCCAGATCGATGGCAGCCCATCAAACCTAGAGTGGCCAGATTGATGTCCATCCAAAACCTAAAAACAGCCAGGTTGTTGGCCACCTACTTCTTGAAAATGGTCAGGGATCTGGCTGCCTTCTGTTAACCATCCGTCAAACCCCACGTCCCATGATCTCTCCCACTCTGGGATCACTCTCCGCAGTTCCACCCACTCTAAGAAGACACTGCGTACGCAAGTATGCATGTACTCATCTGGAGATTGGTCCTCAAGGCTTCCACACTAATCTTGGTGGAGTTTTGAACTTAAATCAAGGAGTGAAACCTCATCCCCGATGTGAAAATCCATCGGAACCCTATAGATAAAAAAAAAGAGGAGGATGTGACACTTTTATGGAATGACTAGTGAGAGTAGGACAAGAGTTCATGAGTTTGTGGCTTGAGAGTAGGATCTCGTAGGTGGTAGCTCATGTAAGGTCTAAGAGTCATTTCCCCTTTTCCTCCTCCTATCTCCGATAGTGAGATGGGGGTCGAGGCGCGACGAAAACCATTCACGGGTGTAGTGTTGCATTCATTGCTGAAGTCTACTTCCTCGACATAGGATGGCCAGATTGCTGGCCGCCCATCACTCTTGAACGGCAAGGAAGTTGGCCGCCTTCTGTGGTTGACGGGCAGCTCTCTTCTCACCTTTTTTCTTTTCATTCCTACTACATTTTAGGTGTATTATACACTTGTCTTCATCACATTGCACACACGTTAGAACACATAGATTCCCAAAATCAAAGAGGTTTAATCTCAAAACAAAGGCGAGGCAGGTGGTCGAAAGTTAGGATAGCTTCAGACACGCTTATGTCCATGGGTGCGGGCTAGGCTACAGGGTTGGTCTACTGGTCAGGGATGGGATGTGGGTTGGCCTGGTGGGTGGAGGATGGACCGGACTGTTGGTATGCCAGTATGGGTGGCCATGGGGAGGCTGCAGTATGGGGATTCGACCTGTTGGTCAGGACTAGACAGACTATTAGACTACTGGTAGGGTAAGCAATTTGGATAGACTATGCAGTCAGAGAATTCAGACTTGCGGAGAAGAATGCAAGGGTGATGCGGTCTAGACCTAGGACCCGGCTTGTGAGAACAAGTCAGCAACTTGCTCTGATTCCAAATATGATGCGGGACTGACCCGATGCAGTGTTAGGACCTACGGGACAACAAGCAAAGACCTAGCAGTGGACCTAGCAGGGAGACATCACATGCGGCAACACTCAGGTTCCCGGTGATAAGCGGAATAGGGCAGAGGCCCGCAGTCAGCCAGCATGGTCAGGAGACAATGAGGAGGTCAGAGAATGTCCAACCCGACGCTAGGGAGCACCAAGGCTCAGCCAGGGTGGATCCAATGCCTGAGGGCACGGGGGTCGTTGTCTCTCTCTAAGGTAGCGATCTGCCCTTAGAATCGACAAATGGGAGCAGGCACTCCTCATTGTCGACGCGAGCACAAAAGGATACGAGACAAGGAAAAATCAAAGGAGCGAGGGTAGACCCTTACCTTGCCTAGTCTGATGAGACTGGCGTCGCTCGGAGATGAGGTCGAGTTGGAGAGCATGCTCACCCAACCTGCATGTCGTGCCAATGAAGCTTCGGTCGGCCTGCGAGTACAGCCAACAATAAACCTCCTCGCAAGGGAGGGGAGCGAGGGGAGGGGAGTGTATATTACTACCCTCATGTAGGAGGGGGGAACGAGGGGGGACGGGATGACCAGGTCGTTCGCTGCTGCAAGGCTACAACAGTCAGAGGTCGAAAGAGAATTAGTGGTCAGAAATGCAAACCCGTTGGAGCGATCGAGGTCAGAAGTGTGAGGCACCGAGGATGGGTGAGCCCTACTATTTAGGGAGGGGCAGACAGATGCTGGAGCAGTGCCACGAACGGCCGGAGTGGATGGACAGTTGGGTAGACCTGGCTGTAGGCCGTTACCGGGGCCTGGGCAATCGGAGCATGAGCATGACTGCTGGTCGGAGCCAAAAACATGACATCATTGGAGGCCAATCTCTGTAGGTACCTCTCAAGGTGTCAGATTGTCAGACAGAGCTAAGGAAGTGAGGGCCTAGACGGTCGACAAGGAAGGGGGCAGTGACGACGGAGACCAGTGGTGGGCAGCAGTTGTCATAGAAGTTAGAGCTGATCCTCACGGGACGACGGAGGCTACCAGCGACCCGGCAGGTGATGATGGACTGCCTGCAGGTCGGGGACACAGAGATGGACGCAGTCACAAACCCCAAGAGGTAGAAGACCTGAGTATACAGTTGGAGAGGGGTTGGTTGCCTGTGGAGCGGCTGCGGCTGCTGCTCTCTTACTACCGCTGGGAACTGAGAGAGAGAGGGAGAGGGAGATGAGAGTAGAGAAAAGAGGGGAGGGCAGACATTGCAGGTGGAGTTGAGAGGGAGGAGATGAGAGGGGAGGGGGGCGGTGTCTTACTAGCTGGAGATAGGAGGGGAGAGGGCTGCGACCAAGTGAGGGAGAGGAGGAGGGGGAGGGCGGTCTAGGTGGATGATGAGGTGGCAGGGAGGAGTGAATTCTCCCTTGATGGCAGACCTTCGGAGAGTCAAGGGGTGCCTTAGAGGAGTGAAGGGGTGTCTAGGGGAGAGGCTTGGGAGTTAATAGGAGGGGGGGAATTGATGGCTGGTCTTGATGGGGTGCATGGGGAGATGAAGGGATTGGGGTGGTAGCTAGGGCTGATGGGGCAGATGAGGTGGAGGCTAAGGTGGCTGACGATGCGGAGGGGAGGGAGAGGGTGGGTGCGTAGGGATGAGAGAGAGAAGGGGGCAAATTCTAGAGAGAGAGGGGACGGGTTAGAGAGAGAAAGAGAGATAAAAGCAGAGGAGCTTCAGACTTCCTCCAAGGGCTTCACACCCTAGTTGGCTTCTCATCGGTGAACACTCACTAGAGCTGAGACATTCAGAATTTGCAAAGCTTTTCATTAGTTGAGAATGGGCACCCTTGGCCACTATATACATGGAGAAAGCCAGGGCTACACAATGACACAAATATCCTCCCCCCTTTACATAATGGTCAGTTGTCCCCAAGAGGTGAGAATAAGACTCTAGTGACCCTATATTACTTAGGTACTTAGGCCCTAGTGGCCACTAGAAAAGTGAAATTACATCAATGAAAAAGGGAAAATACATAAGAAAAATAATCAAAGTGCTACTGCAGACGGCTGGAGTGTCATAGAGTGCGATAACCCTTGATCAGGAGTGGTAGGCTGACTGTGTCACAGATCATGACTCGTGCTTGCTTTGCTCCATTTGGATGGGCACAGATCATGACTCGTGCTTGGTTTGCCCTTTCAATGTGACTCGTGTCGACTTGGACGACTCGTATCAAATCTAGACGAATTCAATATGGTGACTAGCTTAGGATCATACGAATTGTTATAAATTATTTAAATAGTACTAAAATATTTTAAAATTAATCTAATTTTTATAAAAATAATCATATAATAATCATATAATGATATAATAACTTTCATAGATTTTGCATTTCATGGACGATGAGTATTAAACTCTATTATCTATTTTATCTATTTATTGATTAACTAATAAGGATAAACTATTTATAATTATTTAAAAAGAAAAAATAGACTAAATAATTCATATTTATTTTCGATTGGTGACATATTAATTCTACGACTTAAAATATAACCTAAACAATTCAAACATTGCAAGAACTTTTTAATTTTGTGAAAAAAACTTAGTAAAAGATCTCAAACATGCGATTTAACTGAGTCAGTACGAGTTAGGTCCACTCGTACTGGATCAGACCGATTCGGAGAAGATACGTATCTACGAGCAAGGTTTGCCAGCCCGATCGTACCAATTTTGTAATACCCTGAATTCATGATTTCCACCCAATAGGTGTCGGATCCAAACTTTTTCGTGAATATTTTATGGATTGTGAATTTTTGAAATATTGTTTAAGAGGTTAGTTGAAAGAAATATGAGATTTGTGGAGATTTTAAAATTTAATTGATTAAATCAAATAAGGAAACGACATAGTTATAATTTTGGTTCTTTGGAGGCCTTCGTGCATAATAGAGGGTTATAACAAAAAGAAGAAGAAAATCCCATTTTTCCCAAACCCACAGTAGAGTCGCCCTCCCCCCTCTCTCCCTCACGGTGCATCTCTCTCTCTCTCTCCCTCTCTCTCCTCCGAGCTTCCTCCTCTCCTGGATGAAGATGGGCGGTGGCAAGGAGCTCCGATCGAGCTAAGGAGCGGCAAGGAGACGAGCTCGACGGCGAGATGTTGGTGGTTTGCTTGGTGGGGTTGCATCACGCTCGTAGGGCTGATCTTTTCTGTGATGAAACGAGGTAGATCGGCATGGTTTTCACTTTTAAGGTAGGGAGATGTAACCCTCATGCTTCTTATTGTCATTTCCCACGATTTAGCTTCGTGAATCATGTGATTTGTGCGTTTGATCACCGAAATACTTAGCATGCCTAGAGTTCTTTCAATTCCTTGATGTAAATATGGAAAATGCATGAGATTCGTGTTTTTTTTAGTTTAAATGAATGCATGTGATGGATGAAAGGTCATAATAGGGATTTTGTATGTTTTCCCCCTCGTTGGAGTCGAGTGGGGTGAGATTTGGGGTAGTTCGCCTTTCCCAGTTCTGGAAGACAGAACGTGGTCAGTCTTCTGACCGCATGAAGGCTCTGGGAGAGGTCGCGCCCTACCCAGAGACCACATTCAAACATGGGGGGTGAAGTCAGTAACTCTGGTCGTAGTGGCTAGGGGACCACGTTCATGAGGAATGCGGCCACGCGACAGACCGTGTTCACAAAGATCGCGGCCTGTCAACTGACCACGTCTCTGATGAAAGTGACGCCAACCTTGACAACGTTTAAAGTAGGTCAACTAACCCTTTAACCAGGTCAACTTACTCCCCATGATTCCGTGCAGATTATGGTTTTTCACCCCGAAAACATAGGTTTTTACCCCAAAAACTTAGTTTTTCACCCCGGAACTTAAATACAGATATTTATGGATAAATAAATAAGTCATTGGCCGTGTAAACCCTGCGAGGGCCATCTCTTGGTGCGACTCTCGATGATTTGACTAAAACCCGTGGGTATACCCCATGGCGGGGAACGAGAATAGTTTATGATTTTTCGAGATAGTCACCTTGGCATCCTTGCCTTGCCACTTGGACTCGTGTTTCGTGTGATGTGTTTGTGTCCATGACGGTTTCCCAGCGTGTCCTTGCTTAGAGTGATCTTTTACCATGAGTCATAGCTTGCCTGGGCACGCACGTGTCGGCCCACTCGGGAGTAGTGAAGAGCTAGACCCAGGAGTGACGGTTTTATGTTGGTTTCTGTAGGGCCTCCTACTATGGCTGCTCGAGTCCGGGCTGGGAGGAAAACCAGCTAGAGGGCCTCAGATAGCGTAGTCAGTCAGTGTGTGCACAGGTGGTCAGGGACTTCGGATGCGTGCTGACGAGCACGACCCCGACTAGACCCTTGTCTTGTGTTCTGTGTACAGTGTCTCAGTGTCCGCCTAGGGCGTGCAGGGAGACACCTGACGCTATGGACTAAGTCGTCAGTGGACGCATCCAGCCTTGCTTCTAGTGGGTAGTGCTCTTGTCACTCGAGTGTAGCGACCCTACTTTCTCACGGTTGTGACTTAGTGTTCGAGCGGCCGAGGGTTTTATTTTGTACAGTCCCGACTTGTGGTTTATTATTAATAGATTCGACACTCACGAAGCATAGTTGCATCCTTTAATTATTAAATGCTATCTTTTGTTATGGTTATTATTCTGAGTTGTTATTTATTACATCGTGTGTTTACCATCGCGAGGTGGGGATCTGCGGGACCCCTACTGAGCTGATGAAATGAGGCTCACCCCTTTTGTTTTCAGGTGAGGCATGGCTTGCCCGTATTGCATCGGAGGCCTCGCGAGCAGCCGATGGTCAATAGCGGCGCCAGTTGCCAGTGACGGGGTATGCCCCGTGGGCATGTACCCTTTTTAGTTTACTGCACTTATGTATGGACACGTAGACTCTAGACTCTATAATTGTTTAACTGTTTAATTATTAAATGATAAACTATTTATTTTCACTAATTAATCTTGTTAATTATTATTGTGTTGCAATGATTTAGATTCTCATACATTGCCACTCCATCCCTTTAACCCTTCAGAGCCCCAGGCTCATGGGTGGCGGGCCAAGATTCAAGAATATCGGGGTCTTTCCTTGTGTTCGGATCTTGGGTCGTTACAGATGGTATCACAGTGTGGTTGTTCGGGTGTATAGGAATCTAAGTTGATTGTGGCAGTCCAGAATGTCCATAATATGCAGTAATGTTGGCAACTGGTATAGGGCCCCACGTGTTTTGTTGATTTTATTATTTCCTTTTCATTTTTGTTAGAGGATCATGGCGCCTAGGAGGAGGACTCATTCCCAGCAAGGGCAGTCAGCCTAGGACTAAGAGGGTCAGAGTAGAGTATCGATTGCAGCTAGAGCGGTAGCAGTAGGAGCTCGAGGGCGTGAGGAATTTGTTGAAGGCATGTATCAGTTTTATCTCTGGTAGTATGGTAGGGAGGCCGGAGAGGATTCTTCATCTCAAGGAGGCCGTGGGTGAGCATTGAAGGAAATTTTGCACTTCACCCACCTCAATTCGAGGGACAGCCAGACCTGGACACAGCAAGAGCTTGGATTGATGCGATGGAAAGGGTGTTCCACTCCATGGAATGCGCGGAAGATGAGAAGGTATTACTGGATAGCTATCAGTTGTAGGGCCCAGCTTTGTCATTGTGGACTACAGAATGGGAATCAGCATTTCATTCTCGCCCTCTATGGCAGATTTCATGGCAGGAGTTTCTTGAAGCATTTGAACGTGTTTTCACCCTAAGCATGTCAAATCTAAGAAGATATACCAATTTATGGAGTTGACTCAAGGAGATATGTCCGTGATGCAGTACCGCTCCAGGTTTACTGAGTTGGGCCATTATGCGCCCCACATTATGACTGATGAGAGGATGAAGACCCGATAGTTCATTAGAGGCTTGAGGGCTGAGCTCAGGCATGTGGTGGTTGCCACCCGCATGATCGACATGGAGGCAGCTTATAAGCAGATTTGGAGGAAGAATTGGCAAGGACACAGGAGCAAGCCAAGACGGGGCCAGCACAGGCAAGCCGCAGTCAGCAGAGTTCTGTTCAACAGTAGAGTACCTTCCAGCATGGTTCAAGTAGGTCAGGGCTACCTCCTGCAGTGACTTCTACTATAGGGTCTACATCATTTGGCTCGAAGATTAAGAAGATGTTTCAGAAGGCCAGATTTTGTAGGAGAGGTCATGATCGGCTGGATCAAAGGCAGAGTTCAATGGACAGCATGCAGCAGCCAGTGCCATTCCGGCGCCAGGGTTCAATGAGTGGACAGCAGGGGTCGTGTCCACGGTGTGGTGGCTCTCACCCCGGCATACCATGTCAGGTTCCTGTGACATGCTTCCGGTGTGATCAGGTGGGGCATATGGCTCGTAATTGTCCTCAGAGGCCGTAGCAACCCCATCAATTTCAACAGCAATAGTTCCACCCCCAACAGCAGCTGCAGCATCAGTTCCAGCAGAGGATGCAGATTCCACCCTTGCCGCAGTCAGCTAGTGTGGGAAGGTAGAGGTCTCAAGGGCATATGATGCATATGACACGTGCAGAGGTGGAGGTGTCCCAGTTGGTGGAAGGTACGGTCATGATTCTAAGTGTTGGGTTCGGTGCGTTCGATTCAGAGGGGGGGTGAATGAATCGCCCCTTTAAAAATTTTGCCCAATTAAAATCTAATGCTCAGAACTGCGGAAATCAGATTTACTAAGTCAACTGATATGCTTATAGATGAACTGATGAAGAGCTAATCAAACTTATGTTAAACCAATAACCAAATATGCAAAGCGCACCTAGGCATTCATCTAGCGCCAATCAGATAGAAGAAATCAAACCGTAATGCACAAGCGGTTTTTAGGTGGTTCGGTCCTCCAGACCTATGTCCACCCCACACTTAACCCGAGTGTGGATTACTGCTGACTCACAGCTTGAACTGCTGGGCATCACAGCTTGCCTACAAACCGCTGAGCCTCACAGCTTACTGTTATAGGTATCCACCTCACACCGCTGAGCAACACAGCTTGCTGTCCGAGGAATCCACCTTGCCTGCTGAGCAACACAGCTTGTTGTCCAGAGGAATCCTCCTCTGCAAAACCGCTGACTAACAGCTTGATAAAAGGTTTGAAAAGAAAAACAAAAGCAAGTAACAACAGCGACTGAAATCTGTAAAAGATGAAGCACAATGTGGCTCTCAATGAGCTGGCTGGCCTGGATTTGATCCACAATCTAGCAGGAACATATCTTCAAGCAGCTTCCCTTCTTCTCCTCTAACTCTCTATCTCTCTCTCTATCTCTCTTCTTCTCTGCTGCACTTCTCTTCTTCTCTCGATCACTCTGTCTCTCTTTCTTTCACTTTCTTTTCTTCACTTTATTTCTTTCTCTTCTGGATCGAACGGGCTCTCTGCTCTTCTGCTTTTCCTTCAAGTCTTCTATCTGTTCGATCAGTCTTCTTCAGAGGAAGAAGCTTAGTATATATATAGTAGCAGCAGGTAGGGCGTGTGCTCTCCACAGTTCTCGCCCAAAGGCCTTGACCACGTGGCAGCATCTCAGCCTGTTGATGTACATGTGTCATGATCTTGGGCACCTCGTCCATCCTTGGATCACGTGCCTTCTTAATCTCCTCGAGACAGTACCTGTCAGTCAGTCGAAGAGAATCATCAGCTTAAGACAACAAAGCCTTGTACAGACTCTGTAGGGAGTAATGCAGTGTGTAGACTTTTGTAATGTATAGACTTTGCAATGCAACAACAATGTATGGACTTTGCAATACGATAGCAATGTAAAGACTTTAGATGTGACACGACTCCTCGGACCTAGATTTGCAAGCAACCGGACCGAACGGCGATCTCTCACAAGCGGTTCACCCGTGTCGCGCACACCCGGTTCCGTAGGTGGACCGACGATGGTGGTGAGGGTCCGAGGTTTGACCTCGAGGTTCCAAGGATATGGCCAGCTAGGGATGGACCCCAATGGGCCTGGGATGCCCAATTTCAAGGGCGGCCGGCACGCCGAGGGCGTGGGATGTAATGACACTCTCACAACTCACCCACGGTGGCACTCGATTAGACGGAATGTTGGGACGAGCACTCTCTCACTACCGACGGCGCAACTAGAGATAATACTAAGCTAAGCAATAGTGAAACCAGCAGAGGATGGGGGCTCAAAGCTCACCTGATCGGTGTGAAGACACCGATCCCGGTCGGAGACGAGGGCGAGCGGGGAAGCGTGGGCTACCCGCACGCCGCGCCGATGACGCTTCAGCCGAAGACCTGCTAGTACAAAACTATGCCCCACGCAAGAGGGTGGATCTCGGGGTGGGGGAATGGGCTTACACCAAACACTACCTCCACACAGGGAGGGGCGTTAAGCCGGCCAGGCGGGGAGGGGAGGTTAACTAAGCTAGCGCCGAACGATCTGCCCGTTCTGGAATAACCGGATAGGAAGTCAATGTAGATGACACCACGCACTCCACCAGACACAGAATTCGACAAAACCAGCGCTGAAACATCGCCGATAGACCCAAGAAGGCCTGTGAATTTTTGTGGGTGGTCCCGACGTCGTCACCGGCTGGGACGAGCTCTGGAACAGGATCTTGGCGCTCTGCTTCGGACTGGTCCCAGGGTGCAGCAGCAGGTGGAAGTAGTCAACACGCCTGCTCCCGATGTCGAAACGCAGAGGGACCAAGACGAGTATGACCGTGGACGAGTCTTCTTCAAGCAGAAGCTATGGGGAACACCAGACGATGTCGGGGAAGAGAGGGAGAGCCCATTGAGTGACGAGGGGTCTGGACAGGTCCTGAGTGGCCTGTTCAGCGCACCTGGGGGAGAAAATTTATAACGGGCAGTCCCGGACTCTAAACGAGGTCCTGCTTGCTGTGTTGGACAGAGGACTGGTGGATCTTCGACCCGGCCAAGCGGCGCACCTTGGAACGGAAGGATGTGACCGTGGAAGCTTCTGTATTTCAGCTCTGGTCCTGGTTCAGGTACCGGTTGCGCAGTCGGATGAGAACGAACCCTCTGGACAGCAAGGATGTCGGATGCTGGCGAGACCACCTCGGCTGCGAAGCTATCTTGACAACCTTTCCGTCGATGTATGGTACTCCACCAGACAACACCGAATGACCTCGGGGCAGGTTCTGCAAGTCGGGCTCCAACTGCTGCCTGCGAACTGAGATGGATAGGGTGATGAAAGGTGATGGGAGACGGAGTAGATGGGGTGGGAAATGGGGTGGATGGGTGTGGGGGTGGCACCTGACTATGTGGGGGTCTGTTAGGGGGTGATACAAGGTGTGGGAGGGGCAGAAAGAGGGGCTGGGAGGTGGTCTAGCAAGTGGAGGAAGGGGGAGCTGCGAATTTGGGTTGGGAAGGAGAGAGAGAGGAGAGATCTCTCCTTTGGTTTGAATGGTGGGTTAATGGAGGGGTTAATGGGGGCCTAGGGAATGGGAAGGGTTGTCTTGGGGAGGGGAAGGGGTGCTTGGGAGAAGGGATTCTCCCTTGGGAAAAGAAAGGTTGTATGGGGAAGGGGAAAGGTTGCTTGGGAGGAGGGAGAGGTGCCTAGGAGAAGGGGATTCCACCTAGGGGTTGGAGGGGAATTAAATGGGAGGTATGGGGAAGGGGGAGGGGTCTTAATTAGAGGTGAATAGGGAGGAGAGAGAGTGAATTTCAAAATTGGGGGTGGGGAGGAGAGAGAATGGGGTTCGGCCCCTTTAGAGAGAGAGAGAGAGAAATAGAGAGAGAGCTAGAGAGAGAAGGAGGCACAATTCTTGTGGATAATTTTCACTCAATAATTCATTAGCTTCAAATGGTGGGATTGGGGTCCTATTTATAGGAATCTCACAATTTAACATAAGACCCTGAGTTTTAGACTAGTGACAATAAACTAAGGGAGAAGGGGGCGCCCATGGGCCTAGCCCACTTAATTGTGCCCAACTGACTCATTAACCACTCTAATGCCAATTAACCTAGGTAGATGACACCTTAACCTAGGGACTTGACTCAAATAAAAGAAAAATTACATAATAAGGAAATGAAAAATACATCATATGACTCGGAATAAAGTGGCGAACAAGATGTAGCACTGCTGGCGAGCATCAGGATCCTCGAACAAATGAGATCACCGGTGATGTCCCCATCATACCCTCGGGGTGCGGAGAACTCGACTCCATTGAGTATGGGTCCTCCGGGGAAGTAGTCCTCTAAAGCAGCTCGGGGTGAACCTCAACCTCCAAACTCAACCCTACATCCGCAACCAGGAGACGGTCCTTCATCCTCTCACGGTGGCTTGAGCACACCCTCTTGCTGGCGATGGTACCCTGCTTGCCCAGTATTGTCTCCGTGTGCACACGTCGGACTCTCAGGCTGATATGTGGAGGCTCTCCGAGGGTATCACTCACAAAGGTGGGGGTAGGCTCAAGGTGCTCACTGGGTTCCACCGCGGTGCCCATATAGGCTACCAGATCCGCCGCACCAAAAGTTGGGTGTATCCCAAAACCTATTAGCAAGTCCAACCCGTAAACCGGGCTGCCAAAGTCACTCGGAACTTGGGAAGGTCCAAGTCCTCGTGCCCTCAAGTTGGAGGTGACTCTAGGGTAGGGCCACTCCAATGCCACCATCGATAGATTGCCTACTTGGAATTCCAAGTGGCGCTCGCGAGCCTTTTCCCGCTCTTTGTGAACCTCACCGCTCATTGCGATTTGCTTGCGTGTGTGCTCATGCCATGCATTATGATGCGGTGAGTGGTTGTGAAAGTGGGTAGTGTGAAAGGTGGACCGGGACAACCATAAATTGACCTATCATGCTTTGATGTCATGTGGACCTTGATGAACTTAGGTGGACCGGGGCAGCCACAAGTGGCCCTATCATGCATGGTCTTCATAACAATGGTTGGAGGGCCGGGGCATCCGTAGGGGAATCTATTGTGCATGGGTATAGCAAATGCCGGGGGTCCCGGACATCCGTGAATGTTCGTAACATGCTTAAGACCAATGATGAATGTGGGAGGACATTTGGACCAATCAAGCATCCGACTTGACATGTGGGTGTCATGTATGAAAGGACCCGACTTTCTATTCATGCCAAGTGGTGTGATGTGCCAAGACATAGGAATTCTTTTCCCATAGGTGACTTCCTTGTGTGAGGTGGTGGGATGGCCTTTGAGCTTCCACTCAAAAGGGTCGTAGGGGTCAAAGAAGGTAGGTATCATGGAGTGGGGCACTTCATTGTTTCCTAGGTGTATTTCACCCATGGTCATGGTACCCTTGGTGTGGGCCGGGTCTTGAGAGAGGTGGGCTTGGTCCAACATAGTTGGTTGGGGTAGGAAAAGGTTGGTGGTGAGTAAGGTGGGTGGGTATAGGAAAGGATCGAAGGGGTCATGGTAAGGGTCACCTAGGGAGAGGAACTCTAGGCCCTCATGGTCCTCACAATATGGTGGTGGATCCTCCTCCTCTATTAAAATGATTGGGCCAAAGTTTTTGGTGGGTGGATTTAGGAAGGGATCGTAGGGGTCGTGGAAAGGTCTTCCTAGAGGGAGGCACTCTATGCCTTCAAGGTTCCCAAATTGTGAGTCATCCTCCTCCAAGGTAATTGGGCCAAGGTCTCTAGTGGGTTGGCCAATCAAATCAATTGGAACCTCAATGGGTGGGGAGTGGGCCAAGATGGGTTTCTCATCCATGGGGAGAAAGAGGAGGATTTCACTCGTATAATGGCCACTAGTGTAGATGGAGGTCATGGAACCGGTGGGGGGGTCTGCTAGGAAGATGGTGCTAGACTCTGATGGTCCTATGGCTAGCATTTCGGTCAGGTGGACTTGCCATTGTAAGCAGTCCACTAGGTCCCCTAAGTCTCCCACAAGGTAGGAGGTTTGAAGTGTGGCATGGGAAGACCGGGTGGACACAATTTGGGCTTGATACCCCAAGGGTGAGAGGTAGGGTGGTAAGCTAGGAATGGTGGGGCCTTGCTTGAGCCATTGGAGTATGGACTCATTCATGGTGAGGGTGTGCGGCTCATGAGGACCCGGACTAGGAGAGGTGGGTGGAAGTGGGGGGTCTAGGATGTCCTCTATGGTGGGAGGTGGATCCGGATTGGCATCCATCTCCACTTGGGTATGTGTGTGGGCCACAACTTCCAAGCATAATGGGGTAGGAAAGTCTATGGTGGGTGGAGTGATAATGGTCGGTGCATGGTACTCTCGGGGTGGTGAACATGGGTAGACTTGGGTTGAACTTTGTCGGGGAAGTTCGTGGGTTGGAGTTGGGGTCGGGGGTGGAAGATTGGTTGGTTGAAGAGGTTTGGATTGTAGTGCGTAGATCTTTCTAAGATCGGCCCTCATTTCATCCCAAGATTCAATGGGTGCTTCCCCTTTGGCTTCTCTCAAACCTACAATGTTCTCCTATTCTTTCCTAGCTTGGCGCCAGAGCAAACTCTTGGCATAGTTGACTTGGATAGGCCCTGACAGGGTAAACCTCCCAAAGTGTCGGTCTATGGACTTCTCCCATTCTAGATATATGCTAGGGCAGGATCCATCAAACACAAAGGCTTCTAATGGGCCTAAGAGTGGCGAATATGCCAAGTATGAGGTAGTCATGATGGTGGACAATGGTGATGCATGCAATGGCCCTAGGACAAGACTTAGTAGAGATAAGTCTAGAACTTGCTCTGATACCAATTTGATGTGACACGACTCCTCGGACCTAGATTTGCAAGCAACCGGATCGAACGGCGATCTCTCACAAGCGGTTCACCCGTGTCGCGCACACCCAGTTCCGTAGGTGGACCGGCGATGGTGGTGAGGGTCCGAGGTTTGACCTTGAGGTTCCAAGGATATGGCCAGCTAGGGATGGACCCCAATGGGCCTGGGATGCCCAATTTCAAGGGCGGCCGGCACGCCGAGGGCGTGAGATGTAATGACACTCTCACAACTCACCCGCGGTGGCACTCGATTAGACGGAATGTTGGGACGAGCACTCTCTCACTGCCGACGGCGCAACTAGAGATAATACTAAGCTAAGCAATAGTAAAACCAGCAGAGGATGGGGGCTCAAAGCTCACCTGATCGGTGTGAAGACATCGATCCCGGTCGGAGACGAGGGTGAGCGGGGAAGCGTGGGCTACCCGCACGCCGCTCCGATGACGCTTCAGCCGAAGACCTGCTAGTACAAAACTATGCCCCATGCAGGAGGGTGGATCTCGGGGTGGGAGAATAGGCTTACACCAAACACTACCTCCACACAGGGAGGGGCGTTAAGCAGGCCAGGCGGGGAGGGGAGGTTAACTAAGCTAGTGCCGAACAATCTGCCCGTTCTGGAATAACCGGATAGGAAGTCGATGTAGACGACACCATGCACTCCACCGAACTCAGAATTTGATGAAACTGGCGCTGAAACGTCGCTGATAGACCCAAGAATGCCTGTGAATTTTCGTGGGTGGTCCTGACGTCGTCACCGGCTGGGGCGAGCTCCGGAATAGGATCCCGACGCTCTGGTTCGGACTGGTCCTAGGGTACAGCAGCAGGTGGAAGTAGTCACCATGCCCGCTCCCGATGCCAAAACGCAGAGGGACCAAGACGAGTATGACCGTGGACGAGTCTTCTTCGAGCAGAAGCCAGGGGGAACACCAGACGATGTCGGGGCAGAGAGGGAGAGCCTGTTGAGTGACGAGGGGTCTGGACAGGTCCTGAGTGGCCTGTTCAGCGCACCTGGGGGAGATAATTTGGAACGGGCAGTCCCCGACTCTGAACGAGGTCCCACTTGCTGTGTTGGACAGAGGACTAGTGGATCTTCGACCCGGCCAAGCAGCGCACCTTGGAACGGAAGGATGAGATCGTGGAAGCTTCTGCACTTCAGCTCTGGTCCTGGTTCAGGTCCCGGTTGCGCAGTCGGATGAGAACGAACCCTCTGGACTGCAGGTATGTC
Source organism: Amorphophallus konjac (assembly GCA_022559845.1). Taxonomy (NCBI): domain Eukaryota; kingdom Viridiplantae; phylum Streptophyta; class Magnoliopsida; order Alismatales; family Araceae; genus Amorphophallus; species Amorphophallus konjac. The sequence continues at coordinate 169,483,510 of CM040119.1, read as the reverse complement.
AGATGCCGGCGAGACCACCTCGGCTGCGAAGCTATCTTGACGACCTTTCCGTTGATGTATGGTACTCCTCCAGACAACATGGAATGACCTCGGGGCAGGTTCTGCAAGTCGGGCTCCAACTGCTGCCTGCGAACTGAGATGGATAGGGTGATGAAAGGTGATGGGAGACGGAGTAGATGTGGTGGGAAATGGGGTGGATGGGTGTGGGGGTGGCACCTGACTATGTGGGGGTCTGTTAGGGGGTGATACAAGGTGTGGGAGGGGCAGAAAGGGGGGCTGGGAGGTGGTCTAGCAAGTGGAGGAAGGGGGAGCTGCGAATTTGGGTTGGGAAGGAGAGAGGGAGGAGAGATATCTCCTTTGGTTTGAATGGTGGGTTAATGGAGGGGTTAATGGGGGCCTAGGGAATGGGAAGGGTTGTCTTGGGGAGGGGAAGGGGTGCTTGGGAGAAGGGATTCTCCCTTGGGAAAATGAAAGGTTGTATGGGGAAGGGGAAAGGTTGCTTGGGAGGAGGGAGAGGTGCCTAGGAGAAGGGGATTCCACCTACGGGTTGGAGGGGAGCTAAATGGGAGGTATGGGGAAGGGGGAGGGGTCTTAATTAGAGGTGAATAGGGAGGAGAGAGAGTGAATTTTGAAATTGGGGGTGGGGAGGAGAGAGAATGGGGTTCGCCCCCTTTAGAGAGAGAGAGAGAAATAGAGATAGAGCTAGAGAGAGAAGGAGGCACAATTCTTGTGGATAATTTTCACTCAATAATTCATTAGCTTCAAATGGTGGGATTGGGGTCCTATTTATAGGAATCCCGTAATTTAACATAAGACCCTGAGTTTTAGACTAGTGACAATAAACTAAGGGAGAAGGGGGCGCCCATGGGCCTAGCCCAGTTAATTGGGCCCAACTGACTCATTAACCACTCTAATGCCAATTAACCTAGGTAGATGACACCTTAACCTAGGGACTTGACTCAAATAAAAGGAAAATTACATAATAAGAAAATGAAAAATACATCATATGACTCGGAATAAAGTGGCGAACAAGATGTAGCACTGCTGGCGAGCATCAGGATCCTCGAACAAATGAGATCACCGGTGATGTCCCCATCAACTTTGCATGAGACACTACATGAGACGCAAAATAGCGAAGAATGTATAGACTTAAGAAAAAGCTTGAAGCACACGATGTAATGGCTAAGGTTATGAGTGTATAGACTCTGCATGCGTGCTACATCAATATGCAGACTTGCTGACAATGAGTGTGCAGAGTCTGCGTGCAATGCATGAAGAAGCAATGTATAGACTTATAAGTGTGTGCGACTAGATAGTGTGCAGACTTGCTATGTGTCATGTATGCAGTATGCAAACGATGCACAGCCATAGCAGCATTGTACAGACTTGGACATTTATGTGCATGACAAAACCAATGTACAGACTTGAATGCTCGAGGCACACGATGTATAGACTTGAAAGACAATGCATGAGACGATGCATGCACAGACTTGGTCTTACAATGTATAGACTTGAAGGTATGCACAGAGACGCTAAGTAAGACGGTGGTGAACAGACTTAGTCTCAAGACGATGCAATGTATAGACTTCAATGTATGTGCAATGCAAAGGCTGCAATGTATAGACTTGAGTGAGACGGTGAATGTATAGACTTGGCCACTGTACAGACTTACCACCAAGACGATGCATGAGCAGGCTGACGATGTGTAGACTTGACAATGTATGGAATATGCACATAGACACTAAGAAAGACGATGCAATGTACAGACTTGAGCGCTATGTGAGACACACCGTGAGACGCAACATGAGACGGAAGACTGTACAGACTTTGAGTGAATGTGCCAGGCAATGTATGAACTTTAAATGAACGAGCATGCATTGTATAGACTTTGAGGATGTAGTATGCATAGTATAGACTTGCTGAGATGATGCACCTGAAGAATGTGTAGACTTGTGCACAAACAATGTATGGACTTGATGCAATGCATGAACAAGAAGACGATGTATAGACTTTGCCTGCATGCTGTGCAAGACAAAGTATAGACTTGATGTTCCTGCAGCAGTGTATAGACTTGCTCAGTCTGAAGCAGGGCAATGTACAAACTTCTTAACAGACGCATGCAGCAACTGTTATTGCACTGATGCAGTGTATGCTAAACACAAAGACTATAGTAATGAATGCACGATGTATAGACTTACGAGTGCAGCACAAATATATGCAATGTATAAACTTATGCATTCTCCACAGAACAGATCAGACATAGCACACTCATGCATTCTCCACAGAACAGATCAGTCATATGCAATCATGTGAGCAAAACAATATGGTGACTCATTCATGTTGCTATCATTAAAATACCACATTATCAACAAAGCACAAGAGGCACAACAATCTCCCCCTTTTTGATGATGGCAACATAATGAGTCACATAATGAGTCACACTGACTCGTCAAACTATTCTCCCCCTTTGACATAATCAAAAAGAAATGAAATGATTTGAGAGATAAAATTCAGCACACAAAGACAGAGAATGAAACATAGTTCACTGAAATAGAGTTCCCCCTTATGACAAGAAAACATCTCTCCCCCTATCAATATGCATGCAGAACTACTCTCCGCTTAAATGCAGATAAACCATAACTCCCCCTGAAGCGTAGGAATGAACTCTAGTTATCCAATAAATCAATCTGAAATCTGCCATTACAAACAATCTGAACTCTGGTTGTGGCACCTCACATATTATATGAACAGAATGAAACGGGTGGAAAGTCCACAGAACCAGAACTGGTTTCAAAACAAGATGGAAGATTCCAATAGTGAATAATCACAAGACATCTCAATGAATAATCAATAGCAAGATTTATGTTGATCAGGCTGTCTGGAAAGAATCTGATCATGAGGGATTTTAATGCTTGCACCACTACAATAAGTCTTAAGAAGAATAGACTCTTCTATCATAAAGGGTTATGAAGTGGCAACTTAACCAATCTGATTTAATTATGATGTATACCAAATTTGTCAAATTAAACTCAATACTCATATCTGAATCCAAGTTTTAATAAGAGTGAACCAGATAGTCAGTTAACACTCAAAATCAATCATCTTTATCTTACACATATGATCTCAATAGCTCCTTTGAAAGTTACACAGATTAGTACTGTTGTTAAACAACTAACAAGAACATGAGTTGACAGAATTTTCAAAATATTTTTCATTTGAAGAACATTATATTTTTCCTGAGCAATTTAGGTTGATCAACATCTTTTTACATGAGGCACAACACGTCTCAGGTGAAGTGACCCAGTTACTCAGTGTGATAACTGTCATTGCCTCTCAACTTCGGGAACAGAGTTAGTAATATAAGTGTCTTTTAACATGAGAAGACACCTTGATCAGAGGCCAGACTCCCCAGTTACTCAACATAGAAATGCCATTGCTCTGTCAAGTTCTCAATGAATTTTCATTTTAAGTGACTATGACACTTCATGACTTTGGTTCACTCCATTTCTTTGATGGAAAATCCAGTTTCTCAGTGAACAAAGTCATTTCATTACTCACTGATTTTATTTCCCGTTAAATTTTTCAAAGTTAATGTTTAACAGCAATACTCACTCTATGCATCTTACAAAGTAGCCATGATTTCAAATTTTTAGATATCTGATGAGTGAGTCTAAGGTTTTTATGACACAGATGGTTAAGATTTATTAAAGCTTATCATTCAGATATTTTTAATTCATTTAATTACAAATCTGAGAATACATTAATCTTATATCAGTCTGATTCAGTGGTAATTCTTAAACCTATATGATAGGAATTTCTACAAGGTTCTCAGACTGAATTGCATGACATGCAGCTTAAGTTCCTCAGACCGAATATAGACGCAGCTGATCAACAATCAACACTAGACACAATCATTCAAACCAGCTGAGAAGAATGTGAAGGATGAGAGTAAGCTAGTGTAAGAGTCAACATATGAAGGAATATATCAGAAGAGTGTATATCAACAAATAGTAGCTGAGTCTGGAATTCAGACAGATCAGCTAACAGGTAGTAACATGGAGAATGTTGAAAGAAGCTCTTCTTTGACAACATAATGAGTAGGAGTCAGAATCCATTATCAAGAGAGAGTGTAAAATCAGATGAGAGTTATTCGATTTCTAGACAAGAGGTGTTCATAGTGTGACAAACTAAACCCCAATTTAAATGCTCCCCCTGTCTAGATGCATCATGTGAAGGATAAAACATAAGCAGCAATATGATTAATCAAAAACAGATGGACTCCCCCTAACTATGTGCATGAGATGTATTGAAGGCACATCACATGATATCAAATTTTACATTCAGATATGATTCATACAAATTAGACAGAAGAGAATTACCATAAGCATGATTGTGTAATTCACATTTCAGAAAGTTTCAGTTTAACATCAACAAATCAACATGATATGCAATCATTTCAACTTCACAATTTCATATGATGGAATTTAATATGAGTATTCAGAACAAACCTGAACAGCAGAACCCTGGGGTCTTCCTGTTAAGTGCCTTGGTTTATTTATTCCTCTTTTTCATTCCAAGGCACACCTGTAGCATGTTAATCAACTTGATCCTGCAGGGACCCAAATAGCCTTGGGTTCCGAGTTAGTTCTGACAGGTGTTCTGAACAGTCTCTTAGCAACATTATCATCATAGTCCATCAGATGACAATTAGTCATGGAGTGACCAAATTTATCACAATATCTACATGAACCCGCAGATTTTTTGGTCTTATGGTGTATATCAACAGCAGCATGAGACCTATGAAATTGAGCATTAAAGGTTCTGTTGTTTACATGGATATTTTGTTTCCTATTACCAGATGACCAACATTCAGCATACTTGTGACCTGACTTGCCACAGTTATAACATAAAAAATTCACAGGTCTTTTGGCACAGAATTTAAAAACTTTGTCATTCACATGGCTTCCTTGGGCATGCCAACTGTCCTTGACTGTATGGTCATACTTCCCACACTCATAGCACCTTAGGTGCTTACCTCTTGAGTCATTGTTTTTCCAATGATTTCCTGACCAGTACTCATTTGCCTTATGCCAAGGCTTGTTGCAAGTGAAATAGATAATATGCTGGCCTGAAGTAGATCTATATCTATGTGGGCCATGAGCATGTGTGAAAAATCTAGAATTCACATTGTTGTCTTCTTTCATTGTAAAACATGCATTCATTAGATGACCACGCCTACCACAGTATTAACAGGATGCATCAAATTTCTTAGTGGCATGGTTTCTATCAGATGAATTCCTAGAATGCATTGCTTCACTAGTATGCTCATCTTCAAGCAATAGTCTGCAATCATCCATTACATGCCCTATCTTGCCACAATAATGACATGACACTTGTGATTTCCTGGCGACATGATTACTAACAGACTGACTAGATGCATGAGAATGAGTACATGAAGCATGAGCATTTTGCATTGACCCATTAAATTCAGCAGAGCTAACAGATTTCATGACACAAATAGGGACATTTTTAACCCCATCTTTCTTTCCATTCTTGTTCGAATGTTTAACTTTGTTCACACTTCTTATTCGCTTTTCAGCTTTCTGTGCCTTAAATTGAAAGACAGATGATGAAGGTGTTTTCAGATTTTTGTTTTGTTTTGGGGATTGATTTGAGGTACCAGCTACATCAGAGCTTTGCACAAAAGTGGTGTATAGTTGGTTTTTAGTGATTTCCTTAACATCAGAACTGCAATGTATCCCCTCTCTTGAATTATCATCCTTACCTTTCATGACAGCTTTCATTTTTCTTTCATTCTTAGCAGAATTGGATGCTGAGTTTTCCAGATCATGAATTTTATCTTCCAAAGATGTTATATGAAGCTCATAACTAGCTATCTCTTGTTCACTGCAATTGACACATTCACTTAAGACTTTATTTGCAATTTTATACTTCTCAACTTCTTGTTCCAGATTACTCAAGATTTTTGATTCTTCATCACAGACAGCTTTTCCCTTTTCTGTGGTGAGAAGTCTTTCAGACAAGCTAGTGTTTAACCATTTCTTTTTTTCAACTTCTGCTTTCAATTAGGTGTTTTCTTCCTCAAAATTTTTAGCCTGAATTTCATTATCAGCACATCTTTCCCTTCCAGACATCAGCTCCTGTTTTTCAATTAGTTCCTCTTCCCTTTCTTCCACTTTTATTTTCTCAGCAAGCATATTTTTGTGATCCTCTTTAAACACGGCAATTTGTTTCTTCATCCATTCATTTTCATTATAGAGATCTTCATTACGTTCTCTTAGAGCTGAGCACATATTACAGCTTGACTCTACAGAAGAGATATGCATTGCTTCCTTATTGATTTTATTCAGACTAGCCTTGAGATCTTCATTTTCTTTTTGAACTTCAGCATGTTCAAGCTTTAGTTTATCCATTACAGAATTAATTTCAGTCAGCTCTTGCATGCTTTTTAGATGCTCATTTTTCTTCTCATTCAGCTAATTCTCAAGTTCTGATATCTTGTCCAAGCATGTTTGATTTTCAATTTTTAGAGAACCATTTTGCTCCTTAAAGTTCTGAATATCTAGCATACATGTATCATAAGATTGTTTCAAATTTGGATAGTTTTCACATGGAGCTTTCAAATTTATCTTATCACATTTCTTTTTCAATATTTTATTCTCAGATTTTAATTTTTCACATCTATCATTAAGTTCCTCATTTATATTCCATAGTGTTGTGACTCTTCTGTGTTGATGATGTTGACAATATATTTTACTTCATTGGCAACAGCTTGTTTTGATTGATTGGCAACTGTTCTTATTTTGATGAAATTATTTTTATCAGGTTGTCTGTGTATATAATGTAGTCATAGTCTATACTGTCGTGCACACACCCACATGTCTACATTGCATTGCAGCATGAACATAGAGTCCATACATTTCATTGTGTAGTCTGGACAGTTGTGGGTCGACCCCCTTGTTCACATGGGTCGACTCCTCAGATTAGCATAGCCTATACACTGCATAGCATAGTCTATACACTGCACGTTCAAGTTCATAGTATATACATTGCTGCATTGCCTGCACGAGGAAGTCTGTACATTGGCTGTTGGCTTGCACGCTCACTCAAGTCCACACATCGTGAAGTATGCACATTGTGGCTTGCTCATTCACTCATTCAGCCCTGTCAAGTCCATACATTGGGCTACTGTGCAAGTCCATACATTGGCCTTCAGGCTTGCAAGTCTATACATTGCATGTCGATTGCAATGTCTGTACAGCATTCAGTGTCTAGCGTTTCATGAAGTCTATACATTCATTCTCTATAGCTTGCACGAGGTGAAGTCTGTACATTGGCCTTAGCTTTCCAAGTCTGTACATTGACCTCCATGCCTCAAGTCTATACATCGGAATGTTTGGCCAAGTCTGTACATCCTTCTGTCGATAGTTCAAGTCTATACATTGGACTGTTTGGCCAAAGTCTGTACATTAGCATCTATTCCTACGTTGCAATTCCAAGTCTGCACATTGGGTTCTTTACCTACGTTCAGCTTTGAAAGTCTATACATTGGTTTTCATTTCAAGTCTGTACAGACTTTGGTTTGTGCAAGTCTATACAACCGACTGTTCAGCTTGTAACCAAGTCTGTACAGCCAGGGTGACTGTTAAGTCTATACATTAGCAGCCTTGATTTGATCAAGTCTATACAAAGTTTCTTTTGGAAAGTCCATACATTGAATGTCTATACATTCGTTTGCCTTGCATCATTCATTAAGTCTATACAGCCCCTTCGCTTGGCAAGTCTGTACATTGTGGATGTCCATACACTCGATTGCCTTGCCTTGGTCAAGCCTGTACAGAGTTTCTTCAGCTAAGTATATACATTGCTTCACGACGTGAAGTCTATACATGCCTTGTTCAAGTCTTCACATGATGAAGTCTATACACTTAACTCCTTCACACTTCAGGAAGTTTGTACATCCTTCAATGCATTGCATGCATCGTTCGTGAAGTCTGTACATCGAGTGAAGTCTGGTGAACTCTATACAGCGCCCATTTCTCTTAGAGTCTCATGCATATGTGAAGTCTGTACATTGCATTTGCATTCACAACATCTTCACACTTGAAGTCTATACATCGTCAGTTGTCTGTCAAGTCTTCATATTGCTTAAGTCTGTACAGCGGCTGCTTCACATATGAAGTATGTACATCACATAGCTTCACATAGATGAAGTCTATACATTGGGCAGAGTCTGTACACTGCATTCGAGTTCACAAGTCCATACAGTGAAGTCTATACAATGCAGTTCATCTTATAAGTCTGTACAGAGCTCTTCACTTAACCTGATAATCCGATACTCTGTCTAACAGGGATTTGCTACTGAGATTGCTGACATGGCTCGTGATCCCAGGAGGACGAGGTGATCAGATGCTTCCACGTGGATGAAAGCACCTCAGATCTGGTGAATTCCTTGGGCAGGAAAACGTGGAAGCCACGCGCCCTTATCCAATCTGTTGCTGTATATATAGAAGTCTTCATCTTCTGTTCAAGGCTGATCGAAGAGTGGCAAGTCTATACAGTGAGACAAACCTGAGATAGCAGAGAGCCATCGAGATCCAAAGTGAAGAAAAGGAGAGAAGAAGAAAGTGAGAAGAAATGAGTTGAGAGAGTGATATGAGAGCTTGTGAATCAGCGTCTTGGTCTAGATACCAGAGCTGATATTGCTCACATTGAGCTACAGTCGTTTTGATTTTCTTCTATTCGATTGTGTTTTTCTTGCTTTTCAGTCTTGTTATTTTTCTTTTGAAAACTCTTGTTCGATCAAGCTGTTAGTCAGCGGTGTCAAGCTGTGAGGCAGCGGTGTGCAGAGGTGTTACCTCTGGTCGGCTAAGCTGTAGTGCCCAGCAGAGCAAGCTGTGAAGCTCAGCTGTTGCAGAGGGTGTTCCTCTGGTCGGGATAAGCTGTAAGCCCCAGCCGTTGTTGGCAAGCTGTAGTGCCCAGCAGATTGAAGCTGTGTATCAGCAGTAATCCACATTCGAGTTGAATGTGGGGTGGACGTAGGTCGGATTGACCGAACCACCTAAAAGACTTTGTGCCTCTCGTGTGTTTGCTTGTCTGTTAGCAGATATTGTTTCCATCATTCGGTGCTTTGACTGTGGTTGTCTAGTGTTCTTTTAATTCCGCATTTGAATCTAGGCATATATTTTAAATTAGCATGTTGATCTATTCACCCCCCCCCCTCTAGATCCACATTCTGTGGTGAAAGAGCCTTCCATCTAACTCCAACAATTGGTATCAGAGCTAGACTCTTCTACAGGGACTTATCGCCCGAAGAGGATAAGCACAGATGGACGGAAGAGGGATGATAGCTGAAGGACACTCCACATCCAAGCCCCCGTACTTCGATGGAACCAACTACGCATACTGGAAGCACCGTATGCAGGTATTCTTAAGAGCTAAAGACTATGAAATCTGGAAGGTGGTTAGCAAGGGACCTTTCGAGCTATCCCCTAATGAAGATGTATGGACCAAGGAGGTAATTAGAAGGTCCACGCTCAACTGGAGTGCAATCAATGCAATCTAGTGTTCTCTGTATCCCACCGAGTTCTCACGAATATCTGCCTGCTCCTCAGCGAAGGAAATGTGGGATGCACTTGAAGTCATCTACGAGGGGACTTCACAAGTCAGAGAGACCAAGACTAATCTACTGGTTTCAGAATACGAGGCTTACAAGATGAAGCCTAATGAGAAGATCAAAGAAATGTATGCTCGGTTGACTATTATCACAAATGGTCTCAGAGGTTTTGGGAAGAAGTATTCTGAGTATGATATAGTCAGGAAGATCTTGCGATCCTTGACTCCAATTTGGCACACAAAGGCCACCGTTATGGAAGAGTCAAGAGATCTGCACAATACAAGGGCAGATGAGCTTATCGGATCTCTAATGGCATATGAGATGAATCTGCCGAAGATAGAGGAGGCTGATAGAAAGAGGAAGCCAATAGCTCTGAAGGCTAGTGCTAGCAAATCCAGTCGATCTAGCCCCAACAGATCATCAACTGAAGAGAGCTTGTCTGAAGAAGAAATGGCAAATGATGATATGGCTATGATTACTAGGGAATTCTGACGTTTTCTCAAGAAAGATGGAAGAAGATTCAGCCGAAGAAATCCCAATGGTGGCCGCCGAGACACAAGGTACAAATCAAACCCTGTAAAGAAAGCTGAGACTAATGTTTGCTATCAATGCAGGAAGGCTGGTCACTTTAAAGCTGAATGTCCGACAAATCAGAACCTCAAGGACAAGCCCAAGAAAAAGAACACAAGAGAGAAAGCTATGGTGAGTACCTGGAGTGATGAGGATGAGGGATCCTTGAGCAACACTTCGGACAGTGAAGTTGAAGCTGAGAAGCCAATCTGTCTCATGGCAACCAGCTCAGAAGATAGAGAGGAAGAATCTGATGAGGTATCCTCTCGTTTTGAAAACTTTACTAGTGCTGATTGGATGGATGCTTATAATGAACTTGCTGATAGAGTAGATGATGTCAGAAAAGAAAATAGGCATCTACGAAGAAAAATTAACATCATGCAAAATTATACTTCATTGTCTGATAAAATTGCATGCTTAGAGAATGAGAACAGTAAGCTGAAACTCACATGTTCTGAATTTGAAGAAATCAAGAAAGAACTGAAAATCTCTAAGGAAGAAAATGTGAGATTAGACAATGAAATTGATGCATGGAAATTGAAAATTCAGAATTATGAAAGTGAGATAAAAATTACCTCTGAAAAATATGAAGTTGTCCTCAATGTAAATAATGAATTGAAAAAGTCTATTGATGAAATTCAGAAAGACAATGAGGATAAGCTGAAAACCATTGAGAAAATGACCCAAGGATCTGAAAATTTAAATGCTCTATTGGGGTCGAAGGTCAATTTCAGGAGAGAGGGCCTAGGATTTAACTCTAGTGCAACTAAGAGCTTTGGAATGAAAACTATTTCCTTCGTTGCACAAAAGGAGAGAGGACCTCTGATTAACATGAATTCTAATAATGTTGTGAACACTAATGTGAATCTGAAAAGGCCCAATGCAGAGGAGAAGGGCAAACAGAAAGTTGGTGAGCCTAGTAGAATTGGCAATTCCAAACCTAGCTCTAGTGCTCAACCCAAGGCTAGGGGTCAGCCTGCTCAGGTAAATAAACCTCATGTCAATGCCAAAAAGTCTTCACAACCACCATCACAGAAAAAGACCCAACAAAAACCTATGAACAGGTCAACAGGGTCAAGACTGCAGGGAAGACAAAATGCTTTCAAGAATCAGCCCAACAAATTCAATCCACCTAGAGTCCAGTCCTACTACCCCACACAGTCAATCTATCCCAATGGGTTTGGGTGGGCTAGAACTCAAGGAATGCATACAGGGTATGTTAAACAACCTACACAATTTTACAGACCTTATGTCAGAAATTGGGGTAATGAGTATGGTAGTCGAACAACCAGGAACTTCCAATCTTACAGCCAACCCAAATAATACCCTGATCAAAACTTTATGAATGCTACTTGGCCGAAGCATTGGCACAATAACAACAATTCTGTGAATAACTCTGTTGGTGCAAATAAAAGGAAGAACAACAAAAATAAGAGAAGAAATGATAGAAGGAAATCTGCAAAATCCACTGAACAAAGTTCTTTTAAACAAATGTGGATTCCCAAAGCCATGCTTTCTTTCTTTACTTGCACTTCATCTGCATTGGAGCCCAATTAGTCTTGGGTTCCAAACTCTTTGCCCTAATTGTGTGTGCAGGTATGCCTGGCAGCCAAGAGCAACTTGTGGTACTTAGACAGTGGCTGCTCCAGGCATATGACAGGAGATAAGGCCAAGTTCTGCATGCTGACTGAAAAGCTAGGAGGCCTTGTCACCTTTGGAAGCAACACAAAGGGTAGGATCATTGGATCAGGTAAGGTAGGTAAGTGTTCTACCTGCTGCATTGATGATGTTATGCTGGTTGAAGGGTTAGCTTATAATTTACTCAGTATTAGCCAGTTGTGTGATAAGGAACATAAAGTTTTATTTGACTCTCAATGCTGTAAGGTTTTTGAACCTGATTCTGATATTGTCAATTTTTTTGGAAAAAGAATAAATAACACATACATGATAGATTTAGATGATATTCAACATTCTAACCTATGTCTTACTGCCAGTAGAGAAGATTTAGCATTTTTATGGCATCGTAAGTTAGGCCATGCGAGTTATACTGTTTTGCATAAACTAAACAAGCATAGCATGGTTAGAGGACTCCCTGAAGTCTCTTTTAAAAAGGAAAATAAATTTTGTAATGCATGCATTCAGTCCAAGTTGACTAGAAAATCATTCAAATCTAGGACAGAAAACCTATCCACTAAACCTTATGAACTGATACATATGGACCTATTTGGGCCAACCAGGTCTGTCAGTTTATCAGGGAAGAGGTATGGGTTTGTCTTAGTAGATGATTTTTCTAGGTATACTTGGGTATTTTTTCTGTCACATAAGAATGATGCATTCTCAGAATTTCAGGAGTTTTGTATAAGAATAAATCAAAAAATTGAAAATATTTTGACTGATCATGAAGGTGAGTTTGAAAACTCACACTTTGAAGAATTTTGCAGGTCAAGTGGGATTCATCATAAGTTCTCCTCACCCAGGACACCTGAGCAGAATGGTGCTGTTGAGAGGAGGAACAGAACTCTAGTGGAGATGGGCCGAACTCTCTTAGTTGAAGGTCAACTGCCAAGAAAATTCTGGGCTGAAGCAGTCAACACAGCCTGTTATGTAATTAAGAGGGCAATGGTAAGACCTTCCACCCAGAAAACCCCTTATGAGATTTTGAGAGATAAGAAACCTTCAATCGCCCACTTCAAGGTCTTTGGTTGTAAATGTTTTATACATATAAATGACAAGAGGGACCTTGATAAATTTGAGCCAAAAGGTTAACCAGGAATCTTCCTCGGTTATTCTGAAAACACCCGGGCTTATAGAGTGTTCAATTTAAACTCAAAAAATTGTTGAAGAATCTCCACACATTATCTTTGATGAAACCTTGATGGAAACTAACCATGGTCATTGCAGGAATTAAGATGGAACATTTTAAAAGATGATAACTCTGCAGACCAGTCTGATGGTGAGGAAGAAAAAGAAGAGTAGAATGAAGAAGAATCTGAAGTTCAGGGGGAGGTAAGTGAAATTCCTGAAACTCAGATTGTTAATATCAGATATCTTAAAGATCACCCTGTGAATAATGTCATTGGCAATCTGAATGATCCCCCTAGGACTAGAGGTCACTTTAGAATTTAGGATGAATTAAATACATATGCTCTTGTCTCTCAAATTGAACCCAAGTCCATTGATTGTGCCCTCAAGGATGTGCATTGGACTAATGCCATGCATGAGGAGCTTAATGAGTTCGACAGGAACAAGGTTTGGCACTTGGTCCCACCCCCTGATCATGGAACAGTCATAGGGACTAAGTGGGTATTCAGGAATAAATCTGATGAATTAGGGAATATTGTTAAAAATAAAGCCAGACTTGTTGCTCAGGGGTATAACCAGGATTTTGGTATTGACTTTGAAGAGTCATTTGCCCCTGTAGCCAGATTAGAAGCTGTTAGGATTTTATTGGCTTATGCATGCTCCCTAGGAATAATCCTCCAGTAGATGGATGTAAAATCCGCATTCTTGAATGGGGAAATTAGTGAGGAGGTCTATGTAAGACAGCCCCCTGGGTTTGAATGTCTAGATTTCCCTAATCATGTTTACAAATTAAATAAAGCTCTCTATGGTCTTAAGCAAGCTCCCAGAGCTTGGTATGACAGGTTGAGCAAGTTCTTTACTGATCAAAATTTCACTAGAGGAGTAGTTGATCAGACCTTGTTTACAAAGGTGAGTCATTCTGACATTCTTATTGTACAAATTTATGTGGATGACATTATTTTTGGGTTACCCCAAATTGTGTGAGGAATTTTCTAAAACAATGACTAATGAGTTTGAAATGAGCTCAATGGGTGAGCTCAAATTGTTTCTTGGACTACAGGTTACACAAACAAAGGATGGAATGTTTATCACTCAGTCCAAGTACACAAGGGATCTACTCAAGAAATACAAGATGGACAACCTCAATGAGATAGCTGCTCTAATGGGTACCTCTACAAGCTTGGATGAAGACACCAAAGGTAAACTTGTTGATCAAAAGCTATACAGAGGTATGATCGGATCCCTTCTCTACTTAACAGCATATAGGCCTGATATTCAATTTGCTGTAGGATTATGTGCTAGGTTTCAGGCCAGTCCTAAAGAAACTCATCTTAAAGCATTAAAAAGGATTTTTAGATATCTGCTAGGCACCCAAGAGCTAGGATTATGGTATCCTGCTAGGTGTGAGTTAGAGCTTCTAGCTTACACTGATGCTGTTTATGCTGGGTGTCGAGTAGATAGAAAAAGCACTAGTGGCTATTGTCAATTCCTTGGCGGCTGTCTAGTATCTTGGGCATCTAAGAAGCAACACACTGTAGCCTTGTCTATAGCTGAGGCTGAATATGTTGCAGCTGGTAATTGTGCTGCCCAAGTACTATGGATCAAGCACCAACTAGATGATTATCAGATAAAACTGGAATGTATTCCAATTTTATGTGATAATACTAGTGCCATATGCCTTGCTAAAAATCATGTTCATCATTCTAGGACTAAACACATAGAGATAAAACACCATTTTCTTAGAGATACTGTGAATAAAAAGGAAATCGAACTGAATTTCATTGAAACAGACAAACAAATTGCTGATATCTTTACTAAGTCACTTGGAAATGAAAAGTTTAAATTTTTTAGAAGAGAACTTGGCTTATGTAAGTTTCAGCATGATGAATAAAATTTTCAGCTGTTTTGAATAAAATTTCTGATTTGGACTTGCATCTAATAGCTTGTATAACACTCTGTGAAGGTTGAAGGGTGCGACATACTCATGATCATGCATGACACTCATATTATTTTCTTATGATCATCACTGCATATCATTTAGTCATGAATGTGTCCAAAATCACATGCATATAGAACTGTTTTGCACTACATTTCTCTACATAACCCTGGTGGTCATATTGCATGATAATGCAGTCTGAATAAGCATGAACTTCAAAATCATTTGTTCAGTAATCATTATTTGCAAAACTGCATGCATATAGACAGGGGGAGTCTTGTCAGAATTTCAAGGTGAACTGCTGCGTCGACTCTGCTATACTGTGGCGTTGACGCAGTGAACTAGATCTATGAATGTCTCTGTTTCATTATTATGATGAGTTGACGCTGCAATAGCGTGGAGTCGACGCATTGACAATACCTCAGTGTTTTATACTCTTGCCTCTTCAACTGATACGTGGACGCCTTGAACTCCCAGCGTCGACTCTGTCTATTCATCCTTTGACTCTGAATGATTGAGTCTTACAGTTTGGCAATCTTTTAATCAGTTCTAATATTAAGCAATAGAAAACAGACCTCTTCCCTTATAAGAACTTTAATTGCTTAAAGACTGACTTAATGGTTTAAATTTTATAATCTTTAGAGTTGAAAGACTACAATCAGTAAATAAGGATGCTGAAAATTGATAAAGCACTCAACCCTCATCTTATTTCATGTCAGACAAAGTTAATTATATCTGAAATCTGAAAACTCATCTGAAATCATGTTAGAGAAACTAAGTATGTGTATTGTCCTTAAACAAGTCATTCTGAAACAACTAAAGGACAGCTAAGAAAGATATTGAAAAACATTGAAAATAAATTGAAAAATAGCATTGGCAGAGCAATGACTGGTAAATCACTGAGAAACTGAGTGATCCATCAAAGAAGTGGACAACACTCATGTCATGAGGTGTATCAGCTATCTCTGTATAAAATGATCAAAACAATAGGGTGATTTCATTGAGTACCTGGGGGCAACTGGCGTCTGATAAATGTGTACCCTCACACAAAAAGAGGTAAATCACTTATATTGAGTTTGATCATAGCAGAATGGTCCATCATGTTGAGTATCTAGGGGTATTGGCATCTGATAAACGTATACCCTTAAGCAAAAAGACAAATGGTACCTGACTGCCCAAAATGAACTCATATTGAGAAATGCTGTTCCTTCAAAAGTAATTTTATGAATGTCAATTTGTTTAGTTTCAATACATGACTTGGTATCTCTCAATTATTTTTGTTGAGTATATGACAGTAAGATATTTTTACAACATACTCTCTCATGCAAATGTGATTCTGGTTTATTGTTTTATCATGCACAGCTACCTCATCCAATGAATGTAGTGCATGAACTCTTATTTTTATAACCTTTAAACCATAACCTCACTTTCTAAGCAGTTTCTCAATTCATATGACTGAAGGTTATGTGCTTTAGCTGCTTAATTTCTGAACTACTTGATAAGAATGCCAGTCAGCTGACTCTTCTTGTTCCTTCCCTTGTATTTTTTTTCCTCTTTGTTGATGGCAAAGGGGGAGAATATATTATCTACTTGATGAATTCTTCCAGCGAAGTGTATGCATCATGCCTATGGCAAAGGGGGAGATCTTATGAGCAGAGAGTTGTGTTCATGTCTCAGCATGTCATTCATAGCATTTCATAGCATCTGCATGACAATCTGAATAACAATTCATATCTTTCATCAAAAATGCATCTGCATAACAGGATATTGCTACTCTATATAATAGGGTGTTGCCATCATCAAAAAGGGGGAGATTATTGTGACTCCTCTGTGTTGATGATGTTGATAATGTGTTTTACTTCATTGGCAATAGCTTGTTTTGATTGATTGGCAACTGTTCTTATTTTGATGAAATTGTTTTTATCAGGTTGTCTGTGTATATAATGCAGTCATAGTCTATATTGTCGTCCACACACCCACAGGTCTACATTGCATTACAGCATGAACATAGAGTCCATACATTTCATTGTGTAGTCTGGATAGTTGTGGGTCGACCCCCTTGTTCACATGGGTCGACTCCTCAGATTAGCATAGCCTATACACTGCATAGCATAGTCTATACACTACACGTTCAAGTTCATAGTATATACATTGCTGCATTGCCTGCACGAGGAAGTCTGTACATTGGCTGTTGGCTTGCACGCTCACTCAAGTCCACACATCGTGAAGTATGCACATTGTGGCTTGCTCATTCACTCATTCAGCCCTGTCAAGTCCATACATTGGGCTACTGTGCAAGTCCATACATTGGCCTTCAGGCTTGCAAGTCTATACATTGCCTGTCGATTGCAATGTCTGTACAGCATTCAGTGTCTAGCGTTTCATGAAGTCTATACATTCATTCTCTATAGCTTGCACAAGGGGAAGTCTATACATTGGCCTTAGCTTTCCAAGTCTGTACATTGACCTCCATGCTTCAAGTCTATACATCAGAATGTTTGGCCAAGTCTGTACATCCTTCTGTCGATAGTTCAAGTCAATACATTGGACTGTTTGGCCAAAGTCTGTACATTGGCATCTGTTCCTACGTTGCAATTCCAAGTCTGCACATTGGGTTCTTTACCTACGTTCAGCTTTGAAAGTCTATACATTGGTTTTCATTTCAAGTCTGTACAGACTTTGGTTTATGCAAGTCTATACAACCGACTGTTCAGCTTGTGACCAAGTCTGTACAGCCAGGGCGACTGTTAAGTCTATACATTAGCAGCCTTGATTTGATCAAGTCTGTACAGAGTTTCTTTTGGCAAGTCCATACATTGAATGTCTATACATTCGTTTGCCTTGCATCATTCATTAAGTCTGTACAGCCCCTTTGCTTGGCAAGTCTGTACATTGTGGATGTCTATACACTCGATTGCCTTGCCTTGGTCAAGCCTGTACAGAGTTTCTTCAGCTAAGTATATACATTGCTTCATGACGTGAAGTCTATACATGCCTTGTTCAAGTCTTCACATGATGAAGTATATACACTTAACTCCTTCACACTTCAGGAAGTCTGTACATCCTTCAATGCATTGCATGCATCGTTCGTGAACTCTGTACATCGAGTGAAGTCTGGTGAACTCTATACAGTGCCCATTTCTCTTAGAGTCTCATGCATATGTGAAGTCTGTACATTGCATTTGCATTCACAACGTCTTCACACTTGAAGTCCATACATCATCAGTTGTCTGTCAAGTCTTCATATTGCTTAAGTCTGTACAGCGGCTGCTTCACATATGAAGTACGTACATCGCGTAGCTTCACATAGATGAAGTCTATACATTAGGCAGAGTTTGTACACTGCATTCGAGTTCACAAGTCCATACAGTGAAGTCTATACAATGCAGTTCATCTTATAAGTCTGTACAGAGCTCTTCACTTAACCTGATAATCCGATACTCTATTTGACAGGGATCTGCTACAGAGATTGCTGACATGGCTCTTGATCCCAGGAGGACGAGGTGATCAGATGCTGCCACGTGGATGAAAGCACCTCAGATCTGGCGAATTCCTTGGGCGGGAAAACGTAGAAGCCACGCGCCCTTATCCAATCTGCTGCTATATATATAGAAGTCTTCATCTTCTGTTGAAGGCTGATCGAAGAGTGGCAAGTCTATACAGTGAGACAAACCTGGGACAGCAGAGAGCCATCGAGATCCAAAGTGAAGAAAAGGAGAGAAGAAGAAAGTGAGAAGAAATGAGTTGAGAGAGTGATATGAGAGCTTGTGAATCAGCGTCTTGGTCCAGATACCAGAGCTGATATTGCTCACATTGAGCTACAGTCGTTTTGATTTTCTTCTATTCGATTGTGTTTTTCTTGCTTTTCAGTCTTGTTATTTTTCTTTTGAAAGCTCTTATTCGATCAAGCTGTTAGTCAGTGGTGTCAAGCTGTGAGGCAGCGGTGTGCAGAGGTGTTACCTCTGGTCGGCTAAGCTGTAGTGCCCAGCAGAGCAAGCTGTGAAGCTCAGCTGTTGCAGAGGGTGTTCCTCTGGTCGGGATAAGCTGTAAGCCCCAGCTGTTGTTGGCAAGCTGTAGTGCCTAGCAGATTGAAGCTGTGTATCAGCAGTAATCCACATTCGAGTTGAATGTGGGGTGGACGTAGGTCGGATTGACCAAACAACCTAAAAGTCTTTGTGCCTCTCGTGTGTTTGCTTGTCTGTTTAGCAGATATTGTTTCCATCATTCGGAGCTTTGACTGTGGTTATCCAGTGTTCTTTTAATTCCGCATTTGAATCTAGGCATATATTTTAAATTAGCCTGTTGATCTATTCACCCCCCCTCTAGATCCACATTCTGTGGCGAAAGAGCCTTCCATCTAACTCCAACACATAGACCATCAATCGAAAGTTCTTCGGATGCAGAGCTTACCTGAGATGATGATTCTTCATCATCTTTTCTCCGATCAACCATCAAGCATTTGTTGTGATTCCTGATAAGCTTTAGTTTTTCCCAAATTTCTTTGGCAGACCTGCAAGAAGAAATACATGAGATTAGAGCTCTGTCAAGTGATGCTTACATTAAATCTAATGCTCTAGAGTTGACAGATTCTTTCAATCTATCATTATCGGTCCATTTAGATACATCCCTCGATAATTTATGAGGACCGTGAGTTATCACCCTCCAAAGATCGGGATCAATTTTCCTCACATACCGATGCAACTTTTCCAACCATATGTCAAAGTCATTACCTCTGAAGATCGGTGGATGAGCCATCGAGAAATGATAAATGCACCGAAAACAGAAGAGCAAGGCAAGACACTAAACCGGTGAAACAAAATACAGAACACAAGAAACCCACTCTGAAATGCACCAAAAACTAGCAGGATCCTCTGCAGATTGTTAGATCTGTTAGGTCAGAGACCCTCTCTGATACCAAGTGTTGGGTTCGGTGCGTTCGATTCAGAGGGGGGGTGAATGAATCGCCCTTTAAAAATTTCGCCAAATTAAAATCTAATGCTCAGAACTGCGGAAATCAGATTTACTAAGTCAACTGATATGCTTATAGATGAACTGATGAAGAGCTAATCAAACTTCTGTAAACCAATAACCAAATATGCAAAGCGCACCTAGGCATTCATCTAGCGCCAATCAGATAGAAGAAATTAAACCACAATGCACAAGAGGTTTTTAGGTGGTTCGGTCCTCCAAACCTACGTCCACCCCACACTCAACCCGAGTGTGGATTATTGCTGACTCATAGCTTGAACCGTTGGGCATCACAGCTTGCCTACAAACCGCTGAGCCTCACAGCTTGCTATCCGAGATATCCACCTCGCCCCGCTGAGCAACACAGCTTGCTGTTCGAGGAATCCACCTTGCCTACTGAGCAACACAGCTTGCTGTCCAGAGGAATCCTCCTCTGCAAAACCGCTGACTAACAACTTGATAAAAGGTTTGAAAAGAAAAACAAAAGCAAGTAACAACAGCGACTGAAAGTTGTAAAAGATGAAGCACAATGTGGCTCTCAAGGAGCTGGCTGGCCTGGATTTGATCCACGGTCCAGCAGGAACAGATCTTCAAGCAGCTTCCCTTCTTCTCCTCTACCTCTCTATCTCTCTCTATCTCTCTTCTTCTCTGCTGCACTTCTCTTCTTCTCTCGATCACTCTGTCTCTCTTTCTTTCTCTTTCTTTTCTTCACTCTATTTCTTTCTCTTCTGGATCGAACGGGCTCTCTGCTCTTCTGCTTTTCCTTCAAGTCTTCTATCTGTTCGATCAGTCTTCTTCAGAGGAAGAAGCTTAGTATATATATAGCAGCAGTAGGTAGGGCGTGTGCTCTCCACGGTTCCCGCCCAAAGGCCTTGATCACGTGGCAGCATCTCAGTCTGTTGCTGTACACGTGTCACGATCCTGGGCACCTCGTCCATCCTTGGATCACGTGCCTTCTTAATCTCCTCGAGACAGTACCTGTCAGTCAATCGAAGAGAATCATCAGCTTAAGACAACAAAGCCTTGTACAGACTCTGTAGGGAGTAATGCAGTGTGTAGACTTTGCAATGTATAGACTTTGACATGCAACATCAATGTATGGACTTTGCAATGCGACAGCAATGTAAAGACTTTGCATGAGACACTGCATGAGACTCAAAACAGCCAAGAATGTATAGACTTAAGAAAAAGCTTGAAGCACACGATGTAATGGCTAAGGTTATGAGTGTATAGACTCTGCATGCGTGCTACATCAATGTGCAGACTTGCTGACAATGAGTGTGCAGAGTCTGCGTGCAATGCATGAAGAAGCAATGTATAGACTTATAAGTGTGTACGACCAGACAGTGTGCAGACTTGCTATGTGTCATGTATGCAGTATGCAAACGATGCACAGCCATAGTAACATTGTACAGACTTGGACATTTATGTGCATGACAAAACCAATGTACAGACTTGAATGCTCGAGGCACACGATGTATAGACTTGAAAGACAATGCATGAGACGATGCATGCACAGACTTGGTCTTACAATGTATAGACTTGAAGGTATGCACAGAGACGCTAAGTAAGACGGTGGTGAACAGACTTAGTCTCAAGACGATGCAATGTATAGACTTCAATGTATGTGCAATGCAAAGGCTGCAATGTATAGACTTCAATGTATGTGCAATGCAAAGGCTGCAATGTATAGACTTGAGTGAGACGGTGGATGTATAGACTTGGCCACTGTACAGACTTACCACCAAGACGATGCATGGGTAGGCTAACGATGTGTAGACTTGACAATGTATGGACTATGCATATAGATGCTAAGAAAGACGATGCAATGTATAGACTTGAGCGCTATGTGAGACACACCGTGAGACGCAACATGAGACGGAAGACTGTACAGACTTTAAGTGAATGTGCCAGGCAATGTATGAACTTTAAATGAACGAGCATGCATTGTATAGACTTTGAGGATGTAGTATGCACAGTATAGACTTGCTGAGATGATGCACCTGAAGAATGTGTAGACTTGTGCACAAACAATGTATGGACTTGATGCAATGCATGAACAAGAAGATGATGTACATACTTTGCCTGCATGCTGTGCAAGACAAAGTATAGACTTGATGTTCGTGCAGTAGT
This sequence comes from Amorphophallus konjac, assembly GCA_022559845.1. NCBI lineage: Eukaryota > Viridiplantae > Streptophyta > Magnoliopsida > Alismatales > Araceae > Amorphophallus > Amorphophallus konjac. The sequence goes on along the minus strand of CM040119.1, from coordinate 169,461,464 downwards.
GTATAGACTTGCTCAGCCTGAAGCAGGGCAATGTACAGACTTCTTAACAGACGCATGCAACAACTGTTATTGCACTGATGCAGTGTATGCTAAACACAAAGACTATAGCAATGAATGCACGATGTATAGAGTTACGAGTGCAGCACAAATATATGCAATGTATAAACTTATGCATTCTCCACAGAACACATCAGACATAGCACACTCATGCATTCTCCACAGAACAGATCAGTCATATGCAATCATGTGAGCAAAACAATATGGTGACTCATTCATGTTGCTATCATTAAAACACTACATTACCAACAAAGCACAAGGGGTACAATACTAAGGTGTGCAACCTGAGTTTTATTTGATTCTAGCGCTTCTCATTCTATCATATATGAGGATTTCATTCCTTATGCTGAGGAGTCTACTATGGAGATTTCTTGTGACCTGGCAGTGGAGTTGTCGACAGGTGACTTTATGATCACTCCTTATTGTCTAGAGAGGGTGACTGTATGGATTGGAGGGCAGAATATGCCAGCCCAATTTTATGCATTACAGTTAAAAGATTACGAAGTGATTCTGGATATGAATTGGCTTGAGGCCCATGGTGCCGTTGCGGATTGTGGTTCGAAGAGGGTGTATTTTCGATAGCCTCGGAGACCCTCATTTTATTTCCAAGGTATTCGGTCTTCTTCACCCCGTTTTCTAATTTCGGCTATTAAGGCCCGTAGACTACTTGATGCTCGATGTCAAGGATTTCTTACTTCAGTAGTGGTGGTTGACCAAGGTCAGCAAGGGGTAGAAGATGTTCCTATTGTGTGTGAATTTCCCGATGTCTTTCCTGAGGAGTTTCCAGGGCTACCTTCACAGAGGGAGATTGACTTCACTATTGAGATTGTGCCTAGCACGATAGCTTTGTCCAAGGCTCCTTATCTCATGGCACCAGCAGAATTGAGGGAGCTAAGAGCTTAGTTGCAAGAGCTGCTCGATAAAGGCTATATTTATCCTAGCTTTTCTCCATGGGGTGCGCCTGTATTATTTGTGAAGAAGAAGGATGGCAGCTTAAGATTATGCATTGATTATAGGCAGCTAAACCAGGTGACTGTTAAGAACAAGTATCTATTACCTCGCATAGATGATTTGTTTGACCAGCTTCAGTCAACCCGAGTGTTTTCGAGAATTGATTTGTGATCTGGGTATTATCAGCTGCAGACTAGAGAGTCAGATGTAGAGAAGACTGCCTTCAGCATCAGGTATGGGTATTATGAATTTTTGGTGATACCTTGTGGGCTCACGAATGCTCCTGCGGCGTTTATGGACCTGATGCATAGGGTGTTCCATCCTTATCTAGACCAGTTCGTGGTGATGTTCATGGATGATATTCTTATTTATTCCTAGTCTAAGGAGGAACATGCTCATCACCTGAGGATTGTGTTGCAGATATTACGGGAACACCAATTGTATGCCAAATTCAGCAAGTGCGAGTTTTGGCTATGGGAGGTACATTTTCTTGGGCATGTAATATCAAGTGATGATATTTCTGTTGATCGAGCTGAAGTGGAAGCGGTGGTCCAGTGGCCGAGACTGAGGTCGGTGATGGAGATTAGAAGTTTTTTGGGCTTGGCAGCTTATTATAGGAGGTTCATTCAAGATTTTTCTCGAATTGCTACTCAGATGACCCAGTTGACTCGGAAGTATGTACCATTCATTTGGACCGATGAGTGTGAGCAAAGCTTCAGGGAGTTGAAGAGATTGCTTACCACTGCTCCAGTTCTTGTATTGCCTTCTGGTTCCGGTAGATTTGTGGTGTGCATTGATGCCTCCAAGGTAGGCTTGGGTGTGGTGCTGATGTAAAATGATAAAGTGGTGGCTTATGCATCCCGCCAGTTGAAGCCTCATGAGGAGAATTATCCCACTCATGATCATGACTTGGCTGTCATAATCTTTGCATTGAAGATTTGGAGGCACTATTTGTATGGGGAGAAATTTGAGATTTTCACTAACCACCAGAGCTTGAAGTATGTGTTCACACAGAAGGATCTCAATCTCAGATAGAGAAGATGGATGGAATATATGAAGGATGATGATTTCACCTTGTCTTATCAGCCGGCAAAATGAATGTGGTGGTTGATGCATTGAGCAAGAAGGTCGTTGTCAGTCACTTGATGATGAGAGAGTAGAAGCTGTGGCAGCAGGTACCACTGGAGACTTTCATAATTAAGATGCCTCGGGATCGAGGGTCAGCCATTCCTGCTAGTTTGACTGTCACGCCAGCTATTCGTCGCCAGGTGATAGAAGTTCAGCGCGTGGACCCCGAGTTACCCCATGTCTTGTCGATGGCCGAGGTGGAGTTCGGTGATGATGAAGTGGTGAGATTTTGAGGCAGGTTATATATCCCAACTGAAGAACAAGTGTGGAGAGTTATCTTGTAGGAGGCGCATGGTTCCCGTTATACCGTGCATCCCAGAGCAACTAAGATGTATTGTAATTTGAAGACGCAATTTTGGTGGTCAGGTATGAAGAAGGATGTTGCTGAATTTATGGGTAGATGTCTAGTATGTCAGCAGGTGAAGGCAGAGCATCAGTAGCTAGGTGGCACTTTGGAGCCTTTAGAGATTCCTGCATGGAAATGGGACCATGTGACTACAGATTTCGTGGTTGGTTTACCAAGGACTCAGGTGGCTATGATGGCATTTGGTTGCTGGTTGATAGGTTGACTAAGACTGCTAGATTGTTGCCAATTAAGGTGAGTTGGGGAGTCCATAGATAGGCTAAATTGTATGTGGAATGAATCATTCCTATGCATGGTGTTCCTATTTCTATGTGTCTGATCGGGACCCCTGCTTCACTTTTGGTTTCTAGAGGAGCTTTCAGAAGGCTTTGGGTATACAATTAGCTTTTAGTTCAGCTTATCACCCTCAGTCCGATGGGCAGTCAGAGAGAACTATCCAGACCCTGGAAGACATGTTGAGAGCTTGCTGCCTTGAGTGGCAGGGGTTGTGGATTCATCATTTGCCATTGGTGGAGTTCGCTTACAACAACAACTATCATCATAGTCTGGGCATGTCACCATACGAGGCTTTGTATGGGCGACTGTGTTGTACTCCACTTGGCTGGTTTGAGGTTGGTGAGCAAGTGATAACAGGACCTGGGTTAGTGCAGCAGTGTGAGGTGGTTTAGTTGATCAGACAAAGATTGCAAGCAGCCCAATGCCGACAGAAAAGTTATGCAGATCAGCGAAGGTGACCTCTTACATTTGAGGTGGGAGACTGGGTGATTTTGAAAGTATCCCCTATGAAAGGTGTGGTGCGATTCGGAAAGTGTGGAACGATGAGTCCCTGTTATGTTGGGCTTTTTTTTATGGAGCGTGTTGGCCCGGCGACATATTGATTGTAGCTACCTCCAGAGATGGATGCGGTGCACGAAGTGTTCCATGTATCGATGTGTGGAAATACATGCCTGATGTTTCTCATGTGTTGCAAGACTCGGTGTGGCCTGAAGTGATGCTAGATCTGTCTATCCCTGAGTACCATGTTCGTATTGAAGATTGACGTGAACAATAGTTGAGAAATAAGGTCATACCTCTAGTTAAGGTGGTCTGGCAGCACCACTCAGAAGATGAAGCAACTTGGGAGCGCGAAGATGAGATGCAACAGCGGTTTCCATACTCGTTTGGGTAAGACCTCCCCTGGCCTGGTTGTGCTTTGGTGTAAATTTCGATGATGAAATTTTTGTAAGGAGGGGAGGACTGTAATGCCCTGAATTCCATATTTCCACCCAATAGGTGTCAGATCTAAACTTTTTAGGGAATATTTTAAGGACCATGAATTTTTGAAATATTGTTTAAAAGATTTTTTGAAGGAAATATGAGATTTGTGGAGATTTTAAAATTTAATTGATTAAATCAAATAAGGAAAGGGCAAAGTTATAATTTTGGTTCTTTGGAGGCTTCTTGCATAGTAGAGGGTTATAACAAAAAAAGAAGAAGAAAAGCCCATTTTCCCAAACCCACAGCGGAGTCGCCCTCCCCCCTCTCTCCCTCACAGCGCATCTCTCTCTCTCCCTCTCTCTCTTCCGAGCTTCCACCTCTCCCGGCTGCAGATGGGAAGTGGCAAGGAGCTCTGGTCGAGCTGCGGATCGGCAGGGAGATGAGCTCGATGGCGAGACGATGATGGTTCGCTTGGTGTGGTCGCATCACGCTCATAGGGTTGATCTTTTCTATGAAGAAACGAGATAGATCAGTGTGATTTTTGCATTTAAGGTAGGGGGACAGAACCCTCATGCTTCTTATTGTCATTTCCCGCAATTTAGCTCCGTGAATCGTGTGATTTGTAGGTTTGATCACCGAAATATTTAGCATGCCTAGAGTTCTTTCAATTCCTTGATGTAAATATGGAAAATGTATGAGATTCATGGGTTTGTTTCTAGTTTAAATGAATGCATGTGATGATTGAAAGGTCATAACAGGGATTTTTTATGTTTCCCCCCTCGTTGGAGTCGAGTGGGGTGAAATTTGGGGCAGTTCACCCGTCCCAGTTTCGGAAGACTGAACGCGATCAGTCTTCCGACCTCGTTAAGGATCTAGAAGAGGTCGCACCCTACCCAGAGACCACGTTCAAACATGGGGGGCTAAGTTGGTAACTCTGGTCACGGTGGCCAGAGGGACCGTATTCATGAGGAACGCGGCCACGCGACCGACCGCGTTCACGAAGATTGTGACCGATTGACTGACCGTGTCTCTGATGAACACGGCGCCAACCTTGACCGCATTTAAAGTAGGTCGACTGACCCTTTAACCAGGTCGACTTACTCTAGCTGATTCCATGCAGATTATGGTTTTTTGCCCCGAAAACTTAGGTTTTTACCCCGGAAACTTGGTTTTTCGCCCCGAAACTTAAACAGAGATATTTGTGGATAAATAAATAAGTAATTAGCCGTGTAAACCCCACGAGGGCCGTCTCTTGGTGGGACGCTCGATGATTTGACTAGAACCTGTGGGTATACCCCATGGCGGGGAACGAGAACAGTTTATGTTTTTTCGAGATAGTCACCTTGGCAGCCATGCCTTGCCACTTTGACTCATGTTTCGTGCAACGTGCTTGTGTCCACGATGGTTTCCCAGGGAGTCCTTACTTAGAGTGACATTTTTCCACAAGTCGTAGCTTGCCTGGGCATGCGTGTGTCGACCCACTCAGGAGTAGTGGAGGGCAAGACCCAGGAGAGACGGTTTTAGGCTAGTTTCCATAGGACCTCCCACTGTGGCGGCTCGAGTCCGGGCTAGGAGGAAAATGAGTTAGAGGGCCTGACATAGCGCAGTCAGTCAGTGTATGCACACGTGGTAGGGGACTTCGGACGCTTGTTGATGAGCATGAACCCGACTAGACCCTTGTCTTGTGTTTCGTATATGGTGTCTCAGTATCCACGTGGGGCGTGTAAGAGACACTTGAGGCTGTGGACTAAGTCGTCAGTGGACGCATCCGGCCTTGCTTCTAGTGGGTAGTGCTCTTGTCACTCAAGTGTAGAAACCCTAGTTTCCCATGGTTGTGACTTAGTGTTCGGGCGACCGAGGGTTTTATGTTGTACAGTCCCGACTTGTGGTTTGTTATTAATAGATTCGACACTCGCGTAGCGTAGTTGCTTCCTTTAATTATTAAATGTTCCCTTTTGTTATGGTTATTATTTCGAGCTATTATTTTTAGCACCGTGTGTTTGCCGTAACGAGGTGGGGATCCGCGGGACCCCTACTGAGCCGACGAAATGAGGCTCACCCCTTTTCTTTTCAGGTGATGTGCGGCTTGCTCGTAGCACTTCGGAGGCCTCGCGAGGAGCCGATGGTTAGTAGTAGTGCCAGTTGCCAGTGACGGGGTATGTCCCGTGGTCTTATACCCTTTTTAGTTTACTGCACTTATGTATGGACACGTAGACCCTGGACTGTATGATCGTTGAATTGTTTAATTATTAAATGATATAATTGTTTATTTCTCGTAATTAATCTCATTAATTATTATTGTGTTGCAATGATTTAGATTCTCATACACTGCCACTCTATCCTTTTAACCCTTTCGAGCCCCCGGCTCATGGGTGACAGGTCAGGATCCAAGAATATCAGGGTCTTTCTGATGTGACACCACCTTGGGGGTGGCAGCCACTCGACCGATGCCCTTGGACCTACAATCACAAGCAAGCAACTTAAGCAGAGGACTCACTTTAGCGAACTCATTTGCGTAGCACGCACTAGTGCCCGTAGGCGACTCGGTGATGGTGGAGAGGGTCCAAAGTGGGACTTTGACATTCCGGGGTAAGGTTAGATTAGGATAGACCCCTAAGGGCCTGGGATGCCCAATTCCGTGGATGACCAGCACGCTAAGGGCGTGGGATGTAAGGGGTTGCCCTCGCCTGGCTCCGCAGTGGTCACTCGATGAATGGAAAGTTGGAACGGGCACTAACTTGATGTCCGACGGGTAACCAGAAATAATATAAGCTAAGCAATGATAAAACCAGCAGAGGATGTGGCCCGAAACTCACCTGGTCGGCATGAAGATGCCGATCCCGGCCAGAGACGAGGTGAGCGGGGAAGCGTGGGTATACCCCCCACGCTGCGCCGATGTAGCTCTAACCTCTTGCAGAGAGGGGCTTTAAGCCGGCCAGACCGGGTGGGAGAACTTAAGATAAAGTCAAATTGTCAAGCTACGCTAGTTCTGGCCGCTTCTGAAACAGCCAGATAGGAAGGCCGTGACAGCGCTGCCACGGACTCCACCGACTTCAGATGATGATGGGACCAGTGCCAAAATGTCCTGGGTTGGCCCAGGAAGATGCCCAAATTTCTGGAGATTATTCTGATGCCGACGGTGGCCGACAGGGTTAGGACCAGGGCTGGTCGGACCTAGCTCTGGATGTCCCGGAACTTCTGTTGCTGGAAGAAGTGTCGCCACGAACACTCCCGGGGTCCGATGAGGGCGGAACTAGAGCCTTTGCGATCGTGGATGAGTACTCTTCGGTCAGAGACCAACGGGATCACCAGAGGAGGTCAAAGTAGACCGTGAGAACCAGAATGGTGGGAAGGGGTCGGATCTGTCTCAGGTGGAACTAACCTGTGCACTCCGGGGAGAAAAATTGGAACTCTGTGCTCGGAAGTCCAAATGGCGCCCTACTTCTTGGAGATGGCAGGGGACTTGGAGGAAAAGATCTCAGCCAAAAAATCAGGTCTAAACTCGCACATGAGTGGCCATGGTCGCTTCTTCTCTTGGGCTCTGGTTCCCTACCGGAGCAACTTTGCACAGTCGAGGTAGAATGGCTCTCCCGGACAGTACGGACGTCGGATGGATGCGAGACCACCTCGCCTGTGAATCTGCTTCGAAGAGCTTTCTAGCAATATAAGATACACCACCAGAAGATGCGCGATGAAGACATGGCAGGCTCTGCAACTTTGTAGTACTCTGCTACTGTGAATCTATCGGGGTGGTAGGTGGAGATTGAGGATGAGAATGGGGTAGATGAGAAGTGGGAAGGGGGGTGGGAAGGGGCTGGGCTTTCCCTGGTTGAGAGGGGATATGGGGAGGGTGCAAACCAGGCTAGGTGGAGGGGAGGAGAGGGCTGGGGGAGGATCTTGTAGGGTGGGAGAGCTGGGGTCGCAGGTCTCCCAGGGTGGGAGAGAGGGGGGGAGCAAATGGCTAGGGGAGGGAGATCTCTCCCTAGTTTGAATTCCCACTAATGGTTATTCAATGGAGGGTCCTTGGGGATGTGAAAGGGTGTCTTGGAGGATAAAAGGGTGTGTTGGGAGTGGGATTCTCCCTAGGGAGAGGAGAGGTTACTTGGGAGAGTGGAGAAGTGTCCCTAGGGGGTGGTGTGGTTAATGGTGGAGTAATGGTGGGGTGGGGAAGTTGAGGGGTCACTTGGTGATGTGGAGGGTGATGTGGCAAGTGAGGGGTGATGTGGCAAAAGGGGATTGGGCTGAGGTGGAGGAGAGGAGAGCGGGGAGGGGGCAGTCTAGAGAGAGAGAGCTAGAGAGAGAAAGGGGGCGCCCCCTTTAGAGAGAGAGAGAAGGGGGTAAGGGAGTTTCTCACTCCACAATTGGCTTCTCACCAAAGGAACATTCACATTGGATTTCTGAAAATGCACAAATATTCATTAGTTCTCAAATGGGAGAATGGGGTCCTATTTATAGGAATCCAACATTTTACAATAAGTCCACAACTCTTAGACTAATGACCATACAAACCAAAGGGAGAGGGGCGCCCCTGGGCCTAGCCCACCTAATTGGGCCCAAATGACTTATTAACCACTATAATGAACTATTTACCTAGGTACTTGACTTAGTTAAAAGGAAAATTACATGATAAGAAAATGAAAAATTCATCATATGACTCGAAATAAAGTGATGAACAAGATGTAGCACTATTGGCGATCATCAGGAGCCTCGAAAAATATGGAGTGGTCGGAGATGTCCCCATCATACCCCCGGGGTGCGGAGAACTTGACTCCGTCGAGTATGGGTCCACTGGGGAAGTGGTCCTCCAAAGCAGCTCCGGGCGAACCACGATCTCCTGACTCAACCCCGCGTCCTTAGCGGGGGGATGTCGCTTCATGATGCTGGACGGGACGCGACATGACGCCAATTTGAATGTGAACCTTGGACTCTAGGCAAACTCGCGACTCGTCCCTGGCGAGGGAAGCGTGCGGATGTTTGCAGTTGAGAAATCGGCTGGTGCAGACACCAGAGCGAGTGATAAGCATGAACCGGCGAGCCGTCGGTACCGTACGCAGAGCACCACTCGAGCTACATCAGCTTTCATCTGGCTCGGAGACAGTCTGGAGACTCCCCCTTGAGTCTTAATATTTATCATATTTACTGGCAGTTTATTTGTGTGTAATGTGTGTTTATTTGGCTTTATTCAGATTGTAATTCAGATTGTAAAGGGGGTTTATTTATAATTTGGGACCACCCGGGTCCCGCGGGCCTAGAAGAGTTGGATCAAGGGGGGGACAAGAGATTAAAAAAGTCCAAGAAGGGGGCATGAAGGTCAAGCCCCCCCCATTTACTATGTTATATTAGGATTTTTAGTTTATTTTATTTAGTTTCAAATCACATGGGAGAATAAAATGTGGACTCCCTCTTTTACCCCCCACCAATCCTAGATCTACGGATAGAACTAGTATTTTTGTATTTTCTATAAGAACCTTGTATTTTCATTTTGAGAGGAATTAATGCAAAGAAAATATTGGAATTTCCTCCAAGAGTAAGGGTCGCCCCCTATCTCTCTCCTCTCTCCCCCTTCTGCAGCTTGGAAGGCTGTGATTCAGAGCTGTGAAGCCTCATCTATCTGGTGTGAAGATCGTCGCCGCCGTCGCCACCACCATCGTCATCAGAGTTCTGTCCTCCCAAGATAGCCCCCTGATCCCGGAATTTCTGCTCTCAACCACGAGATCTTCTGGACCCCAAACTTTCAAGGTGAGTTCCAGATGTCATTCCCACGTCCCAGAAAAATTGGGGGGACTTGTAGCATTTGTTTTCCATTTTTCTATTTTTGTTCTCCCCCTCTTTCCAGATCTACCAGTTCTCTGTCCTGAGTCAAAGCAACCCTGTGTTTCCCCTCTTCGACCCACTTCCCCTTATTTTTTTAAGTCCTCAAATTAATTGAAGGTTTTGTCCACCACCCCCATCATCCACGAATTTTCTTAGAATTTCTGGAGTCCTTTACCTATTTTTAAAAATCATGGTCCGATCTCAAATTCAATTCTGTCTCTGTTGTCCAGATCCGACCATCCGATTCTAGAAAATACTTTTCCCCAACCAAATCCCCACCAAATCTTTCATAAAAATTATCCACGTCTTCCTTTCTCTCCCCTATACAACTTTCATGAAGAGCTCAACATCTAATTCAGAGGTCTACATCGCGGTCAACACTGGTTCTCAGTCTGTCTGACTAGATTTGAGACTGAGCATAGCCCTATTCAAAAATCTGCCATCAAGATTATGGCCCCGATGAAATTCCAGGAACCACAGAGGGTCGAAGGATTTCGAGTCAGCGTTCCAACGGCACTGGTTTCGCACCAATCCAATGTCGGTGCTGATCGCAGCAACAGATCTTGCCAGGTCGCGCGCTGTAAAATAGAAGCTGTAGATCTGTGGACAGTAACCCCGACGAGTGAAGATCGGAGCCACCCGGCCTCCGACCGGTGTTCCAGCCCGGCCGCCGTCCAGGGGAACGCGCCACCAGGTGTCACCATCATAGTAGGACCCACCCCGTCAGATCTGGATGACCGAGCAGTACGTGGGCCCCACGAACCCGCAGATCGCGTCGTCCGGACAGCACCAAAACGCGGGTTTCGGCACCGACGGAGCGACATCAAGATGCTACCTATCAACCCAATTCCCGTTACTCATGGGCCCCACATGTGACTTGTTACCTCCCTGCGTGGAGTGGGTCGAAACTTTGTACCGCTGTAATATTTGTTAACTAGGAGTACAGATTTGGCCGGGGTTGTCTTCCCCACGCCGAGAGCGTGGAGGTACAGTCTTAACTCCTTGGCATTACATTCACTTAGCTAGTATATGGTCGTATGCCGCTGTGAGAGCGAAGAAATCTAGCTCGTGAGTTCATGTCACCGCTGTGAGCGAGAGAGTGACCCGTCCCGTGGCACGATCCGAGCACGGAAGTGAGTCGACCACCCTTGACTCTGCCGGTTTCTCAACCGTGCGGATCCACACTTTCCCTCGCTTGGGACGATGAGTGAGCTTGCATTTCTGTTAGTGACGTATAGCCCATAGGAACTCTTAGTGTTGGGCCAAAGTGTCTCCATTGTTAGTATGTTGCTGGCCGCGTCTGCACTTAGAGTCCGAGGTCCGCATTACTTAGAGTCGGTCCCTCTGTCCATCCCGCATCAGTTTGGCATCAGAGATAGTCGAGTCTAGGGTAGTCACCATAGCATGGTCTAAGTCGAGTCTAGGATCATCATTGTTTTAAAATAAAAAAAAGTTTTTTTGAGTCGCATTTCATCCCGATAACCTGGTATATTAAAAGGTGTCGTCCGAACATTAGGTTACGCCTATCGGGAAGGCCGCACACTCGCGTAGAGGAGATCTTCGGGTCGACCCTCCGCTACGTATAGGATATTGGCAAGGTCCAGGCGCATCATCTTTGCATTAGTCTCTGTCACCTAATCTGTGCGTCTTTGCATGCCCACCCGTCGAGGCACCCAATACTCGCCACCACCACCTATGGCGGATTCCCGAGCCCGTAGTTCCGATGAGCCCTCGACGGTCGAGATGTTCCGAGCCCTCATGGATCGTCTTGATATGCATATGAATGGTCTTAGTACGCGTCTAGATGGCGTAGGGATGCATCTAGAAGGGAGAATGAAAGCCCTAGAGGATCAGGCTGAAGCATCGGACCAGTCCATCCACGGTCTTGTAGGGAAGATTGATGTCCTTGAGAGGACCCTAGTGGCGGCACAACCCGCGCCGACGAATGGCCAACAAGAGCCGGTTCAGCAACCTGTTGCTCCAGGTGCTCAAGGGCCAAATGATAGGAGGCAACAAGTGCCCGAGGTGGATGATTATGCATCCGACAATGAGCAAGGGGGATATGGTCGTGATCGTCGAAACCAACGACGGAATCGTCATGATGACGACGACCACGTTCGTAGGAGCGTGCGTACGGACCCTCTCCTATTTGACGGGTCTCTTGACCCGAAGGTCTATTTCGATTGGGAGGCCGGCATGGACCGGTACTTCGAGTGGTTTGAGATGATGGACCACCGAAGAGTTCGGTACGCCAAGATGAAGTTGCATGGGCAGGCCCAAACTTATTAGATAAATGTGGAGAGCCTGTTAATGCAGCGACATCAACCCCCGATCGGTACTTGGGATGACATGAAAATCAAGTTGAGGCAGAAATACCTTCCTACCTCATACCGCCAGCGTCTCATAGACAAATGACAAAGTCTCACCCAAGGGAGCCGATCCGTGACCTAGTACACCGCCGAGTTTGATGAGTATTATTTGCGGTGTGAAGTTACGGAAGAGAGCACCATGACCATCTCGCGCTTTCGAAGAGGTCTGCGGCCAAACTACCAATATGAACTTTTCCGCCGCAATGTGACCACTTTAGAACATGCGTATCAGGTTGCTCTCAAATTGGAGCAATTCGAGGCCGAGTTTGAGCCTACCCATCGGTTGGGCCCCTTTCCCCTTCGTAGTGTCGAGCCCAGTGGCGCTTCAGGCACGTATCTGAGGGCCCCCATGGCTCGACCTCAAGAGCCCACTCGTCCCGAGCCATTCACTCCTAGGCCTCGCCATCCACCTCTGAGGGATATCCGTCCTCGTCCCCAACCTACGGCACCCACGGCCCGTCCACCGGCACCCGCACCCGCTGCTCATCCTTTGTTGCCTAGTCCTCCTATCCGTCGGGAAGATAAGGGTAAGGGACCTTTGATTGGGGAGCCTAGTGGATCATGGCAGCAGTGTTATTGCTGCAATGGGTTTGGCCATTTCGCCAATCAGTGTCCCACTCGGCAATCTCTTGTCATTGGGGACACACAGGTCGGGGACGCCACCTCTTTAGATCTTGTGTTAGTCAGCTATGAAGCAGACCTGCAGCTAGCTGACGAGTTCTATGAGATTCAAGGTGATGGCCAGGATGCCCAGCATTCGGATGATACCCACTTGGGGGTTGTCAGGTGTATTCTCACCCAGCCACAGGCCAGTGATGACTGGCGTCGGACCACTATCGTTCATACATACTGTAGGCTGGGCGGGCAAGTGTGTAAGGTGATTATCGATAGTGGGAGTTGTATCAATGCAATCTCCACGAGCGCTGTCTCTCGTCGTGGTCTTACTCCCGTGGACCATCCTTGCCCCTATCGAGTATCATGCGTGGATTCCACCTCCATTCCGATCTGGCTGCGGTGTTTGGTCCCATTGCAGTTCCATGCCTACCGTGACGAGATCTGGTGTGATGTCCTCCCCATGGAGGTGGGCAGTATTATTCTTTGTAGGCCATGGTTATTTGATCAGGATGTCACACTCCATGGCCGGTCGAACACCTGTACCTTCGACCATGGTGGCCAGTGGATTACCCTGCACCCCTCTCAGCCCAAGAAGCCTTCAGTTAGGGGTCATACTGGTCCTAGTACTCCGGAGCCTTCCATCCCGGGACCCAGTACCCCATCCCTAGCTAGGGCCACGACCGTTACATCGAGCACAGGCGAACCCTCTTCTAGGAGGTTGATGATGATTAGCTCCCGGGAAATGGAGCGGGAGGCTAGTAGGGGCAGCCCTGTGTTTGCTATCACGGTCCGAGAGGTGGATCGATAGTCTGAGGGTGAACTCCCACCTGATGTCATTCCTATTCTGCAGGAGTTCGCTGATATCTTTCCCGAGGAGCTTCCTGAGGGACTTCCACCTATGCGGGATATTCAGCATGCTATCGACCTGATTCCGGGCTCCTCATTGCCCAATCTTCCTCACTATCGCATGAGTCCCACGGAACTTGCCGAGCTAAAGCGGCAGGTCGATGAGCTGATGTAGAGAGGGTCTATTCGGGACAGCATGAGTCTGTGTGCTGTTCCCGCATTACTCGCCCCAAAGAAGGATGGCACGTGGAGAATGTGCATTGATAGTCGTGCCATCAACAAAATCACCGTGAAGTACAGGTTCCCTATTCCCCGCCTAGATGATATGCTAGACATGATGGCCGGTGCCACTATCTTCTCGAAGATCGATATTAAGAGTGGCTACCACCAGGTGAGGATTAGGCCAGGTGATGAGTGGAAGACTGCATTTAAGATCAAAGATGGTCTATATGAATGGTTGGTTATGCCCTTTGGGTTGACCAATGCCCCTAGCACCTTCATGCGACTCATGACTCAGGTCCTTCGACCATTCATTGGAGTCTTTGTGGTTGTGTATTTTGATGATATCCTTATATATAGTCGCACTAAAGGGGACCACTTGGATCATCTACGGCAAGTATGTCTACTTTTGAGGCGAGAGAAGTTGTTTGCGAACCCACAGAAGTGTGCCTTCATGACATCTTATGATGCGGGACAGACACGCGACTCGACTCTAATGGGATATGCGATCCTTGGACTCTAAGCAAGCTCACGATCGCCCCTAACGAGGGAAGCGTACGGACGTGCACGGTTGAGAAACCGACAGTGAGCTAGGGTGGTCAACTCATAAATTCGTGCCCGAATTGGGTCACGGGACGGTCTCGCTCTCTCTTGCAGCAGCGGTGAAATAAATATATCGAGCTAATGGCCCTAACACATGCTCTCTAGCAGCAGCATAAACAAGTATATACAAATAAAGCAAATGCCGAGTAAAGGAGCGAACACGATACCTCCACGCGCTCGGCGTGGGGAAGACGATCCTGGCCGATCTCGTACTCCTGAAATAATAAATTACATAAGTTACAGTAATGATTTACTGTCCACTCCATGCAAGGAGGTAAAGGGCGACACAGCGGGACCCGGGAGTAGCGGGTTCAGGTTGACGGGCAGCTTCTTGTGTAGCTTCGGCGGCACATGTACTCACGATCGTGGGACCCATGTGGTGGTCAGTGGGGCCGTGTGGGCTCGGAGAGGCACCGCTGTGACGGGGAAGTCTGAAGGGGCGCTCCCTGGGAAGGCGGCGTGCTGCTTCACCTCGCGGAAGGCGAGGAGGCTCCGATCGGTGCGAGTTGTTGTTGCTGCCCACGGATCTGAATTTTGTTTCAGACCTACGCGTCCCGACAAAAACTGATGTTGCGACCAGCACCGACGTCGGATCGATGTATAAGAGTTACCGTTGGAAAGCTCTCTCGAAATCCTTCGATCTATGGCTAGAGAGAAAAAATTGGCTACCCCAAATCTGGTCTTAGCCGAATTTTTAATCTGCTGGTTGACAGAACTCGAAATCTCAGAATAGAAGGGATTTTTCCTGAGAGTTGGCATTGACCGCATTGTAGACCTCCGATTCAGCTGTTGAGCTCTTCATGAAAGTGGTAGAGGGAGAAGAGAGGAAAACAGTAATATTTTTTATGAAAGGTTTGGTGGAGAGTTGACTGAGGAAAAGTATTTTATAGTACCGGGTGGTCGGATCTGGACAGTAGAGACAAAATAGAATTTAGGAGAAAGACATGATTTTTGAAAAATACAAAAAGGACTTTATAAATTCGACGAAAATTGTTGGAGAATGGGGATTGTGGACAGAACCTCCAGTAAAATAGGGGGTTCAAACAAAAATCAAGAAGGGGAGAAAAAGGGAGAAACTCGGGGCTGCTATGAAACTGACAGAGAACTGGCAGATCTGGTGGATTGGGAGGCACGAAAATGGAAAAATATAAAATGAGGGCTGCAATTTTGTTCAATTTTTATGGGACGTGGTGATGACCTGTAAAACTCACCCTGAAAATTTCAGCTCTAGAAGATGTAGGAGTTGGGAGCTAAAATTCTTGGAGTAACCCTCTATCCAGCAAAATAGAACCTTGGATAGCACTTCAGAACTTGCTTCTCGGTGGCTCGATGGCGGCACGACGGCGGCAGCAGAGATGGAATCCGGAGGGGCTAATAAGAAGGTAGAAGGGTTCTATACCCTGGAGATTGGAAGAGGAAGAGAGAAACCAGAGGGAGAGAGGGAGGGGCGCACCAAGCTCTTAGCTTTTTCAATATTTTCTTCTCATTAATTCACAAAAATGGAAATTACATAGGCTATATAATTCCACCTTAATGACCCAAATGACCCCAAATCTAGGGCTAGGGGAGGGGCATACAAAAGAGTGGAAATTGGTCAAAAAAATACACAAAAAAACCATTACTTTAATGGAGTTCGCCCCCCTCCATTAAGAGAACAAATTGAATTTGTTCTCTTTAATTAATGCTTGGTCCAAGTCAATGTTTGGACCATGGACCAGCCCCCTTGGGCCCGGGAGTCCATGTGGACCAATAAGAAAGAGGGAGGGGGTCCCTGCTCGGCCTACATGCCCTTTTGCAAAAAATTCCAATGGCTTTTTACAAATAAACCCACTAAGACTTATAATTGTGTACCCATATAACACAAGGGTATACATACAAATATAAAGGACATAAACACAAACAAAATATGAGCGGTCTTGCTTCGATGTCCCCATCAATTATCCCCGGGTGGGAAGAACTCGACCCCGTCGAGTAAAGGGGGTGACTGCTTGAATAGCTCTGACGGATCCGTCACCGTACCAAGTAGCGCGGGTACGCTCCACTCCAAGTGATCGTCACCTGCTCATTCCGTATATACTTGATATGCGCATGCTGCTATGGGAAGAGGCTAGTGGTGGAACACTCTGGGATGGGGTCACTCTCAAGGGGAAGGAGGCGGTTCGAAGACTCACTAGGAATCACCGCTGGGTCCCTATAGGTGACTAGATCCGGGGCATAGATGTAGAATTAATCCCATACTCTTCTAGCAAGTCCACTTGCCTCTCACTCATAGGAGACCGACAACGAGCTTGCACAAGACACATGTAGACTTACCATGTACTAACACACGTATGCTAACCACACAAACAAGCCACACAAAGAAGAAACACACTGACTCATGCATCACCCTAGACTTAAGGTGGTGACATCGACCCCACTAGGTGGCCATCATCCAAGTGCCGCATCTTGAGCGTCGGTAGGTGTCCAGACTTTCGTACTCATCAGCTAGTTCCGGATCGGTCTCGTAGCTGACAGATACAAGTCCAGAAGGCGAGGCTTCTCTAACCCCTATGGCGAGTGTGGCACGAGTGGGACATTGGTTGGTGATGTGGCCAAACCCATGACAATGATAACACTGCAGCCGTGACCTACTGGTCTCTCCGATAAGAGGGCCCTTACCCTTATTCTCCCGACGGGTAGGGGGTGTAGGCAACATGGGTGGAGGCGTAGGTGCCGTGGGCAATAGGGGTGGGGGTGCCGGTGCCAGTGGACGGGCAATGGGTATCGGTGGTTGGGATGAAGGTAGATCCCGGGGTGGGGGAGGGCGAGGCCTTGGAGCAAAATGCTCCTAAAGGGTGGGCTCCTGAGATCGAGCCATGGGGGGCCGTTGATGTGGGCCTAAAGAGTGATGGGGCTTGGTGCTACGAAGATGGGTGTGGCCCGAATGATGGCTAGGCTCGAACTCTCCCTCAAATTGCTCCAACTCGGGAGCAACCTGATATGCCTCTTCCAACGTTTTGGCATTGCGGCGGAAAAGCTCATACTGATAGTGTGACCGCAAACCACGTCGAAAGCGAGAAACGGGCGTGGTGCTCTCCTCCATGACACCACATCGCAGAAAGTACTCATCAAATTCAGCGATGTACTCAGAGACGGACCGGTCCCTGGCTGAGACTCTGCCACCTATCGATGAGTCACTGACGGTACGTGGCAGGAAGGTACTTTTGCCGAAGCTTGACCTTCATTTCACCCCATGTCTCAACCGGGGGCTCTAGCCGCTGGAATAACAGGCTCTCTACATTCTTCCAATATGTTTGCGCCTGTCCCATGAGCTTCATGGTAGCGAATCAGACTCTTCGACGCTCCAACATCTCATACCATTCGAAGTATCGGTCCATGCCGAACTTCCAATCTAGATAGACTTTCGGATCCAAAGACCCGTAAAAAATGGGAGGGTTCGCTCGCACGGTCTTAAGAATCCTATCATCCTCCTCATCCCTCTGTGGCTGGAGGCCGTGACGGCATTGACCATACCCCACATAGGCATTATCGGACCCATAGTCCTCAAGACCAAGGTCACAGAGTGGTAGTTCGGGGACTCGAGGAAGAGCGGGCGGAGGAGCCTGTGGTGGCTGAGGAGCATGTATGGGCGGAACCTGGGCCACAACGGCGGGCTGGGCCTGGGCTATGGGAATGGCTTGGCCTTGGGCTACTGCTAGAGCGAGTGTGGGTGGGCCCGGGGCCACTCCAGGAGGGTCTCCGTGAGACATCATATCCAACCGTCTGACCAAACCTTGGACAGATCTGTTGGATGACTCCATCTGTTCCTCCATGGCGTTAAACCGGCCATCTATACGGTCCGAGAAGCTCTTAAAGGTTGCCTTAGATTTGTCCATCCGGACTATGAGGGCCATGATCGCCTCGTGCAAGGAGTGAAGGTCTCCCGAGATGGTATCCCGTGGGTTGGCCATAGGTGGAGGGCGATGGTATTGGGTACCTTGTCGAGTGGGCATGCAACGACATAAGGACTAGGAGACATGGACTAATGCAAGGATGATGCACCTAGACTTAAACCAAGACTCGGTACGTGGCAGAGTTAATCGATCCGAAGATCACTCGCGTAAGTGTGCAGCCTTCCCGATAGGCGTAGCCTAACGTTCGGATAACACCTTTTTATATACCGGGTTATTGGGATGAAATGCAACCTAGACCGACTTAGATGATGACTAGACGTAAATGACACTTTTTTTATTTTTTTAGACACCCTAGACTCAACTGGCGCTCTGATATCAAACTGATGCGGGACGGACACGCGACTCGACTCCAATGGGATATGCGATCCTTGGACTCTAAGCAAGCTCGTGATCGCCCCTAACGAGGGAAGCGTACGGACGTGCACGGTTGAAAAATAGACAATGAGCTAGGGTGGTCAACTCACAAATTCGTGCCCAGATCGGGTCACGGGACGGTCTCACTCTCTCTCACAGCAGCGGTGAAATAAATATATCAAGCTAATGGCCCTAACACATGCTCTCTAGCAGCGGCATAAACAAGTATATACGAATAAAGCAAATGCCGAGTAAAGGAGCGAACACGATACCTCCACGCACTTGGCGTGGGGAAGACGATCTCGGCCGATCTCGTACTCCCGGAACAATAAATTACATAAGTTACAGCAATGATTTACTGCCCACTCCACGCAGGCAGGTAAAGGGTGACACAGCGGGACCCGGGAGTAGCGGGTTCGGGTTGACGGGCAGCTTCTTGTGTAGCTTCGGCGGCACATGTACTCACGATCGTGAGACCCATGTGCTGGTCAGTGAGGCCGTGTGTGCCCGAAGCGGCACCACTGTGATGGGGACGTGCGGAGGGGCGCTCCCTGGGAAGGTGGCGCGCTGGTTCGCCTCGCGGAAGGGAGGAGGCTCCGATCGGTGCGAGTTGGAGTTGCTGCCCACGGATCTGAATTCTATTTCAGACCTGTGCATCCCGACGAAAATGGATCATGCAACCAACACTGATGTCGGATCGACGCACAAGAGGTACCATTGGAAAGCTCTCTCGAAATCCTTTGATCTATGGCCAGAGAGAAAAAATTGGCTATCCTAGATCTAGTCTTAGCCGAATTTCCAATATGTTGGTTGACAGAACCTGAAATCTCAGGACAGAAGGGATTTTTCCAGAGAGTTGGCGTTGACCGCATTGTGGACCTCCGATTCAACTGCTGACTCTTCATGAAACTGGTAGAGGGAGAAGAGAGGAAACCGGGAATAATTTTTCTGAAAGGTTTGGTGGAGATTTGACTGGGGAAAAGTATTTTCTAGTACTGGATGGTCGGATCTGGACAACAGAGATAGAACAGAATTTTGGAGAAAGACACGATTTTTGAAAAATACAAAAAGGACTTTAGAAATTCGACAAAAATTTGTGGAGGATAAGGATGGTGGACAGAACCTCCAGTAAAATAGGGGGTTCAAAAAAAAATCAAGAAGGGGAGCAAAAAGGTGAAACTCAGGGCTGCTGTGAAACTGACATAGAACTGGCAGATCTGGTGGATTGGGAGGCACAAAAATGGAAAAATATAAAACAGGCGCTGAAATTTTTTTCAATTTTTCTGGGACGTGGTTATGACCTCTAGAACTCATCCTGAAAATCGCAACTCTAGAAGATGTAGGAGTTGGGAGCTAAAATTCTCGGAGTAACCCTTTGTCCAGTAAAATAAAACCTTGGACAGCACTTCAGAACTTGCTTCTCGGCGGCTCGGTGGCGGCACGACGGCGGCAACGGCAGCAGAGATGGAATCCGGAGGGGCTAAAGAGAAGGTAGAAGGGTTCTATACCCTGGAGATTGGAAGAGGAAGAGAGAAACCAGAGGGAGAGAGGGAGGGGCGCACCAAGCTCTTGGCTTTTTCAATATTTTCTTCTCATTAATTCACAAAAATGGAAATTACATAGGCTATATAATTCCACCTTAATGACCCAAATGACCCCAAATCTAGGGCTAGGGGAGGGGCATACAAAAGAGTGGAAATTGGTCAAAAAAATACACAAAAAAAACCATTACTTTAATGGAGTTCGCCCCCCTCCATTAAGAGAACAAATTGAATTTGTTCTCTTTAATTAATGCTTGGTCCAAGTAAATGTTTGGACCATGGACCAGCCCCCTTGGGCCCGGGAGTCCATGTGGACCAATAAGAAGGAGGGAGGGGGTCCCTGTTGGGCCTACATGCCCTTTTGCAAAGAAGCGCAATGGCCTTTTGCAAATAAACCAACTAAGACTTACAATTGTGTACCCATATAACATAAGGGTATACATAAAAATATAAAAGGACATAAATGTAAATAAAATATGAGCGGTCTTGCTTCGATGTCCCCATCACCTTAGCTTACCTTCTTGGGTTTTATTGTGTCTAGTATTGGGGTCTCCGCTGATCCGGAGAAGGTCCGGGACATTGTTGTGTGGCCGGAACCCCGTACGGTCCTTAATGTCCGCAGCTTCCATGGCCTCACGACGTTCTATCATCGTTTCATCCGTGGATTTAGCTCCGTCACTGCCTCGATCACGGACTGTATTCGGAAGGGCACGTTTGTATGGACGAAGGCCGCTGCTGCTGCCTTCAAGGACATCAAGGAGCGCATAGCCCATACACCGATCCTTCGATTGCCAGATTTCTCGAAGGTGTTTGAGGTCTCTTGTGATGCGTCGGGTGTAGGGATTGGAGGAGTATTGAGTCAGGAGACCCACCCGGTTTCATATTTTAGTGAGAAGCTGAATGATGCAAAACTGCGATACTTCACTTATGATAAAGAATTCTACGCAGTTGTTCAGGCTCTTAGGCATTGGAGGCACTATCTTTTACATCAGGAGTTTGTCTTGTACTCCGATCATGAGACTTTGAGGTTCCTCCATTCCCAAAAATAGCTTAACACGCGTCACAGCAGATGGGTTGAGTATCTCTAGCAGTACACATTTGTGCTTAAACATAAGACTGGAGTGGAGAACAAGTTGGATGATGTCTTGAGTCGGCGTGCATGTCTGCTGACTACCATGAGTGCCGAGGTCATAGGGTTAGAGAATATGAGAGAGGCCTATGTTGACTGTCCTGACTTCGGTCATATTTATACCACTCTCCAGGCTGGACCCTCGAGAGATCTGATGATTATGTGCTTCAAGAGGTTTACCTCTTTCAAGGAGGCAGGCTTTGTGTTCCCCGAACTTCGGTTCGAGACTTCTTAGTCTGGGAACTACATGCGGGAGGTCTAGCCAGCCACTTTGGTCGGAACAAGACTATCGAGGCTGTTGAGCACAGATTTTATTGGCCGAGCTTGAATCGTGATGTTGCTCATATTGTGGCCCAGTGCCGTACATGTACTACGGCCAAAATGAATAAGCAAAGCTCGGGCCTTTATACGCCTCTTCTCGTGCCTGATGCTCCGTGGCATGATGTTAGCATAGATTTTATTTTGGGATTGCCACGTACCTCTAGGAAGCATGATTCGGTCTATGTGGTGGTTGACGGATTCTCGAAGATGGCCCTTTTCATTCCCTGCTCGAAGACTTCAGATGCTTCGAGGGTAGCCCGCCTATTCCTGACTCATGTGGTGTGCAAGTTCGGGTTGCCTCGTACCATAGTGTCTGACCGTGATGTTAGGTTCACCAGTTATTTTTGGAAGGCATTGTGTCATATGTTGGGTACTCACCTCAAGTTTTCCAATGCATATCATCCCCAGTCATATGGTCAGACCGAGGTGGTCAATAGGAGTCTGGGTGACCTTTTGAGGTGTCTTGTCAGGGACCGTGTAGGGGATTGGGATCTCATATTACCACTGGCAGAATTTGCATATAATGATTCAGTTAATAGGTCTACCGGTATGAGTCCATTCGAGATTGTCACAGGTCGTAGGCCTAGGAAGCCAGTGGATCTTGTCCCCATGCCCATTCATGCACGAGTGTCTGAGTTTGCAGAGTCGTTTGCTAGGCATGTTAGGAGTCTACATGATGACATCCGTCGTAACATTGAGGCCAGCAATGCACAGTATAAGGAGTTACCCGATGCCCATCAACACCACCGTGAGTTCCAAGAGGGTGAATATGTCATGATCAGGGTAAGACCTGAACGGTTTCCCTCTGGAACCGTAAAGAAATTGCTAGCTCGCGGAGCCGGTCCATTTAGAGTGTTGAAACACGTTAGGTCCAATGCGTATGTTGTGGACCTGCCCGAGGAATATGGTGTAAGCTCTACTTTCAATGTGTCGGATCTAGTTGCATATAGGGACCCAGCGGTGATCCCTAGTGAGCATTTCGAGCCATCTCCCCCCATTGAGAGTGATCTCACACCTGAGTGTCCACCACCAGCCACATTTCCACGGCATCGAGAGCATATATACCATATATTGGATGAGCAGGTGACAGTTACCAGGAGTGGATCCTACCCGCGCTACCTAGTGCGTTGGAGAGGGCGACCCGCCACCGAGGATACTTGGATCACCCGTGGAGAGTTGCAGAGGATAGATCTGAACTTACTAGAGCGCTACCAGAGCGATGCAGACCCTTACTCGATAGGGTCGAGTTTCTCCCACCTGGGGAGAATTGGTGCGGACACCAGAGCGAGCGAGAAGCACGAACCGACGAGCCGTCGGTACCGTACGCGGAGCACCACTCGAGCTACATCAGCTTCTATCTGGCTCGGAGATAGTCTGGAGACTCCCCCTTGAGTCTTAGTATTTATCATAATTATTGGGATTTTATTTGTGTGTAATGTGTGTTTTTTTGACTTTATTCAGATTGTAATTCGGATTGTAAAGGGGGTTTATTTGTACTTTGGGACCACCCGGGTCCCGCGGGCCCCCCCATCCCTTCTCCCATTGATCCACCTCAGCTCTTGGGCCCATGTGGACCCGGGTCCCGCGGGCCCCCCATCCCTTCTCCCATTGATCCACCTCAACTCTTGGGCCCATGTGGGGTCAGTCAACCCTCCAAGGTGGGCTTCTAGAAGAGTTGGACCAAGGGGGGACAAGCGATTAAAAAAGTCCAAGAAGGGGGCATGAAGGTCAAGGGGGCGCCCCCCCCCCCCATTTACTATATTATATTAGGATTTTTAGTTTATTTTATTTAGTTCCAAATCACATGGGAGAATAAAATATGGACTCCCTCTTTTACACCCCACCAATCCTAGATCTAGGGATAGAACTAGTCTTTTTGTATTTTCTATAAGAACCTTATATTTTCATTTTGAGTGGAATTAATGCAAAGAAAATATTGGAATTTCCTCCAAAAGCAAGGGCCGCCCCCTATCTCTCTCCTCTCTCCCCCTTCTACAGCTGGGAAGGCTATGATTCAGAGGTGTAAAGCCTCATCTATCTGGTGTGAAGATCGTCACCGCCGCCGCCGCAATCGTGCCGCCGTCGCACCACCGCCGTCGTCGCCGGAGTTCTGTCCACCGAGGACAGCCCCCTGATCCAGAAATTTCTGCTCTCAACCATGAGATCTTCTGGAGCCCAAACTTCCAGGGTGAGTTCCAGAGGTCATTCCCACGTCCCAAAAAAATTGGTGGGACTTCTAGCATTTGTTTTCCATTTTTCCATTTTCGTTCTCCCCCTCTTTCCAGATCTGCCAGTTCTCTGTCCTGAGTCATAACAACCCAATGTTTCCCCTCTTAGACCCATTTTCCCTTATTTGTTTGAGTCCCCAAATTAATTGGAGGTTCTATCCACCACCCCCATCATCCACAACTTTTCTTGGAATTTCTGGAGTCCTTTACTTATTTTTAAAAATCATGGTCAGATCATAAATTCAGTTATATCCCTGTTGTCCAGATTCAACCATCCGGTGCTATAAAATATTTTTTCCCAACCAAATCCCCACCAAATCTTTCCCAAAAATTATTCCCGTCTTCGTCTCACTCCCCTATACAACTTTCATGAAGAGCTTAACATCTAAATCGGAGGTCTACATCACGGTCAACGCTGGTTCTCAGTCAGATCTCAATCTGCCTGACCAGATCTGAGATTGAGCATAGCCCTATTCAAAAATCTGCCATCAGAATTACGGCCCCGAAGAAATTCCAAAAACCACAGAGGGTCGAAGGATTTTGAGTCAGCGTTCCAACGGCGTTGGTTTCGTGCCAATCTGACATCGGTGCTGATCGCAGCAATAGATCTCACCAGGTCTTGCGCTGTAAAACAGAAGCTGCAGATCCGTGGACAGCAACCCCGATCAGTGAAGATCGGAGCCACCCGGCCTCCGACCGGTGTTCCAGCCCGGCCGCCGTCCAGGGGAACGTGCCACCAGGTGTCACCATCACAGAGGGACCTACCCCGTCAGATCCGGAGGACCGAGCAGTACGTGAGCCCCACGAACCCACAGATCACGCCGTCCGGATAGCAACAAAACGCTGGTTTCGGCACTGACGGAGCGACATCAAGATCCTGCCTGTCAACCCAATTCCCATTACTCTCGGCCCCACATGTGACCTGTTACCTCCCTACATGGAGTGGGTCAAAACTTTGTACCGCTGTAATATTTGTTAATCGGGAGTATGGAATTGGCCGGGGTTGTCTTCCCCATGCCGGGAGCGTGAAGGTACAGTCTTAACTCCTTGGCATTACATTTGCTTAGCTAGTATATGGTCATATGCCGCTGTGAGAGCGTAGAAATGTAGCTCGTGAGTTCATGTCACCACTGTGAGCGAGAGAGTGACCCGTCCCGTGGCTTGATTCGAGCACGGAAGTGAGTCAACCACCCTTGACTCTGTCGGTTTCTCAACCGCGCGGATCCGCGCTTTCCCTCGCTTGGGACGACGAGTGAGTTTACGTTTCTATTAGCGACGTATAGCCCATAGGAACTCTTAGTGTCGGGCCAAAGTGTCTCCATTGTTCGTATGTTGCTGGCCACGTCTGCACTTAGAGTCCGAGGTCTGCATTACTTAGAGTCGGTCCCTCTGTCCGTCCTGCATCACCGGTAATGAGCTAGGGTTGTCAACTCTCACTTTCGTGCCCAGATCGGGTCACGGGACTGGTTTCGCTCTCTCTCGCACAGCGGTGATTGAAATAATATGAACGATCTAGTTATCCTATCACACTCGCAACGGCATATAGAAATATATACGAGTAAAGCAAATGCTAAAGAGGGGAGAGGAAACGATACCTCCACGCTCCGGACGTGGGGAAGGCGATCCCGGCCAAGACTCATACTCCCGGTACAAATATTTGATAATAATTACATAAATGATTTTACTGCCCACTACACGTATGGAGGTAAAGGGCGGTACAATGACTCCAGGAGTATCGAACTCGGGTTGACGGGTAGCACGTCCGTGAAGCACTCGGGATGGCGACGGTTCTCGGTTCGGTTCTGTTCTGCTCGGGCCTACAGGACAGCAGGCAAGTCCGACTGTTGGGACGGCGATGTCCGGGAGTCTCCTTGCTGCTGCGGCTATCTGGCATGCTACTAGGGGGTTGCTGGTCGATCCCCGGGAGCGGCGGTCGCTGGATCGGAGTCGAGGATTTATGGGCGAATTAACTCCCAACTCTGTTCTGCAGTCCTACCTCGGGACAAATCTACGCGACCCGGTGAAAAGAATTGTTACGCCCAGATCCGGAGGCGGATCGAGGCGAGGTTGACGCCGTTGGAAAGGAGACTTGAAGGGCTACAACATATATTAGATTCACAACCATCCAACAAATGGATTGGAAATGAAAACCACTATGGCACAGTTGTTTCTGCTAGGTCGGATTACCGACAGTCAGGACAGATAAGGATCTACTTGAAAATGAATTTTCACCGATAGGAAAATGGAAGATCTAGGACTTGGAAATTTTATGGGGGATAAAGGAGGATGTGGGGGACGTGCACAATTTTTATGATAATCTTCTGGAGTGGCTAAGGGGGCAGGAAAAAAATAATAACAGACTACTATCCCGCAGATTTGCTGATTGGCAGACTGTTAGGGGTGGAACTAAATGATTAGGAAAAATAGCAAATAGTGGCGGATTGACACGAAATTTAAAATGGGAGGAGGTAACAACATGGGGGATGATCTCTCATGTTGTGTTAGGTTTTTGATGACAGCCAAACTCATTGTTATGCTTTTGATGATAACTACACTTCATGTTGAATGATTGCATTGTTCCTGATGACTGTATGCATTCATGTTGATTGAACTACGGTAGAGATGACAAATGGATTTTGATGCTCAAACATGTTTATTAGATGCCTTGCTATAACATGTTGATTAGATGCATTGTAATACGTTTTTGACCCTTGGTTGAAAATGTTGGTTCTACAAGAGGTTTCAAGCCTGAGGTTTCAAGCCTACTCTGAATGAACAAAGTCCTTTGCAATTCGTGATGAATTAACCTTGACTACTTTGACTTGTAGGATCAAACTCATGGCAGTCACCTGGTAAACCTAACGTGTGGATAAGTACCTTACTTTTCTACAATTAAACACAGGTGGTATATGTCATTTACTATCAAGAACTATCGGTAAGATTCTTACCTTGTTATAGCATCAATCTCACCATGGGTATTCCATATACTTCTCCTTTATAGACTTCATTCATGGTAATTGAGGTTCACAATGATTGCATGGATTGATAACTTGCAAGTTCAGTTTGAATGCATAAGTTCTTCAAGTACATTAGTTCTTCATTCCAATCATGGTCAAATGCTCAAATGGTCTAAACTTTTCTAATGCATAAACCAAGTTAAATCCAATCCCAAAATGCATTAAATGAATGAGGACATGAAGCCTTTGACTTTTGGATATGTCTCATTGGGCTAACACTTCATTTTTGCAGGTCTGGGTCATTTCGGTTGACCAACGGACCTTGGCCAATCAACCAAAATTTACAGAACCGAAAAATCTCATCTCTGCAGATTTTCGATCTACCGCCACCACAGGGTCGGTCGACCGGTTTTGACAGAATGCAAAAATGCTCTGTCTGCAGATTTTAGGTCGACCGACCCAGTGCCTCCTGTCGACCGAACGCCCCGAAGCCCCCAATATTGACTTTTGATTTCAAGCTCGTGGAGAGGAATCTTCACCCAATTGTTTATGCCTACTGCCACCAATCAAGACAGGATTTGTGGATCTGGTCTGGGGCTTGTCTATGGACCATTCAAGGGTTATAAAACATCTCATTCGAGTCATAAACCCTAACCAACTAAGAGATCCAAAGGGAGGCTATCCAAGGAGGAGGAAGAGGGTACTGTAGCTCCGTGAACAGTACCTCGTGCAGCAAGTTCATCATCTATTTCCAAGGTGATTTAAGCTCAATCTGAAGCTAGCAACCTCCAAGGAAGAAGAAGTTGCTACTGTAGCCGTGAACAGTACTTCGTGGAAAGTTCTCTTCATCCCTTCTCAAGATCTTCAAGCTTCATCTAAAGCTATTCAAGTGAAGAAGGAAGCATCACTCAAAGATCTGCAACATACACTCAGTGGAAGCCAAATTAGGAGTTTTCTGAACTGTGCCTCATTGCCTTTGTGTTTTGGGTGTTACATTTGTGTTCCTCATAAACTGTAAGCACTTGTGTGTGTGTGGATCGTTTTGGATCCGTTGTCGTGTGTGTCTGTCGTGTCTGATTCGTGTGTGTGCGTGGATCTTCCTAGATCTACGTGTGTGTGTGTGTGTGGATCTATCTAGATCTGGTCGTTTTAGTGTGTGGAGTGTTGCATCTATCATAGCGTGTGTATGTATTGTTGATATAGTTGTTGGATCGTGTTGGAGACCTCGTCTGCATGTGTGTATGTGTGTTAGGGTGCGTCCCCGTGTGTGTGTACAGGCGTCGTCCTGCGTGTGTGTTTGGAGCGTCGTCTCCGTTTGGGGATTTATCACCGAGTGAAGCCTCACCGGGTTTGGTGAGGAGTGGACATAGGAATTGTCGTCGTTGCATCTGAACCACATTAAAAATTATTGTGCAGTGTCGTTTGAATTGTGTGGTTTGGTGAATTTCCTGTCCCGCTATTCTACGTGAGTGTTAGTGTAAATTATTGTCAGATTTATCCACATATATCTTGCATAATTTATATCATCATCAAATAAAGTTTGATAAATCCAACTTGTGAACAAACAGTTTTGAATCTCTTAATTAGCATTTTATCACATTCTTTAAAAAGGTAAAAGTTTTCTTAAGTTTTGTAAACACCCAATTCACCCCCCTCTTGGGTGTCATTGATCGTGGGACGTCAATTGGTATGAGAGCTAAGGCTCTATTCTTCATAGATCTAATGATCTAGAGAGATCCATATCAATGACTACTGAAATGTACACACTGAACTCTCCGCCCGTGTTTGATGGTTCCAAGTTTGATTTGTGGTTAGGAAGAATATGCGGTCTTGTCAAATCATATGACCCTAAGCTATGGAATCTTATTTCATATGGCACTTATGAGTTGCCTAAGGA
Organism: Amorphophallus konjac; assembly: GCA_022559845.1. Lineage (NCBI taxonomy): Eukaryota > Viridiplantae > Streptophyta > Magnoliopsida > Alismatales > Araceae > Amorphophallus > Amorphophallus konjac. The sequence continues at coordinate 169,432,921 of CM040119.1, read as the reverse complement.
TAAAAGTGTCTGGACTGCAAATCAAAAGCTCAAACATGATCAAATTTTTTTGGTTTTAAAGTTGTTTAGTGCCGTAGTTGATGCTAATAATTTTCCCTTTGTTTCCTATTGCAGGTCCGCAAAGGAAATACTGGATGGCTTGGTCGGAGTCCAAGAAGAGCATGAAGATCAATGTCTTGTAGCGGGCACGAGTGACCAAGGGAGTGATCAGCAAACTGGATCAAGCTCAAAGGTAAATTCTGATTCTGATAATGAAGATGAATTTAGCTATGAAGAGTTGTTGAATGCATATGATTAGCTTGCTGATAAATACAAGAAGCTAAAATCTAAAAACAAAAGGCTTAAAAAGAAACTTGAACATGCTTTTCATGAGAACGGCTCTTGTAACAAATGTTCTGAACTTGAAAATGTCAAATTGGAAAACAAAAAACTGAAAAAGAATGTTGGATAAAACAACTGTAGTTCCTCCTGTAAAGAATGCTCACACTTAAAGGAATTAAGTGATGCTCATGTGTTCGACAATGAAATTCATAAAGATCAAATTTCTTCCTTGAGAAATGAAAACAAGGAGCTGAAAGAGAGAATAAGCTTAATGGACAATGGACAGAATGAACTTGCTCATGATAAAAAGCTTGCAAGAGAAAATGAGAAACTGAAGGAATTGAACACGGCCATTTCTGAAAGATTGCTTACTTTTGAAAAAGGGAAATCTGTGACTGTTGATGAATGTGAAAAACTACATGTGCTAGAACAAGAACTTGAAAGCTATAAAACTAAAAATAGAGTGTTGAATGAATGTATTGCTTACAGTGAACAGAAAATAGCTAGCTATGAATTGCACATTGCATCCCTTGAAAAAGAAATTATTGATTTGAATGCTTCATTGTCTACATTTGTTCAAGGGAAGAAAAATCTTGATAAAATCTTGGGAACAAAAGTCAATTTTTAAAGAGAAGGGCTAGGCTACAATCCAGTTAACAAAAAGAAATTTGAAAACAAATTATTTACATCTTTTGTCTCGAGTTCGGATGTAGATAGTACCTCAAATGCTTACCCAGTCCAGTATGCTATCAAGAAAACTCAAAAATCTGATGATAAGCAGAAAGTGAACCAAACCTCAAAGCTGAAAAATAATTCTTCTTGTATACTTGATCATGCTAGGAAGAACAATGCTAAACACCATGTTTCCAACAAAACTCCTTCTTGTTTTTATTGTGGTAAACGTGGTCACATGATGCATGATTATTTTGTTAAGAAAAATGATGAATTGAGAGCATGCAAGAAAATCAATGATTTCAAAAATGCAAGAAAGTTTTCAAATGGAAGAAATGGATTCGAGAATTCTTATGTTCATGCTAAAAGACCACATGGGAAAATGGCTTTTGTGCATTATTTTTTATGGTGAATTTGGACATACCAAGCATAATTGTGATTTGATGCATTCTAATGATTTGCATGCCCAAAAATTGTGGAAGGCACCCACTAAAGGTGCAACTAACCATCAAGGACCCAAAAAGATTTGGGTACCTAAGAATGTCAAATGTGAAATCTATTTTGCAGGTGTGCCTTAGAAATATGAAGCATGAAACATATTTTAAATAAAGAAGATAAGGCACACGGGCCAAGTGGCAAAAGTAAGGTTGTAAGACAAACCAAAACTGAAATCTGAACACTCAGGTGATATCTCTCTTACTCTCTCCAGCAACTGTGTCATGTCTTGATTCATACTATGCTAAATAGTCATGTGGTCTTGCATATGTCCGTACATGCATTCCATCCATAGTTGTTTGTATATTTGTGTGTATATCACTTGTCATATAGCATCTTGTTGTAGGAGAGCTTGAAGATTCATCAAATCATGATTTCACTATATACATTGAGTTTGCATACATCTTCACATGCTGTCATGCACGAAAGTTGAAGAAACTACTTTTCAACTAGAATGAATTCATGTCATAATGTATTGCATTTCTCTTTTCTTTCATCACATCTATGACAGCATATAGCATTAGGATGTTACCGAACATCTTGCATTCATACACACACTAAGGGGGAGCAACCACATTCGTCATATGGGCTTAGTGTTTAGGTTCATACCTGAGTCATGCATCAAGTTTGAAGCTATTAAGGGGTTGTTAGTTGATAAGGGAATTTGTCATGTCATTGTTAATAAATTTGAATTGAAATTGACAAATCAAGTCTTTTTATCTTTGGATGCAGATTACACTCCCCAAGTCCAAGTGATACTAGCCATCCATAGTCAGGCTTGAATCAACTAAAGGAATACCTTGCAAGGATAAAAAATGATGAGAACTTTCTCAATTGCCACCAGGAGATGGGATACCAGAACCTGAACAACCTCCAGGATCGACTCAAGTACAAGCTGGTGAAAGTCCTTGTACATGCTAAAGCAAGTACCCAAGGCATGGTATGAAAGGTGTACATCTCCTTTGATTGAGAACGGATTCATTAGGTATGGTTGATCAAACATTTTTCACAAGGTAAGCAGGTAAAGACATCTTAGTTGCTCAAGTATATGTGGACAATATCAATTTTGGAAGCTACTAATAATGCTTTTTGTGAACAATTTGCAGGGATTATGCACGGAAATTTTGAAATGAGCATAATGGATGAACTGATTTGTACTTTCTTTAGATTGCAGGTGGAAGACTTGGAAGATGATGGACGCTCAAGGCACAAGTATTGAAAATCAACTTCTGAGCTCTCTTTAAAAACAAAAAAAAAACATATTTGTTTTAACCATGTCTCCATGAATGAAAATAAAAAAAAATTGTTTTTATCATTAGAATGCATTGCATTTTTCATAAATCACCATTGCATGACTGCATTTCATGAAAATGAAAATTCATTCATTTGGTTATCATTGCATGACTACATGGTATATCAAATGGTGACTTGAGGAAGGGCAAGTCATTCTTGTCTGAAGCCTATCACCATGTGTGAAATTGTGCCTCCGCCCGGTACCATGAGTCACGTGTCCATTTAGGTCATAGGATGCATATCTTTCTGTTGAAATGACATTTATATAACTCATGCATAATGTGAAGTGAAGCTGTAAGTTGCTTGATAAGTGTTCAAAGCTTATACCGCATCATTGCTTCGATTATAAAAATTGGGCTTGCAAAATGTTGACCTTCATGACATTAGTGATTCTGGATCTTGAAGGCATGTGGTGATGACTACTGAACTCAGGTATACAACTCTAAAAACTTGACATGTTGCTACTCTAGTTTGATGTGATGAATTTGTCAAATTGGCTCAACAAACTTGAAGATCTTGAAAAATGTGTATGAGGTGATTGGCTATTAAACATTTCTAAATTTGAACTACATGATCACACCTGAATTGAACTGCACATCTGGTATATCAAATGGCGTTTGTGGAAGAGTGGATTATATCCACTTGGAAGCATTCCCTATGCGTTGAGCTGGGTCTTCGGACTAAAATTTTTGCCTCGTACCAGATATTGAAAATTTTGACTGGCTTGTGATTGGTTGATTTGTGAATGAATCCTTGAGCTGGGCTATTTAAATTGAAAAATGTGTTTTTGATCAAATGATGCAAACATTTGGCTTTTGGGTGATTTCTCATTTCAAAACTTGTGAAAGACTTCAGAAAATCTGATTTTGAACAATTCTGACAATTAGGTTTTTTTTTTTTGAGTAAGCACCGACCATCAGAGTTAGGGTCCAGTAAAGTGCACCATCCCCCAGAAGGGGACAATGTTCTCACTTCCCCAGACTGACATTGTGGCCAAGAAATGTTTATTAATTTTTTAAAAGAATACATTTTTAGCGGGGCATTCCCCTGTCAATCCCTACAAATAGCCATAAGAACCAAATAAAACTACTAGCCCAAAACAAAATTAATTACAATTACGAACAGCAGGCAAACCTACTTTATCCACCCTCAAAGCGCCCCTAGCTAGTCAAGGAAGCTCACTGACCCGAGTATAAATGGTATTGTTGTGATTGGCACAGGCATGGGAGGCCAATGCATCAGCTACTTGGTTGCCCTCCCTAAAGACATGCTGCACTGAACAACCACATTTGGTTATTTGATCAAGAATTTCCTTCCACCATGGAAGGATAGTCCAACTAGGAGCCATCCCTTTCCGGATTGCATCAACAAGCAAAGCACAGTCACTATGTACAGCAGCCACCTGGAGACCACAATTCAAAGCTATAGATAATCCATCATGAATGGCCCTTGCCTCTGCTAGAAGACTGCGCCCATGGCCATAGTGAAAAGTAAAACCTACTAATAGATTGCCAACAGGGTCGCGAATACATCGTCCTCTGCCACTCATTCCAGGATTGCCCTTGGAGGCCCCATCAACATGCAGAGTTAGCTTGGAAGATGACAATTTACAACGCACAACAATCGGCAATTTCTGAACAACCCTTGGATAGAGTTGGAACTGAGCCAAATTATGTTTTTGCAATGTTGAGAGGATCGCTGGAAATGAGACTTTTTCCAGGGAGATGGCAATAGCTTCACTGATTCTCCTTTTAATACCACTCACACATGGACTGATATTGTCAAATCTAACTGTGCATCTAGTTTTCCATATCTCCCAAAGCATTAAAATTACTGCATACATTCCAACAAAACTAGAAGCCGAGGTTAATCTGGTTCTTGCCAATATATTCCAGCAGCGGATGGTTATTTGCTCATTGAGATGTATCTTTGTACTAATAAGAGGTGTAACCCATGCCCATAATTCTACAGCCAAGTTCCCTTTAATAAAGAGGTGATTAAGATCCTCAACAGCAGGTAGGGCGTAGCAACTACATTTTGAAGCCATTGGAATGCCACACTCTGCCACCCTGATGTCTACAGGCACTGCACAGTGGATTAGTTTCCAGAAGAAGTTGGCAGCCCTCGGAGCTAAGCTTGAATGCCAAAGATTGGCCCATGGACCTCTAGAAATACATGTCGACCTCAGAAGTTTGCTTGTTGACTTGACTGTGAATGAGCCTCCTGCAGTGGCCGTCCATATACATGAGTCCTCCTCATCACTTAACTGGATAATGGGAGGCACTGGCAATTGGTGAGCAAAGTCCTAGCTTCATGATGGGGATCTAGCATTACTTCCCTGACAGTAGTCCTGTGCCTATTCAGAATCCTGCTAATATTTGCCTGCTGAACAATATTGATGAGAGGCCCTTGCCCTGTCCAATTGTCCTTCCAAAAGTCAGCTCCCTTCCCGTCTCCAATGATCCACCTTGAATTATATAAGATGAGTTTCTTCGCCTGCGGAAAGATGTTAGATGGCATGCCTGCTGGAAAGACCATTGTACAATCAAAGATATTAGTTTTGATAAATCTACTTCGGGCATATAAGGACCAAAGAGATAAGCCATGAATGATATTCCACAAACTTTTTGTAGCCAACGCAACTTGAACCTGATGAAGGTCCCTAATAGAGAGGCCCCCTTCCATCTGAGGCTTGAGAATGTTTTGCCAAGCAACCCAATGTCGACGCCTCTGCCCTTCTAAACCCTGCCAAAAAAAGTTGGCACACATACTATTAATAGCATTGCTTAATTTTGATCATTTTTACCCTTATTCATAAAGGTCATGTCATGAAAGATGCTTGTTTGATTCATTAATAAAATGTGAATGCCATTTGTCTCACTGGTTTGAAAAATAAGCTCTTGTATCTTGCCTTTGCATATTGCATTGCATTATTATATGCTCATAGGTTGCATTGCATTAAAACTCATGCATTAGCTACATTTAGTTCATTCAATTGGTATCCATTCAATTGGTATCAGTAATTTTGCATTACATTGCATATTTGCATTACATGTTGCATACATTCCCTCTGCGTGCTTGCTTGATATTATATGCTATTCACCTCTATCCTTTGAAATTTCTAAGACCACATACTTCTTGCTAAATAAAGTTACATTTGAGTCATTATTGGTGTGTTTCATGTCATACACTCTGGGAGAGTAAAAGTGCATCTATTTAGGGGGAGTTACACTGTAATGCGTTCATGTTATTTTTGATATACATGCTGAATCAAATTTATACACATCTTGCACATAATGTGAAAATGAGTGTTAAACATAAGGATATCAGAATTTCCCTTCAACACTCTAGAGATATTATTCTTGTTGCATGTATGTTAAAGAGGCAGTTGAGGAAAAAGTTACCTACCTATCCTTGTTGAAAAATCTAAAGTGAAAATGAATGGCAGAGCAATACTTAGCTTCACTGAATAAACTGGATGCACGTCACCTGAGACGTGATGTGGTTCATTTCTGAAAGATGTTTCACTAAGGTATCTCTGTTCAGAATGAAATGAAACGGCTCAATATTCTGAGTAACCGGGGATTCTGGCATGAGCTCCATGTGTCTCCTCACATAAAAAGGAATCATCTAAACCTGATCATTCATTTGAAACTTTTTGAATTTATTGAAAAATTCGATGTTAAAATTTGATGAGGTAGAGCGTAGCTCCAATACGTTGTTCTCAAACGATTAAAATGCAGTGCGTATAATCTCTCATTGTGTTGACTTGAAAATCTGAATATCCATATGGTTATAGTTGATTTTCATGTTATTCACTCACACTTTTGGTAATTTGATTCAATATGTATTCAGAAAATTGATTGACTACATTGACTAGTGCATGACTCTTCCTATGTGATTGCACAATCTCCTAAGTGTTATATCTGAACACTCCAGTTGTTATGACCCTCATACACCCTTCTTACACCTATCCCCTCTTAAATACGTACGGGGGAGCTGTGTTGCATGTACATATATGTATCTGTATGATTGCATTGTTGTGCATCTCACATGTCATCACTTGCATATGTTGCATTTTATGCATCTCAAATCAAAATTTAAAAATCTGAAAATGATGTAAATCCAAAAATTGAATGGACTTCAAATGCTTCACACTTGCTCCATAAGTTTTAGGTGTTGAATGGCCAAATGGGGAGAAAAATTGGAATCATATTGCCTTGTTGGTTTCAGGTCTACTCATCTTTCCATGTGAGAATAATCACCAATTTGTCTCATCTGATTGGATTAATATTGATTTGTTAGTCCATGATTTTCCCTTGCTTCTTCTGAATTAATAAGATGGGGTATTGCTATTTCAAAGGGGGAGAAAGATTTGCTCTTAATACATTGGCTTCTTCCCACTTTTTGATAATGTCAAAGGGGGAGAAAGATTGATGCTTGTGTGTGACAGGGGAAGATAAATATCTGTGTCATTCTGTTGTATCATCATTAAGTTTGTCATTATAAAAAAGGGGGAGATTATTGTGTTAGATTTTTGATGATAGCCAAACTCATTGTTATGCTTTTGATGATAACTACACTTCATGTTTGAATGATTGTATTGTTCCTGATGACTGTATGCATTCATGTTGATTGAACTATGGTTGAAATGACAAATGGATTTTGATGCTCAAACATGTTGATTATATGCCTTGCTATAACATATTGATTGGATGCATTACAATACGTTTTTGACCCTTGGTTGAAAATGTTGGTTCTACAAGAGGTTTCAAGCCTGAGGTTTCAAGCCTACTCTGAATGAACAAAGTCCTTTGCAATTCTTGATGAATTAACCTTGACTACTTTGACTTGTAGGATCAAACTCATGGCAGTCGCCTGGTAAACGTAACGTGTGGATAAGTACCTTACTTTTCATAATTCAACACATGTGGTATATGTCATTTACTGTCAAGAACCATTGGTAAGATTCTTACCTTGTTATAGCATCAATCTTACCATGGGTATTCCATATACTTCTCCTTTATAGACTTCATTCATGGTAATTGAGGTTCACAGTGATTGCATGGATTGATAACTTGCAAGTTCAATTTTAATGCATAAGTTCTTCAAATGCATTAGTTCTTCATCCCAATCATGGTCAAATGCTCAAATGGTCTAAACTTTTCTAATGCATAAACCAAGTTAAATCCAATCCCAAAATGCATTAAATGAATGAGGACATGAAGCCTTTGACTTTTGGATATGTCTCACTGGGCTAACACTTCATTTTTGCAGGTCTGGGTTATTTCGGTCGACCAACGAACCTTGGCCGATCGACCAAAATTGACAGAACCGAAAAATCTCATCTCTGCAGATTTTTGGTCGACCGCCACCACAGGGTCGGTCGACCGATTTTGACAGAATGCAAAAATACTCTATCTATAGATTTTCGGTCGACCGACCCAGTGCCTCCGGTCGACCGAATGCCCCGAAGCCCCCAATATTGACTTTTGATTTCAAGCACATGGAGAGGAATCTTCACCCAATTGTTTATGCCCACTGCCACCAATCAAGGCAGGATTTGTGGATCTGGTCTGGGGCTTGTCTATGGACCATTCAAGGGTTATAAAACATCTCATTCGAGTCATAAACCCTAACCAACTAAGAGATCCAAGGGGAGGCTGTCCAAGGAGGAAGAAGAGGGTACTGTAGCTCCGTGAACAGTATCTCATGCAGTAAGTTCATCATCTATTTCCAAGGTGATTCAAGATCGATCTGAAGCTAGCAACCTCCAAGGAAGAAGAAGCTGCTACTGTAGCCGTGAACAGTACTTCGTTGAAAGATCTCTTCATCCCTTCTCAAGATCTTCAAGCTTCATCTAAAGCTACTCAGGTGAAGAAGGAAGCATCACTCAAAGATCAGCAACATACACTCAGTGGAAGCCAAATCAAGAGTTTTCTAAACTGTGCTTCATTGCCTTTGTGTTTTGGGTGTTACATTTGTGTTCCTCCTTAAGCACTTGTGTGTGTGTGTCGTGTCTGATTCATGTGTGTGCATGGATCTTCCTAGATCTATGTGTGTGTGTGTGGATCTATCTAGATCCGTTCATTTTAGTGTGTGGAGTGCTGCATCTGTCGTAGCCTGTGTATGTATTGTTGATCCAGTTGTTGGATCATGTTGGAGACCTCGTCTCCGTGTGTGTGTGTGTGTGTGTGTTTGTGTGTGTGTGTTGGGGCGCGTCCCCGTGTGTGTGTGCAGGCATCGTCCTGTGTGTGTGTTTGGAGCGTCGTCTCCATTTGGAGATTTATCCCCGAGTGAAGCCTCACCGGGTTTGGTGAGGGGTGGACGTAGGATTGTCATCGTTGCATCCGAACCACCTTAAAAATTATTGTGCAGTGTGGTTTGAATTGTGTGGTTTGGTGAATTTCCTCTACCTCTATTCTACGTGAGTGTTAGTGTAAATTATTGTCAGATTTATCCACGTATATCTTGCATAATCTATATCATCATCAAATAAAGTTTGATAAATCCAACTTGTGAACAAACAGTTTTGAACCTCTTGATTAGCATTTTATCACATTCTTTAAAAAGGTCAAAAGTTTTTTTAAGTTTTGTAAACACCCAATTCACCCCCTTGATGCGGGACGAGACACGGACACGGCAAGCTCGCGATCGTCCCTTGATGAGGGAAGCGTCGGACGTGCACGGTTGAGAAACCGGCAAGAGCTAGGGTGGTCGGCTCGCACTTTCGTGCCCGGATCGGGTCACTGGACGGCTTCGCTCTCTCTCGCAGCAGTGATATTATAAATTGAAAGTGAGCTAGGTATCCCTACACATGCTCTCTAGCAGCGGCATATAAAGCATATAAAGAATTAAGCTAATGCCAAGTGTAAGGGTGAAGGCGATACCTCCACGCTCTCGGCGTGGCGAAGATGGGACCCGGCCGGAACTCGTACCCCCGGGAACTTAATACATTATGGTTACAGCAATATAATTAAGCTCACTCCACGCAGGGAGGTAAAGGGCGACACAAGTGGGCCCGGGAGGACCAGTTTCGGGTTGACGGGCGGTTCCGGGTGATGCTTCAGCTTCACGCGTACTCGTGTTAGTGGGGGCCCACGTGTTGACCGGAGGGGTCGTGTGGGGCCTGATGACTCCTCTATTGTGGAGACACTTGGGAAGCGTTCCCCTGGGATGGCGAGCTGCTGGAACGACCGCCGGACGCCGGGCGGCCCTCGGACGACGCTCGCTGGGAACTCGGCCACGAACCTGAAAGTTCTGTTTGTAGGCGCGCGACTCGGAGAAAACTGCTGCCGAGATCAGCCCCGTCGTCAGAATGCGACGAGATTAGCGCCGTTGGAAAGCTGACTAAGAATACTTCGACGTAAGGGTCTTCAAAAAAAAATAATCAGATCTGTATTTCTGATCATGTATTTTACAAGCTTGCTGGAATCTGGCCAGAACTGCAGGGGCAGGTTCTGACTTCTCTGAAGATCGACATTGACCGGGGAGAAGACCTCCGAATCTGGAAATGATTTCTTCAATAAAGTTGAAGGTCTCTGAGAGAGAATCCGGGACTATTTTTGGTTTTTTGATTGGAGAAAAAATGGATTTTCTGAGATTTTTTTACTAGACCTGGCTCGGATCTGGGAAACTGTGGGCAGACTGTTCTTGGGAGCTTGGACGAAATTTGTAAAATACTTGGAGGGTGAACCAAAAATTAAGAAAATTCCTGGTGGTAGAGAGATGTGGAAAGAACTCCCAGTAAATTCGGGCGTCCCAAAGAAAATCAAAAGATGGTTCGAATGGGGTAGACTCAGAGCTGATGAACAGTGAACAGAACCAGGACAGATCTGGAACTTGGACATGGACGAAAATCAAAACATAGCTAAAAGATGAATTTTGACGTGATTTTTTTTGTGGGGATAAGGGTTCTAGAGGGGAACCAACCCTGAAATTTTGAGCTTCAGAAGACGAAGGGAGTGATAGCAGGAATTCGGAGAAGAAGGATCTATCCTGAGTGGACAGAACACCGAAACTGTTGGCAACGACGCGTCGGCGGCGAGTCGATGGCGGCGGCGATCACCGGAGTTGCTTCAGATGCTGGAGGGGATCAAGGGGGAAGGGATTACACTCTAGAAAGGGGAGAGGGGGTGGAGGAACCAGGAGAGAGAGGGGAGGGGCGCAAGCTTCACTTGGGGGCAAATGCCTTTTTTTCCATTCATTAATTCATTCAATATGAAAATACAAGTATATATATGCAAGGGGTCTAACCTATTCTAAGCCCTTGGATCAAGGGTTGATTAATGAAGGGTTGGGATGTGGTTTGAACAACCACATTAAACCCCATTAAACAACAAGGTTCGCCCCCCCCTTTTAGAAGACAAATTAGACTTGTCTTCTTTAATTAATTCTAGGTCCAAGTCCAAGGTTGGACCATGGACCAGCCACCGTGGGCCCAGGAGTCCAGGTGGACCAATAAGGAGGAGGGAGGGGGCCCCTGCACAAGGGCGTACATACAAATATGAAAGGACGTAAATGCAAGCATAATGTGAGCGGGCTGTCGTTGATGTCCCCATCAATTCTCCCCGGGCGGGAGGAACTCGACCCCGTCGAGTAAGGGTATGGCTGCTCCGGTACTCCGACGGATCCGTCACCGTGCCAAGAAACGCGGGTATGCTCCACTCCAAATGATCGGCACCTGCTCATTCCATATATACTCGATATGTGAACTACTATGGCTAAAGGTGGTCACTCCGAAGGGGCACTCTCAAAAGGAAGGAAACAGCTCGAAGACTCACTAGGAATCACCGCTGAGTCCCTATAGGTGACTGATCCGGGTATAGATGTAGAACCGATCCCATACTCATCAAGTGAGTCGACTCGCTTCACACTCATAAGAGAACGACAACGAGCTTGCACAAGACACATGCAGACTCACCATGTACTGACACATGAATGAAAACCACACAAACAATCGACTCAAAATCACCACACAAACAAACCACACAAAGAAAACACACCGACTCATGCACGACTCTAGACTAAGGTGGTAGCATCGAACCCACTAGGTGGCGACATCCTGGGCTGCCGAAGGGTCACCCAGCTCTTCCCCCATGGCATAGTATTCATCGGCCAGTGCCTCATCGGCCTCATAATCGACATGCTCAAGCTCGGGAGGTGCGGATCCTCCAACACCTAAGGCTAGGGTGGTGCGAGCGGGACACTCACTAGCAATGTGGCCATACCCGTGACAGTGGAAACACTGTATTCGCGATCGACTACTCTCCCCGATAAGAGGGGCCTTACCCTTATCATCCCGCCGGGTAGGGGGTGTAGGCAACAATGGGGGAGGTGTAGGTGCCTTGGACAAGAGTGGAGGGGGTGCCGGTGCCAGAGGACGGGCTATAGGAGCTGGGGGACGGGCAAAGGGTGCCGGTGGTTGGGGTGAAGGTAGATCCCGTGGTGGGGGAGGTCGAGGTCTAGGAGCAAAGTGCTCCTGACGGGCGGGCTCCTATGGACGCGCCATGGGTCCCCTCGGGTATGAACCTAAGGAGCCACGTGTGTCACTACGGGGAGGAGCGGGGCTCCACCGGGGAATAGACTCGAACTCTCCCTCGAATTGCTCCATCTCGAGAGCAACTTGATAAGCATCCTCCAGCTTGTCCACCTTGCGGCGGAGGAGCTCATACCGTAGGTGTGGGCGTAGACCACGCCGAAACCGAGAGACGGTAAGGGAATCCTCCTCCGTGGCATCACATCGCAAGTAGTACTCATCAAATTCGGCGATGTAATCCGAGACGGACCGGTCTCCTTGGATGAGACTTTGCCACCTCTCTATAAGACGCTGGCGGTAGGAGGTGGGGAGGTACTTCTTCCTAAGCTTCTCCCTCATATCGGTCCATGTATCGATCGGGGGTTCTTGACGATGAAACAATAGGTTCTCCATGTTCCTCCAATATGTTTGGGCTTGGCCTAAAAGTTTCATCCTGGCGTATTTCACTTTTCGTTGGTCCGACATCTCGAACCACTCAAAATATCGGTCCATACCAGCCTCCCAATCAAGATAGACCTTTGGGTCTAAGGACCCGTCAAAGGTGGGAGGGTCGACCCGAACGGTCCGAATGGCCCGTTCATCCATGTCTTGGTCGTGGGTACGCCGAGTAGGGTGGTGATCATGACCATGTCCCCGTTGCTCATTATCGGACCCGTAGTCATGCACCTCGGGGGCTTCGCGCCTCCTAACAGCTACCCCTTGAACCCTTGGAGTCGCGGGTTGGTGATCCGGCTCCGGTTGACCTTGGGTAGGTGGGATGGGTGTCTGGGCGGGTCCTTTCTCTAGTGCGGCAACTCTCCCAACCAATCCTTGAACGGACTGATTCGACCCGGCGGCCCTATCCTCTACGGCCTTCACCCTCTCTTCTAGGCGGGTGCCTAGATCATTCACTTGGGTACTCAACCCTTCCATCCTATCCACTCGGGTGCTTAGCACTTCAAAGCGATCACTCAACCCATCCATTTTTCCCATAAGAGTTCGGAACATAGTGGCCACCTCATCGGAACTATAGACTCGGGATTCCGCCATTGGTGGTGGTGGGGGTGAGTATTGAGTACCTCGACGAGTGGGCATGCAAGACACGGAGTAGGAGATACCGACTAATGCAAATGCACACTACAAGATGATGCACCTAGACGTAACCACAACTCGGCACGTGGCAGAGTTAGTCGATCCGAAGATCACTCGCGCAAGTGTGCGGTCTTCCCGATAGGCGTAGCCTAACGTTCGGACAACACCTTTTGATATACCGAGTAAAGGGATGCAAATGCGAAAAGACACTTTTTTTGTTTGTTTTAAAACAATGATGACCTTAAACACGACTTAGACCAACTAATGACTAGACGTAAATGACACTTTTTTTTTGACACCCTAGACTCAACTTGCTCTGATACCAAATTGATGCGGGACGAGACACGGACACAGCAAGCTCGCGATCGTCCCTTGATGAGGGAAGCGTCGGACGTGCACGGTTGAGAAACCGGCAAGAGCTAGGGTGGTCGGCTCGCACTTTCGTGCCCGGATCGGGTCACGGGACGGCTTCGCTCTCTCTCGCAGCAGTGATATTATAAATTGAAAGCGAGCTAGGTATCCCTACACATGCTCTCTAGCAGCGGCATATAAAGCATATAAAGAATTAAGCTAATGCCAAGTGTAAGGGTGAAGGCGATACCTCCACGCTCTCGGCGTGGCGAAGATGGGACCCGGCCGGAACTCGTACCCCCGGGAACTTAATACATTATGGTTACAGCAATGCAATTAAGCCCACTCCACGCAGGGAGGTAAAGGGCGACACAAGTGGGCCCGGGAGGACCAGTTTCGGGTTGACGGGCGGTTCCGGGTGATGCTTCGGCTTCACGCGTACTCGTGTTAGTGGGGGCCCACGTGTTGACCGGAGGGGTCATGTGGGGCCTGATGACTCCTCTATTGTGGAGACACTTGGGAAGCGTTCCCCTGGGATGGCGAGCTGCTGGAACGACCGCCGGACGCCGGGCGGCCCTCGGACGACGCTCGCTGGGAACTCGGCCACGAACCTGAAAGTTCTGTTTGTAGGCGCACGACTCGGAGAAAACTGCTGCCGAGATCAGCCCCGTCGTCAGAATGCGACGAGATTAGCGCCGTTGGAAAGCTGACTAAGAATACTTCGACGTAAGGGTCTTCAAAAAAAAATAATCAGATCTGTATTTCTGATCATGTATTTTACAAGCTTGCTGGAATCTGGCCAGAACTGCAGGGGCAGGTTCTGACTTCTCTGAAGATCGACATTGACCGGGGAGAAGACCTCCGAATCTGGAAATGATTTCTTCAATAAAGTTGAAGGTCTCTGAGAGAGGAATCCGGGACTATTTTTGGTTTTTTGATTGGAGAAGAAATGGATTTTCTGGGATTTTTTTACTAGACCTGGGTCGGATCTGGGAAACTGTGGGCAGACTGTTCTTGGGAGCTTGGATGAAATTTGTAAAATACTTGGAGGGTGAACCAAAAATTAAGAAAATTCCTGGTGGTAGAGGGATGTGGAAAGAACTCCCAGTAAACTCGGGCGTCCCAAAGAAAATCAAAAGATGGTTCGAATGGGGTAGACTCAGAGCTGATGAACAGTGAACAGAACCAGGACAGATCTGGAACTTGAACATGGACGAAAATCAAAACATAGCTAAAGGATGAATTTTGACGTGATTTTTTTTGTGGGGATAAGGGTTCTAGAGGGGAACCAACCCTGAAATTTTGAGCTTCAGAAGACGTAGGGAGTGATAGCAGGAATTCGGAGAAGAAGGATCTGTCCTGAGTGGACAGAACACCGAAACCGTTGGCAACGACGCGTCGGCGGCGAGTCGATGGCGGCGGCGATCACCGGAGTTGCTTCAGATGCTGGAGGGGATCAAGGGGGAAGGGATTACACTCTAGAAAGGGGAGAGAGGGTGGAGGAACCAGGGAGAGAGAGGGGAGGGGCGCAAGCTTCACTTGGGGGCAAATGCCTTTTTTTCCATTCATTAATTCATTCAATATGAAAATACAAGTATATATATGCAAGGGGTCTAACCTATTCTAAGCCCTTGGATCAAGGGTTGATTAATGAAGGGTTGGGATGTGGTTTGAACAACCACATTAAACCCCATTAAACAACAAGGTTCGCCCCCCCCCCCCCCCTTTTAGAAGACAAATTAGACTTGTCTTCTTTAATTAATTCTAGGTCCAAGTCCAAGGTTGGACCATGGACCAGCCACCTTGGGCCCAGGAGTCCAGGTGGACCAATAAGGAGGAGGGAGGGGGCCCCTGCAGGGCCTACATGCACATTTGCAAAGAAACCCAATGGCCTTTTGCACATAAACCCACTAAGACCTACTATTGCGTACCCATATAACACAAGGGCGTACATACAAATATGAAAGGACGTAAATGCAAGCATAATGTGAGCGGGCTGTCGTTGATGTCCCCATCACCCCTTCTTGGGTGTCATTGATCGCGGGACTTCATCTCAAAATTTTAAGATCATCAGATACACGGATTGGGAGGACCAACCATTTCTTTGAGCTTCTGTCCTTGATCTCATAATCCTGGACAGCACTTCAAAGAACGGGCTGTGGCAGTTCAACGGCGGCACGAACGGAGGTGGCGGCGGCGGTGGCTGGAAGTCGCATCCAGCGGAGGTGATAGAGGTGGGAATCACTCCCAGAATTAAGGCTTCACACGTTGGAGAATGCTGCAACTCTCACAGCTGCAAGAAGGGGGAGAGAGGGGAGGGGCGCCCAAGGCACAAGAACACATAATTTTCTGATTTTCTTCTCATTAATTTCCAAAATAATGAAAATACATGAGTTTTATAGACCTAACTAAATGACAATTACTACCTTCAGATCTAGGGTTAGGGAGGGTAGTTAGGGGCTGAGAATATTTAATTCCTTTTCCTTTCTCCCATGTGGTCAAAACAACATAAAAAAAGGATAAATGGCAAGTGGGCATCTTGGACTTTTCTTGGTCCAACTTTGAAAGGTCTTGGTCTAAGCCCACCTTAGACTTTGAACCAGCCCCACATGAGCCCTAGAGCCTAAGTGGACTAATGGGAAAGAACATGGGGGTCCCGCCGGGCCACATGGCCTTTTGCAAAGAAACCCACTAAAACCTAAGGACTCACACTTTGGCTTATAGTTGCCATACAATTGTAAACCCATTTAACACAAGGGTATAAATGTAAATAAATAATAAAAAAAGTTAGTGGCCTTGCTTTGATGTCCCCATCAATTCTCCCCGGGTGGAAGAAACTTGACCCGTCGAGTAAGGGGTGCAGATGTGCATGTATCGCTCATGCGGATCTGTCGGATGTGGACCGCGCTCTCCACCGTACCAGGTAGCGTGGGTACGCTCCATTCCTAGTAATCGTCATCTGCTCATCCCGTATAAGTTCTATATGCTCATGCTGTTGTGGGAATGAGACTAGTGGTGGACACTCCGGGGTGGGGTCACTCTCAAAGGGAGGAGATGGCTCAAAGACTCACTAGGAATCACCGTTGGGTCCCTTTATGTGACTAGATCCGAGACATTATGGTAGAGCTGATCTCAAATTTTGGCAAGTCTACAACGTGCGCATGAGATCCGACTTGCCTCACACTCGAAATGGATTGACACTTGCGAGCTTGCATTAGACCGACTGACTCGACGTATGCAGACTCTATGCACTCGACAAACGTATGTATAGACTCTTAACAAACTGGACAAATAAAGAAAAACATGGACTCACACATGACCCTAAACAAACCTACTGTTAGACCGACCCATACATATGTAATGGTGGACCAGGACATCCGAATGTGTGCCTTGCATACACACTATGCAACCTAATATTGGTGGAATGGAATCCTAGACATCCTAACATGCACCATTCATACACTGACGGCCCTTTGGATTTTGGAGGTTTGGGTGGGCCAGGAGAGCCAAAGTCACTTTCTTCCATACCCCAATGAATGGGCTCCTTGTACAGTGTAGGTGGACTGGCCTGTGGGGTAGTGGTGTGATACTGAATTTCATGGAAGAAGTGGAGTAGATAAGGTGAGTCAAGAGGATCACTAGGGAATGGGTCGAAGGGATCAAAGAACATATGACCCCTCGAGTTGGGTTCCCTCATGACACGGTCCCATGTTTGAAACTCTTGAAGGTGTAAATGATCACCCTCATCCATTGTGGTAGGTGAGACGTTGGTCATTCGGAGAAGATATGGTTCCTCCCTCGGGATAAGTGGAATGAAGTTAGGCTCGGCCGGCATGGGGAGGAATACAAGAACCTCCGTGGTGACATGACCCACGGTGCAGACAGAGGTAATGGACCCCAAAGCGGGATGGGTGAAGCTACAACTTGTGGATTGGTCGAAGCCTGGTGCCAACATGTGCGTCAACTTCAACTGTCGGTCTAATCCCTTAATAAGGTCTTCCAATGTATTTACATGGTGACAAGACCGAAAAGTGGTGTGGAATGAGTTGACGGGCACTAATGGTAGTGCGGGGTCAACGGATGGATAGTAAGGTGTTCTAGGGACCAAGCCTGTCTTGAGCCAGCTAAGTAGTGGCTCGATGATGATTAGCTTTCTCGTTAGAAGTACGGGTGGCTCTGGCTGAGGCGGCTTGATGCGGGATGACTATGAGACTCAACGCGGACGGGTTGCGCCCTTGGACTCTAAAGGACGACGCAACTAACAAGACGACGCGACCAGCAACGACACTACAACACGGCACCGAACGAGCTCTAGAAGAGGCGATCATGCCGGCGAGGGAAACGTGACGATCTTGCACGGTTGGGAAATCGGCTTTGAGTTTCGGGTGGTCCGCTCACTCTAGTGCTTGGAACGAGTCACGGGACGGGTTCCGCTCTCACAACTCGCAGCGGTGATTAATATTTAACTAGCTAATAAAATATCCTACTCACATGCAGTGGCTTCCAAAACACATACTAAACAAGCAAATACGATAAAAGGGGGGTGGCGAGTGTACCTCCACGCTCGGGGAGTGGGGAAGACTTCCCGGCTGAGATCCGGAACTCCCGGTATAGAAAATATTATTAAATTACAGAATTAATTCTACAGCCCACTCCACGCAGGGAGGTAACAGGCGACACGTGGCGTCCGGGAGCACCAATCTCGGGTTGACAGGCAATAGTTGGTGGAGCTCGGGCGGACGCGATCAGTCGGTTCGGCTCGGTTCACTCGGGCCCGTAGGATAGCACGTGGGACCCGCTGCTAGTACGGCGACGTTCGGGAGGCCTCCTTGCTGCAGTGACCGGCAGGGCGTCTCTGGAGTGTCCCGGGTCGATCCCCGGGAGCGGCGGTCACCGGAATGGAGTCGGGCAATTTCTTGGGAATTAATTCCCAAGGCTGTCCCGCAGCTGTGTTTCTGGCTAGATCTACGCACTCGGACGAGAACGGCTCGTACTCCCAGCTCCGATGTCGGATCATGACATAATGGGTACCGTTGGAAAGAGAATTCAAAATCCTATGACATATTGGAATTACAGCTTCATCCAACGGCTGGAATGAAAATTCGAGCGACTGCTAATTGATTGAGCATATTGTCCCGAAATACAGAACAAGCTAGACAGAACTTAAACCCCCTGATCAAGGGCTTTGACCGAGGATCAAATGAATGACTTAGAACCTGGGATTTTTATGGAGGAAAGATGGAAGTGTAACGGAGACGCATATAGTTTTTTTGTAAATTTTGGATAACATTTGAGGGGGTGAAAAAATCGGCTACCAAGATCTATCCCACAGATCTGCACACAGGCATACTTTGGCGAAGAAGAACAGGTGGCTGGAAAATGGGGAAAACGGGTTCTGATCAACCTCAAAATTAAACTGGGAATGGCCTATGATGGGGGAAACCTACCCTCAAAGTTTCGTCACGATCCAACGGTCGGATCTTCCGTACCAGACTTTTCACAGAGCTGTTGTCCTGCAACTCCGAGTTTTGGGGCCGCAGGATGATGACCGGCTTGTGGAGGCTCAACGGCGGCACGAACGGCGGCGGCGGTGGCGGTGAATGATCACATATGATCGAGGAAGAAGAGAAGAAGAGGAAATTTGAGGAAGATAGAAGATCTAGGATCAGATCTGAAGAAGAAATGGGGAAGAAGGGGGAAGAACACTTAGAACAAGGAGAGAGGGGGAGAGGTGCGCCCAAATCAATTTGCCATATAATTTCTTCATTAGTTTGAACAAAATACAACAAGAGACATTATATAATAAAACCCTAGACCTAGCCAAATGACCTAGGATACCCTTGGTCAAGGGGGTATAATAGGGAAATGGGGGACAAGGGTGATTAAATTAATCCCACTAGGGGACAAGGGAGGGGGCGCCCATGGCTTAAGTCAACAATTCCCACTAGTCCATTTTCTACTTTGGACAAATGGCCAACACATGGGGCCCACATCTTGACAAAAGATAAAATCCCCTAATTAATTCCCTTGGATTTAATTCAAACCAAATACACACCAAATACATGCTAAATACACACCAAATACGATCAAATACGTATAAAATATGAATACGTATAAAAATACATACTGAAGTATCAAAGCTCTGGCGGCGACTCCAGACTATCCCCCAGCCACAAAGAGGTCGGTGTCGACCGAGTCGTGCTGCGGGTCCCGTATCGACGGCTCGCTGAGTTGAGCCGTACTCTGGCTCTGGTGTCCCCACCACGGCTCCAAATGAAGTGGCTCCGAATAAAGATCAGAAGGTGAAGTAGGTGGCAAAGGAGCTCTAGGGGAAGGGTTCCCCGACTGGGGTGGGTGAGGCCGTGGGGCAAGAGCATCCTACCTCGTGGGCTCATGTTGCCGTCCGACCGGCTCGGCACTCTGCTGACATGTAGATGCTCGTCGAAGGGCAGCATCAAACCTTGACTCGAAAGGCTTAACCTCTAGAGTGACCTGATAAGCATGCTCCAGAGTGGTCACGTCGCGGCAAAACAATTCAAACTGGTAGTGAAGCCGCAAACCTTTCTGGAAGCATAAGGCAGTCGTGGTGCTCTTCTCTCCAACTCCCAATAGGTACTCATCAAAGTCCCGAATATACTCAGACACGGACTTGTTGCCTTGGACGGGCCTGATCGGGACTTTCTCTAGGGCGGAGACTCGCCTAACCAGACCTTGGAGAGATCGGTCGGTAGCATCCATCCTATCCTCTATGGCATTAAGCCTAGCCTCAGTACGGTAAAAATATTCCCGCGTGTCTCGGTCAAACTTGTCCATCCTATCCATGAGGGTGTGTATCGTTTTAATTGGGACTTGGGCGTAGGGATTGGCCATAGTTTCGAAAGATGAAAATTGGGTCCCCTATGACTGGGCATGCAACAAAATGGAAGTAATGGAACTATTTATGCAAAACTAATGCAAGGACCTAGACATGACTCTAAATAGTGAAAAGGGATAAAATGCAAACTCGACTACCAACCTAGACTCAACCAGTATCAGGTACGTGGCAGAGGTTTGATCCGAAGATCGCACTCACGCAAGTATGTTACCTTCCCAATAGGCATAACCTATCATTCCGTGGACACCTTTTAATATACCGGAAAGGAATGCAATGCAAACAGACAAAACTACTCTAGACTCAACTTGGCTCTGATACCAATTTGATGCGGGACGGGACGCGACTCAACGCCAATTTGAATGCAAACCTTGGACTGTAGGCAAACTCGTGACTCGTCCCTGGCGAGGGAAGCGTGCGGATGTGCGCGGTTGAGAAACCGACAATGAGCTAGGGTGGTCAACTCTTACTTTCGTGCCCGGATCGGGTCACGGGACGAGTTTCGCTCTCTCTCGCACAGCGATGATTGAAATAATATGAACGAGCTAGTTATCCTATCACTCTCGCAGCGGCATATAGAAATATATACGAGTAAAGCAAATGCCAAAGAGGCGAGCGGAAACGATACCTCCATGCTCCGGGCGTGGGGAAGGCGATCCCGGCCAAGACTCGTACTCCCGGTACAAATATTTGACAATAATTATAGAAATGATTTTACTGCCCACTCCACACAGGGAGGTAAAGGGCAGTACAATGACTCCGGGAGTATCAAACTTGGGTTGACGGGCAGCACGTCCGTGAAGCACTCGGGATGGCGGCGGCTGTCGGTTCGGTTCGGTTCTGCTCGGGCCCACAGGACAACAGGTGGGTCCGGCTGCTGGGACGGCAACATCCGGGCATCTCCTTGCTGATGCAGCTGTCTGGGGTGCTGCTGGGGGGTTGCTGGTCGATCCCCGGGAGTGGCGGTCCCTAGATCTGAGCCGGGGATTTATGGGTGAATTAACTCCCAACTCTGTTCTTCAGTCCGACCTCGGGATAGATCTGCGCGACCCGGCGAAAAGAATTCTTACGCCCAGATTCGGAGGCCGATGGAGGCGAGGTTGGCGCCGTTCGAAAGCAAACTTGAAGGGCTACAACATATATTAATTTCACAACCATCCAACAAACGGATTGGAAATGAAAATCACTGTGGCACAGTTGTTTTTGTTGGGTCGGATTACAGACAGTCAGGACAGACAAGGATCTGCCTGAAAATGAATTTTGATCGATAGGAAAATGGTAGATCTAGGACTTGGGAATTTTATGGGGGATAAAGGGGGATGTGAGGGACGCGCAAAATTTGTATGGTAATGTTATGGAGTGGCTAAGGGGGTGGGAAAAATATAATAATAGACTACTATCCCGCAGATCTGATGATTGGCAGACTGTCAGGGGTGGAACTAAATGACTGGAAAAAATAGCAAACGGTGGTGGATTGACACGAAATTTAAAATGGGAGGAGTTAACAACAAGGGGGATGATCTCTCAAAATTTTAAGATCATCAGATACATGGATTGGGAGGACCAACCTTTTCTTTGAGATTCTATCTTGGTTCTCGAAATCCTGGACAGCACTTTAAAGAATGGGCTGTGGCGGTTCGACGGCGACACGAACAGAGGCGGCGGTGGCGGTGGCTGGAAGTCGCATCCAGCGGAGATGATAGAGGTGAGAATAACTCCTAGAATCAAGGCTTCACACCTTGGAGAATGTTGCAACTCTCACAGCTGCAGGAAGGGGGAGAGAGGGGAGGGGCGCCCAAGGCACAAGAACACATAATTTTCTGATTTTCTTCTCATTAATTTCCAAAATAATGAAAATACATGAGTTTTATAGACCTAACTAAATGACCATTACTACCCTCAGATCTAGGGTTAGGGAGGCGCAATTAGGGGATGAGAATATTTAATTCCTTTTCCCTTCTCCCATGTGGTCAAAACAACATAAAAAAGGATAAATGGCAAGTGGGCATCTTGGACTTTACTTGGTCCAACTTTGAAAGGTCTTGGTCTTAGCCCACCTTGGACTTTGAACCAGCCCCACATGGGCCCTAGAGCCTAGGTGGACTAATGGGAAAGAACGTGGGGGTCCCACTGGGCCACATGGTCTTTTGCAAAGAAACCCACCAAAATCTAAGGACTCACACTTTGGCTTATAGTTGCCATATAATTGCAAATATATTTAACACCAGGGTATAAATGAAAATAAATAATAAAAAAAGTTAGTGGCCTTGCTTCGATGTCCCCATCACTTCAGCTTCTCAAGGTGGCACGGACACACCCTCTTGTCGGCGATGGAACCTTGCTTGCCTAGTATTGCCTCCGTGTGCTCATGTCGGGATCTCAGACTGATATGAGATGGCACTCCGAGGGTGTCTATCTCAAAGGTAGGCGTAGGCTTGAGGCACTCACTAGGATCCATCGCGGTGCCCATATAGGGTGTCGGGTCCGCCACGTGGGAAGTGGGGTGAATCCCAAAACCCATCGGTAAGTCCAACCCGTAAGCCGGGTTGCCAAAGCCACTCGAAACTTGGGAAGGTCCAAGTCCTCGTGCCCTCGATTTGGAGGTGACCCTAGGGTATAGCCACTCCAAAGTCACCATCACCAAGTTGCCTACTTGGAATCCCAAGTGGCGCCTACGAGCTGTTCCCCGCTCTTTGTGATCCTCAACGCTCGTTGCTAGATGCTTGCGTGAATGAGTATGCCATGCACTACGATGCGGTCTGGGTGTGAAAAGTATGGTGTGCAAAGGTGGACCGGGGTAGCCAAATGTGGACCAATCATATTTTGATGCCATGAAGACTTTGACGGACTTAGGAGGGCCAGGGCATCCATAGGTGAACCTATCATGCATGGGTGTGACAAATGTCTGGGGACCCGCACATCCATGTATGCTCCTTTCATGCGTAAGACCAATGATGAATGGGGGAGGACCAGCGCATCCAAATGTGAGCCAGTCATGCATTGGGCCTAAAGTGTGTGTGACATGTATGAGATGACCGGACTTGTGACCCATGTCAGATGATGTGATATGCCAAGATAGGTGCACTCTTGTCCCTAAGGTGACGGCCAAGTGTGTGGGTATGGGGTGGTCCTTGAGCTCCCACCCATAAGGATCGAAGGGGTCAAAGGAGGTGTGTATCATGGAGTGGGGCACTTCCTCATTCCCTAGGTGTATGTCGCCCATGATCATGGTTTCTTTTGTGTGGCCCGAGTCTTGGAAGAGATGGACTTGGTTCAACATGGTTGGTTGGGGTAGGGAAAGGTGCGTAGTGGGTAAGGTGGGTGGGTCACATGGGTAACTAGGCTCCCATTGGAAGGGGTCGAAGGGATCATGATATGACTCGCCTAGAGAGAGACATTCTACGTCCTCAAGGTCCACAAAAGGTGGGTCATCCTCCTCCAAGATAATTGGGCCAAGGTCGTTAGTGGGTTGGCCGATCAAAGCACTTGGGATCTTAATGGGAGGAGAGTGGACCGAGATGGGTTCCTCATCCATGAGGAGAAAGAAAAGGAGGTCGCTAGTGTACCACCCAATAGTGCAAACCGAGGTGATAGACCCGTCACATGGGTGGATGTGGTCAAGGCTCTTGGGTCGGTCTGCCCCTAGGGTCAACAAGTAAGTCAGCTCAAGTTGCCATTGTAGGCTTTTGATGAGATCATCCCAGCCCTCTACCTCGTAGTAGGATTGGATCGTGGTGTGAGAGGAGTGGATGGGCACAATTTGGGATTGATATCCCAAGGGTGAGGGGTGTGGGGGTGAGTTAGGAACGGTGGGGCCTCGTTTGAGCCATTGCAGCATTGACTCGTCTATGGTGAGGGTGTGTGGCTCTTGAGGATCCGGACTAGGAGGGGTGGGTGAGATGTGTGGCTCTTGGATTTTCTTTATGGTGGGTGGCGGATCCGGATTGGAATCCATCTCCGCATGGTTGGGTGCGTAGGCCACAACTTCCAAGGATAATGGGGTAGGAAGGTCTATGGTGGGTGGTTTGGTGATAGCCCGCGCATGGTGCATCCGGGGTGGTGAGCGAGGTCGGACTTGGGTTGGGGTTGGGAGTGGAAGTAGTGGAGGCCTAGGTTGGGGTAGGATTGGGGTTGGAAGTAGTGGAGGCCTAGGTTGGGGTAGGATTGGGGTTGGAAGTGGAAGGCGGGTTGGGTGAGGAGGTTTGGGTTGATTGGTTTTGGGGGGTGCATCCCTTTTAGGGGATGATAGAGGGGTAGTGGTAGGGACCAAGGGGGCTTGTGCGGTATGGGTTTGGTGAGGGATTTTGGGTTGGCGGGTGGTGATCGTCATGGGCTAAGGTGGAGGGGTGGACACGGGGTCCACTTGGGTTTGAATGGTGAGGGTTGGGTGAGTGACTTTGGGTTGGGGAGTGGTGGTCATCGTGGGGTTAGATGGGGAGGTGGAGGCCGAGGCCACTTGGGTTTGGGTGAGGGTTGGATAAGGAAATGTGGGTTGGGGGGTGGCCCTTATAGGGGGAACCATGTCAGTTAGGGGTCTCTTGCCCTTGGGATCGGCCGGTTGTGGAGAGATGGAAGTGAGTCGTTGTTGACACCTAGAAAATGAACAAGGGTGAAAACATAATTGAAAAGAGGGTCGGACCAAAGGTGAAAGACCAATGATGAAGCTCATCAACTGTCTACCCGGCTAAAACCCTTGTCGGCAAAGCTGATGCCCGGTGCCAATGTCACTCAGACGGCAGCACTGATAAAGCAGCAGTCACTCGACTGATGAGACCTTCCAGCCCTTTAATGAGAGCTGTACTACCGTTTCGTCCAAGAATCCACGGATGATATGTCAGGGTAAGTCAGATGTCGGCTTACTGACAGATGTAATATGAGATGAAGATGAAGCCGGTACCGGCAGATGAAGATTGCAAAGGCTTTTGCAAAGTCAGAACAGAAGAAGAATGGTCTCCACAGATTATATACCCGGCTGAGGTCTTCCCAGACTAAAGCTGATGTCCGAGCTCGTCACCATTCAAGTGACGGTGTTGATAAGATGAAACCCGATTTTGTCACCATTCAGATGGCAATACCGATGAAACCCCTGTCTACGGACTGATGAAACACCTGTCTACGGACTGATGAAACCCCTATCTACGGACTGATGAAAACCGTAATGATGATCTCGATACAAGATATGTCATCAATGAAAGGCCCTTTCGGGTGATGATGCACTTAAAAAGTCCCAAGTGGGCCTGT
Organism: Amorphophallus konjac; assembly: GCA_022559845.1. NCBI lineage: Eukaryota > Viridiplantae > Streptophyta > Magnoliopsida > Alismatales > Araceae > Amorphophallus > Amorphophallus konjac. Next base: position 169,407,068 of record CM040119.1, on the reverse strand, counting down.
GTGAAGGTCACGCCGAGAGCCTGTGGTCGAAGCCCAAAGCTGCGCCGAGAGGTGGGATTCGAGCGCTCCGGGAAGCCCGTTTCAAGCGCGCCGAGATGAAGCCTGCCGAGAAGGGGGGAAACGGGTATAAAAACCCTCTCCCTTCGAACAGATGAGAGAGCGGACCAACTGAGGGGGGACGAACAGAAAAAGAGAGAGCCACCAAAAGAGAAGATAAGAAAAAAAGAGAAGATAGAAGAATAGAAAAAAAGTAGAGAGAGAGTCTCCCTCGGCTGAGAGAAGAGAAGAAGCAGAAGAGAAGAGGAAGCAAGCTTCAGGTGCGCTGTCCCGGGGAGGGAGAGAAGTCAATGCTCCGCCCTCCCCACGCTGTCTTTTCTTTCTATTGATGTAATCTAGCGAGTTTTCTTCTCGATTTATCAGACGTAGTTAGCGAGGTTTAGGTCTCGAGCTCCGTCTGTCTCTCCACTTTGCATTTCTCTTTTACAGTCAGTGTAAAGCTTCGAGCAATGTAATGAAATATCAATGAGACCCATTCGGGGATCTACTGATTAAGAGGTTTGCCCCCTTTGGCTGAAATATCTGCTCTCCACTCCCCCTCGTATGATCATCGTTTATGAGAAATGGCTAATGGTTCATACGAACCTTCTCTGCAGAGGCGTAGGAACAGAACCCCTGACCTTATCTAATAGGTTACTGGGTTCTGTCGCCTCCCCTCTTCCTGCCTCAATGGCAAATCCCTCGTGTCCGTGCGAGCTTTCTTACAAGGCCCCTCAAGCCTCCTCCTTGTGCCGTTCAGGACCAGAGACATCAATCTCTTGGATTCCTGAACTGCTGGGTATACGAGAGGACATGTCAGACCACTGCTATCCCTCGGATTCTAACGAATGACGATTTCGATCTCCCGACCCTCCATTCTAACCCCTTGGATGACTAGGGTCTGGAGTTTCGGCGATAAAGGTTCCTCCGTCACCGATTTTTAGATGCCATTAGGTTCGTTCGGGGATCAGAGACAGTCATCTCTTGATACCCAGACAGCCGGCGGCAGAAATAAATGAAGTCTTCAAAGATCCAGATGATAGTCTCGATTCTCCATCGATTCTACCTTCCAGATCCCCCTTGGCCCTTCCTAACAGAAGCATCCTTGAAATCCTTCTCCTGCACTTCAAATCCGGCTTCAATCACAGTCAGAAAGCCCAGGAATCCCAGAAACAGAGTACCGTTTGAGCTCTGAAAAACCCTAAAATCCTTCCGCAAATCCACCTTCTCGGCGTGCAAAATTCCCCGCCGAGAGCTGTCCCGCCGAGAGACCCTCTCCCCCCAGCTAAACGACAAACCCTGCCATTCAAACCCTTTTCACGTGAGCCTCCATGCAAGCCTCCCGGCGCCAGGCTCCTGGCGCGGCCAGGAGCGCGCCGGGAAGCTCCACGCCGAGACCCCTCCCCTATAAGCCTATTCAAACCCCCCAGTCTACATGCTCCCGGCGCCACCTTCTCGGCGCGGCCAGGAGCGCGCCGGGAAGCCACTGCCGAGAACCCCCCTTTTTTTGAACCAATGAACCACCGCCGAGAGGCCCTTTGGCCAACCAATAAACCTCCGCCGAGACCCTCCTCTGGCCGATAGAAAGCCATGCCGAGACCCACCTTCTTGGCCAAATGAAGCCCAGTCAGGGGACCATCCCTGCACTACCATTTGTCAACCTTCTGATCTCTTCAGACATAGGCCCCGGGGATGTTCAGAGATCGTCATGGATGCCTTGAGAAGACACAGTAATGGGGAAAACCTCCCCTACAGTCCTCATTCCCGATCCGGATTTCACCCTTATGAACCCAAAGGGCCATGTCGTTACATGAGTTCTGAGGGGCTTAAAGGGGATATTAATCGATGGTATAAATGCAAGCGATGTCCCGGGGCCCGGTGCCCTTCCTCGTTCGGTCGTCATCTCGGCATTCCGTGGATGATGACCTATTCTCTCTTGGCATAATCCAAGTTGAGCGGACATGCTGCCAAAATTTATGCATATCCTATTGGGTAACTGTGATGTTCTCCCTCTCAACCCCGTCGACCCACGGAGTTATGTCTTTGCATGCCCTCCGATGGTCCCTCCAAGGGGGATATAGATGTGCCATCGCACCCACATGGAGCGTGCCATGTCACGCCGGTCCCCATTCGGACTCCGGGTCAATTATGCCCGATCTTTTCCGGATCCTACTCTGCCACCGCATGGGTAGTTTCCTATTCCCCACTTGGCATAGTTCAAGCTGGTGGGAATATGCCGTCGGAGATATCCCCTAAGATAACGAACCCCTGCTTCGTCTAATCCATTTAGCATCTTGCAAACGAATGAATTCCGTTTCTTTTGAGCATGTGGCTTTACCGATGTCCTCCTCCTATCTTTGCGTTTAATCAAGGGTTGTCCTCCTTAGGGAGGACGTAATTAACGTCATAGCGTTCAGGGTATGACGGATTTCTGATCCCGACTCGGACTTCACAATTGACTGACCATGTCAGATCGATCGCACAATAAAATTGTCACCCCGGTGACTGGCACGCCAATAAACCAACAAACGAATAAATCAACAAATAATAAACAGATAAGATTTAAATAAGAGGATGATAAAATAAAATCCGCGTCCACAAGTCTGGCACGCCCGGTGGGACTGGGTCTCCCTTCATCTTTACGCTAAAGTAGGAGGCCCAGCGGGCCCCCCCCAAAATTCTGATTCTATGTACTTTCCTTATTTTCAGGAATCTACAATGACAGCCGGAGTCATGTCCATTTGCTTCGACCAGTAGCCGATTGACATGCATGTGCGAGAAGGCTACCTGGCGGTACCTCTCGCATTCGGATCGATGCCGCCTGCCGTCGGGCTGCCCAACTGCTTGGGCGTCGTCTTCACTGACCTTCTGCAGGTCGATGACAAGGAGCAAGGCACCGCTGCAAGTGCCCCGGTGAAGATCACTGACCAGAAGAATATCTTACTAGAGAAAACGGTCCCCACGGCCGTCGACTACTACGTCCATCATGTCCAAAAAAGGGGCATGGTCCCTGCTGCTGCTCAGAAGAGGAGAAGAACCAACCGGAGGAGCCGGTATGATGCTGTTGACCGTCGTCTTTCCAACTCCGGAAAGACCATGATGATTGGAGGTGTCCGGGCAAACATGAATGGTTGCCCAAGGGAGGTCAAGCCGGACGTGATCATCCCGATGGTGCCCACTGCCAACAGATTCCAGACTCTGGCCGCCAGGCAGGCCAATTGGGAGGCTGATGAGAGGAAGCCGCTGGCGCCCAAGCCAGCGAAATACAAACAGGTCTGGCGATCGAAGAGGATTCAGAGCTGGGTTCCAGCTCGAGATGAGGAGAAGGCTGCTGAAGATGCTGTTGCCCGCTTCAGGGCAGAAAGTCGAAGAAGAGAGGGAAAAGAGACAAGAAATGCTGTTGCTGCTCGCCCCAAAGCCTGGGACAGAAGAGATGAGAGAAATGATGAAGAAAGAAATTTGACTGCTGCTCGCCCCATGATGAGGGGTAGAAGGGATGAGAGGAAGGAAGTCCTTACTGTCACCCATCCCAGGGCTGGGGGCAGAAGATGGCAAAGAAAGAAATATGATGCTGCTGTCAACTGCTGCCGAAACGGCAATGTGGGAATGAGCGAACCAGTCACGGTCGCCATCCCAAGAAGACCGAGGGCCTGTGCCAGACAGGCCGACTTGTTCAAATATTCCAAAGCCGAGCATTTGAATGCTCAGGTAACAAGACTGGCCTATCAGCAGAGAACCCAGGAAAGACTAATGCTCCAACCTGAGCCACAGAGGCACAATTCTGAAGAGATGAAGCAGATAGTCCAAGACTACTTCCACTACCTGGGGAGCTCTGCCCTCGGTCAACAAAGACTATCCCGTGCCTTGGGCACCAGAGGTGAAGAAAAAGAAGAAACACTTCGAGAAACGATGATCGGAGCCTATTCCTCCGATTCAAATCACTATGAAGAAGGTCTCAGGGCCGGATATGACAAAGAAGACCTGTACCGGGAAGAAGCCAAAGAAAGAATATCGGTCTTTGACCGGCTCAAATATCCTGACCAGGTGAAAAGAAAGGTCTACAGGCGGAAAGAAAAAATGCAAATCTTCGCCTGCAACATGGCTGGACTTGCCAGGGGGCAAGATATACTACCAACTCGGCCAGATGAACTGCTCAGGTTGGCTACTAGACCTGGTCCTGTCACAAGAAGAGGCCAGGCCGCAAAAGATAAGATGAAGAAATATGATGAAGCCCGCAAGATCACCACCATGACAGTCAATGTGGTGACGACAGAGGATGAGGACAATCCCCTTATTGATGATGCTGAAGGGACTTCTGAAGATATGCAAATCCCATCAGCCTTGGATCCTATGGTCCAGATGATGTTCAGAAGATACCAGCAGGAGATCAGTGCTCTCCGAAGGCAGCTCAATGAGAGACATGAAGCTACATCAGTCTCAAAGCAAGCTGAACCTGTGGGGCAGACATCCAGCTCAGCAGAGACGGCTATCCCAGCTAACCCTCTCCTAGCTGATAAGGGCAAAACACCGAGCCAACCTATTCCACAGCAAACAGCAGCTCAGCCCTCTGTGTCTCAGACACAGCCTACCGGGCCCATCTTGGGCGCCACTGTGATGACAACTCCTCACAGCCAGCAACAAGCTCACTTCTTTCCAGAAGACATAGATCCAGTTGTAGCCCACAAGCAGATGATTGAAAGAATTGTGGAAATGAAGCTGTCAGAAAAGACTGGTGGTGATGTTGGTACCTATGATGTGTACAAGGTACCGTATCCTCCCCAGTATGCTGCCAAGAGACTACCCCCAGGCGTCAGTAAGCTGCCGAAGTTCGAGAAATTTAATGGCCAAGGCTCCCCTAGGGAGCATATAGCCTACTACACTACAATCATGGGCGACCTGGCAGTCGATGAAGCTTATCTGCTCAAGTTCTTTGGCTCATCCCTCACTGGGTTGGCCTTTGAATGGTACTCAAGCCTGCCAGCTGGGTCAGTGGTTGATTGGCCTGATATGCAGAGAAAATTCCGCGACAGATTTCATGTCACGGAAAGGGAAATCACGATAGCAGAGCTATATGCAACCAGGCAGAAGCAAGATGAAACTGCACTGGACTACATCAAAAGGTGGAGGAACTTAGCCATGAGATGTCGAAGACCTCCTCATCAAGAAGATGCGGTGCAAATATGCAAGCAGAGCCTCAGGAGGGAGGTGCTAGAAAAAATGATCGGTGCAGATGTCAGAACGTTTGACCGACTGAACAATATAGTGGCAGAAGTCGAGACGTTCGTGTCCGAGCGTCTGACCGCCAATGTCCCCACCATGCCGAAGGGAAAATCCAATGAGCGACGGCCATCACACTCTGAGGCCAACACCATCGATTTCAGAACCTTCGAGCAACAGAAGGGGAAGAAAGGGGCAGATGAAGCTCCCCCGCTAGCAGATACAGTAGAAAGAAAAGATAAAGTCTCTCTGAGAGACAAGATGAGAAAAGCATATTCCTTCCCAAAAGATAAGACGGCCGCACTGTTCAACTGGGCATACAAGTTCAATAAGGTAACATTGCCTGAACCCAAAAGACCAGCAGATGCAGCAAAGAAAGATGATCCGCTGCTCTGTCCATTTCACCGTGCGCTGGGGCACGCAATTGAAGATTGTTATGTCTTCAAAGATATCATGGAAGGAATGGTCAAGAAAGGCGAGCTGCAGCTGGGAGATTACCAGGTAAAGCCGCCCCATCCACATGAGCCTCCACCCTGGAGAATGGCTGCCAATATGATCTCAGTCTACCAACAGCTGCCCAAGGAAGCCGTTGAAGAATGCACCAAGTACACCTATGAAGCTTGCTTCCTCACCCCACAGAAAGATCAGGAAGGATGGCAGATGATACCCATAAAAAGCAAAAAGAAGACTCATGTAGCCAGTACCAGCGGAGCAGTTATCGGGGTGTTACCCCAAGGCCCGAGCCACCTCCGATAAAGCCAATATGGCATACAACTGAGACTGGACCAGTCATCCGGATCCCTACTCACAACCGGAGGAGACAAACTCCCCTCCCTACACATAAAGAAGTAAGCCCTGCAGCCAGGCGTCTGCAGCAATATATTAATGAGCTTGATGAGTACGAGCAAAAGAAACCCAAGCATCTGCTGATGAAAGACTGCATACCCTGGGAACAGCTCGAAGAATTGAAAATCAAAGAGCAGCCAGAGGCAGAACAAGAAAAAGCTAAGAATGAACCCTTCTGGGGGCAGGAGCTAGCAAAGCCAAATTCCCAGAAGAAGAGGAGGCGACCCAAGTCCAAGAAGGGAAAGAAGGTCACGACAGTACAATGTAACACTCTGTCGGTACTCTTTTCCTTGCCCGGGGAGGATGATGAGCCAGAAGCATCCGACGCCCCGCTAGAAGCTAACCATGCCGAAGCCTCCACCTCGGCCCATGCAACACGTTCTGGGAGAAGATGGGGGCGCCCACCACCAGCCAACCATAATATTATGTTCAGAGGGGAGCAACCCTATCAAATCCCGGAACCAGAGATACGAGGTGCCCAGGTTCCTCCCTCTGCCAGTCTGTACCAAGACAAAAAGAAGGCAGATGAAGCCCCTTCATTCCTGGAGTTCCAGTCCAGCTTAGAGAATGAGCAACCGGCTCATACTGCTCCAGCTAAAAGCAATAAATGCCAGCAGACAGCAGCTAGAAAGCAGAAACAGTATGAAGAAAATGAAGAAAGTAACCCTCTAGCAAAACCAGGGGCAGTCGCTACAGAAGAAGCCTTCCGGGAGACCGATGAAGAAGATGAAATTGGGACTGGGCAGCAAAGGCCACAGGCACCACATGAACCTCCAAGACCCCGATGGGCAGAGGAGATGAGACTATCTAATGTCCGGGTGGGCAGTCGAGTCATGAAAATCCTGAAGAAGCTCCCTACCAGATTCTCCATCTGGGAAATTCTCTCTCTGAGCGAAGAAGCTCGCCAAGCAATCGTGGATGCCTTGCAGTCTCCGGCACAATGTGAAGCACTCCTGGCAGAAGTGAATGCTGGGCCATCGGTCACCTTCACGAAAGATGATATGCTTATCCCAAATACCGGTCACAACAGACCGCTGTATATGAGGGGCTCCCTGAACTGTCAGTCGCTGAGTAGGATACTGATAGATCCCGGGGCTGCTGTAAATATCCTTCCCTATCGCATCTATCAGAAATACTACTTTGACCTGCAGCTTACCAAGGTCAGAGATATGAAGATTGCAGGGTTCAATCAGAAATGTGAAACACCTCTGGGGGTGGCTGATTTCAACCTCACACTGGGCGACCTCACTACCGTGGTACGATTCTATGTAATCGACTCCAACACCACGTATAAGGCCCTGCTGGGAAGAACGTGGCTGCACGAATATCAGATAGTGCCATCCACACTACACCAATGCATAAAATACTGCCATGAAGGAAAAGAAGAAAGGGTGTTTGCAGACCTACATCCCTTCGAAGTGTTCGAGTGCCATATGCTCGATGCATCCTACTACACTGAGGTGTCACAAAAGGATAAAGGAAAAGAAGCTGTGGTCAGCCAGAAAAAGCCGGCGACGAAGACAAGAAACTGGTCTCCGCCGCCGCCAAAAGGCTACATTAAAAAGCATGGAGTATCTCACATCTCTTATGCTGGTGATTTTGCTCGGATCACTCCTCCTGGCATACACCCAGATGATACTGAAAAAAAATGAAAGAAAAATACACACAGGTGGAAGTTCCTCAGGGTCTAGTCAAGCCCATAGCCAGCATAGAATACCAGACGGTGCTGCCACTAAAGACTATGGAAATCCCTCGCTTCAGCGAACCCCCTATTATATTCTACACCGGGGAGCCAGTCGAAGAAGATGATCAAGACTGTATGGCCCCTGAAGAAGCTGCAAACCTGATGGTACCGATTACAGGCTTGGATTATACTACCCAACGGGTTTCACAAATGTTCTCCAAGATGCAAATGCCATCGATGCAGCCTGCTGCTCAGAAGAAAGCATTCAAGGAGCTATGGGATCCGCCTCGAGATAGCAAGGAACTGAGGAAGATCACACAGCACCCGGGACTGGGTTATACCCTGCAAGAATACTATGAAGCCGAGGTGGATGTCATCTCTGCCTTCTACCAGAATGAAGATCCCCCTGAAGTGGGATATGATCAATACCCCTTTGAAGATGAAGAAATTATGTATCAATCCATAACAGACAATGAAGCCCAAGACAACCAGCCGGAGCCAAGGATGTCTGATGAGACTAAGAAGGGTTGGTGCTGGGAGAATCCATCTTGCAAAGAGGATCTGTTCCAGGCCGAAGCACAATTTGATACGGGAACCCCGGATGAAGATCAAGTAGCCAGAGAGCTGCAAGAGTGCCTGGAGTTTGGGCGCATTCTAGAAGAATTCCGAGCTCTACATAATGATGACCTCTCAGGGGAGCCCACATCAGAAGAGCCTCTAAGCACGGAAGACTCCACTTCGAAGTTTTCCGCTGAGCCAGTCACGTCCTCGGGGCAGACTGAACAGAATCCGGCCATATTGGCCTTATACGATGCACCAGCATCTGCTGATGACCCATGTGATGAAACAGAAAATCATGAGAATGAAGAAGATTATATCCCGGGAGGCTTTATTGATTTGCAAGAAGCCCCACCCGAAGTTGAAGACGGAGGCCAAGCCACCGTCGATGAGCTGATAGAAGTAAATCTGGGGTCAGCAGATGAGCCAAGGCCGACATTCCTCAGTGCACTGCTGGAGCCAGCTGTCAAAGAATAGTATATTCAGTTTTTAAAAGAATTTCGAGACTGCTTCGCATGGACATATGATGAAATGCCAGGACTGAGTTCCGATGTGGCACAGCACCGATTGGCGATAAACCCAGAGGCAAGCCCTGTGAAGCAGCCTTCCAGGAGAATGCGCCCCGAACTGATAAATCAGATTAACAAAGAGGTTGATAAGCTGATTGATGTGGGCTTTGTTGAAGAGAACCAGTATACTACATGGCTGGCCAATATAGTGCCCGTGAAGAAGAAAAATGGGCAGATCAGAATATGTGTAGATTTCAGGGACCTGAATAAGGCTTGCCCGAAAGATGATTTACCAGTGCCGATCACTGAAGTCATGATCGATGCAACCACTGGCCATGAAGCCCTGTCATTCATGGATGGGTCATCCGGATACAACCAGATCTGGATTGCTGAAGAAGACAGAGTGCACACTGCATTCCGCACCCCGAAGGGGATATTTCATTATAAAAGAATGCCGTTCGGCCTTAAGAATGCCGGCGCTACCTATCAGAGAGCTATGACAAAGATCTTTGATGATTTGCTCTTCAAGAAAGTAGAGTGCTACATTGATGACCTGGTGGTGAAAACCAGCAGAAGAGAAGATCATCTGCAAGACCTGAGGATAGTGTTCCAGAGGCTGCGCAAATATGAACTCAAGATGAATCCTATGAAATATGCCTTCGGCGTGTCCAGTGGAAAATTCCTTGGGTTCATTGTCTGTCATAGGGGCATTGAGATCGACCCATCCAAGATTAAAGCTATCCAGGAGCTCCCTCCACCAAGGAATCTCCACGAGCTGAGATCTCTACAAGGGCGTTTGGCCTATATCCGACGATTCATATCAAATCTGTCGGGGAGATGCCACCCTTTTCACAAGCTCATGATGAAAGATGTACCGTTCCTCTGGGACGATGGCTGTCAGGAAGCCTTTGAGAAGCTGAAAGAATATCTCAAGACCCCTCCAGTGCTGGGGGCACCTATTAAGGGCAGACCCCTGATACTGTACATTGCAGCCACACACTGTTCCCTGGGGGCAATGCTAGCACAGATAAATGAAGAAGGCAAAGAGCAGGCTCTATACTACCTGAGTCGGAGGCTGATTAGAACTGAAGAAAGCTACACCTATATAGAAAAGACATGCTTGGCACTAGTCTTTGCCGTTAAAAAGCTCCGGCACTATATGCTGTCACATGAAATCAGATTGATATCTGCAGCAGATCCACTCAAATACATACTGGCTTAGCCAGTACTGAAAGGCCGGTTGGGCAAATGGGCAGTAATTCTGATGGAATTCGATATCACATATATACCCCAGAGGGCAATAAAAGGACAGGCCGTGGACGATTTCTTCGCAGAGCATCCTGTGCCAGAGAATGATATGTTGGGGACTGAGTTACCCGATGATGAGACACTAGAAGCCTGCCAGGCTCAGTCAACTATGTGGCAGCTATTCTTTGATGGAGCATCTAGAACAGAGACCGACTCCGATGGAAAGACCAGAATACGGGCCGGAGCCGGTATTGTGCTAAGATCACCAGAAGGGGAGGTTGTGCATACTTCATGTTCTATAATCAAGCCCTGCACCAATAATGAAGCCGAATATGAAGCTCTGATAATCGGGCTATGTATAAGCCTCAACATGGGTATCCAGATGCTTCAGGTATTCGGGGATTCAATGTTGATAATAAAGCAAATCCAAGGGGAGTTCGAAGTGCGAAAGCCGGAGTTGAATCCCTACCACCAAAAAGCTGTGCGCCTCATGGCGAAATTCTATCATATTGAGCTCAAGCATGTGGGCCGTGGACATAATGCCCAAGCTGATGCACTGGCAAAACTAGCCAGCTCAATAGCAGTCCCACCACATGAAACACTGAACATTGTTGTTATAAACCAGCGGCAGGTCCCCAGCATGCTAGAAGAGTGCCCCGAAGAAGAAGAAGTTGCTACTATCAGTACAGAACAGGCATCCGATTGGAGACAACACCTGCTACAATGGTTTTTACACCAACAGCTGCCGCAGAAAAGAGAAGAAAAGATGAAACTTCTAAGGATCAAAGATTCTTATGAATTCAGAAGTGGAACTCTGTTCCGAATAATGGTAGATGCACGCAAGAAGATTTTGCTCCGCTGCCTGTCTACTGAGGAAGCTTGGCAAGCAATGAAAGAAACACATGCTGGGACAGCAGGTGCCCACCAGGCCGGTCCAAAGATGAAGATAGAGATTAAGAAGCTGGGCTACTACTGGCCCACCATGTTTGAAGACTGCTGCAAGTTTGCAAAGTCATGCCAGAAATGTCAAGAGCATGCTGTTGTGCCTAGAAGGCCACCTGCCGTTCTGCACCCTACAGTCCCTAGCTGGCCGTTTGCACAATGGGGAACTGATGTAGTCGGGCCATTGCCAACTTCCTCGGCCTGACATAAGTACATACTGGCCATAACAGATTACTTCTCCCGATGGGCGGAAGCTATAGCATTAAGAGAAGTGACTGGTGAGCTGGTCTCCAGATTCATCAAGCAAAACATTATCTTCCGGGATCCCCAACCGAATAATATCTGATAATGGAAGTCATTTCAGAAATCAGAAAATCTATCGGCTTGCCGAGAAGTACAAGATTGAATGGAGAACCTCCACGCCCAACAATCCACAGGCAAACGGATTGGCAGAAGCTTTTAATAAGACCTTGTGTACATTGCTGGCCAAAGTCGTCAGTTCCAACAAGAAGGACTGGGAAGAGAAAATGTATGAAGCTTTATGGGCATACCGCACCGTCTTCAAAACACCTACAGGGTGCTCACCATACTCATTGGTGTACGGCTCGGAGGTAGTAGTTCCACTAGAGCTGGAAGTCCCGTCACTCAGAGTGGCGGTCCAATATGACCTAGCCCCTGGCGAACAGACTAATACAGAAAGAAGATTAGAAGAACTGGCTGAATTGGAGGGGAGGCGCCTCCAAGCTCAGAAGAATATCCAGATGTATCAGGCCTGCATGGCCACTGCATTCAACAAACTCGTAAAAGGACGAGAATTTAAGAAAGGTGACCTTGTCATGGTCAAGAAAAGAGAAGTCATGGCGTCCAACCCAAAAGGAAAGCTAAATCCTAATTGGGAAGGTCCTTATGTGATACATAGGGTCTACGAAGGTGGGGCCTATATGGTTGTCAACCATCGAGGGGAGATCCAATTCTCGCCACTCAACGGTAGGCACCTAAAGCTGTATCATGCTGCACAACCGACATTCTCCGAATAATCGGGCCAAAAGCTACCCTTTTCCTTGGTCTAGCGGCACTCCGTCCTAACCGAGCTACCCTTCTCCTTGGTCTAGTGGCACTCCGTCCTAACCGAGCTACCCTTCTCCTTGGTCTAGTGGCACTCCGTCCTAACCGAGCTACCTCTTCCTTGGTCTAGCGGCACTCCGTCCTAACCGAGCTACCTCTTCCTTGGTCTAGCGGCACTCCGCCCTAACCAAACTACTTCTTCCTTGGTCTAGCGGCACTCCGTCCTAACCAAGCTACCCTCTTCCTTGGTCAAGCGGCACTCCGTCCTAACCGAGCTACCCTTTTCCTTGGTCTAGCGGCACTCCGTCCTAATCGAGCTACCCTTCTCCTTGGACTAGTGGCACTCCGCCCTAACCAAGCTACCTCCTCCTTGGTCTAATGGCACTCCGCCCTAACCAAGCTACCCTTTTTTTGGGTTAGTGGCACTCCGCCCTAACCGAGCTACCCGTCTTTCTTGGTCTAGTGGCATTCCGCCCTAGCCAAGCTACCTCCTTCTTGGTCTAGCAGCACTCCGCCCTAGCCGAGCTACCTCATTTCTTGGTTTAGCGGCACTCCGCCCTAGCCGAGCTACCCATTCCTCGGTTAGCGGCACTCCGCCCTAATTAGGCCACTTCATCTTGGTCAATGGCACTCCGCCCTGATCAAGCTACCCTCTCCCTGGTTCAGTGGCATCTCGCCCTGCCCAAGCTGCCCTCTCTCTCAGCTCGCATACCAAATAAAAAAAAAGAAGAAAAGAAAAGAAAAATGGGGTTAAAAATAGTGATATCCCGCCAGTCTTGTTCAGATATTCTGAACAAGGGCAAAAAAATGGCCAAAAACCCAGCTGTGGTGAAAACCCGAAAGGGCACTGCAGGCAAAAAAGGGTACCCCGCCACGTGAAAACCCGAAAGGGCGCGTGGGCAAAAGCAAGAGGGGGCTGGCTCCGGTGAAAACCCGAAAGGGCACTTGGGTCAGTAATGTGGTAATCCCAAAGAAAAGCCTCACCTCCTGCCATAAAACTCCTCGTCAATCGACCGGCACCTTGCCCGATCGACGATTAGACCCACTCAGTATAGGCCCTACGTTTATCCTGATAAGAGCCCTCATACCTTGTCCCAGGTCCCACCGTGATGAAACCTACTGCTGATCAATGGGCACACTCACCCGATCAGCAATGAAACCTGTCCGGTTTAGACCTTACGTCTATGCCGATAAAACTTATGAAATCCTTGCATTGGTATAAACCCAATACCGTGATGAAACCTGCTGCTGACCAATGGGCACAGTCACCCGATCAGCAATGAAACCTGTCCGGCTTAGACCTTACGTCTATGCCGATAAAACCTATGAAATCCTTTGCACTGATATAAACCCAATATCGATGATGAAACCTGCTGTTGATCGATTGGTACACGGCCCGCTCAATGATGAAACCTATCCAGGCCAGACCTTTCGTCTATCCTGATGAAACCAATGAAATCCTTGCACCGATATAAACCCAATATCGATGATGAAACCTGCTGTTGATCGATTGGTACACTGCCCGATCAATGATGAAACCTATCCAGGCCAGACCTTTCGTCTATCCTGATGAAACCTATGAAATCCTTGCATTGGTATAAACCCAATACCGATGATGAAACCTGCTGTTGATCGATTGGTACACTGCCCGATCAATGATGAAACCTACCCAGTCTAGACCTTACGTCTATCCTGATGAAGCCTATGAAATCCTTGCATCGGTATAAACCCAATACCGATGATAAGAGCAGTCACTAATGGAGCAGCACATCACCTGATCCGTGCTGAAGTCCCAATTCAAGAAATATATATACGTATATATAAATAAAAAATGGGGTTAAAAATAGAGATACCCCGCCAGGCTTGTTCGAATATCCCGGACAAGGGCAAAAATGGCCAAAACCCAACTGTGGTGAAAACCTGAAAGGGCACTGCAGGCAAAATCGGGTACCCCGCCACGTGAAAACCCGAAAGGGCGCGTGGACAAAAGCAAGAGGGGGCTGGCTCCGGTGAAAACCCGAAAGGGCACTTGGGTCAGTAATGTGGTAATTCAAAAGTTCCATGCCAACAGGCACGCTACCTTTACCTCCTTTGCACTGATGAAACCTCCCGTCGGTCAGTCGGCTTCATTCCCCACTGATGATAAAACCCTTCCGGGATAGACCTTACGTTTACCCTGATAAAATTCACATACCCTCTTTCAAACGTCCCACCGACAACGAAACCCATCACCATTCTGATGAAGCCTGTCCAGCTCAGACCTCACGCCTGTCCTGATGAAGCCTACGCACTTCTTGGCAAGCCTCACCTACAATAAAACCTGCTGGAATAGACCTTACGTCTATCCTGACGAGACCTACGCCTCTACCGACGTCCCGCTGTTGATCGATTGGCACCCTGCCCGATCAATGATGAAACCCTAGCCAGTTTAGACCTTTCGTCTATGCTGATGAAACTCTTCCTTGCATCGATATAAACCCAATATCGATGATGAAACCAACTGTTGATCGATTGGCACCCTGCCCGATCAATGATGAAACCCTAGCCAGTTTAGACCTTTCATCTATGCTGATGAAACTCTTCTTTGCATCGATATAAACCCAATATCGATGATGAAACCAACTGTTGATCGATTGGCACCCTGCCCGATCAATGATGAAACCCTAGCCAGTTTAGACCTTTCGTCTATGCTGATGAAACTCTTCTTTGCGTCGATATAAACCCAATATCGATGATGAAACCAACTGTTGATCGATTGGCATTTTGCCCGATCAATGATGAAATCCTATCCAGTTTAGACCTTACGTCTATTCTGATAAAACATATGAAATCCCCCTTGCATCGATATAAGCTCAATATCGATGATGAAGTCAACCGTTGGCTGATCGGTACATCGCCCAGCCAATGATACAATCTGTCCAGTTCGTACTTTATGTCTGTTCTGATGAAAACCCCATACCCTTTTTCAATGTCCCACCTGCTATAACCTCTACCCGGTCTAGACCTTTCGTCTATTCCGATGAAGCCTCTTCTTTCACATTTCTGCAAATTGTCTCCCTCGCAGCACATATTGCCAAGAGGGACGATTGCTGCTACCAACAGAATTCGGTTTAAGCACCTCCCCGGATGCCGTCATGCGGTGGAGCGAGTTCCCCATCCTTTCTCTGAGGGGGTGGATGCTCTCCTGCCAAGTATGGGCCATTCGCAAGAGGAATTGCTAAAACCGCTACCCCACTTCTCAAAGTGATAAAACCACATGCAGAAGAAAATGGATACGCGTGAAGCCAAAGATTTCTTTTCATTAATAAGTGAGTACATAAAGGGCCCCGAGGGGACGTTGTATTGCAAAAGAGTACAAAAGAAAAAGAAAGAGAAGGTGGTTCGTGGCTGCCTGAAGATATCCTCGAAAGCCAGAAGACCCACATAAGCGGCGGCGCCCAGTTCATGAAGACGAGCCTCCTCCTCCTGCAGTCGAACGGACTCGTCTTGAAAGGACGCCACCTGCCCCTCTAATAGAGTTGCTTCTTCCTCGACCTGCGGTCGAGAAGTTGTTAGCTGCGACAGCTCAGCTCGGAGATCGGACAGTTCAGCTTCCAGGGTAGTTATCCGGTCGCGCACAAACTGCTCCCGCTCTGCCAAAGACTGCATTTGGCACTGTCGCTCCTGAAGAGTAGAGTTCATCTTCGCCAGCTCAGATTTGCATTCCATTCTTTGCAACTTCAAAGCCGCCAGTTTGTCAGACATGATATGTGTCAAGAAATCCCGGCGATGAACAAATTTTAACAATAAAAGAACCCGCTGGGCCCATATTTCTGTGGGACATCCCATCGCCTGCAAGCCGGCGGTGAAGCGCTCAGCTATCTCCTTCAACTGTGGATAGGTTTGTCCGGGCTGGGACTCCACTAGCTGGCGCAGCATGCCCAGATGTTGCCAGACAAAACTCTCAGGTGAAGTAAAGCTAGGCAAAGGCAGAGGAGCTACTTCAAACGTTACTTCACTATCAATGTCCGCCCATAGGGTGATATCCGGCTGCGAAGAAGAAGATGGGAGGTCTACCGAAGGTACCAACTGAGCTCTCCCTGCAACCTCTGGCGTGGCCAGGAGATCTTCCACTTCCATCTCCTCGGAAGCGGCCGTCTGAATGCCCCCAGATGCAACTTCAGGCACCTCCTCCTCAGATTCTGAAAGTATGGAGATAGAGTCCGGGGCGGTTACGGGCAATACTCCCAGTTCTGCAGCAGCCACCTCTCCTTCTTCCATCTCCGCTTCGGTGGCCAATTCCTTCAATGTCGAGGCCGCGGAGGCCACAGTCTGAAGAGGCAAAGGTTCACCCTCCATGATTGATGTTGTGGGAATTGTTGACTCAGGAGCGATGGTCATCACTGCGGCCGGTATGAAAGCAGAACTTCTGGCTAGATCAGCTTCGGCTCTGAAATCTGAAGCCCTGATAGGAGTGCATCTGTCTCCTGAAAACCCGAAATGCTGAAAATAAAGAAAATGTGAAGATAAAAAAATATGAAAATGAAAGATCCGTGTGCAGAATATTGTTGCAACGAGATGATCAGGTCTGAGAACCCGATTAAAGACAAATTGAGGAAGATACCCTCGAATGATGAAAGACACCTGCAAGCCCCGTGCCGCTTATTCTGCGCTTACGCCGCCCGCAGGTGGGGGGCATTTGTTGACAACTGGAAAATGAACAAGGGTGAAAACATAATTGAAAAGAGGGTCGGACCAACGGTGAAAGACCAATGATGAAGCTCATCAACTGTCTACCCGGCTAAAACCCTTGTCGGCAAAGCTGATGCCCGGTGCCAATGTCACTCAGACGGCAGCACTGATAAAGCAACAGTCACTCGACTGATGAGACCTTCCAGCCCTTTAATGAGAGCTGTACTACCATTTCGTCCAAGAATCCACGGATGATATGTCAGGGTAAGTCAGATGTCGGCTTACTGACATATGTAATATGAGATGAAGATGAAGCCGGTACCGGCAGATGAAGATTGCAAGGCTTTTGCAAAGTCAGAACAGAAGAAGAATGATCTCCACAGATTATATACCCGGCTGAGGTCTTCCCAGACTAAAGCTGATGTCCGAGCTCGTCACCATTCAAGTGACGGTGTCGATAAGATGATACTCGGTTTTGTCACCATTCAGATGGCAATACCGATGAAACCCCTGTCTACGGACTGATGAAACCCCTGTCTACGGACTGATGAAACCCTTATCTACGGACTGATGAAAACCGTAATGATCATCTCGATACAAGATATGTCATCAATGAAAGGCCCTTTCGGGTGATGATGCACTTAAAAAGTCCCAAGTGGGCCTGTGTGAAGGTCACGCCGAGAGCCTGTGGTCGAAGCCCAAAGCTGCGCCGAGAGGTGGGATTCGAGCGCGTCGGGAAGCCCGTTTCAAGCGCGCCGAGATGAAGCCTGCCGAGAAGGGGGGAAACGGGTATAAAAACCCTCTCCCTTCGAACAGATGAGAGAGCGGACCAACTGAGGGGGGACGAACAGAAAAAGAGAGAGCCACCAAAAGAGAAGATAAGAAAAAAAGAGAAGATAGAAGAATAGAAAAAAAGTAGAGAGAGAGTCTCCCTCGGCTGAGAGAAGAGAAGAAGCAGAAGAGAAGAGGAAGCAAGCTTCAGGTGGGCTGTCCCGGGGAGGGAGAGGAGTCAATGCTCCGCCCTCCCCACGCTGTCTTTTCTTTCTATTGATGTAATCTAGCGAGTTTTCTTCTCGATTTATCAGACGTAGTTAGCGAGGTTTAGGTCTCGAGCTCCGTCTGTCTCTCCACTTTGCATTTCTCTTTTACAGTCAGTGTAAAGCTTCGAGCAATGTAATGAAATATCAATGAGACCCATTCGGGGATCTACTGATTAAGAGGTTTGCCCCCTTTGGCTGAAATATCTGCTCTCCGCTCCCCCTCGTATGATCATCGTTTATGAGAAATGGCTAATGGTTCATACGAACCTTCTCTGCAGAGGCGTAGGAACAGAACCCCTGACCTTATCTAATAGGTTACTGGGTTATGTCACCTCCCCTCTTCCTGCCTCAATGGCAAATCCCTCGTGTCCGTGCGAGCTTTCTTACAAGGCCCCTCAAGCCTCCTCCTTGTGCCGTTCAGGACCAGAGACATCAATCTCTTGGATTCCTGAACTGCTGGCTATACGAGAGGACATGTCAGACCACTGCTATCCCTCGGATTCTAACGAATGATGATTTCGATCTCCCGACCCTCCATTCTAACCCCTTGGATGACTAGGGTCTGGAGTTTCGGCGATAAAGGTTCCTCCGTCACCAGTTTTTAGATGCCATTAGGTTCGTCCGGGGATCAGAGACAGTCATCTCTTGATCCCCAGACGGCCGGCGGCAGAAATAAATGAAGTCTTCAAAGATCCAGATGATAGTCTCGATTCTCCGTCGATTCTACCTTCCAGATCCCCCTTGGCCCTTCCTAACAGAAGCATCCTTGAAATCCCCCTCCTGCACTTCAAATCTGGCTTCAATCACTGTCAGAAAGCCCAGGAATCCCAGAAACAGAGTACCGTTTGAGCTCTGAAAAACCCTGAAATCCTTCCGCAAATCCACCTTCTCGGCGTGCAAAATTCCCCGCCGAGAGCTGTCCCGCCGAGAGACCCTCTCCCCCCAGCTAAACGACAAACCCTGCCATTCAAACCCTTTTCACGTGAGCCTCCATGCAAGCCTCCTGGCGCCAGGCTCCCGGCGCGCTCTGGCCGCGCCGGGAAGCTCCACGCCGAGACCCCTCCCCTATAAGCCTATTCAAACCCCCCAGTCTACATGCTCCCGGCGCCACCTTCTCGGCGCGGCCAGGAGCGCGCCGGGAAGCCACTGCCGAGAACCCCCCCTTTTTTTGAACCAATGAACCACCGCCGAGAGGCCCTTTGGCCAACCAATAAACCTCCGCTGAGACCCTCCTCTGGCCGATAGAAAGCCATGCCGAAACCCACCTTCTTGGCCAAATGAAGCCCAGTCAGGGGACCATCCCTGCACTACCATTTGTCAACCTTCTGATCTCTTCAGACATAGGCCCCGGGGATGTTCAGAGATCGTCATGGATGCCTTGAGAAGACACAGTAATGGGGAAGACCTCCCCTACAGTCCTCATTCCCGATCCGGATTTCACCCTTATGAACCCAAAGGGCCATGTCGTTACATGAGTTCTGAGGGGCTTAAAGGGGATATTAATCGATGGTATAAATGCAAGCGATGTCCCGGGGCCCGGTGCCCATCCTCGTTCGGTCATCATCCCGGCATTCCGTGGATGATGACCTATTCTCTCTTGGCATAATCCAAGTTGAGCGGACATGCTGCCGAAATTTATGCATATCCTATTGGGCAACTGTGATGTTCTCCCTCTCAACCCCGTCAGCCCACGGAGTTATGCCTTTGCATGCCCTCCGATGGTCCCTCCAAGGGGGATATAGATGTGCCATCGCACCCACATGGAGCGTGCCATGTCACGCCGGTCCCCATTCAGACTCCGGGTCAATTATGCCCGATCTTTTTCGGATCCTACTCTGCCACCGCATGGGTAGTTTCCTATTCCCCACTTGGCATAGTTCAAGCTGGTGGGAATATGCCGTCGGAGATATCCCCTAAGATAACGAACCCCTGCTTCGTCTAATCCATTTAGCATCTTGCAAACGAATGAATTCCGTTTCTTTTGAGCATGTGGCTTTACCGATGTCCTCCTCCTATCTTAGCATTTAATCAAGGGTTGTCCTCCTTAGGGAGGACGTAATTAACGTCATAGCGTTCAGGGTATGACGGATTTCTGGTCCCGACTCGGACTTCACAATCGACTGACCATGTCAGATCGAGCGCACAATAAAATTGTCACCCCGGTGACTGGCACGCCAATAAACCAACAAACGAATAAATCAATAAATAATAAACAGATAAGATTTAAATAAGAGGATGATAAAATAAAATCCGCGTCCACAGTCGTCTTTGGATTTGGGGAGAGTTGGTGGTGGTGATCGGGGTTAGAATTATTGGGAGTGGTGGAATTTGGGCCCTAAGGGAGGTCTTGGGTTGATCGGGTGGGGATGGAGAAGGTGATAGGTGTCGTGGAGGTTGGGCCCTTATGGTGGCTTTGGACTGGCTGGGAGAGAAAGGAGGAGTGGTAGTGCTCCTCGGGCTATGGCGAGTAGGAAGGGGGACGTTGGGGAGCGTAGATCTTCCTAAGTTCTACCTTCATCTTCTCCCATGAGTCTATGGGCTCTTGCCTCCTAACCGCCCTAAGACCCACTATGTGGTTCCATTCTTTCTTGGCTTGAGGTGAAAGCTTCCCCTTGGCAATGTTGACTCTTTTGTGTCCATATACCCAAGTCCTCTCAAAGTGTTTTTCCATGGTAGCCTCCCACTTTAGATAGGCTCTAGGGCTCGATCCGTCAAAGCGAAGGTCTTCATCTAGAATGATGTCCAAGAGTAGTGGGTCAATCGGACCCATGTGGAGGGTTGAGTTGTACCGGTATGAGGTGGTCATTCTAATGGACAAAGGTAATGCACCGAGTGACTCAAAATGCACATGCACGTCCTAGGACCAACTTGATAGAGACAAGTTGTGAACATGCTCTGATACCAATTTAATGTGACACCACCTTGGGGGTGGCAGCCACTCGACCGATGCCCTTGGACCTGTAATCACAAGCAAGCAACTTGAGCAGCAGACTCACTTTAGCGAACTCATTTGCATAGCACGCACTAGTGCCCGTAGGCGACTCGGCAATGGTGGAGAGGGTGTGTAAGGCCCTAGAATTTTTATAAATTATTTTTGGTATATTTAATTATTTTTTGGGAATTTTAAAGACCCAAAATGGATTAATAAATAAATAATGGATTAAATAAATCACTATAAGGCCCAATTGTGTTAAATAATTAATCTAACCCATTTAATTAAGACCCAAAAGGTTTGAAGACCAAGCCCATTAAGTTTGGTCCATATTCTAGAAGGTTATTTAGACTATTCACGTATTTTAAAGATAAATACTCTTTTATATAGATAATTAGAAGGATAAACGAATAAAAGAGTTTTAATAAATTGAAACTATGTACACGTTTGATGTAAAGGTCTATCAGGCGACCGCTATAGCCATGATGCGTTACACTCTGTAAGTCCGTGAAGTGAAGAACAAGCCAAAAGATTGGATTTTTGGCTAGCTTATCTCTTAGGGATCGAGATGGGAAGACTAGTAGAGGTGTTAAGGGCTCTTAGAAGTCAATCTAAACTTTAACAAGGACTCTAGAATTGATCTAATCTTCAAACCCTAACCAAAACCCTATAAATATGACCTAGTTCTGAACTGAGCAACCCTTACTTTTGGCTCGTGAAGAAACAAGGTAAGGAGTCACAATTTCGAGTAAGTTCTTTAGAAGATTTTATTTATAATACATTAGACTAATAGCTCTCCAAATTTCATGCTAGGAGATCAACCAACCAAGGAGATTGAAGCTTCCAAAGTTACTGGTTCGACCTTAGCAACCCAGGAAACTGAACGCAAGTCCCCTAAAGATCAAGAGATTAGGACGTCTAAACGAGGTAATTAGAGTTCAATCTTTTAGAACTTTTTGTTCACCTTAGATTCATCTTCGTACCCTCAAAATTTCACGTCCTTAGGTCAAGAGGCTGAGGAGTTTGAGCAGCGTGAAGTTGCTGGAAACTCACTGGAAAGGGAGAACTAGGGCATGTCTTTCACTCAAATTAGAAGTTTAAAGCCCAGTTAAGCGGTAGGTTATCTCATGATTGGCAACATCTTGTTAAAAGTACTCTGATTGTGTTTGATTTCATGTATTATAGACTATGAATTTCATGTTTTAGTGGGTTCATGCATACATACATATCCTTAGCCCTAATCAAAGATCAAAGATATTATCTTGTCAATTCACTGCAACCTATGCATCTAGACGACCTTTACTTCATTTTGTCATGATTGGGATAGTTAAATCTTTTCAAAATATGACATGGTTTTAAATCATAGTCTTTTAATTTCTTTATACTGTTAGCAGGGACTCTGACGCATCATATTTAGACCGTCACAACACTGTAACGGCCTTACGATAAGCCGTCACACCCTCTGTTACATTTTAATTGCTCTGTTGTCTCTGACGCACCATAACAGGAGCGTTACACTACTGTAACGGCCCCTCGATAAACCGTCACAATCACTGTGACGCACCTACTCTCGACCGTCAAGATAACTGTAGACAGAATTGGAAAATAGTCAATTTTACTTATAAATAAGCCTAGTTATCTAAGTTTGGACCTGTTATCATGACTTTAAGTGTAGTTACTGATTCATAATAGAAATTGCATGATTAAGGTATCTTAGGTTATTTTAAGTTATGATTAATTTCATGTCCAAAAATTCTATAGTTTTGTATTCTAAATCATGATTTCAATGATGTATGGACGGAGTTTTATCCTGGTTTCACGTTGTTACACATTCTCTCTCTATCAATAGAATCATTTTCTTTAAGTACATGGCACATGTTCCGGTATGTTGTCCATTAGTTCACACTTTGCACTATAGGAACATTATCTTGAACATGAGGACCTCTCTATTGGATATTCCTTCCAATGGACTAGGAAATCTTGTTTCAAGGCCTCCGTAATTCTCCGCGAGCCTGGGATTCCCACTAGGACGCCGAGTTGGTTGTACCATTAAAACCTAATTGATTAGATAGCACTATCGATGTTTTCTGGTTCCAGCAATGTAACATACCTATATTGGACCGTCAGGCCCATATAACGACCCAATATCTGACCGTCACAAGTTACTGAGTCTCTTCTATCGTTCTGGATTCAAACCAATGTAACGGCCCAATACTGAAGCGTCACATTAATGTAACGGTCCAGTCTTTGACCGTCACAATGCTTGAGTATGTTAACCCGAGATTTTGACCAAGGGTTGATATTCTAAAGTTTGTAGATGGATTATTGATGGTCTAGGACTTGTCATATTGTCCAAAGAAACTTAATTTAAATTATGAAAGTTAAGGAATGTACTGTTATGCTGCCGATTTGTTTCCATAAGCATAACATTGTCTTAATTCATTCTTGATCTCTCATATTCTTAATTGAAGCATTCGTTCTTTGATAATTGTTGTCATGAGCTTATTGATTGAACTTATTACATTCTTGGCCATACTTATTGTTACACTCATGGAAGTAGCTTGATTTATACGTGAAGATGCAGTCTGAGCGCTGATTATGTCTAAGGGCTCTATGCTAGTCCCCTCGGCTGATTTCCGAAAACATACTATTATAAACCATGGGGTATGATGCTACTGGCGTCGCATTACGCTGGGAGTACTTTCTTTATAAATAAGTGAAATCCATGAGCACTCGTGAAAATCTAGTGAATTGCTACGTGATTGACGTTCTAGTGCGTAACCTTTATGGTTATGAAAGTAAAAAGTGAAAGTGCATTCTTGTTCATGAAAGGCCACGATACATTCTTGATCATACTTGTTACATTCTTGCTAGTTTATACTTGTTCATTCTATCTTACATGATCATCTTGTTACTCTGATTATTCGCGTGATTGATCGCATTTGTATGATTTTACCTTATTCCTTAGAGCTAAAATGTTAATTACTTTAATAGTGCTAATCATGTTGATGCGAAGATACCTACTGGAAAAGTGTGCTCATTACCTATTTTCAATCTTTTTAGGAAATGAAAGTGATTCGAATTTGGATTCTGGTTATACAAGTAGCGGGTCCGAGAGCGAATGAAAGTGTTGTCAAGATGAGAGTGAAGACTTAGGAAAGTCTGTATTGTTTAGACTGAGTCTATGTAATTTTCCTATTTCTTGAGTCTAATAGATTGAAAGAAGTTGAAAGTTATTGTATTTGAATATTGATTATCAATGAAATAGGTTGGAGTTTGATTAAAAATATTGTGCAATTACATTTATGTGTGTGATTGTCTTGCGCTCTGATCATTCTTGCTTGCAAGAGGCTTACCATGTCGGCTGTTCACGTTTCTCGAGCGAGTCTTTCGCTGTCATAAAGGCTTGGGGCGTGACAGTTAAGTTGGTATCAGAGCCTATGTCTCAGGACTTAGGGAAAAGAGTCATGTCCTAGGATAAGTCCAAGGTTTAAGGACCCCTACCTATGAACTAAGAAAGAAATTTCCTTACCCATGCGAGGATTGGGTAGAGCCCGGGATGAGATAGTTATATAGAAATTATCTTAGGATAAATCTTCCCGACTCTAAATAACTAAAATGTCCATGATTCTCAGAAATCTTGATTCTCAATGGCTCATCGTATAAACTGGGACGAGATGCATCAAACTGTTACGGGACTTACTCAAGCCCTACAAACAGTGGCCCAAGCTAGTGGAATGGCTGGCGCGGGTAACTTGCACGGCAATTTCTGAAGTTTAAATCCCCCACGATTCTCTGGATCTTCTAACCAAGATGAAGCGGAAAACTGGATCGATGAGATGAATCGAATATTCGATGTCATGCAATGCACCGACCAGGAGAAAGTTCAACTTGCCACGTTCCAACTCAACAAGGATGCTCGTACATGGTGGAAATCCATTCCGACGCCGCATGCGGATGCACCTCATACATGGGAGGGTTTTCTTACACTTTTTTGAGCCAAGTACTTCTCCGAGCATGTAAAAGAGAGGAAGGCTATGGAATTTGCCTCCTTAAAACAAGGCACAATGTCCGTGGCAGAATATGAATTACAATTCTCTCGACTAGCACCTTATGCTCCTCACTTGGTAAGCATAGATTTATTAAAAGTCAACCGATTTATGGATGGTTTAAGACCCGGATTTATCCAACAACTTGGAACGCAGAATATCCACACCTATACTGAGATGGTTCAAAGAGCACACCTATGTGAAAGAATCATGGAGAAGGTGGAAAGGCTTCGAGGAGAGAGGTCAAGCCGAAAACATGATAGGCAAGAAGAACAAGAAGTGGATGAGGGTGAAAATCATCACATTAAGAGGTCCCGTAATGGGAACGGTAATGGAAAAAAAAATGGAAATGGAAATGGAAATAGAAAGAACAAGAAAGTTAAAGAAGAGAAGGAGCAAGCCATGGCACCTTGCTCATTTTGTGACAAATTTGGGCACTCGATAGAAGAATGTTGGACGCGTCTCGGCGCTTGCCTCAAATGTGGAAGCCGGGAACATCGCTTGCCCCTGTGTCCTCTCATAAATGAACAATCTTCAAGGGATATCAATGGACGCGGGAAGCGAGGTCGATTAAATGCCATTCTAGACGAGGGAGGTGAGATGATAAAAGGTACACTCTTAATCCATTCGCCTTACGTTAAATTTTAATACCTTAAAATACATACACTCTCCATAAAAAACTTATATATATTGAATTTGATGACCAAATTCTCTTAAGTGGGAGAGGGTGTAAGGCCCCAGAATTTTTATAAATTATTTTTGGTATATTTAATTATTTTCTGAGAATTTTAAAGACACAAAATGGATTAATAAATAAATAATGGATTAAATAAGTCACTATAAGGCCCAATTGTGTTAAATAATTAATCTAACCCATTTAATTACGACCCAAAAGGTTTGAAGACCAAGCCCATTAAGTTTGGCCCATATTCTAGAAAGTTATTTAGATTATTCACGTATTTTAAAGATAAATACTCTTTTATATAGATAATTAGAAGGATAAACGAATAAACGAGTTTTAATAAATTGAAACTCTGTACACGTTTGATGTAACGGTCTATCGGACAACTGCTACAATCATGTAACACACTAGTCATGATGCGTTACACTCTGTAAGTCCGTGAAGTGAAGAACAAGTCAAAAGTTTTGATTTTTGGCTAGCTTATCTCTTAGGGATCAAGATGGGAAGACTAGTAGAGGTGTTAAGGGCTATTAGAAGTCGATCTAAGCTTTAACAAGGACTCTAGATGATGTGACACCACCTTGGGGTGATGACCACAAGACAATATGACCCTTGGACCTAAGGTTGCAAGCAAGCAAATTGGCGATGATACCACTCGAGCGGCACACTCGCTTGGTGCACACTTGTGCCCGTGGGCAACTAAACGATAATGGAGAGGGTACGGGGTGGGACAATGATGCTCCGGTGCTTGGCAAGCTTGGGGAGAACCCCAATTGGGCCAGGGATGCCCACTCACGGGCGGCCGTCACACCATGGGTGTGGGTTGAAATGGCTCGCTCATAACTCGCCCGCGATGGACACTCACGTGTTCGGCAATTTGGGTCGGGCCCTCGCTCTCCGTCCGACGTAGCAAAGCAAGAATACTAAGCTAAGCAAGTGATATTGACCAGCAAGGAAAGGGGGACCGAGGCTCACCTAGCCGGCGTGAAGACGCCAACTCCGGCCGAAGACGGGGGCGAGCGGGGAGGCAAGGGTTTGCGCCCGCAAGCCGCGTCGGTGTCGCTTCAAATCTGCGAAAATATTATTACATGAACTACACCTCTCGCAGGAGGGGGGCTCTTGGGGTGGGGGTTAGACTTATTACAACCAAGATTACTCCATGCAGGGAGGGGCCTTCAGCCGGCCAAGCGGGGTGGGGAAATTATGAAGAGAACGCCGACTCTCCAAGCTTCGCCGGTTCTGCCACTCTTCAGTTTTGCTGAAAAGGTTGTCGATGAAGATGCTGCCACGGACTCAACCGAGATCCAAATTTGATGAAACTGGTGCCCAAAGTTTCCCAGCTGGCCGAGGATGATGCTTGAATTTTTTGGGAAGCCATGGAACTCGGGGCTGATTGGACCGGTGACTGGAGCAGGACAGCAACACTCTGCCTTTGACTGATGCAGAACTGATACAGTGGATTGCAGAAGGCACTGCGGTTGCTCCCGAACTCCAAATCGAACGAAACTGGTGGTGACGCGATTGTGGTCGGAGTAGATTCGAGCAGAAATTGACGGGGCCACAATCCGAGGTCGGAGAGGAGAATGGTGGCCAGAGAAGTGAATACAGCTCGAACCTGGACCTGCAGGGGGCAGACTACACACTCCGGCGAAGAAATTCAGAACAAATAGCTCGGGCAGGCGATTGGCGTCTTTCCTTCTGCTACTGATGGAGAACTAGACGAAGAATAATTTTGTAGAAGGAAGCGTGATCGAATTCCTCCAAGGTTGGCCGCTGATCGGCTTCCAATATCGCTCTAACCTTCAGTCTGGGACGGATTGCGCAGTCGTTGAAGATGACGTTCCTCCGGACAGCTCCAAACTCGGATGCAGGCAGGAGTACCACCGTTGGAAAGAAGACTTGGAGACAATTCCAGAAATATAAGATATGCCACTGGGAGCCTTCAGGGGAAGTCGTGGCTGCTACTGCAAATTACTGCTTTTCTGAAACCTGCAACAGGGACAGAATAGGTGGAGGAGAGGGTGTGGGGAAGGGCATGAACAAGGGGTTATTTGGTGGATGGGGAAGGGGGGGTGCGACCTTGGGTGGTTAGGGAGGTGGGGAGATGAAAGGGCACAGCCCAAGGGAGAGGGAAATTCGAAATTTGGCCTAGGGAAGGGCTCTTTTAGTCTTGGGGAGAGGGCGGGTTGCTTGGGAGAGTGGAAAGGTGCCTAGGAGAAGGGGTTTCCACCTAGGGGTTGGAGGGGGAATTGAATGAGTGCATGGGGAAGGGGAAGGGGCCTTAATGAGGGGTGAATGGGGAGGAGAGAGAATAAATTTCGAAATTGGGGTGGGGAGGAGAGAGAGAGGGGGCACAACCCACTTAGAGAGAGTGATAGTAAGAGAGAGAGAGAGAGGGAGATATTGAGAGGGAACTAGAAGGTGTGGAAATTTTCTGGATTCAATATTCAAGCATAATTGTTACAAATGAGAGAGGGGTGGGGCTATTTATAGACCCCACACTTTTCCTAAGACCAAACTGACCCTGACAAACTAACTAATGACCAAACAGTCCAAGGGAGGGGCGCCCCTGGGCCTAGCCCAATGAATTGGGCCCATTAACCTATCAAACCAACATAATGACTTCAAGACTTAGGAAAATAACTTTCTAACCTAGGTACATGACTCAATAAAGGGAAAATTACATGTTTAAGACTCAAATAAAAAATAAGAAAATTACATGACTCGACTCACAAATACATGAGGAACATAATGGAGTACACCGACGATCAATCCGAGCTTCAGAAAATGTGGAGGGGCAAGGGATGTCCCCAACATACCCCCGGGGTGGGGAAAACTCGACCCTGTCGAGTATGGGTCCACCAGGGAAGTAGCATCCCAAACGCAGTTCCGGGCGAACCTTGTTCTCCAAACTCGACCCATGTCCATAGCCGAGGAACGGTGCTTCCACTCGACAAAGTGGCTCGGACACACCCTTAGGCTGGCGAAGAGATCTTGCTTTGCTTAGTATTGCCGCCATGTGCTGACGTCGGGCTCTCGGGCTAGTTTGTGGTGGCACTCCGAGGGTGTCTCTCACAAGGATAAGTGTAGGCTCAAGACACTCACTAGGATCCACCGCGGTACCCTTAGAGGGTGCCGGATCCGCCACGTGGGAAGTGGGATGAATCCCAAAACCCATTGGTAAGTTCAACCCGCAAGCCGGGTGCCAAGGCCACTCGGAACTTGGCAAGGTCCAAGTCCTCGTGCCCTCAAATTGGAGGTGACCCTAGAGTAGAGCCACTCCAAAATCATCATCATCATCAAGTCGCCAACGTGGAATTTCAAGTGGCGCTCACGAGTTTTTGCCCGCTTTTTGTAATTCTCACCGCTTTTTGCTTGATGCATGTTTTGATGCATATGCCATGTACTAAGATGCGGTGTGAGTGAGTAGTGCGTGGTATGCAAAGGTGGTCCAGGGCAACCACATGTAGACCTATCATGCATTGATGTTATGAAGACTTTGAATGTCTTGGGAGGACCGGGGCATCCATAGGTGTCCCTTTCATGTGTGAGTGTGATGAGTGCCGGGGGACTCGGACATCCATGAATGCTCCTAACATGCTTGAGATTTATGATGAATGATGGTGGACCATTACAACCAAATATTGACCACTCATGTTTTCTTCTTGACATGTGGGTGATATGAATGAATGGACCCGACTTTCTAATCATGTCAAGTGGGGTGGTATGCCTAAGCACATGCATTTCAATCCTAGTGATGACTTCTATGTGCATAGGTGTGGGGTGGCTCTTGAGCTTCCATTCGTATGAGTCAAAGGGATCTAAGAAGGGAGACATCATGGAGTGGGGCCATCTATCAATCCCATTGTGTATGTTGCCTATGGTTAAGGCTTCTTTGGTGTAACCCAATTCTAGGAAGGGAAGGTTTTGGGTTATCATGGGTGGTAAGGGTAGGGTAAGGTGGGTGGTGAATAAGGTGAGTGGGTTACATTGAGATCTAGGCTCCCATAGAAAAGGGTCAAAGGGATCATGGTAAGGGTCACCTTGGTAGGGGTACTCTATGCTCTCAAGGTCCTCGAATGGTGAGTCATCCTCCTCAATAATTGGGCCTAGGTTGCTAATGGGTTGACCGATCAAAGCACTTGATATCTTAATGGTTGGGGAGTGGACTAGGATAGGTTCTTCCTCCATGGGAAGAAGGAGGATGATCTCACTAGTAACTTGGCCATTAGTGTAGATGGAAGTGATGGAGCCAATGGAGAGATATGCTAGGCTAATGGTGTTAGTTTCGGACGGCCTCAAGGCTAGCATATTGGTCAAGTGAATTTGCCAATGTAGGTAGTTCACTAAGTCTCCCAAATCTTCCACACAATAGGAAGTTTGATAAGTGACATGTGGCTGAATGGGAATGATTTGGGATTGATATCCCATGGGTAGGTGGCATGGTTGTGAACTAGGAATGGTGAGACCTTTCTTGAGCCATTGGAGTATGGACTTATCTATGGTGAGGTTGGGTGTCTCTAGAGGAGCTAGGCTAGAGGTGTGTGAGTTGTTTGACCTTTGGATTTCCTCTATGTTGGGAGGTGGATTCGGATGGGCATCCTTCTCCACTTGGGTAGGTGTGTGGGTAGCAACTTCTATTGCTAATGGAGTAGGGGGATCTATGGTGGGTGGTTTGGTGATAGCTAGCGTATGACACACCCGGGGTGGTGAACAAGCATGGGCTTGGGTTGGGATAGGAAGGGGAAGTAAAGGAGGCCTAGGTTGGGAAAAGATTGGTGTAGGAAGTGGGAGGTGGGTTGGGTGAGGGGTTTTGGGTTGATTTGTTTTGGGAGATGTGTCCCTTTTTGGGGACGATGGTGGGTTTGTGGTGTTGGTCAAGGGGGCTTGTGGGGTACGAGTTCGGTGAGGGGTTTTGGGTTTGGGGGTGGTGGCCATTATGGGCCTAGGTGGAGGGGTGGACGCGGTGTCCACTTGGTTTTTAATGGTGAGGGTTGGATAAGTGGTGGTCACCATGGAGGGAATTGGGTCGATTAGGGGTCTCTTGTCCTTGGGATTGTTTGGGGTGGAAGTGGGGGCTAAAGGGGCTTGACTAGTGTAGGTTAGGGAAGGGGGTTTGGTTGGGGTGTGGGGGCCCTCATGGGGTTAGGTGGGGAGGTGGAGGCCTGAGACACTTGGGTTCTAGTGGTAAGGGTTTGGACGGGTGGGGTTGGAGGAGTGGGAGGGCTCCTCAAGTTTTCGTAACCCGGGTAGGAGGGAGGAGGTCGGGGAGTGTAGACTTTTCTAAGTTCGGCTCTCATGTTCTCCCATGTGTTAATAGGCTCTAGCCTCATAACCCTCCTAAATTGTTCAATGAACTTCCACCTATCCTCGGCATGGTACACAAGTCGACTCTTGGCAAGGTAGATTTTCATGGGTTCAATCATTGGATTCCTTTTAAAGGATTTGTCCATATTTTCCTCCCACTCTAAATATGCACTAGGGTGGTATTCGTTAAAGATAAGGTCCTCAAATAGGACTTTGTCCAAAGGGGTGTCAATCGGACCTTTGCGGAGGGCCGAGTGAGATAGATGTGACTTACATGAAGTAGTCATGCTAGTGGACAAAAGAGATGCAACCGAAGACTCTAAATGCATATGAGCGTCCTAGGACCAACTTGATAGAGACAAGTTGTGAACTTGCTCTGATACCACTTGATGTGACACCACCTTGGGGTGATGACCACAAGACAATATGACCCTTGGACCTAAGGTTGCAAGCAAGCAAATTGGCGATGACACCACTCGAGCGGCTCACTCGCTTGCTGCACACTTGTGCCCGTGGGCAACTAAACGATAATGGAGAGGGTCCGGGGTGAGACAATGATGCTCCGGTGCTTGGAAAGCTTGGGGAGAACCCCAATTGGGCCAGGGATGCCCACTCACAGGCGGCCGTCACACCATGGGTGTGGGTTGAAATGGCTCGCTCACAACTCGCCCGCGATGGACACTCACGTGTTCGGCAATTTGGGCCGGGCCCTCGCTCTCCGTCCGACGCAGCAAAGCAAGAATACTAAGCTAAGCAAGTGATATTGACCAGCAAGGAAAGGGGGACCGAGGCTCACCTAGCCGGGGTGAAGACGCCAACTCTGGCCGAAGACGGGGGCGAGCGGGGAGGCAAGGGTTTGCGCCCGCAAGCCGCGTCGGTGTCGCTTCAAATCTGCGAAAATATTATTACATGAACTACACCTCTCGCAGGAGGGGGGCTCTTGGGGTGGGGGTTAGACTTATTACTACCAAGATTACCTCCACGCAGGGAGGGGCCTTCAGCCGGCCAAGCGGGGTGGGGAAATTATGAAGAGAACGCCGACTCTCCAAGCTTCGCCGGTTCTGCCACTCTTCAGTTTTGCTGAACAGGTTATCGATGAAGATGCTGCCACGGACTCAACCGAGCTTCAAATTTGATGAAATCGGTGCCAAAAGTTCCCCAGCTGGCTGAGGGTGATGCTTGAATTTGTTTAGAAGCTCTGGAACTCGAGGCTGATTGGACCGGCGACTGGAGCAGGACAGCAACACTCTGCCTCTGACTGATGCAGAACTGATACAGTGGATTGCAGAAGGCACTGCGGTCGCTCCCAAACCTCAAATCGAACGAAACTGGCGGTGACGCGATCGTGGTCGGAGTAGCTTCTAGCAGAAATTGACGGGGCCACAATCCGAGGTCGGAGAGGAGAATGGTGGCCGGAGAAGTGAAGACATGTCGAACCTGGACCTGTAGGGGGCAGACTGCACACTCCGGCGAAGAAATTCAGAACAAATAGCTCGGGCGGGCGATTGGTGTCTTTCCTTCTGCTACTGATGGAGAACTAGACGAAGAAGAATTTTGTAGAAGGAAGTGTGATCGAACTCCTCCAAGGTTGGCCGCTGAACGGCTTCCAAGATCGCTCTAACCTTCAGTCTGGGACAGATTGCGCAGTCGTTGAAGATGACGTTCCTCCGGACAGCTCCGAACTTGGATGCAGGCAGGAGTACCACCGTTGGAAAGAAGACTTGGAGAAGATTCCAGAAATATAAGATATGCCACCGGGAGCCTTCAGGGGAAGTCGTGGTTGCTACTGCAAATTACTGCTTTTCTGAAACCTGCAACAGGGACAGAATAGGTGGAGGAGAGGGTGTGGGGAAGGGCATGAACAAGGGGTTATTTGGTGGATGGGGAAGGGGGGGTGCGACCTTGGGTGGTTAGGGAGGTGGGGAGATGAAAGGGCACAGCCCAAGGGAGAGGGAAATTTGAAATTTGGCCTAGGGAAGGGCTCTTTCAGTCTTGGGGAGAGGGAGGGTTGCTTGGGAGAGTGGAAAGGTGCCTAGGAGAAGGGGTTTCCGCCTAGGGGTTGGAGGGGGAATTGAATGAGTGCATGGGGAAGGGGAAGGGGCCTTAATGAGGGGTGAATGGGGAGGAGAGAGAATGAATTTCGAAATTGGGGTGGGGAGGAGAGAGAGAGGGGGCACAACCCACTTAGAGAGAGTGATAGTAAGAGAGAGAGAGAGGGAGATATTGAGAGGGAACTAGAAGGTGTGTAAATTTTCTGGATTCAATATTCAAGCATAATTGTTACAAATGAGAGAGGGGTGGGGCTATTTATAGACCCCACACTTTTCCTAAGACCAAACTGACCCTGACAAACTAACTAATGACCAAACAGTCCAAGGGAGGGGCGCCCTGGGCCTAGCCCAATGAATTGGGCCCATTAACCTATCAAACCAACATAATGACTTCAAGACTTAGGAAAATGACTTTCTAACCTAGGTACATGACTCAATAAAGGGAAAATTACATGTTTAAGACTCAAATAAAAATAAGAAAATTACATGACTCGACTCACAAACACATGAGGAACATAATGGCGTACACCGACGATCAATCCGAGCTTCAGAAAATGTGGAGGGGCAAGGGATGTCCCCATCACTAGAATTGATCTAATCTTCAAACCCTAGCCAAAACCCTATAAATAGGACCTAGTTCTGAACTGAGCAACCCTTACTTTTGGCTCGTGAAGAAACAAGGTAAGGAGTCACAATTTCGGGTAAGTTCATTAGAATATTTTATTTATAATGCATTAGACTAGTAGCTCTCCAAATTTCGTGCTAGGAGATCAACCAACCAAGGAGATTGAAGCTTCCAAAGTTGCTGGTTCGACCTTAGCAACCCAGGAAACTGAACGCAAGTCCCCTGAAGATCAAGAGATTAGGACATCTAAATGAGGTAATTAGAGTTCAATCCTTTAGAACTTTTTGTTCAC
The DNA here is from genome assembly GCA_022559845.1 of Amorphophallus konjac. NCBI lineage: Eukaryota > Viridiplantae > Streptophyta > Magnoliopsida > Alismatales > Araceae > Amorphophallus > Amorphophallus konjac. The sequence continues at coordinate 169,373,314 of CM040119.1, read as the reverse complement.
CTTAGTTTCATCTTCGTACTCTCAAAATTTCACGTCCTTAGGTCAAGAGGCTGAGGAGTTTGAGTAGCGTGAAGTTGCTGAAAACTCACTGGAAAGGGAGAACTAGGGCACGTCTTTCACTCAAATTAGAAGTTTAAAGCCCAATTAAGCAGTAGGTTATCTCATGATTGGTATAAATATCTTGTTAGGGATAAAAGCCCTCTGATTGTGTTTGATTTCATGCATTATAGACTATGAATTTCATGTTTTAGTGGGTTCATGCATACATACATATCCTTAGCCCTAATCAAAGATCAAAGATATTATCTTGTCAATTCACTGTAACCTATGCATCTAGATGACCTTTACTTCATTTTGTCATGATTGGGGTAGTTAAATCTTTTCAAAACATGACATGGTTTTAAATCAGTCTTTTAATTTCTTTATACTGTTAGCAGGGACTCTGACGCATCATACTTAGACCGTCACAACACTATAACGGCCTTACGATAAGCTGTCACACCCTCTGTTACATTTTAATTGCTCTGTTGTCTCTGACGCACCATAACAGGAGCGTTACACTACTGTAACGGCCCCTCGATAAACCGTCACAATCACTGTGATACACCTACTCTCGACCGTCAAGATAATTGTAGACAGAATTGGAAAACAGTCAATTTTACTTATAAATAAGCCTAGTTATCTAAGTTTGGACATGTTATCATGACTTTAAGTGTAGTTACTGATTCATAATAGAAATTGCATGATTAAGGTATCTTAGGTTATTTTAAGTTATGATTAATTTCATGTGCCAAAATTTTATAGTTTTGTATTCTAAATCATGATTTCAATGATGTATGGACGGAGTTTTATCCTGGTTTCACGTTGTTACACATTCTCTCTCTATCAATAGAATCATTTTCTTTAAGTACATGGCACATGTTCCGGTATGTTGTCCATTAGTTCACACTTTGCACTATAGGAACATTATCTTGAACACGAGGACCTCTCTATTAGATATTCCTTCCAATGGATTAGGAAATCTTGTTTCAAGGCCTCAGTAATTCTCCACGAGCCTGCGATTCCCACTAGGACGCCGAGTTGGTTGTACCATTAAAACCTAATTGATTAGAAAGCACTATCGATGTTTTCTGGTTCCAGCAATGTAACATACCTATATTGGACCGTCAGGCCCATATAACGACCCAATATCTGACCGTCACAAGTTACTGAGTCTCTTCTATCGTTCTGGATTCAAACCAATGTAACGGCCCAATACTGAAGCGTCACATTAATGTAACGGTCCAGTCTTTGACCGTCACAATGCTTGAGTATGTTAACCCGAGATTTTAACCAAGGGTTGATATTCTAAAGTTTGTAGATGGATTATTGATGGTCTAGGACTTGTCATATTGTCCAAAGAAACTTAATTTAAATTATGAAAGTTAAGGAATGTACTGTTATGCTGCCGATTTGTTTCCATAAGCATAACATTGTCTTAATTCAATCTTGATCTCTCATATTCTTAATTGAAGCATTCGTTCTTTGATAATTGTTGTCATGAGCTTATTGATTGAACTTATTACATTCTTGGCCATACTTTATTGTTACACTCATGGAAGTAGCTTGATTTATATGTGAAGATGCAGTCCGAGCGCTAATTGTGTCTAAGGGCTCTATGCTAGTCCCCTCGGCTGATTTCCGAAAACATACTATTATAAACCATGGGGTATGATGCTACTGGCGTCGCATTGCGCTGGGAGTACTTTCTTTATAAATAAGTGAAATCCATGAGCACTCGTGAAAATCTAGTGAATTGCTACGTGATTGACATTCTAGTGCGTAACCTTTATGGTTATGAAAGTAAAAAGTGAAAGTGCATTCTTGTTCATGAAAGGCCATGATACATTCTTGATCATACTTGTTACATTCTTGCTAGTTCATACTTGTTCATTCTATCTTACATGATCATCTTGTTACTCTGGTTATTCGCGTGATTGATCGCATTTGCATGATTTTACCTTATTCTTTAGAGATAAAATATTAATTACTTTAATAGTGCTAATCATGTTGATGCGAAGATACCTACTGGGCAAGTGTGCTCATTACCTATTTCCAATCTTTTCAGGAAATGAAAGTGATTCGAATTCAGATTCTGGTTATACAAGTAGCGGGTCCGAGAGCGAATGAAAGTGTTGTCCAGATGAGAGTGAAGACTTAGGAAAGTCTATATTGTTTAGATTGAGTCTATATAATTTTTCTATTTCTTGAGTCTAATAGATTGAAAGAAGTTGAAAGTTATTGTATTTGAATATTGATTATCAATGAAATAAGTTGGAGTTTGATTAAAAATATTGTGTAATTACATTTATGTGTGTGATTATCTTGCGCTCTGATTATTCTTGCTTGTAAGAGGCTTACCATGCCGACTGTTCACGTTTCTCGAGCGAGTCTTCCGCTGTCATAAAGGCTCGGGGCATGACAGGGTCCGAAGTGGGACCTTGACATTCCGGGGTAAGGCTAGCTTAGGATGGACCCCTAAGGGCCTGCGATGCTCAATTCCGCGAGCGACCAGCACGCCAAGGGCGCGGGATGTAAGGGCTTGCTCTCGCCTCGCTACGCAGTGGTCACGAATGGAAAGTTGGAACGGGCACTCACTCACTGTCCGACGGGTAACCAGAAATAATACTAAGCTAAGCAATGATAAAACCAGCAGAGGATGGGGCCCGAAACTCACTTGGTCGGCATGAAGATGTCGATCCCGGTCGGAGACGAGGCGAGAGGGGAACCTGTGGGAACGCGGATTTTTATTATCCTGTATTTTTTTATTGATTGATTTATTATTTATTGATTTATTGGCGTGCCAGTCACCGGAGTGACGATTTTTATTGTGCGCTCGATCTGACTTGGTCAGTCGATTGTGAGTGATCGTGTCTGGACCAGAAGTCCGTCATACCATAAAGGCTATGACGTTAATTACGCCCTTCCAAGGAAGGACAACCCTTGATTAAATGCTAAAGATAGGAGGATGACAGCGGTAAAGCCGCATGCTCAAAAGAGACGGAATTCGTTCACTTGCAAGACGTTAAATGGATTAGACGAAGCAGGGGTTGGTTATTTTCGGGATAAAACCGACGGCATATTCCCACCATCTTGGACCATGCCAAGTGGGGAATAGGAAACCACCCATGCAGTGGCAGGGTGGGATCCGTAAAAGATCGGGCATAATTGACCCAGAATCCGAGTAAGTACTGGCGTAACATAACGCGCTCCGTGCAGACGCGATGTTGCATCTATATTCCCCTTCAAAGGGCCATCGGAGAGCATGCAAGGACATGACTCCATAGGCTGGTGGGGTTGAGATAGAAAGCATCACATTTACTTGGCAAGGCATACGTGAATTTCGGCAGCATGTCCCCTCAACTTGGATTATGCCAAGAGAAGATAGGTCATCATCCACAGAATGCCGGGATGACAACCGAACGAGGATGGGCACCGGGCCCCGGGACATCGCTTGCCTTTATACCATCGATTAATATCCCCTCGAAACTCCTCAGAACTCATGCAATGACATGGCCCTTTGGGTTCATGAGGGTGAAATCTGGATCGAGAATGAAGACTGTAGGGGAGGTCTTCCCCAATAATGTGTCTTCTCAAGGCATCAATGACGGTCTCTGAACATCCCCGGGACATATGTGTAAAGAGATCAGAAGGCTGATGAACGGTATTGCAGAGATGGGTCTCTGACTGGACTTCATTTGGCCAAGAAGAAGGGTCTCGGCGGTGGCTCTAGTTGGCCAAAAGGGAGAGGCTCTCGGCATGGTTTCATTGGCCAAAGCAGGGGTATCGGCGTGGTTTTCTATCGGCCAGAGGAGGGTCTCGACGGAGGTTTATTGGTTGGCCAAGGGGGTTCTCGGTGTGGGTTTTAGTGGTTGGCCAAGGGGGTCTCGGCGTGGGTTTCAGTGGTTTGAAGAGGGTCTCGGCATGGGTTTCAGTGGCTTGAAGAGGGTCTCGGCGCGGGGCTTCCCGGCGCGCTCGTCGCCGCGCCGGGAACCTGGCGCCGGGATGGCTGTGAAGGAGGGGGCTTGATGCCCTTGAATGGGGGGTTATCGGCATGGCTTTACTGGCCAAGGGAGGCTCTCGGCGGCGTAGCTCTCGGCGGGGAAATTATCACGCCGAGAAGGTAAAAAGGTTAAGGGTTTCAGGGCTTGATTACGGTACTCTGTTCGGGAATTTTCTCAGATTCTAGCTCGGATTGAGACCGGATTTAGAGTACAGGAGGGGGTTTCATGGATGCTTCTGCTAGGGGGATGCCAAGGGAGCCGAGAGGCCAAATCAGCAGGAGGAAAAAAGAGATCATCATCTGAACCCTGAGAATCCTTCTCTGTTTGCCGTCAGCCGTCTGGGGGATCAAGAGATGACTGTCTCTGATCCCCTGGACGAACCCAATGGCATCGAAAACCGGCGACGGAGGGACTTTCAGCACCGAAACTCCAGGCCCTAAGCATTCAAGGCTTAGAATGGAGGACCCAGGGATCGATATTATCGTTTATCAGAGCTCGGCAGTTCAGGGAACCAAGAGATTGATGTCTCTGGTTCCTGAACTGCATGAAGGGCTCAAGGGAAAACTCGGACTATATGGGGAGAATCTGCCATTGAGACAGGAGGGGAGAAGGAAATAGAGCCCAATCACCCATTAGATAGGGGTGGGGGTCCTATTCTCATCCCTCTAAAGAGAAGATTCGTGTGAACCATTAAGTGTTTCGCATAAACGATAAACACACAAGGATAAACGGAGAGCAGACATTTCGATCAAAGGAGAGCAGACATCTTAATCAGTAGATCCCCAAATGAGTCACGTTGACATTTCATTGCATCGTATCCAAGCCTTACATCGACTGTGAAATGGAAATGCAAAGCAGAAAGATGGAGATCGTAGCCGGAACTCGCCGGCTACGTTCGATAAATCAAGACAAAAGCTCAATAGATTACATCGGTAGAAAAGAAAAGACAGCATGGGGAGGGCGGAGCATTGACTCCTCTCCCTCCCCGGAGCAGCCCACCTGAAGCTCGTTTGCTTCTTCCTCTCTTCTACTTCTTCTCTTCTCTCGGCCGAGGGGATCTCTCTTGGCAGGACTCCCTCTCTTTTCTTTTCTCTCTTTTTCTGGCTTCTTCTTCTCTTCCTCCCGGCGTCTTTTTTTTCTCCCATCTCCTCTTTTTGTTCGAAGGGAGGGGGTTTTTATAAGCTTTTCCCCCCTTCTCGGTAGGCTTCATCAAGCCTTTTCCTTCTCAGCAGACACCATCACGGCGCGCCTCAAACGAGCTTCCCGGCGTGCCTGCCTTCAGCTTCTCGGCGCCATCTTTTGGGCTTCAGCAAGTGGCTCTCGGCGCCAATATTGCAGGCCCAATTAAAGTATTTTAGCCACTTTCACAGGCCCATTTGGGTCTTTCAAGGGTATCATCACCCAAAAGGGTCTTCCATTGGTGACACAGCTTGTATCATTATTACGGTTTTCATCAGTCCGTAGACAGGGGTTTCATCAGTATTGCCATCTGAACGGTGACAAGACCAGGTATGATCTTATCGATATCGTCACTTGAATGGTGATGAGCTTGGACATCAGCTTTAGTCTGGAAAGACTTCAGCCCGGTATATAATCTGTGGAGACGATTCCTCTTCTGTTTTGACTTTGCAAAAGCCTTTACAATTTTCATCTGCCGGTACCGGCTTCATCTTCATCTCATATTACATCTGTCATGAAGCCGACATCTGACTTACCCTGACATATCATCCGTGGATTCTTGGACGAAGCAGTAATGCGGCTCTCATTAAAGTGTGCCAGGAGGTCTCATCAGTCGAGTGACTGCTGCTCTACCAGTGCTGCCGTCTGAGTGACATCGGCACCGGGCATCAGCTTGGCCGACAGGGGCTTTAGCCTGGTGAATGGTTGACGAGCTTCATCAATGGTCTTTCACTGTTGGTCCGACCCTCCTTTCAATCATGCTTTGACCTTTGTTCATTTTCAAGGTGTCAACAAATGCCCCCCACCTGCGGGCGGCGTAAGCGCAGAATAAGCGCCACGGGGCTTGCAGGTGTCTTTCGTCATTCGAGGGTATCTTCCTCAATTTGTCTTCAATCCGGTTCTCAGACCTGATCATCTCGTTGCAAAAATATTTTGCGCACGGATCTTTCATTTTCATCCTTTTTTATCTTCATATTTTCTTTATTTTCAACATTTCAGAGCTTCTCGGCACGGGGCCATAGGCTTCTCGGCATGACCCTCTCGGCGCAAGGCTTCTCGGCACGCAATACCTTCCGGCGCGAAGCTTCTCGGCGTGAGGAGCCTCTCGGCGCGGCCGAAGGAGGGCTCTCGGCCTGGAGGCTCTCGGCGCGCCCTTGGCCGAAGGGGGCTCTCGGCCTGGGTTCTCGGCGCGCCCTAGGCAGGGCTCTCGGCATGGGCTTCTCGGCACGCCCTTTGGCCGCAGGGGGCTCTCGGCGTGAGGGGATCTCGGCGCGCATTTGGCCCCGCCGAGAACCTATCTCCCTCGGCTTCTATTTAAGGCGTCGAGAGCCTCTTTCTTCTCATTCTCATCTTTTCTTTCTCTTTCTTCATTTCCATTTTTTTTGTCTCGGCGGTGGCGAGCTCCTTGTCTCGGCCGTTCCCGTTTTCTTCCGTTTAGTTGGGTTTCGCCCGGGTAGGACGTTATTTTGGGATTTAATCCCTTTTTCTTTCGGGATGACCCCCTCTTGGTTGGTGACTCCCTATTCTCCTTGGGCATACCCTGAATAAGGGGAGATGCTGCCGAAATTTTCATCGAGTCTCATGTTACAATCTTTATAAGACTGGCTTTTAATTCACACTTTTTCTCCGACTGCAGGCACTGCAATGGCTTCCAGTTCTGATGCTACATCTTCCGGAGCTGTTGGTGCTAGCTCATCGGCCCAGCCCGACATATCACGAGCCAAAGTAAACTGGCTGAACGTGCACAGTCTGGATTTCGGATACGACAGGATTGCTTCAGTCGATGAATCGTCTGACTCTGAGACTGACACAATGTCGACGGCCCGGGTATACTCCACGGCGACCGAGACATGCTTCAGGCGGGATGGTAGCTACCGGCCAGACCTCCCGAAGGACCGACATTTGATGCCGTTCATCCGGACTTTCACAGTGGGCGGCATGCGAGACTACCGGATAGCTCGCGTAGTTGAAGCTGCCATCCTTGCTGAGCGGGATAGCCTGAAGGAATCAGTGTATCGCAGCAAGGCCATCTATCTTCCTGGGGAAAAGCGCGACTGGGATGCAGTCCTCGGCATATCGGAGCTGGAACCAGAGAAGAAGATGCTGGCCCGGGCCCCGGAATTCACACCTGCCCGGTGGGATAATGCTAGCGGCCGAGTTCATAGGGAGAAGCCCGGCTATGGCATGTTCTTGGCACCATTGAAGTGGGGATATCGCGAAGAGCCCTTCGTGCTGAATTGTTCGTCCGTTCAGTTCAAGTACCATTTGGCCGCTGGTTGGTTCGGGGATACCAAAATCACTGACGCGCACTTATTCCGAGTAGGGGCAGTGGAGTTCACAGAGTTTGTTCTGAAGGAGTATGCCCCTCTGCTGATCAGAGCCGGGGTATATCACTGCATTTTCGCTTCTAGATTTTGATATCCCATATCCAGAGGGTTGTGATGCGGGATGTCCGAAGTGTTCTGCCCTTTATTCAACACTTTTTATACAGCGGAGGGTGAGACATCCCTGGACCTCTGGAGTTTATCACAGCTCTCCGGTCTGCCCATTGATGGCGAGCCGTATGAAGAAGTTTGCTTGACAGATTCCGAGAAGGATAGCTCTAATGGCGAGGGCAAGTATTCCATCGGCTTCTCATATCGGTATCTGATGAAGGTATACCGCTCCATCTGTCTGGCGTACAACAGAGGGTCCTCCAAAGGCTATCATCCCCAAGAGAAAGGCAACAAACTGAGGGTCCGGATAGGGCAGTGGCTCCAGTATTTCTTTGACGGTCCCCTGAAGTATGCAGACTTTCCTTCCCTGGGTCCAGTTGCCAGCAAACAGATAAGGGCCCCTCGCTATAAGTCGGCGCTGCCATCCTCATTGCGTCATGCGGGCAAAGGTGGTCCCAATCCGACAGGAGTAGATCCCATCACACATTGTGCGGCCTATTTCACCTTCTGGTTGTGTACTTTCGCCCTCCCACAAGGGGACGAGACAGTCATTCGGCCAGAGGCCATATATCCAGCTTGTCAGATGGCATGGGGGATGAAGCTGTCGCTTTGCCCAGTGGCCCTGTGTTTGATATATAAATCTTTGGGGGACCTGCACAAGCATCGGACTCCCCGTTCTTTGAGGACCGTGGGTCCTTTTCACTTCTTCAACGCCTGGGTTTGCAGTATATTCCCTGAGTTGGCTCCGAGAACCTTGCAGGCAGATACGGTGTTGCCTAGAATGATCGAATTCGCCAGTGCTGAGTCTGGTCCCTTTTATGATCAGTTGTTTAAAATAAGGGGCCGACTGATAAGGGTACCAGTGGATGCCCCTGGCAGCATTCATTTCTGGAGCTTGGCGGCAGGTTCAGCTCCTTTGATTGATCCTTAGAGAGAGTGCAAGCTGGAAGAGATAGAGACTTATGCTCATCCTGTCACAGGGGCTGAAGTTGCTCGGCCTATCTTGGAGCCGGAGCTAGTCAGATGGGCCATGGCTATTCGGCCCAGTGTTTTAGTTTTTAGGAAGGGTGGCCTTCTTCTTTTGGAGCCATACTATCCGTTCTGATTTGGGCGGAACTTCGGCTACGACCAGCACATCCCCACCTCAGCTGCTCAGTTTCCTTTGGATAGCCGGGCCAAGCACGGGTCCGTCATTGTTGGCGAAGGCCGGTTGTGGTGGGATTTCTATCATCGCCAGGACGATGTAGTTTTCAGGGTGCCCACTGTTGCTAACCGTGTTCCCCGGGTAACATCGGAATATATCAAATGGTGGAACATCCGGACCGGTTTTTACAGGGACGGTAGGGGTGCCTTCTGGGATGTGGCAGAGCGCTCCTTCCTGAAACAGCAACCTGGGCCGGTGTTTGATATTCATGAGGCCCACTTGAAAAAACTTTACTCACAGCATCCGAGGGAGGCAGAGAATTATCTGACTCAACGTCGGGCATTGAAGGAAAAGAGTTCTGAGCCGCTTGTCCCTGTCTTTGCTGCTATCAATGAAGACACTTTCATGAAGACCTTGAAGCATTTATGCCGTGTGGGAGGCGCTCGCTTGGAGGAGCAGCAGTACCCATTCCCTGTTGAAGAGCCGCTCCCGACAGCAGCTCCTTGGAAGGGTCCAATTGATAAATTTCATCCATATAGGACGTTTGTACGCCGAGAAGATAGAACTCAGACGTATTATAGGCAAACGTCCTGGCTGTTCATTCTGCTGAATTTGCATGGATTATCTGTAGAAAGCCCGATAGCTGGCATATTGAACAAGCCACTGTTTATATCATTTCATTATGTCGATGGTTGGGGCATGGACCATCTTGACTTGTTTCGATGCCTTGACTCTCACGGCCATAATGATCTGGTAGCTTTAGTAGAGAAGTGCCAGATATTTGGTGATGTGTGCTGGCTCATCAAGGAGGCTGCTTCCCGCTCCAAGGAGGTAGCTTATCTGTACTGGCCACTTTCTGTATTCTACGACGGCCCGGCAGGTAAGGTTTCTTCTTTTCTGATTGCAGTGTTTTCTGCTTAGCATCTGAATTTCGCACCCACTGATCCCATCACCCTTCTGCCATTTTCAACAGACCGGCCTGATATAAAGCGGCAGGGGCTCTATAGAAAGATTATTACGCAGGCCGAGAAGCCTTCTTATTTTGAAGTCTCGGCTGCAGCACCGACCACTACTCCCCTGCCTCCTGGCAAGAAGAGGATGGCTTCCGCAGTCAAGGCTGCAGTTGGGAAGGCTAGGAAGGCCAAAAAGGCCCATGTTCAGCAGTCGACTTCGGTGGCGATGGACACTAGGACCCCTCTCCCCAACATTCCCTCATTCGATGAGTTTGAGTTGCAAAGGGAGGCTGCTCAGACACCGGTTCAGGGTAACATCATTAGCTTGCATTTGCATTCTTCATCATCTTTTGCAGATTTCCAAAGAAGTCTTCGACTCTGACCCCTTCCCTTTTTGCGCAGCTCAAGAGCCAATTGTGGCACCCTCCGAAGCAGAGACCAGACTGCCTTCCCCCACGCCGGCTAGTGAGGCGGGGGGTAAGTGTGCTTTCTCATCTGTTTCGCACTTCTATTGCTTTTTCTACTATAACCCTCAGAGATCGCTTTTCTGTTGAAGTGGCAGCCGAGGAGCAGACTGACATTGAAAGGATGACAGAAGAGCCGATTCAGCCTCCGGAGGGTCACAAGACTCAGTCGAAGCAGGGTACTGTTCTGGCCAGGCGCATAATTACCCGGTCCACATCCCGACATGCTTTAGAGGCGTCCCCACAGCATGTAGCCAGGGTAGAAATATCATCGGGTAGCTCTACAACCGTCTCTGATGAGGAGGAAGTGGCTTTCAGCGGCAGTGAGGGGGATGCTCCTGAATCAGAAGCCCCGCTCGTACTTGCAAAAGGTGCTCTATCTTTTCAGCCTGCTAAGCTGCTGGTGCCGTCTTCCGAGGAGGAGTTGCAAGAGGAGTTTGCCGGGCTCGACACCGAGATCGACATATCTTCACTCTTTGTCGCTTCAACTTCGGAGTTTCCTCCTCTTTCGCCCCACTTCGAGGATGCGAACCCTGCTTCAAAGGTGGGTCCCCTTTCAGGCTTGCTGCTTCATCTGCATCTTCATTTAGTGCTGAAGGTTGTTTTGCTTTGGTCTCAGGGCCCTATCACTGCCAGCTCAGACACAACTGCAACTTTTATGGAGGTTTCTTCTGCAAACTGGGCTATTGTCCCTTTTCTACCTTTATCCTACATGGGGGCTCCTGAGGTCATTCGCCCTGTTCCAATGCGAATACAGTCTTCAACAGATTTAGCATCGTTGGACCTGGGGGCCTCAGGAGACAGATGCACTCCTATCAGGACTTCAGATTTCAGAGCCGAAGCTGATCTAGCCAGAAGTTCTGCTTTCATACCGGCCGCAGTGATGACCATCGCTCCTGAGTCAACAATTCCCACAACATCAATCATGGAGGGTGAACCTTTGCCTCTTCAGACTGTGGCCTCCGCGGCCTCGGCATTGAAGGAATTGGGCACCGAAGCGGAGATGGAAGAAGGAGAGGTGGCTGCTGCGGAACTGGGAGTATTGCCCGTAACCGCCCCGGACTCTATCTCCATACTTTCAGAATCTGAGGAGGAGGTGCCTGAAGTTGCATCTGGGGGTATTCAGACGGCCGCTTCGAGGAGATGGAAGTGGAAGATCTCCTGGCCACGCCATAGGTTGCAGGGAGAGCTCAGTTGGTACCTTCGGTAGACCTCCCATCTTCTTCTTCGCAGCCGGATATCACCCTATGGGCGGACATTGATAATGAAGTAACCTTTGAAGTAGCTCCTCTTCCTTTGCCTGGCTTTACTTCACTTGAGAGTTTTGTCTGGCAACATCTGGACATGCTGTGCCAGCTAGTGGAGTCCCAGCCCGGACTAACCTATCCACAGTTGAAGGAGATAGCCGAGCGCTTCACCGCCGGCTTGCAGGTGATGGGATGTCCCACAGAAATATGGGCCCAGCGGGTTCTTTTATTGTTAAAATTTGTTCATCGCCGGGATTTCTTGACACATATCATGTCTGACAAACTGGCGGCTTTGAAGTTGCAAAGAATGGAATGCAAATCTGAGCTGGCGAAGATGAACTCTATTCTTCAGGAGCGACAGTGCCAAATGCAGTCTTTGGCGGACCGGGAGCAGTTTGTGCGCGATCGGATAACTACCCTGGAAGCTGAACTGTCCGATCTCCGAGCTGAGCTACCGTAGCTAACAACTTCTCGACCGCAGCTCGGGGAAGAAGAAGCTCTATTAGAGGGGCAGGTGGCGTCCTTTCAAGACGAGTCCGTTCGACTGCAGGAGGAGGAGGCTCGTCTTCATGAACTGGGAGCCGCCCCTTATGTGGGTCTTCTGGCTTTCGAGGATATCTTCAGGCAACCATGAACCACCTTCTCTTTCTTTTTCTTTTGTACTCTTTTGCGATACAACGTCCCCTCGGGGCCCTTTATGTACTCACTTATTAATGAAAAGAAATCTTTGGCTTCACGCGTATCCATTTTCTTCTGCATGTGGTTTTCTCACTCTGAGAAGTGGGGTAGCGGTTTTAGCAATTCCTCATGCGAATGGCCTGTACTTGGCAGGAGAGCGTCCACCCCCTCAGAGAAAGGATGGGGAACTCGCTCCACCGCGTGACGGCATCCGGGGAGGTGCTTAAACCGGATTCTGTTGGTAGCAGCAAACGTCCCTCTTGGCAATATGTGCTGCGAGGGAGACAATTTGCAGAAATGTGAAAGAAGAGGTTTCATCGGAATAGACGAAAGGTCTAGACCGGGTAGAGGTTATAGCAGGTGGGACATTGAAAAAGGGTATGGGGTTTTCATCAGAACGGCCATAAAGTCCGAACTGGACAGATTGTATCATTGGCCGGGCGATGTACCGATCAGCCAACGGTTGACTTCATCATCGATATTGAGCTTATATCGATGCAAGGGGGATTTCATATGTTTTATCAGAATAGACGTAAGGTCTAAACTGGATAGGGTTTCATCATTGATCGGGCAAGGTGCCAATCGATCAACAGTTGGTTCCATCATCGATATTGGGTTTATATCGACGCAAAGAAGAGTTTCATCAGCATAGACGAAAGGTCTAAACTGGCTAGGGTTTCATCATTGATCGGGCAGGGTGCCAATCGATCAACAGTTGGTTTCATCATCGATATTGGGTTTATATCGACGTAAAGAAGAGTTTCATCAGCATAGACGAAAGGTCTAAACTGGCTAGGGTTTCATCATTGATTGGGCAGGGTGCCAGTCGATCAACAGTTGGTTTCATCATCGATATTGGGTTTATATCGACGCAAAGAAGAGTTTCATAAGTTTCATCAGCATAGACGAAAGGTCTAAACTGGCTAGGGTTTCATCATTGATCGGGCAGGGTGCCAATCGATCAACAGTTGGTTTCATCATCGATATTGGGTTGATATCGATGCAAAGGGGTTTATAAGTTTCATCAGAATAGACGAAAGGTCTAAACTGGCAGGGTTTCATCATTGATCGGGCGAGGTGCCGATCGATCAACAGTTGGTTTCATCATCGATATTGGGTTTATATCGATGCAAAGGGGAGTTTCATAAGTTTCATCAGCATAGACGAAAGGTCTAAACTGGCTAGGGTTTCATCATTGATCGGGCAGGGTGCTAGTCGATCAACAGTTGGTTTCATCATCGATATTGGGTTTATATCGATGCAAAGGGGGTTTATAAGTTTCATCAGAATAGACGAAAGGTCTAAACTGGCTAGGGTTTCATCATTGATCGGGCAGGGTGTCGGTCGATCAACTGTTGGTTTTATCATCGATATTGGGTTTATATCGATGCAAAGGGGGTTTTATAAGTTTCATCAGAATAGACGAAAGGTCTAAACTGGCAGGGTTTCATCATTGATCGGGCGAGGTGCCGATCGATCAACGGTGGGACGTAGGTAGAGGCGTAGGAGTCGTCAGGATAGACGTAAGGTCTACTCCAGCAGGTTTTATCGCAGGTGAGGCTTGCCAAGAAATGCATAGGCTTCATCAGGACAGACGTGAGGTCTGAGCTGGACAGGCTCCATCAGAATGGTGATGGGTTTCATTGTCGGTGGGACGTTTGAAAGAGGGTATGTGAATTTTATCAGGGTAAACGTAAGGTCTATCCCAGAAGGGTTTTATCATCGGTGGGGAATGAAGCCGACTGACCGACGGGAGGTTTCATCAGTGAAAGGGAGGTAAAGGTAGCGTGCCTATTGGCATGGAACTTTTGAATTACCACATTACTGCCCCAAGTGTCCTTTCGGGTTTTCACCGGAGCCAGCCCCCTCTTGCTTTTGCCCATGCGCCCTTTCGGGTTTTCACGTGGCGGGGTACCCGATTTTGCCTACAGTGCCCTTTCGGGTTTTCACCACAGCTGGGTTTTGGCCATTTTTGCCCTTGTCCGGGATATCCGAACAAGCCTAGCGGGGTATCTCTATTTTTAACCCCATTTTTTTATTTATATATATGTATATATATTTCTTGAATTGGGACTTCAGCACGGATCAGGTGATGTGCTGCTCCATTAGTGACTGCTCTTATCATCGGTATTGGGTTTATACCGATGCAAGGATTTCATAGGCTTCATCAGGATAGACGTAAGGTCTAGACTGGGTAGGTTTCATCATTGATCGGGCAGTGTACCAATCGATCAACAGCAGGTTTCATCATCGGTATTGGGTTTATACCAATGCAAGGATTTCATAGGCTTCATCAGGATAGACGAAAGGTCTGGCCTGGATAGGTTTCATCGCCGATTGGGCAGTGTGCCGATCGACCAGCAGCAGGTTCCATCATCGGTATTGGGTTTATACCAATGCAAGGATTTCATAGGTTTTATCGGCATAGACGTAAGGTCTAAACCGGACAGGTTTCATTGCTGATCGGGTGAGTGAGCCCATTGATCAGCTAGCAGGTTTCATCACGGTGGGACCTGGGACAAGGTATGAGGACTTTTATCAGGATAGACGTAGGGCCTATACTGAGTGGGCCTAATCGTCGATCGGGCAACGCACCGGTCGATTGACGAGGAGTTTTATGGCGGGAGGTGAGGCTTTTCTTTGGGATTACCACATTACTGACCCAAGTGCCCTTTCGGGTTTTCACCGGAGCCAGTCCCCTCTTGCTTTTGCCCACGCGCCCTTTCGGGTTTTCACGTGGCGGGGTACCCGATTTTGCCTACAGTGCCCTTTCGGGTTTTCACCACAGCTGGGTTTCGGCCATTTTTGCCCTTGTTCAGAATGTCTGAACAAGACTGACGGGGTATCTCTATTTTTAACCCCATTTTTCTTTTCTCATTTTTTTCTTTTAGAGGGTGACAGATTGGAATGCCATTAATCCGTGATAAGGAGTGGCTTGGTTAGGGCGGAGTGCCACCAAACCAAGAGAGGGTAGCTCGGCTGGGGCGGAATGCCACTAGACCAAGAATGAGGTAGCTCGGCTAGGGCGGAGTGCCGCTAAACCAAGAAAGAGGGTAGCTTGGCTAGGGCGGAGTGCCGCCAGACCAAGAATGGGGTAGCTCGGCTAGGGCGGAGTGCCGCTAAACCAAGAAAGAAGGTAGCTCGGCTAGGGCGGAGTGCCGCTAAACCGAGAAAGAAGGTAGCTCGGCTAAGGCGGAATGCCACTAGACCAAGAAAGAGTAGCTTGGTTAGGGCGGAGTGCCCCTAGACTAAGAAAGAAGTAGCTTGGTTAGGGCGGAGTGCCGCTAGACCAAGGAAGAGGTAGCTTGGTTAGGGCGGAGTGCCACTAGCCCAAGAAAGAGGGTAGCTTGGCTTGGGCGGAGTGCCGCCAGACCAAGGATGGGGTAGCTCGGCTAGGGCGGAGTGCCGCTAAACCAAGAAAGAAGGTAGCTCGGCTAGGGCGGAGTGCCGCTAAACCAAGGAAGAGGTAGCTTGGTTAGGGCGGAGTGCCACTAGCCCAAGAAAGAGGTAGCTTGGTTAGGGCGGAGTGCCGCTAGCCCAAGAAAGAAGGTAGCTCGGTCAGGGCGGAGTGCCGCTAGACCAAGGAAGAAGGGTAGCTTTTGGCCCGATTACTCGGAGAATGTCAGTTGTGCAGCATGATACAGCTTTAGGTACCTACCGTTGAGTGGAGAGAATTGGATCTCCCCTCGATGGTTGACAACCATATAGGCCCCACCTTCGTAGACCCTTTGTATCACATAGGGACCTTCCCAATTAGCATTTAGCTTTCCTTTTGGGTTGGACGCCATGACTTCTCTTTTCTTGACCATAACAAGGTCACCTTTCTTAAATTCTCGTCCTTTTACGAGTTTGTTGAATGCAGTGGCCATGCGGGCCTGATACATCTGGATATTCTTCTGAGCTTGGAGGTGCTTCCCTTCCAATTCAGCCAATTCTTGTAATCTTCTTTCTGCATTGGTTTGTTCGCCATGGGCCAGGTCATATTGGACTGCCACTCTGAGTGACGGGACTTCCAGCTCTAGTGGAACTACTGCCTCTGAGTCGTACAACAATGAGTATGGTGAGCACCCTGTAGGTGTTTTGAAGATGGTGCGGTATGCCCATAAAGCTTCATACATTTTCTCTTCCCAGTCCTTCTTGTTGGAACTGACGACTTTGGCCAGCAATGTACACAAGGTCTTATTGAAAGCTTCTACCAATCCGTTTGCCTGTGGATTGTAGGGAGTGGAGGTTCTCCATTCAATCTTATACTTCTCGGCAAGCCGATAGATTTTCTGATTTCTGAAATGACTTCCATTATCAGATATTATTCGGTTGATGATCCCGAACCGGAAGATAATGTTTTGCTTGATGAATCTGGAGACCAGCTCACCAGTCACTTCTCTTAATGCTATAGCTTCCGCCCATCGGGAGAAGTAATCTGTTATGGCCAGTATGTACTTATGTCCGGCCGAGGAAGTTGGCAATGGCCCGACTACATCAGTTCCCCATTGTGCAAACGGCCAGCTAGGGATTGTAGGGTGCAGAGTTGTAGGTGGCCTTCTAGGCACGGTAGCATGCTCCTGACACTTCTGGCATGATTTTGCAAATTTACAGCAGTCTTCAAACATGGTGGGCCAGTAGTAGCCCAGCTTCTTAATCTCTATCTTCATCTTGGGACCTGCCTGGTGGGCACCTGCTGTCCCAGCATGTGTTTCTTTCATCGCTTGCCAAGCTTCCTCAGTGGACAGGCAGCGGAGCAGAATCTTCTTGCGTGCATCTGCCATTATTCGGAATAGAGTCCCATTTCTGAGTTCATAAGAATCTTTAATCCTCAGAAGCTTCATCTTTTCTTCTCTCTTTTGCGGCAGCTGTTGGTGCAGAAACCACTGTAGCAAGTGATGTCACCAATCAGATGCCTGTACTGTGCTGATAGTAGCAACTTCTTCTTCTTCGGGGCACTCTTCTAGCATGCTGGGAACCTGCCGCCGGTTTATAACAACAATGTTCAATGTTTCATTTGGTGGGACTGCTATTGAGCTGGCTAGCTTTGCCAGTGCATCAGCTTGGGCATTATGTCCACGGCCCACATGCTTGAGCTCAATATGATAGAATTTCGCCATGAGGCGCACAGCTTTTTGGTGGTAGGGATTCAGCTCGGCTTTCGCACCTCAAACTCCCCTTGATTTGCTTTATTATCAACATTGAATCTCCGAATACTTGCAACATTTGGATACCCATGTTGAGGCTTACATAGCCCGATTATCAGAGCTTCATATTCGGCTTCATTATTGGTGCATGGCTTGTTTATAGAACATGAAGTATGTACCACCTCCCCTTCTAATGATTTCAGCACAATACCGGCTCCGGCCCGTATTCTGGTTTTTCCATCGGAATCTGTCTCCGTTCTGGATGCTCCATCGAAGAATAGCTGCCACATAGCTGACTGAGCCTGGCAGGCTTCGAGTGTTTCATCATCGGGTAACTCAATCCCCAGCATATCATTCTCAGGCACGGGATGCTCTGCAAAGAAATCAGCCACGGCCTGTCCTTTTATTGCCCTCTGGGGTATATAGGTAATATCGAATTCCATCAGAATCACTGCCCATTTGCCCAACCGGCCTTTGAGTACTGGCTGAGTCAGTCTGTATTTGAGTGGATCTGCTGCAGATATCAATCTGACTTCATGTGACAACATATAGTGTCGAAGTTTCTTAACAGCAAAGACTAGTGCCAAGCATGTCTTTTCTATATAGCTGTAGCTTTCTTCGGTTCTAATCAGCCTCCGACTTAGGTAGTACAGGCCTGCTCTTTGCCTTCTTCATTTATCTGTGCCAGCATTGCCCCCAGGGAACAGTATGTGGCTGCGATATACAGTATCAGGGGCCTGCCTTAATAGGTGCCCCCAGCACTGGAGGGGTCTTGAGATATTCTTTCAGCTTCTCAAAGGCTTCCTGACAGCCATCGTCCCAGAGGAACGGTACATCTTTCATCATGAGCTTGTGAAAAGGGTGGCATCTCCCCGACAGATTTGATATGAATCGTCGGATATAGGCCAAACGCCCTTGTAGAGATCTCAGCTCGTGGAGATTCCTTGGTGGAGGGAGCTCCTGGATAGCTTTATCTTGGATGGGTCGATCTCAATGCCCCTATGACGGACAATGAACCCAAGGAATTTTCCACTGGACACGCCGAAGGCACATTTCATAGGATTCATCTTGAGTTCATATTTGCGCAGCCTCTGGAACACTATCCTCAGGTCTTGCAGATGATCTTCTCTTCTGCTGGTTTTCACCACCAGGTCATCAATGTAGCACTCTACTTTCTTGAAGAGCAAATCATCAAAGATCTTTGTCATAGCTCTTTGATAGGTAGCGCCGGCATTCTTAAGGCCGAACGGCATTCTTTTATAATGAAATATCCCCTTCGGGGTGCGGAATGCAGTGTGCACTCTGTCTTCTTCAGCAATCCAGATCTGGTTGTATCCGGATGACCCATCCATGAATGACAGGGCTTCATGGCCAGTGGTTGCATCGATCATGACTTCAGTGATCGGCACTGGGAAATCATCTTTCGGGCAAGCCTTATTCAGGTCCCTGAAATCTACACATATTCTGATCTGCCCATTTTTCTTCTTCACGGGCACTATATTGGCCAGCCATGTAGTATACTGGTTCTCTTCAACAAAGCCCACATCGATCAGCTTATCGACCTCTTTGTTGATCTGATTTATCAGTTCGGGGCGCATTCTCCTGGAAGGCTGCTTTACAGGGTTAGCCTCTGGGTTTATTGCCAATCGGTGCTGTGCCACATCAGAGCTCAATCCTGGCATTCCATCATATGTCCACGCAAAGCAGTCTCAAAATTCTTTCAAAAACTGAATATACTATTCTTTGACAGCTGGCTCCAGCAGTGCACTGAGGAATGTCGGCCTTGGCTCATCTGCTGACCCCAGATTTATTTCTATCAGCTCATCGACGGTGGCTTGGCCTCCGTCTTCAACTTCGGGTGGGGCTTCTTGCAAATCAATAAAGCCTTCCGGGATATAATCCTCTTCATTCTCATGATTTTCCGTTTCATCATATTGATCATCGGCAGATGCTGGTGCATCGTATAAGGCCAATATGGCCGGATTCTGTTCAGTCTGCCCCGAGGACGTGACTGGCTCAGTGGAAAACTTCGAAGTGGAGTCTTCCGTGCTTAGAGGCTCTTCTGACGTGGGCTCCCTGAGAGGTCATCATTATGTAGAGCTCGGAATTCTTCTAGAATGCGCCCAAACTCCAGGCACTCTTGCAGCTCTCTGGCTACTTGATCTTCATCCGGGGTTCCCGTATCAAATTTCGCTTCATCCTGGAACAGATCCTCCTTGCAAGATAGATCCTCCCAGTACCAATCTCTCTTTGTCTCGTCAGGTGTCCCCGTCCCCGGCTGATTGTCTGGGACTTCATTGTCCACTACGGACTGATAAATGATTTCTTCATCTTCCGAAGGGTATTGGTCATAGTCCATCCCGGGGGAATCTTCATGCTGGTAGAAGGCAGAGATGACATCTACCTCAGCTTCATAGTATTCTTGCAGGGTATAACCCAGTCCCGGGTGCTGTGTGATCTTCCTCAGTTCTTTATTATCTCGAGGTGGATCCCATAGCTCCTTGAATGCTTTCTTCTGGGCTGCAGACTGTATCGATGGCATTTGCATCTTGGAGAACATCTGCGAAACCCGTTGGGTAGTGTACTCCAGGCCTGTAATTGGCACCATCCGGTTTGCGGTTTCTTCAGGGACCATGCAATCTTGATCATCTTCTTCGACTGCCTCCCCGGTGTAGAATATGATAGGAGGCTCGCAGAAGTGAGGGATTTCCATAGTCTTCAGTGGCAGCACCGTCTGGTATTCTATGCTGGCTATGGGCTTGACTAGACCCTGAGGAACTTCCACCTGTGTGTATTTTTCTTTCATTTTTTCTTCAGTATCATCTGGGTGTATGCCAGGAGGAGTGATCCGAGCAAAATCACCAGCATAAGAGATGTGAGATACCCCATGCTTTCTAATGTAGCCCTTTGGCGGCGGCGGAGACCAATTTCTTGTTTTTGTCGCCGGCTTTTTCTGGCTGACCACAGCTTCTTTTTCTTTATCCCTTTGTGACACCTCGGTGTAGTAGGATGCATCGAGCATATGGCACTCGAATACTTCAAAGGGATGTAGATCAGCAAACACCCTTTCTTCTTTTCCTTCATGGCAGTATTTTATGCATTGGTGTAGCGTGGATGGCACTATCTGATATTCGTGCAGCCACGGTCTTCCCAGCAGGGCCTTATACGTGGTGTTGGAGTCGATTACATAGAATCGTACCACGGTAGTGAGGTCGCCCAGTGTGAGGTTGAAATCAGCCACCCCGAGAGGTGTTTCACATTTCTGGTTGAACCCCGCAATCTTCATATCTCTGACCTTGGTAAGCTGCAGGTCAAAGTAGTATTTCTGATAGATGCGATACGGGAGAATATTTACAGCAGCCCCGGGATCTATCAGTATCCTGCTTAGCGACTGACAGTTCAGGGAGCCCCTCATATACAGCGGTCTGTTATGACCGACATTTGGGATTAGCATATCATCTTGCGTGAAGGTGACCGATGGCCCAGCATTCACTTCTGCCAGGAGTGCTTCACATTGTGCCGGGGACTGCAGGGCATCCACGATTGCTTGCGAGCTTCTTCGCTCAGAGAGAGAATTTCCCAGATGGAGAATCTGGTAGGGAGCT
This sequence comes from Amorphophallus konjac, assembly GCA_022559845.1. Lineage (NCBI taxonomy): Eukaryota > Viridiplantae > Streptophyta > Magnoliopsida > Alismatales > Araceae > Amorphophallus > Amorphophallus konjac. The sequence goes on along the minus strand of CM040119.1, from coordinate 169,352,437 downwards.
TCTTCAGCATTTTCATGACTCGACTGCCCACCCGGACATTAGATAGTCTCATCTCCTCTGCCCATCGGGGTCTTGGAGGTTCATGTGGTGCCTGTGGCCTTTGCTGCCCAGTCCCAATTTCATCTTCTTCATCGGTCTCCCGGAAGGCTTCTTCTGTAGCGACTGCCCCTGGTTTTGCTAGAGGGTTACTTTCTTCATTTTCTTCATGCTGTTTCTGCTTTCTAGCTGCTGTCTGCTGGCATTTATTGCTTTTAGCTGGAGCAGTATGAGCCGGTTGCTCATTCTCTAAGCTGGACAGGAACTCCAGGAATGAAGGGGCTTCATCTGCCTTCTTTTTGTCTTGGTACAGACTGGCAGGGGGAGGAACCTGGGCACCTCGTATCTCTGGTTCCGGGATTTGATAGGGTTGCTCCCCTCTGAACATAATATTATGGTTGGCTGGTGGTGGGCGCCCCCATCTTCTCCCAGAACGTGTTGCATGGGCCGAGGTGGAGGCTTCGGCATGGTTAGCTTCTAGCGGGGCGTCGGATGCTTCTGGCTCATCATCCTCCCCGGGCAAGGAAAAGAGTACCGACAGAGTGTTACATTGTACTGTCGTGACCTTCTTTCCCTTCTTGGACTTGGGTCGTCTCCTCTTCTTCTGGGAATTTGGCTTTGCTAGCTCCTGCCCCCAGAAGGGTTCATTCTCAGCTTTTTCTTGTTCTGCCTCTGGCTGCTCTTTGATTTTCAATTCTTCGAGCTGTTCCCAGAGTATACAGTCTTTCATCAGCAGATGCTTGGGCTTCTTCTGCTCGTACTCATCAAGCTCATTAATATATTGCTGCAGACGCCTGGCTGCAGGGCTTACTTCTTTATGTGTAGGGAGGGGAGTTTGTCTCCTCCGGTTGTGAGTAGGGATCCGGATGACTGGTCCAGTCTCAGTTGTATGCCATATTGGCTTTATCGGAGGCGGCTCGGGCCTTGGGGTAACACCCCGGATAACTGCTCCGCTGGTACTGGCTGCAGGAGTCTTCTTTTTGCTTTTTATGGGTATCATCTGCCATCCTTCCTGATCTTTCTGTGGGGTGAGGAAGCAAGCTTCATAGGTGTGCTTGGTGCATTCTTCAACGGCTTCCTTGGGCAGCTGTTGGTAGACTGAGATCATATTGGCAGCCATTCTCCAGGGTGGAGGCTCATGTGGATGGGGCGGCTTTACCTGGTAATCTCCCAGCTGCAGCTCACCTTTCTTGACCATTCCTTCCATGATATCTTTGAAGACATAACAATCTTCAATTGCGTGCCCCAGCGCACGGTGAAATGGACAGAACAGCGGATCATCTTTCTTTGCTGCATCTGCTGGTCTTTTGGGTTCAGGCAATGTTACCTTATTGAACTTGTATGCCCAGTTGAACAGTGCGGCCGTCTTATCTTTTGGGAAGGAATATGCTTTTCTCATCTTGTCTCTCAGAGAGACTTTATCTTTTCTTTCTGCTGTATCTGCCAGCGGGGGAGCTTCATCTGCCCCTTTCTTCCCCTTCTGTTGCTCGAAGGTTCTGAAATCGACGGTGTTGGCCTCAGAGTGTGATGGCCGTCGCTCATTGGATTTTCCCTTCGGCATGGTGGGGACATTGGCGGTCGGACGCTTGGACAAGAACGTCTCGACTTCTGCCACTATATTGTTCAGTCGGTCAAATGTTCTGACATCTGCACCGATCATTTTTTCTAGCACCTCCCTCCTGAGGCTCTGCTTGCATATCTGCACCGCATCTTCTTGATGAGGAGGTCTTCGGCATCTCATGGCTAAGTTCCTCCACCTTTTGATGTAGTCCAGTGCAGTTTCATCTTGCTTCTGCCTGGTTGCATATAGCTCTGCTATCGTGATTTCCCTTTCCGTGACATGAAATCTGTCGCGGAATTTTCTCTGCATATCAGGCCAATCAACCACTGACCCAGCTGGCAGGCTTGAGTACCATTCAAAGGCCAACCCAGTGAGGGATGAGCCAAAGAACTTGAGCAGATAAGCTTCATCGACTGCTAGGTCGCCCATGATTGTAGTGTAGTAGGCTATATGCTCCCTAGGGGAGCCTTGGCCATTAAATTTCTCAAACTTCGGCGGCTTACTGACGCCTGGGGGTAGTCTCTTGGCAGCATACTGGGGAGGATACGGTACCTTGTACACATCATAGGTACCAGCATCACCACCAGTCTTTTCTGACAGCTTCATTTCCACAATTCTTTCAATCATCTGCTTGTGGGCTACAGCTGGATCTATGTCTTCTGGAAAGAAGTGAGCTTGTTGCTGGCTGTGAGGAGTTGTCATCACAGTGGCGCGCAAGATGGGCGCGGTAGGCTGTGTCTGAGACACAGAGGGCTGAGCTGCTGTTTGCTGTGGAATAGGTTGGCTCGGTGTCTTGCCCTTATCAGCTAGGAGAGGGTTAGCTGGGATAGCCGTCTCTGCTGAGCTGGATGTCTGCCCCGCAGGTTCAGCTTGCTTTGAGACTGATGTAGCTTCATGTCTCTCATTGAGCTGCCTTCGGAGAGCACTGATCTCCTGCTGGTATCTTCTGAACATCATCTGGACCATAGGATCCAAGGCTGATGGGATTTGCATATCTTCAGAAGTCCCTTCAGCATCATCAATAAGGGGATTGTCCTCATCCTCTGTCGTCACCACATTGACTGTCATGGTGGTGATCTTGCGGGCTTCATCATATTTCTTCATCTTATCTTTTGCGGCCTGGCCTCTTCTTGTGACAGGACCAGGTCTAGTAGCCAACCTGAGCAGTTCATCTGGCCGAGTTGGTAGTATATCTTGCCCCCTGGCAAGTCCAGCCATGTTGCAGGCGAAGATTTGCATTTTTTCTTTCCGCCTGTAGACCTTTCTTTTCACCTGGTCAGGATATTTGAGCCGGTCAAAGACCGATATTCTTTCTTTGGCTTCTTCCCGGTACAGGTCTTCTTTGTCATATCCGGCCCTGAGACCTTCTTCATAGTGATTTGAATCGGAGGAAGAGGCTCCGATCATCGTTTCTCGAAGTGTTTCTTCTTTTTCTTCACCTCTGGTGCCCAAGGCACGGGATAGTCTTTGTTGACCGAGGGCAGAGCTCCCCAGGTAGTGGAAGTAGTCTTGGACTATCTGCTTCATCTCTTCAGAATTGTGCCTCTGTGGCTCAGGCTGGAGCATTAGTCTTTCCTGGCTTCTCTGCTGATAGGCCAGTCTTGTTACCTGAGCATTCAAATGCTCGGCTTTGGAATATTTGAACAAGTCGGCCTGTCTGGCACAGGCCCTCGGTCTTCTTGGGATGGCGACCGTGACTGGTTCACTCATTCCCACATTGCCGTTTCGGCAGCAGTTGACAGCAGCATCATATTTCTTTCTTTGCCATCTTCTGCCCCCAGCCTTGGGACGGGTGACAGTAAGGTCTTCCTTCCTCTCATCCCTTCTGCCCCTCATCATGGGGCGAGCAGCAGTCAAATTTCTTTCTTCATCATTTCTCTCATCTCTTCTGCCCCAGGCTTTGGGGCGAGCAGCAACAGCATTTCTTGTCTCTTTTCCCTCTCTTCTTCGGCTTTCTGCCCTGAAGCGGGCAACAGCATCTTCAGCAGCCTTCTCCTCATCTCGAGCTGGAACCCAGCTCTGAATCCTCTTCGGTCGCCAGACCTGTTTGTATTTTGCTGGCTTGGGCGCCAGCGGCTTCCTCTCATCAGCCTCCCAATTGGCCTGCCTGGCGGCCAGAGTCTGGAATCTGTTGGTAGTGGGCACCATCGGGATGATCACGTCCGGCTTGACCTCCCTTGGGCAACCATTCATGTTTGCCCGGACACCTCCAATCATCATGGTCTTTCCGGAGTTGGAAAGACGACGGTCAACAGCATCATACCGGCTCCTCCGGTTGGTCTTCTCCCCTTCTGAGCAGCAGCAGGGACCATGCCCCTTTTTTGGACATGATGGACGTAGCAGGCGACGGCCGTGGGGACCGTTTTCTCTGGTAAGATATTCTTCTGGTCAGTGATCTTCACCGGGGCACTTGCAGCAGTGCCTTGCTCATTGTCATCGACCTGCAGAAGGTCAGTGAAGACGACGCCCAAGCAGTTGGGCAGCCCAACGGCAGGCGGCATCGATCCGAACGCGAGAGGTACCGCCAGGTAGCCTTCTCGCACATGCATGTCAATCGGCTGCTGGTCGAAGCAAACGGACATGATTCCGGCTGTCATTGTAGATTCCTGAAAATAAGGAAAGTACACAGAATCAGAATTTTGAGGGGGGCCCGCTGGGCCTCCTACTTTAGCGTAAAGATGAAGGGAGACTCGGTCCCACCGGGCGTGCCAGACTTGTAGGAACGCGGATTTTTATTATCCTATATTTTTTTATTGATTGATTTATTATTTATTGATTTATTGGCATGCCAGTCACCGGAGTGACGATTTTTATTGTGCGCTCGATCTGACTTGGTCAGTCGATTGTGAGTGATCGTGTCTGGACCAGAAGTCCGTCATACCATAAAGGCTATGACGTTAATTACGCCCTTCCAAGGAAGGACAACCCTTGATTAAACGCTAAAGGTAGGAGGATGACAGCGGTAAAGCCGCATGCTCAAAAGAGACGGAATTCGTTCACTTGCAAGACGTTAAATGGATTAGACGAAGCAGGGGTTGGTTATTTTCGGGATAAAACCGACGGCATATTCCCACCATCTTGGACCATGCCAAGTGGGGAATAGGAAACCACCCATGCAGTGGCAGGGTGGGATCCGTAAAAGATCGGGCATAATTGACCCAGAATCCGAGTAAGTACTGGCGTAACATAACGCGCTCCGTGCAGACGCGATGTTGCATCTATATTCCCCTTCAAAGGGCCATCGGAGAGCATGCAAGGACATGACTCCACAGGCTGGTGGGGTTGAGATAGAAAGCATCACATTTACTTGGCAAGGCATGTGTGAATTTCGGCAGCATGTCCCCTCAACTTGGATTATGCCAAGAGAAGATAGGTCATCATCCACAGAATGCCGGGATGACAACCGAACGAGGATGGGCACCGGCCCCGGGACATCGCTTGCCTTTATACCATCGATTAATATCCCCTCGAAACTCCTCAGAACTCATGCAATGACATGGCCCTTTGGGTTCATGAGGGTGAAATCCGGATCGAGAATGAAGACTGTAGGGGAGGTCTTCCCCAATAATGTGTCTTCTCAAGGCATCAATGACGGTCTCTGAACATCCCCGGGACATATGTGTAAAGAGATCAGAAGGCTGATGAACGGTATTGCAGAGATGGGTCTCTGACTGGACTTCATTTGGCCAAGAAGAAGGGTCTCGGCGGTGGCTCTAGTTGGCCAAAAGGGAGAGGCTCTCGGCATGGTTTCATTGGCCAAAGCAGGGGTATCGGCGTGGTTTTCTATCAGCCAGAGGAGGGTCTCGGCGGAGGTTTATTGGTTGGCCAAGGGGGTTCTCGGCGTGGGTTTTAGTGGTTGGCCAAGGGGGTCTCGGCGTGGGTTTCAGTGGTTTGAAGAGGGTCTCGGCATGGGTTTCAGTGGCTTGAAGAGGGTCTCGGCGCGGGGCTTCCCGGCGCGCTCGTCGCCGCGCCGGGAACCTGGCGCCGGGATGGCTGTGAAGGAGGGGGCTTGATGCCCTTGAATGGGGGGTTATCGGCATGGCTTTACTGGCCAAGGGAGGCTCTCAGCGGCGTAGCTCTCGGCGGGGAAATTATCACGCCGAGAAGGTAAAAAGGTTAAGGGTTTCAGGGCTTGATTACGGTACTCTGTTCGGGAATTTTCTCAGATTCTAGCTCGGATTGAGATCGGATTTGGAGTACAGGAGGGGGTTTCATGGATGCTTCTGCTAGGGGGATGCCAAGGGAGCCGAGAGGCCAAATCAGCAGGAGGAAAAAAGAGATCATCATCTGAACCCTGAGAATCCTTCTCTGTTTGCCGTCAGCCGTCTGGGGGATCAAGAGATGACTGTCTCTGATCCCCTGGACGAACCCAATGGCATCGAAAACCGGCGACGGAGGGACTTTCAGCACCGAAACTCTAGGCCCTAAGCATTCAAGGCTTAGAATGGAGGACCCAGGGATCGATATTATCGTTTATCAGAGCTCGGCAGTTCAGGGAACCAAGAGATTGATGTCTCTGGTTCCTGAACTGCATGAAGGGCTCAAGGGAAAACTCGGACTATATGGGGAGAATCTGCCATTGAGACAGGAGGGGAGAAGGAAATAGAGCCCAATCACCCATTAGATAGGGGTGGGGGTCCTATTCTCATCCCTCTAAAGAGAAGATTCGTGTGAACCATTAAGTGTTTCGCATAAACGATAAACACACAAGGATAAACGGAGAGCAGACATTTCGATCAAAGGAGAGCAGACATCTTAATCAGTAGATCCCCAAATGAGTCACGTTGACATTTCATTGCATCGTATCCAAGCCTTACATCGACTGTGAAATGGAAATGCAAAGCAGAAAGATGGAGATCGTAGCCGGAACTCGCCGGCTACGTTCGATAAATCAAGACAAAAGCTCAATAGATTACATCGGTAGAAAAGAAAAGACAGCATGGGGAGGGCGGAGCATTGACTCCTCTCCCTCCCCGGAGCAGCCCACCTGAAGCTCGTTTGCTTCTTCCTCTCTTCTGCTTCTTCTCTTCTCTCGGCCGAGGGGATCTCTCTTGGCAGGACTCCCTCTCTTTTCTTTTCTCTCTTTTTCTGGCTTCTTCTTCTCTTCCTCCCGGCGTCTTTTTTTTCTCCCATCTCCTCTTTTTGTTCGAAGGGAGGGGGTTTTTATAAGCTTTTCCCCCCTTCTCGGCAGGCTTCATCAAGCCTTTTCCTTCTCGGCAGACACCATCACGGCGCGCCTCAAACGGGCTTCCCGGCGTGCCTGCCTTTAGCTTCTCGGCGCCATCTTTTGGGCTTCGGCAAGTGGCTCTCGGCGCCAATATTGCAGGCCCAATTAAAGTATTTTAGCCACTTTCACAGGCCCATTTGGGTCTTTCAAGGGTATCATCACCCAAAAGGGTCTTCCATTGGTGACACAGCTTGTATCATTATTACGGTTTTCATCAGTCCGTAGAGAGGGGTTTCATCAGTATTGCCATCTGAACGGTGACAAGACCGGGTATCATCTTATCGATATCGTCACTTGAATGGTGACGAGCTTGGACATCAGCTTTAGTCTGGAAAGACTTCAGCCGGGTATATAATCTGTGGAGACGATTCCTCTTCTGTTTTGACTTTGCAAAAGCCTTTACAATCTTCATCTGCCGGTACCGGCTTCATCTTCATCTCATATTACATCTGTCATGAAGCCGACATCTGACTTACCCTGACATATCATCCGTGGATTCTTGGACGAAGCAGTAATGCGGCTCTCATTAAAGTGTGCCAGGAGGTCTCATCAGTCGAGTGACTGCTGCTCTACCAGTGCTGCCGTCTGAGTGACATCGGCACCGGGCATCAGCTTGGCCGACAGGGGCTTTAGCCGGGTGAATGGTTGACGAGCTTCATCAATGGTCTTTCACTGTTGGTCCGACCCTCCTTTCAATCATGCTTTGACCTTTGTTCATTTTCAAGGTGTCAACAGAACTGTGTGTATACCCCCCACGCTATGCCGGTGTATCTCTAACCTCCCGCAGAGAGGGGCTTTAAGCCAGCCAGGCGGGGTGGGGGAACTTAAGATAAAGTCAAATTGTCGAGCTACGCCGATTCTGGCTTCTTCTGAAATAGCCGGACAGGAAGGCCATGATGATGCCACTATGGACTCCACTGACTTCAGATGATGATGGGACCAGCGCCAAAATGTCCAGGGTTGGAACAAGAAGATGCCCAAATTTTTGGAGATTATTCTGATGTCGACGGTGGCCGAGGCGGGGTCGGGACCAGGGCTGGTTGGACCTGGCTCTGGATGTCCCAGAACTTCTACTGCTGGAAGAAGTGGCTGCCACGAACACGCCCGGGGTCCGATGAGGGCGGGACTAGAGCCGTTGCAATCGTGTATGAGTCCTCTTTGATCAGAGACCAACGGGGTCACTGGAGGAGGTCGGAGTAGACCGCGAGAACAAGAATGGTGGGAAGGGGTCGGATCTGTCTCAGGTGGAACTCACCTGCGCACTCCGGGGAGAAAAATTGGAACTCTGTGCTCCGGGGTCCAAATGGCACCCTACTTCTTGGAGATGGCAGGGGACTTGGAGGAAAAGATCTCTGCCAAAAAATCAGGTCTAAACTCGCACAGGAGCGGCCATTGTCGCTTCTTCTCTTGGGCTCTGGTTCCCTACCGGAGCAGCTTTGCGCAGTCGAGGGAGAATGGCTCTCCCGGGCAGCACGGACGTCGGTTGGATGCGAGACCACCTCGCCTGTGAATCTGCTTCGAAGAGCTTTCCAAAAATATAAGATACATCATCATAAGATGCACAATGAAGACGTGGCAGCCTCTACAACTTTGTAGTACTCTGTTGTTGTGAATCTGCCTAGGTGGTAGGTGGAGATTGAGGATGAGAATGGGGTAGATGAGAAGGGGTAAGGGGCTGGGCTTTCCCTGGTTGAGAGGGGATATGGGGAGGGTGCAAACCAGGCTAGGTGGAGGGGAGGAGAGGGCTGGGGGGCAGAGCTAGCAGGGGGGAGAGCTGGGGTCGCAAGTCTCCCAGGGTGGGAGAGAGAGGGGGGGAAGCAAATGGCTAGGGGAGGGAGATATCTCCCTAGTTTGAATTCCCACTAATGGTTATTCAATGGAGAGTCTTTGGGGATGTGAAAGGGTGTCTTGGAGGATGAAAGGGTGTGTTAGGAGTGAGATTCTTCCTAGGGAGAGGAGAGGTTGCTTGGGAGAGTGGGGAAGTCTCCCTAGGGGGTGGTATGGTTAATGGTGGAGCAATTGTGGTGTTGGCCCAGACTACAATATACGCGTGGACAAGAAGGGGGGGTGAATTGTCTCCCAATCACGATGACCAATTTTAAAACTTAACTTGCAGATTTAACGAGATTGATGTAAATGAACTAAATGAGAATAAACTAGGTTCACTCAATCTCGACGAGCCCACACGGTCATGACAATAGATAAAAGTGAGCAAGCACACACCACAATGCACATGAAATTTTAAGGTGGTTCGGGACCTGTGGACGCACTTATTATTAGATAAGTTGTTATTGGTTTATTGGGTTTATTGAGTGCGTGGGCATGCCAGTCACAAAGTGACGATTTATTGTGCGCTCGATCTGACTAATCAGATGATTGTGTAGTTCGCGTCGGGACCAAAACCCGCCGCGCCATAAAGGTCACGGCGTCATTTACACCCCTCATACGAGGGAACACCCTTGATTAATCGCCAGGAAAAAGGGCCTCATGGCCAGAAAATTGATTACATAAAGGGTCTGTTAGGAAGTATTGAAATCCTCGTACGAGGGTGAGAAGAAAACATTCGAGATCATGTCGGTCATGTGCTGACCATTTAATGTTCAGACAAATGTCCGGCTTGAGAAAAGCGCAATCGTCATGGGAAAAGGGGAACACATGTATGCCGGGATACGGCAAATTTATTTTTCAGAGGAACGGAAAATGTTCAGTTAAAGCCCGGTTAGAGCGGTCGGAAACGGATAAGTTTGTCGGCCCGGTGCAAGATCAAGCTGCGACCATACTGCGGTGGGCCCCCCGCGGTTGCAACAAGACTTGCATGAGCATCGTTAAGATTTCTGGTGCCAAGGGGGCAACGGGAGGATGTCCTGGGATCAGATCCCAGAACCAATATGTGTTCGAAGGGAGCGGACTATAGGCCGAGGATGTGAGTCAGACAATGGCCATGATCGGGCGGACCCGAGGCCTAAGCATGACCCAGAAGGTCTTATCAATACTCTCATGCAAAGGGTCCGGGGATGACGAGAGCCTTCTCGTTCCATTCAGATTTGGTCGGTCACCCGTGGGCCATTTCTTGTTCGGACAAAAGTCCATGTTGAAAATGCGGCGAAAGCGGAAATAACTCGTGCAAATGTCTGCCGCGCCCGTGGCAATTTTTATGAGACTTTATGGCTAGATTCTGGCGGAAAAGGAGCAGTTTTAGTAAGCCGTCAGCTCGAGGCGATATCGGGTCACGGCCATATTGGAGAAACTCCCCAAGGCACAAACCCGATTTACCAAGGCACCATATATGTTCCCGTGTCCGGGGTCTGGGGGAAAAGATCTCTGAAATGCACGCCAAGGCACACATGTTCTGCATTCTCAACTTTCAATAAATTTTGCAATTCGCTAACCAGGAGAAGGGCTGATTCTTTTTCCTACTCAAGATTCAAATGCTTATCTCCCCATTCCTCATCTTTGATGTCTTTGTCCGTAGAGATGGATTCCTTGAGTCCATGCCCAAAGTGTACACATCTGAAGAGTGCATCCTTCTGATATGATTCTGTTTTAGATGACAAATTAATAGCTAGATTGCCATTTTATCCGATTACAATTATTGCTTGTCTCCCTATGAAGTTGCATGTTTCTCCTCCAAGTTGCACACTCCTTGAAAAAGCAATTTCAAGGACTGATGGGAGTATGTCCATCTCTCTCTGCAGGACAATTCTCGTGACTCTTTATTTGCATCATGCCTGGCATTACATCACATCATTGATCGCATTTGTTAAACACAGATGCATCATTTGCGAGCAGGTTGCGATTATTTGCTTCATTATTTTCATCCATCTCCCCAGAAGTCACAGGCCTACCATTTGATCCTGATATTCGACTTCGATTATCTATCTGCGTACTCTGAAATATATATGCCCAACTGTTGACCATATATATCATCTAGGTAAGCCACTTGTGACAGAAGCTGGACAAAACCGAATCTGTCTTTTCCATTCTGAATTCTCACACTAATCAATCTGACTAGAAGCTCTAAAACTTTTCTGATTTCAGTAGAGACTTCCTTGACAAACGTGTAAGCACCTCTGTACGCCAAAAGGCCAACAACCACAAGGCCTCCTGCAACACCAGAGGTTTCCTTATCTTTCACGTTGCTAGTATTCGATGGACATGCAGCCTTGTCAGTTGGGCTGTTAGCATCAACTATACAGGAATTAAATGGCAAACTGTCCAAGGACCACTTACGTCAGCACAGGGTCCTTGAGTTTTGAAGTCACCCAACAAAGCTCAGCAAATTGAGGATACTGCAGAATCTGATAACCAAGGGTAGCAATAATAAACATTGAATTCCCTTTTGTAATTTTATTCGAAGGGACTCTGGAAAGAGAATCCTGATGGCACTGTAGTGGGACATCATCCTCCTCGATAGCCCAGAGATCTAGTCTAGGCATGTAGACAACACAGTGGTCCACACTCACACATTTCAAAGTATCAAGTCCCACTTAAGGGGGCCTCCAAGAAAATTGATGAATTGTTCAGCTGAAATAGAACGAAAAAGGAAGCAGATAATTAACTTTTTTTCTCTCTCTTCTGTAAGATCAAGTAGATACACCAAATTTGAAGGTTCCAAAAGCTACAATAAACTCCCCATCAAGTTCTCTGACTTCACTGAGGAACCAAAACCTGCATCATCTTCCTCAGCTCAACAAGGCAACTTTCTTCATATGACATCATACATAGGGCCGCTTGGTCAATGATATTATCTGAATTACAGCCTGAATGCTTAACCTCTCAAAATTGCAGTGAAGTACAACATCCTCTTAAGGATTTGAAGTCAGCAGTAGCCCATCTCTGAGTCAAAATTTCAATTGTGGCCAGACAGGAGAATTGTCAGAAGCATTCTCCCTGGTTGAAGAAACTTCTTTGCCTCTTTGATGCTGACTACATTCATTTGGAAAGAACATTATATGTTTAAATTGGCTGGGGCTATGTGGCATTTTCTTGAGTTTGATATCATCAACATTTTGGAAAACACAATCTTCAGTCAGAGATCCTTGTCCTCTGATACAGCATGGTTCATTTTTGTTAAATATACTGGGCATATGGTTCAATGACTTAATTCATTCATCAAATCTCTTATTCTCTTGTCCCCTTTTTTTATTAGAATGGTCCGGCAAAAATCCGGCAGCATCTCCCCTTACCCCGGAGATGTAAGAGGGTTTACACGGGTGCGCGCCCACAAGGAGTGACGGCCCCAACATATCACGGTGCACACATAAGTGATGACACCGGTAAAATTACCCCATTTGGGGCCGGAGGTCCCGAAGGCTAGCCTGCGTGGGAGTCCGGTGACCCATTGGTTGTCACGATCACTGGGCAAAAATCTACGCGAGAGCAGAGATCACCACGGTAGTGCAGCCGATGGTAGAACATGAAGGCGATGGGGACTTCTCTCAGCAAAAGTAGCAGTGCTGAAAGGAAGGAAAGGGCATGCCAGGAATCAGAGGAAAGGAGTTTAAGGGGAGTTGGAGTCAACAGAAGCTGGGGAAGCACAAAAGTTCCCCGGAGGGAAGTTTTCTCTTATTCCACAACCAGGTTAACTTGGATTACATTCCAAAAACAAGGGGGAAGAACACACAGTAAATATGCGAACAACCCAAAAGGAAAACCCAAAGGAAAAAAAACAAGAATACAGGGGGAGAACTAAATCTAAAAAAAAGGAAAAATGGGGGGAGCCGCTCTCCCTCCTCACCTCTCTCTTCTCCTAGGCTCTGGCTCGGCTCTCTCTTTGCTCTCTTTTCCCCCCCTCTTTTTTTTTCCTCCACTGACGGAGGCTTGTTATATGTCCGCTGGGGTTGATCTACATTCACGATGCAGGTCGCTCCGAGGTTGACCGGTCTACCATCGACAGGCCTTCCCACGAATCACGGGTCGACACGCAGGCAAGGTTAGCTGTCTCCGAGGTTGACTGGGCTGCGCGCCAATGATCCCACGCAATGACCAGCGTGTTTACCGTCGGTTGGTGCGGGTCCAAAGGGTGGAACGCTGCAACGGGTGAAGAACAAGTAGAGCTGTGCCGCTGGAGGCTTGGAACACTGTGCCGCTGAAGCTATTGCAAGGGTGCCGCTGAAGATCCTGAAGGTGTGCCGTTGAAGACCCTCGCAAGGGTGTGCCGCTGGAGGAAAGGGGCTTGCCGGATGAAAAATGGATGCTGCCGAATTGCCTTTATGCTGGCGGATGGCAGACGTTGCCGGATGGGGAGCGCTCCTGCGAGATGAAGAGGAGAGAATGCCCACCGGATGGAAGAGTATGCCACCGGATGAAGGAGTTGCCACTGTGTGCTACAGTACCCCATCGCCAGGTGCTACAGTGCTCCCCACCAGATAAGGAAGGGTGCCACCGGATGGCCATGGTTTGGATCCACAGGATATATCACCCTGGAGGCCCCGGATATAAGCCTCTGCCGCCGGATATAAGCCGTCATGCTTCGGTATATCTCATGCTGAATCACTTCTGCAGGAACACATGTATCACCAAAGACGAAAAAGACACTGGGACCTGCATGATGTTTGTGGGATTCGTGAACATGTCCAACCATTGTCACCTTAGCCTTTTTTATTTGAATAAGACCATGCTGGTGAAATATCTGTGATCTTGAAGGACTGATCTGTGCCCTATAGCTGATCTGCTTTGCAGCTGCTTTTAATTCTTGCACATTTGGTGTCTGACATCCCATCCGTAGCTCATGTAGTGACCCAGGAGTGTTGCCAACAATATAGTCCCATTGCCCAAAATCATTCGGAAACTGTAAAGCTCCACTGGCACAAGTATCAGGTATTCTGGAATTTGGCTGAAAGTCGGTTCCTTGAACATTTGCATCCATAGTTTTCTGATCAACTATTGCCGGTTGAAGGTAATCTTCATGTGGGGTTAACAGAACCAAAGTCAGGGGAAGTATTCATAGTAACTGGATGGTCATTACCTGAGTGTTCAAGATGGTTACCATTGTTTCTCAAACTCCTTTGTCCATGTTCCACGTTTTGGTATGAAGGTAACATATTGCCTTCCCCACGTACAGAAGAAATTGTTAAAGCTTCTGGAATAGCTATTATTTCAGGCTCAAGAAGGGATCCCCAGTCAAATTTATTGCTCATATCAAGAGTTTAAGTCATGATTCTCAACTTCAGCCGACTTATTGGCCGGGGAGATACCAGAACCAGCATAAATTGCATAATCTTCCTTTGAGTTAATTTCTTTTAACAAAACCACATACCCAGATGTTTCCACATGGTTGGAACTAGAAGTCGAATTCAAAGGTGTCAATGGTTGCAACTTATCGATCACCGACAAATTACCCTGACACTCTGTCACTACAGGGAGTTGTTGACTTGGTAAATCCTCTAACGTCCGGTGATAATGTACAAGGACTATCCGGTCCAGGTTTCTATCAAGTAGCCAATAACACTTGCGGTAGAAGTATGAGTCATCCTCACTACGTGCATAGTACACATGGATCCTTTCCTCACTACCAATCTTTAATTTTTTTATGTGCTTCTTGAACAGTCTTCCCATCCTTTTTTTCTTCTTCTAATTATGGCCATCTTTCCGGAAATTTCTCGGCACATTGCGGTCAAACAGAAGAAGATTGCCGCTTTCCGGATTTAAAAACTGGTTGTGGTTGGATTTTGAAGTGAGTGTAATTTGACAATGTTGCATATGTTGGAATTTGTGTTTAAATTTTAAAAGGTTTAAGTCTCTCTTTATATTGCTTAGTCCCACATTGGAAAATGGAAAAAGTTTCCATTTGTTTTTTAGTTGGGACTTGTGTCTTTATTGTGTATACCTTTGAGGAGACTATGGAGGTTGGCCCGTTTGGGCTAGTGGGCTCCTTGGCCCGTATTCTCTATTTCACACACGCGCGAATTGCCTTGCCTTGCCGTGGCCGTGTCGTGCGTGCGTGTGATTCTCATTAGATTATTTCCTTTTTCTTTTCTTTTGTTTTGTGACCGTTTGACTCGCGTCTCTTGGATTCTCTCCGCGTCTCTTCGGATTCCTCTCTTTGGGCGGTTGTATGTGACTCGGTCTAGGGTCGCTTCCCAAGGAGGTATTTTGAAGAGAGTCGTTTTCTGTGAGAGGCACGTTTTTCGGTTCTCTCTAACCCGAAAGCTATCTCTCACGAACTCCTCTCTCCCTTCGTCTTCTTCCTCCTGCAAGAGCCATCGGTCTTTGTGGTGTTCGCCCCCGGCAACGCGAGTTGGAGTGCACCTTCGCGTCGCCACCGGTTCTGGGTCGTCGTATCTTGGGGGAAGTTCCGTCGCGAAGCCTATCTGCACCGGAGTAGGGGCGGAACGACTCTAAAGAAAGCGAATACGCGCTTCGACCTGTGTTTGATCCTCTTGATCTTAATTCCCGTTGATTTCTGTGCTTCGATCTAGTAGAATATCTCTACCCGTGCATTACTTTTTTCTATCAGCATATATGTCATTTGGTCGAAGCCACCTCTCAATGTTCAAATCAGCCATCGTGAGGAACCCATGGATCTCCGACCCGGCGAGCAACGCCGGCTCCATCGCCTCCACGGGGCCGAGACACCTCAGTCGCCAGCAACCAGCAAAAATCAATAGCCGACCAGATGAGCAGAGACGCGTGAGAATCCACAGGTGAACAGCAGTGCCAGATGTTAGGAGGAATCTTGTTAGTGGGTCTTTGTTAGTGCAGCAAGACTATGAACTTGTGTTTAAATCCAATAAAGTTGTAATCACTAGGCATGGAAACTTTGTAGGAAAAGGATATTTATGTAATGGTTTATTTGTGCTTAATGTTTCAGACAATGTTTCGTTTAATGAATCTTATTCTTCAGTCAGTTTTCATGTAGAAAGTAGTGATTTATGGCATGCTAGACTTGGTCACGTTAATTTTAATACCATAAAAAGAATGATGCATTTAGATTTAATTCCCAAGTTTGATGTGAAGCATGCTGATAAATGTCAAGTATGTGTGCAAGCTAAACAACCAAGGAAGCCTTTTAAGTCCGTTGATCGGAACACCTCTATATTAGAGTTAATACACTCTGATATTTGTGAAGGGACAGGTTCCTTAACTAGAGGTGGGAAAAGGTATTTTATTACATTTATTGATGATGCTTCCAAATTTTGTATTCTGTATTTACTTAGAACTAAGGATGAGGCTCTGGAAAAATTTATGGCTTTTAAGTCCTTATCTGAAAAACAAACTGAAAAATTACTTAAAAGATTGAGATCTGATAGGGGTGGTGAATACATGTCTAATGCCATGACTGATTTTTGTGTCAAAAATGGAATCATCCATGAGTTGACAGCTCCATATTCACCTGAATGAAATGGAGTGGCTGAGAGGAAAAATAGGACATTGATGGACATGGTAAATTCCATGTTATGTAGCTCAGGATTACCTGAGAATATGTGGGGAGAAGCTCTGCTTTCTGCATGTCATGTCCTTAATTGTGTTCCTCACAAGGCAAAAGATAAATCACCTTTTGAAATGTGGTTTAAAAGAAAACCAAATTATAAATTATTGAGAGTGTGGGGCTGTTTAGCCAAAATAAAAATTCCAGAAAATAAGAAGAGGAAAATTGGTTCTAAGACAGTAGATGGAGCTTTTATTGGTTATGCTGAAAATAGTTCCGCTTATAGATTTCTCATCATTAAATCTGATATTTCTGATATTTCTGTTAATACTATTTGTGAATTTGGTGATGCAATCTTTTATGAGGATATATTTCCTTTTAAAGCTAAAGATACTGTATGTATAGATTCATCTTTCATTCCTTCATCTAGCACTTCTAGTCATGTTCCGCATGATCATATAGACATAGAACCTAGAAGGAGTAAAAGAACTAGAATAGAAAAATCATTTGGAGATGACTTCATTTCATATCTAGTAGCGGATGATCCTTTAACCTTTAAAGATGCCATGTTGTCTAGTGATTCTACATTCTGGAATGAAGCAGTTAATGGGGAAATTGAATCCATTAGAAGCAACCACACTTGGGAACTGGTGGATCTTCCACCTGGTGCTAAAACAATTGGTTGTAAATGGATTTTCAAAAAGAAATTGAGACCAGATGGCTCCATTGACAAATATAAGGCTAGATTAGTTGCTAAGGGCTTCCGACAGAAAGAGGGAATAGATTTCTTTGATACCTATTCTCCCGTGGCTAGGATGACTACAATCCGAGTGCTAGTTGCACTGGCTTCTATATATGATCTAAAAGTTCACCAGATGGATGTGAAAACTGCATTCCTGAATGGTGAACTTGATGAGGAGATCTATATGGATCAGCCAGAGGGATTTATAGTTTCCGGCCAAGAGCATAAAGTATGCAAGTTGGTGAAGTCCTTATATGGACTTAAGCAAGCCCCTAAGCAATGGCATCTTAAGTTTGACGAAGTCATTTGTTCTAATGGTTTTTCTATATGTGAATCTGATAAATGCTTGTATGTTAAAGTGTTTGATTATACTTGCATTATTTTGTGTCTTTATGTTGATGATATATTGATATTAGGCAATGACTTGATGTTGATAAATGAAACTAAACAGTTTCTGAGTGGAAAGTTTGACATGAAAGATCTGGGAGAGGCAGAGGTGATTTTGGGGCTTAGGCTTCTAAAGTCACCTGAGGGCTATTCCATATCACAATCTCATTATGTTGAGAAGGTGTTGAGTAGGTTTGGTCTATATGACTGCAAACCTGTGAGTACTCCTTTTGATCCAAGTGTCATACTTAAAAAACATCATGGTGAATGTGTTGAACAACTTAGATATTCACAGTTGATTGGTAGTTTAATGTATTTGTCAAATTGCAGTAGACCTGACATCTCTTTTGCTGTGAATAGACTTAGTAGATATACACATTGTCCTAACAAAATTCATTGGCATGCACTTGAAAGAATCTGCAGATACTTAAAAGGTACCTTATTTCATGCACTGCATTATGGTAGATATCCTCCTGTGATGGAAGGATATTGTGATGCCAGTTGGGTGACTGGAAAAGCCCAAGGGAAGGGTACCACTGGCTTTGTGTTTATGCTGGGTGGTGGGGCAGTTGCCTGGAAATCCACCAAACAAACTATATTAGCTCGGTCTACCATGGAGGCCGAGTTAGTGGCAGCAGAAGTGACTGGGAGAGAAGCAGAATGGCTGAAGAACCTTATGGTTGAGCTTCCATTGCTGAGTAAGCCAATTCCTGCCATCTCTATTCACTGTGATAGCCAAGCTGCAATAGCTAAGGCTAAAAGTGAGAAAATAAATGATAAATTGAGTACTCATATAAGATTAAAATTAAAATTTATGAGAGAGTACTTGATCAAAGGAATAGTCTCTTTAGACTATGTGAAATCAGTAAAGAATCTTGCTGATCCTCTAACCAAGGGATTAAATAGAAATTTGGTTGAACAATCATCGAGGGGGATGGGGCTTAAGCCCATGTTAAACACCATCACTAGTAATCCAACCTGATGTTTGGAGATCCCATAACACAGGTTCAATGTGAAAGCTAGATGAATGGGTGTATTGTAGAAAGCACTTGTTGGAGACTGGTGTCTCAATGTCCATCCCTATGATGAAGTGCTTATTCTGGAACGGTAAAGGGTGGGTTACAACTCTTAATGAGTCCAAAGGCCTATATGGCGAGGTGTAGATACGTTTCAGTGCACCTTGGAGGATTCACCTATGTGAGTGTGATTGTGTGGCCGCAATCTATGGGATTTTTTGGGCCAGTCCCTAGAGCGCTCATGAAACAAGATACATAGCACATGGCCAGAAAGTGCTACCCCGTGAGAACACCACTATTGACTAATGATATGTGTGTTGTGTGAAACCTTCTTCATAAGGGTCTAAGTTCAAGACATAGTTCACTTAGATCTGTGGAGGAGGGGAAGTACATCACTATGTGAAGGTTCAAGTCGGAAGACACCTTCACTTATGCGTGTCATCTCAGGCTCTTGAAAATTCGTGTCTAAACCTTTTAAAATTTTTTTTTCTTGGTGGGCGAATGTTGGAATTTGTGTTTAAATTTTAAAAGGTTTAAGTCTCTCTTTATATTGCTTAGTCCCACATTGGAAAATGGAAAAAGTTTCCATTTGTTTTTTAGTTGGGACTTGTGTCTTTATTGTGTATACCTTTGAGGAGACTATGGAGGTTGGCCCGTTTGGGCTAGTGGGCTCCTTGGCCCGTATTCTCTATTTCACACACGCGCGAATTGCCTTGCCTTGCCGTGGCCGTGTCGTGCGTGCGTGTGATTCTCATTAGATTATTTCCTTTTTCTTTTCTTTTGTTTTGTGACCGTTTGACTCGCGTCTCTTGGATTCTCTCCGCGTCTCTTCGGATTCCTCTCTTTGGGCGGTTGTATGTGACTCGGTCTAGGGTCGCTTCCCAAGGAGGTATTTTGAAGAGAGTCGTTTTCTGTGAGAGGCACGTTTTTCGGTTCTCTCTAACCCGAAAGCTATCTCTCACGAACTCCTCTCTCCCTTCGTCTTCTTCCTCCTGCAAGAGCCATCGGTCTTTGTGGTGTTCGCCCCCGGCAACGCGAGTTGGAGTGCACCTTCGCGTCGCCACCGGTTCTGGGTCGTCGTATCTTGGGGGAAGTTCCGTCGCGAAGCCTATCTGCACCGGAGTAGGGGCGGAACGACTCTAAAGAAAGCGAATACGCGCTTCGACCTGTGTTTGATCCTCTTGATCTTAATTCCCGTTGATTTCTGTGCTTCGATCTAGTAGAATATCTCTACCCGTGCATTACTTTTTTCTATCAGCATATATGTCATTTGGTCGAAGCCACCTCTCAATGTTCAAATCAGCCATCGTGAGGAACCCATGGATCTCCGACCCGGCGAGCAACGCCGGCTCCATCGCCTCCACGGGGCCGAGACACCTCAGTCGCCAGCAACCAGCAAAAATCAATAGCCGACCAGATGAGCAGAGACGCGTGAGAATCCACAGGTGAACAGCAGTGCCAGATGTTAGGAGGAATCTTGTTAGTGGGTCTTTGTTAGTGCAGCAAGACTATGAACTTGTGTTTAAATCCAATAAAGTTGTAATCACTAGGCATGGAAACTTTGTAGGAAAAGGATATTTATGTAATGGTTTATTTGTGCTTAATGTTTCAGACAATGTTTCGTTTAATGAATCTTATTCTTCAGTCAGTTTTCATGTAGAAAGTAGTGATTTATGGCATGCTAGACTTGGTCACGTTAATTTTAATACCATAAAAAGAATGATGCATTTAGATTTAATTCCCAAGTTTGATGTGAAGCATGCTGATAAATGTCAAGTATGTGTGCAAGCTAAACAACCAAGGAAGCCTTTTAAGTCCGTTGATCGGAACACCTCTATATTAGAGTTAATACACTCTGATATTTGTGAAGGGACAGGTTCCTTAACTAGAGGTGGGAAAAGGTATTTTATTACATTTATTGATGATGCTTCCAAATTTTGTATTCTGTATTTACTTAGAACTAAGGATGAGGCTCTGGAAAAATTTATGGCTTTTAAGTCCTTATCTGAAAAACAAACTGAAAAATTACTTAAAAGATTGAGATCTGATAGGGGTGGTGAATACATGTCTAATGCCATGACTGATTTTTGTGTCAAAAATGGAATCATCCATGAGTTGACAGCTCCATATTCACCTGAATGAAATGGAGTGGCTGAGAGGAAAAATAGGACATTGATGGACATGGTAAATTCCATGTTATGTAGCTCAGGATTACCTGAGAATATGTGGGGAGAAGCTCTGCTTTCTGCATGTCATGTCCTTAATTGTGTTCCTCACAAGGCAAAAGATAAATCACCTTTTGAAATGTGGTTTAAAAGAAAACCAAATTATAAATTATTGAGAGTGTGGGGCTGTTTAGCCAAAATAAAAATTCCAGAAAATAAGAAGAGGAAAATTGGTTCTAAGACAGTAGATGGAGCTTTTATTGGTTATGCTGAAAATAGTTCCGCTTATAGATTTCTCATCATTAAATCTGATATTTCTGATATTTCTGTTAATACTATTTGTGAATTTGGTGATGCAATCTTTTATGAGGATATATTTCCTTTTAAAGCTAAAGATACTGTATGTATAGATTCATCTTTCATTCCTTCATCTAGCACTTCTAGTCATGTTCCGCATGATCATATAGACATAGAACCTAGAAGGAGTAAAAGAACTAGAATAGAAAAATCATTTGGAGATGACTTCATTTCATATCTAGTAGCGGATGATCCTTTAACCTTTAAAGATGCCATGTTGTCTAGTGATTCTACATTCTGGAATGAAGCAGTTAATGGGGAAATTGAATCCATTAGAAGCAACCACACTTGGGAACTGGTGGATCTTCCACCTGGTGCTAAAACAATTGGTTGTAAATGGATTTTCAAAAAGAAATTGAGACCAGATGGCTCCATTGACAAATATAAGGCTAGATTAGTTGCTAAGGGCTTCCGACAGAAAGAGGGAATAGATTTCTTTGATACCTATTCTCCCGTGGCTAGGATGACTACAATCCGAGTGCTAGTTGCACTGGCTTCTATATATGATCTAAAAGTTCACCAGATGGATGTGAAAACTGCATTCCTGAATGGTGAACTTGATGAGGAGATCTATATGGATCAGCCAGAGGGATTTATAGTTTCCGGCCAAGAGCATAAAGTATGCAAGTTGGTGAAGTCCTTATATGGACTTAAGCAAGCCCCTAAGCAATGGCATCTTAAGTTTGACGAAGTCATTTGTTCTAATGGTTTTTCTATATGTGAATCTGATAAATGCTTGTATGTTAAAGTGTTTGATTATACTTGCATTATTTTGTGTCTTTATGTTGATGATATATTGATATTAGGCAATGACTTGATGTTGATAAATGAAACTAAACAGTTTCTGAGTGGAAAGTTTGACATGAAAGATCTGGGAGAGGCAGAGGTGATTTTGGGGCTTAGGCTTCTAAAGTCACCTGAGGGCTATTCCATATCACAATCTCATTATGTTGAGAAGGTGTTGAGTAGGTTTGGTCTATATGACTGCAAACCTGTGAGTACTCCTTTTGATCCAAGTGTCATACTTAAAAAACATCATGGTGAATGTGTTGAACAACTTAGATATTCACAGTTGATTGGTAGTTTAATGTATTTGTCAAATTGCAGTAGACCTGACATCTCTTTTGCTGTGAATAGACTTAGTAGATATACACATTGTCCTAACAAAATTCATTGGCATGCACTTGAAAGAATCTGCAGATACTTAAAAGGTACCTTATTTCATGCACTGCATTATGGTAGATATCCTCCTGTGATGGAAGGATATTGTGATGCCAGTTGGGTGACTGGAAAAGCCCAAGGGAAGGGTACCACTGGCTTTGTGTTTATGCTGGGTGGTGGGGCAGTTGCCTGGAAATCCACCAAACAAACTATATTAGCTCGGTCTACCATGGAGGCCGAGTTAGTGGCAGCAGAAGTGACTGGGAGAGAAGCAGAATGGCTGAAGAACCTTATGGTTGAGCTTCCATTGCTGAGTAAGCCAATTCCTGCCATCTCTATTCACTGTGATAGCCAAGCTGCAATAGCTAAGGCTAAAAGTGAGAAAATAAATGATAAATTGAGTACTCATATAAGATTAAAATTAAAATTTATGAGAGAGTACTTGATCAAAGGAATAGTCTCTTTAGACTATGTGAAATCAGTAAAGAATCTTGCTGATCCTCTAACCAAGGGATTAAATAGAAATTTGGTTGAACAATCATCGAGGGGGATGGGGCTTAAGCCCATGTTAAACACCATCACTAGTAATCCAACCTGATGTTTGGAGATCCCATAACACAGGTTCAATGTGAAAGCTAGATGAATGGGTGTATTGTAGAAAGCACTTGTTGGAGACTGGTGTCTCAATGTCCATCCCTATGATGAAGTGCTTATTCTGGAACGGTAAAGGGTGGGTTACAACTCTTAATGAGTCCAAAGGCCTATATGGCGAGGTGTAGATACGTTTCAGTGCACCTTGGAGGATTCACCTATGTGAGTGTGATTGTGTGGCCGCAATCTATGGGATTTTTTGGGCCAGTCCCTAGAGCGCTCATGAAACAAGATACATAGCACATGGCCAGAAAGTGCTACCCCGTGAGAACACCACTATTGACTAATGATATGTGTGTTGTGTGAAACCTTCTTCATAAGGGTCTAAGTTCAAGACATAGTTCACTTAGATCTGTGGAGGAGGGGAAGTACATCACTATGTGAAGGTTCAAGTCGGAAGACACCTTCACTTATGCGTGTCATCTCAGGCTCTTGAAAATTCGTGTCTAAACCTTTTAAAAAATTTTTTTCTTGGTGGGCGAATGTTGGAATTTGTGTTTAAATTTTAAAAGGTTTAAGTCTCTCTTTATATTGCTTAGTCCCACATTGGAAAATGGAAAAAGTTTCCATTTGTTTTTTAGTTGGGACTTGTGTCTTTATTGTGTATACCTTTGAGGAGACTATGGAGGTTGGCCCGTTTGGGCTAGTGGGCTCCTTGGCCCGTATTCTCTATTTCACACACGCGCGAATTGCCTTGCCTTGCCGTGGCCGTGTCGTGCGTGCGTGTGATTCTCATTAGATTATTTCCTTTTTCTTTTCTTTTGTTTTGTGACCGTTTGACTCGCGTCTCTTGGATTCTCTCCGCGTCTCTTCGGATTCCTCTCTTTGGGCGGTTGTATGTGACTCGGTCTAGGGTCGCTTCCCAAGGAGGTATTTTGAAGAGAGTCGTTTTCTGTGAGAGGCACGTTTTTCGGTTCTCTCTAACCCGAAAGCTATCTCTCACGAACTCCTCTCTCCCTTCGTCTTCTTCCTCCTGCAAGAGCCATCGGTCTTTGTGGTGTTCGCCCCCGGCAACGCGAGTTGGAGTGCACCTTCGCGTCGCCACCGGTTCTGGGTCGTCGTATCTTGGGGGAAGTTCCGTCGCGAAGCCTATCTGCACCGGAGTAGGGGCGGAACGACTCTAAAGAAAGCGAATACGCGCTTCGACCTGTGTTTGATCCTCTTGATCTTAATTCCCGTTGATTTCTGTGCTTCGATCTAGTAGAATATCTCTACCCGTGCATTACTTTTTTCTATCAGCATATATGTCATTTGGTCGAAGCCACCTCTCAATGTTCAAATCAGCCATCGTGAGGAACCCATGGATCTCCGACCCGGCGAGCAACGCCGGCTCCATCGCCTCCACGGGGCCGAGACACCTCAGTCGCCAGCAACCAGCAAAAATCAATAGCCGACCAGATGAGCAGAGACGCGTGAGAATCCACAGGTGAACAGCAGTGCCAGATGTTAGGAGGAATCTTGTTAGTGGGTCTTTGTTAGTGCAGCAAGACTATGAACTTGTGTTTAAATCCAATAAAGTTGTAATCACTAGGCATGGAAACTTTGTAGGAAAAGGATATTTATGTAATGGTTTATTTGTGCTTAATGTTTCAGACAATGTTTCGTTTAATGAATCTTATTCTTCAGTCAGTTTTCATGTAGAAAGTAGTGATTTATGGCATGCTAGACTTGGTCACGTTAATTTTAATACCATAAAAAGAATGATGCATTTAGATTTAATTCCCAAGTTTGATGTGAAGCATGCTGATAAATGTCAAGTATGTGTGCAAGCTAAACAACCAAGGAAGCCTTTTAAGTCCGTTGATCGGAACACCTCTATATTAGAGTTAATACACTCTGATATTTGTGAAGGGACAGGTTCCTTAACTAGAGGTGGGAAAAGGTATTTTATTACATTTATTGATGATGCTTCCAAATTTTGTATTCTGTATTTACTTAGAACTAAGGATGAGGCTCTGGAAAAATTTATGGCTTTTAAGTCCTTATCTGAAAAACAAACTGAAAAATTACTTAAAAGATTGAGATCTGATAGGGGTGGTGAATACATGTCTAATGCCATGACTGATTTTTGTGTCAAAAATGGAATCATCCATGAGTTGACAGCTCCATATTCACCTGAATGAAATGGAGTGGCTGAGAGGAAAAATAGGACATTGATGGACATGGTAAATTCCATGTTATGTAGCTCAGGATTACCTGAGAATATGTGGGGAGAAGCTCTGCTTTCTGCATGTCATGTCCTTAATTGTGTTCCTCACAAGGCAAAAGATAAATCACCTTTTGAAATGTGGTTTAAAAGAAAACCAAATTATAAATTATTGAGAGTGTGGGGCTGTTTAGCCAAAATAAAAATTCCAGAAAATAAGAAGAGGAAAATTGGTTCTAAGACAGTAGATGGAGCTTTTATTGGTTATGCTGAAAATAGTTCCGCTTATAGATTTCTCATCATTAAATCTGATATTTCTGATATTTCTGTTAATACTATTTGTGAATTTGGTGATGCAATCTTTTATGAGGATATATTTCCTTTTAAAGCTAAAGATACTGTATGTATAGATTCATCTTTCATTCCTTCATCTAGCACTTCTAGTCATGTTCCGCATGATCATATAGACATAGAACCTAGAAGGAGTAAAAGAACTAGAATAGAAAAATCATTTGGAGATGACTTCATTTCATATCTAGTAGCGGATGATCCTTTAACCTTTAAAGATGCCATGTTGTCTAGTGATTCTACATTCTGGAATGAAGCAGTTAATGGGGAAATTGAATCATTAGAAGCAACCACACTTGGGAACTGGTGGATCTTCCACCTGGTGCTAAAACAATTGGTTGTAAATGGATTTTCAAAAAGAAATTGAGACCAGATGGCTCCATTGACAAATATAAGGCTAGATTAGTTGCTAAGGGCTTCCGACAGAAAGAGGGAATAGATTTCTTTGATACCTATTCTCCCGTGGCTAGGATGACTACAATCCGAGTGCTAGTTGCACTGGCTTCTATATATGATCTAAAAGTTCACCAGATGGATGTGAAAACTGCATTCCTGAATGGTGAACTTGATGAGGAGATCTATATGGATCAGCCAGAGGGATTTATAGTTTCCGGCCAAGAGCATAAAGTATGCAAGTTGGTGAAGTCCTTATATGGACTTAAGCAAGCCCCTAAGCAATGGCATCTTAAGTTTGACGAAGTCATTTGTTCTAATGGTTTTTCTATATGTGAATCTGATAAATGCTTGTATGTTAAAGTGTTTGATTATACTTGCATTATTTTGTGTCTTTATGTTGATGATATATTGATATTAGGCAATGACTTGATGTTGATAAATGAAACTAAACAGTTTCTGAGTGGAAAGTTTGACATGAAAGATCTGGGAGAGGCAGAGGTGATTTTGGGGCTTAGGCTTCTAAAGTCACCTGAGGGCTATTCCATATCACAATCTCATTATGTTGAGAAGGTGTTGAGTAGGTTTGGTCTATATGACTGCAAACCTGTGAGTACTCCTTTTGATCCAAGTGTCATACTTAAAAAACATCATGGTGAATGTGTTGAACAACTTAGATATTCACAGTTGATTGGTAGTTTAATGTATTTGTCAAATTGCAGTAGACCTGACATCTCTTTTGCTGTGAATAGACTTAGTAGATATACACATTGTCCTAACAAAATTCATTGGCATGCACTTGAAAGAATCTGCAGATACTTAAAAGGTACCTTATTTCATGCACTGCATTATGGTAGATATCCTCCTGTGATGGAAGGATATTGTGATGCCAGTTGGGTGACTGGAAAAGCCCAAGGGAAGGGTACCACTGGCTTTGTGTTTATGCTGGGTGGTGGGGCAGTTGCCTGGAAATCCACCAAACAAACTATATTAGCTCGGTCTACCATGGAGGCCGAGTTAGTGGCAGCAGAAGTGACTGGGAGAGAAGCAGAATGGCTGAAGAACCTTATGGTTGAGCTTCCATTGCTGAGTAAGCCAATTCCTGCCATCTCTATTCACTGTGATAGCCAAGCTGCAATAGCTAAGGCTAAAAGTGAGAAAATAAATGATAAATTGAGTACTCATATAAGATTAAAATTAAAATTTATGAGAGAGTACTTGATCAAAGGAATAGTCTCTTTAGACTATGTGAAATCAGTAAAGAATCTTGCTGATCCTCTAACCAAGGGATTAAATAGAAATTTGGTTGAACAATCATCGAGGGGGATGGGGCTTAAGCCCATGTTAAACACCATCACTAGTAATCCAACCTGATGTTTGGAGATCCCATAACACAGGTTCAATGTGAAAGCTAGATGAATGGGTGTATTGTAGAAAGCACTTGTTGGAGACTGGTGTCTCAATGTCCATCCCTATGATGAAGTGCTTATTCTGGAACGGTAAAGGGTGGGTTACAACTCTTAATGAGTCCAAAGGCCTATATGGCGAGGTGTAGATACGTTTCAGTGCACCTTGGAGGATTCACCTATGTGAGTGTGATTGTGTGGCCGCAATCTATGGGATTTTTTGGGCCAGTCCCTAGAGCGCTCATGAAACAAGATACATAGCACATGGCCAGAAAGTGCTACCCCGTGAGAACACCACTATTGACTAATGATATGTGTGTTGTGTGAAACCTTCTTCATAAGGGTCTAAGTTCAAGACATAGTTCACTTAGATCTGTGGAGGAGGGGAAGTACATCACTATGTGAAGGTTCAAGTCGGAAGACACCTTCACTTATGCGTGTCATCTCAGGCTCTTGAAAATTCGTGTCTAAACCTTTTAAAATTTTTTTTTCTTGGTGGGCGAATGTTGGAATTTGTGA